>OX359294.1:25945974-27145974 GCA_947179395.2 Pulicaria dysenterica | reverse complement strand
CTGTAATATTTATTAAAATTGATATATTTGTAATAATATTGTGGCTTGTATGCTATTTCATTCATTCGTGTAATTTGTAATAGATAAAATAGGAAAATTGTGGCTTGCATGCCATTTATTTTCTATTTGTATGTATTGTACATTTGGATGAAGATACACAATTTGGAGTCAAAAGGAGATGGAGCATGACCATAGAAGCCGATGAAGTCTAATGGAGATAGCGGTTCTAGTGGGAGCTCGCATTGAAGACCTTCCGTCCCTTAGATTGACCATGTTCTATCCGTTTTGGCTCACGGGAAGAACGCATAGGAATTATGGCAAGGGTTACCAATTTATTTCTTTTATATGCGTGTGATGTGATTTTATTATTTCTTGCATGGTTTGCTTAGGATTCGCATGCTAGATAATTTTTCGAAAATTAACAAAATCACAATAGATTTGGTAAAAATGGTTTGCAACTCTCGCGCTCGCTCACATACAAGATTAACTCACCTAGTGGAAATAGGTTTTGTCACTAAACAAGCTAATCTGTAACCAAGCCGGAAACAAAAGCCCGTTTTCATAAAACGTAAATCTTGCGCCATCCAAAAGATGACACCACCCGAATCTAGTGAAACATGGAGTGATTGTTGAGCTTAGCACGAGTTATTCCATGTGGATCTGTGTGGAAGGTGAGTGTGGTATCTTGAAATTATCGGTTGTCGAGCTTAGCACGAGCCGGTTGTTGTCGAGGTGTCACCGTGTATCTTGTTGGACTATTTACAATTGCAAATTAAAATCCTTTAGTGACTGTCGAGCTTAGCACGAGTCAACCAAGAATTTTAATTTGGAATTGGTGCAGGTAGGGATCAAATATGCCAAACGACCGATGGTTGTCGTAAGATCCCGCAAGTGTCTAAGAATTGCAATAGAGATAGCAATCGGTAAAATGGTTATCGGCCTAAATAGCTCCATGAAGTGATCCGCGGTGACCCCGTCATGAATTGGAGTGAAATATGGTTTTTAGCCCTTGTTAAAATATTTTTTCGAGACGATATGGGTAATTATTTTAACGAGGATTCAAATCAAACTAACTAATTCGTGTACTCTTTTTTAATATAGGATGTCGAATCATAACCACACCACGTCGAACTTTTCACTACCCATGTTCCTACAAAGGGAGAAACTCACGGGAGTGAACTTTGTTGACTGGATTAGGCAATTGAGGATTGTCCTACGTGCCGAGTCAAAGTTGCACATCCTTGAGGAACCCCTTCGTGAACCACCTGCTATCAATGCGGAATGGACTATCCGATACGTGTATGAAAAGCGTGTTCGGGATACGCACGATGTTGCTTGTCTCATGTTATCAAGTATGAGCTTAAAACTGCGAAAGCAATTTGAGCACATGACTGTGTTAAAAGTCTAACCGGTTGTAAGATGCGGGAAGGCGGGAGTGTAAGTGCCCATGTTTTGAAAATGAAATCATACATGGACCAAATGGAGAGGCTGGGATTTCCTGTAGGGAGAGAGCTTGGTGTGAACTTCATACTTCAGTCTCTACCCGCATCATATGAAAAGTTTGTTATGGACTATCATATGCAAGGAAAGGAGATATCCATAGATGAATTGCATGGAATGTTGAAGGATGTTGAATCTAACATGTCCAAGCATGCATCATCCTCATTCACTCCAGTTCTTGGTTCTAAGGAACAACATATTATGAGGAAGAAGAAATCGTTCCCATCAGAAGAAGTTGGGATATCCAAGCTTGCTTCAAGTCTTGAGTCTATGGACATTGATGATGTGCCTAAGGAGACTCAACAAGGGGTGGTTTGCTACTTCTGCGGAAGATTTGGGGATTGGGGCCGTCATGCCTGCCCTTTGTGCCGAGAGGATATAAAACTTCTCAGAGAAGAGAGATTTAATTTTCCTACTTGAGGTACATTCATGATTATACTTCATTGCTATTCCTTAATAAGCTGGGTTGTTTACCCGAGCTATAAGACTCATGTTTGTCACAAATTTATTTTGTTACAAAGTGTAGGTCTGTTCGTTGCAAGAAGGAAGAGCTTGAAGAACCGGATCTCTGAAGAAGAAATTTTGTTGATTTACTTCTACAAGAGAATTGGGAGTGTTGGTCACGCCATTATTTCCGGATTAATTATTACTTTTGTATTTATGCCCTGCGTGGCAAAAATTGCTTTATTGTATGTTCTTTTGAAGATGATGGATGTTTTGTATCTTTTTCTTATGTAAAGATTTTTCATATTAATAGTTTCATTTCAAATTTGATCCATGTCAATGCTTATGTGTTATTTTTGACCAATTATGGTGCACAAATACACATTTGATGACGATGGATATGACTTGGAATTGAAACATTTTGAAAAATTGTTTTGAGATGATTTTATCAAAACCTATCCATATCATTGCATACATAAAGGCTTGTTATAAGTAATAATTCAATCATGAATAATTGATTCTTGGATCCAAAAGTGGTTTGGATATATGAGCTCTATGGCATAATCAAACTTGACCAAGTAAACAACATTTACATCACTTAGATCCATGTGGTTATGATCTTTGTAAAAGTTTAGCCTCGGGCTAAATGAAAGATATAAATCTTGTTTATTGGACTAGGGTGATTAAGAAATCCTTCACTAGTGCCGGTAGGAAGGATTATGACTTGTTGGATTTTGAGCACACTTGTGTGGAAAATCCGTTCCTGTATGCCACAAAGAGTAACACTAGTGAAATTCTCCATCACCATCTTTATGATAGTTGTTGGGAGAATATTTAACAAGACAAAAGGTTTGTGTCTAAAACCTGGAGGTGTTCGGAACTAACCTGAGGAAAATTAAGAATCAGTAAGGGCATATAGATATCAATTCCTTAGATCCAGAATAGATGCTAAGTTTTCTTATCTATATTGATTTAAACATAAAATGGATCATGAGTTTAACCCATAATTCGTTTTCTCTAAGAGACGCATTTGTACATGGTGTCACATTAAAGAAAACCGGATATCTTTGTTGATGATCTGGTGAAAGGCAGGCCTAAAACATGTATTCAATGTGATTGGTATACATTAATATTATAAACCAAGTCCTCAATCTAAATCCTAACATGATGGTCACCTAAGCATCCAATGAGATTTTGACAAAAAAGAGTCATTTGCTTGTCAATCTCATAACTTAAAAATTATCCAGTCTACATTAAGTGGGAGATAGATGAATTATAAATTGATGCTTATATATTTAAGTAGTTCATCTAAGTTTTGGATAGTTGTTTCTTGAACTTATGGGAACCATGTTTGGTTGCTCAAAATGAGAATCCAAAAGCATTCCAGTGGAAGAACGTAAAACTTAAATAAGAGAACTAATGTTGATACTAGCATTTAATCAGCATAGAGATGCTGGTAAAACCTGACAATATCCATTGCTTCTTCAAATCTGATGGAAGTCAAGAAGACTGTTTAGATATGAGGTTGTCATATTTTAGCAACAGCAGCTTGATGGTGAATCATTGTGATGTCACCATTCATCGGAAACATAGTGGGACCCAGAGTTCACTAGTGTATATAAGAAGGGAATGGTATACATAGATGTAATCCATTTGATGCGTCCAAGTACTTGACTTGGGTTATTCCCACACCTGAGGTGTAATCCAAGAAGGGTGAAGGGAATAACATATATGCAATAATAGACAACTTCAAATACTGACTAGAGACAAAGTGTTTCATATTGATTATATGCAAACATGTTCTAGTGGCTATGTTGAAGATGACTTGGATAAAGTGAAGTAATCTTTTTACCTTGAGGAAACAAGTTAGTTCACTTGGACGTAAGAGACCTGTATCCTTCATAGGATTAAGTTGAGAAAATGCTTAAAGCACTTTCCGAGGCTCTTACACATCGATAACATCCAGATTAAGTCTGGATTATGTGAAGCATTGTTGTCGCTTTGGGGAAACAAGTAAGTTCACAAGGAAATAAGAAGACCTAGATCCTTCACAGGATTAAAATGAGGAAATGTTTGAAACATGTTCCGAGGTCTTACATATCCGTTATACCCAAGTTGTGTCCGTGACTGAAGTCGACAAAACTTGCATCTTATGACTGTAATCTTACTTTACGAGAAAGTCAAAGTAATGAGTTTTCTAGAAAGCATAGATTAAGCCAGATACTCTTGTCAGGGCTAGTGGGAGCTTTATGTGTTCTTAGTAAAATATACTCAAATGAAAATAATGTCCTAATTTATGGTTGTTTTCAACCTATTGATGGAATTATTGTTCTACGAGTATAAGTATGAATATGAAGTAAAGTGGATTCTAAAGTTCAAGAAATACTGAAGTATGTTCTTGATGTTCGACAAAAAATAGAGTTGTCTTGTGTAAGTTTTACTGCAAGTCAATCTATACTAATAAGACTATCGATTTTAATCAAAGTATTGAATATAAAATATGTGGTGTAGATACGACATTTAAATTTCAATTAGTGCCATTGACCCTATTGTGTACTTCGGTAACATTGAGGGTATGTCGACTCTAATTAACATGAGTGTCAGTGACCTTATTGTGAACTTCGGTTACATTAAGGGTATGTCGACTCTAATAATCATAAGTGTCATTAATCCTATTGTAGACTTCGGTAACAGTGAGGATATGACGACTATGATAACCTTGTGTATGATCTCTTTAATAAACACTATGCAAGCGGTTTAATAAGAGAATACAAAAGAGTACAAAGGGATATTGTGTTGATGATCCCATCATTAAGCCGTTGTCAAATACTAGTGATGAATTTCATACTAGGTATAATAGCATTGTTTATGCTAATGACTAGGCTTTAACATCGTTTTAGTAAATGTTTGATTTACTTTTAAGCCTTGGGAACTGTAAGCAGTACTGCTAACCGATGATTGTATCGATATATAGTGGAGACTATATATATGCATGATGCGGTTACCTTCATTGGTCTTCACTGTGTTCCATCTTAGCATGTTTAACCACTTCCGAGAATGTTTATACATTCTAAATTTCCACAGCCAGTCATTCTTCAAGGGAAGGAAGCTTGAGTTAAGGCTGAGGTTAGGTGTTTGTTATGCATTAATCAAGGATTGAATGCATGAAACGCAACAGTAACCTGTGCTTGAAAGGAGTTTCAAGTAACTTGAAGACCCACACGTGAGTTCACTTCATGGATCATGGTCACAAGTGACTCGGAAGGATAATATCATTAAGTCCTTCGACCTAAGATGTATGAATTGCTATAGCATGAATCTTTCTTACTTCGATTATTTCAAAACGTAGTTCGTAACTAGCTATTATAAAGGGAATAGTTAAGTAAGATAAGGTTCACGCTATGGGATTGTACAGTCAACGGAATTCGTTCCTCTGATTTGAGAGATATCCCCGGGCCCCTCGCTGATTGGGCGCTGACATCAAAATAAGCATTGCCATGCACAAAGGAATATTTATTAAGAATCAGATATGTCCTTAAATTTTGGTCACCACCAATCAAGATGGAGTAACATAATCGTGAACGATCTGGGGATTGACATATTAATCCATGTCTCTTGCTCACAAGGATATCGAGAACAAAAGGATTTTTGATCACTTATCAATAGGACCTCTACGTTCTTTTGTAGGTTATGGTTTTCTGCAAAGAAGCGGAACCCATACTGACTTGGGGGCATCGATGCTTTGCTAGAGGCCGCTCTATGTCTGTGGTTACATGGGTACGGTGCATTATGTGCAAGTTGGAGTTTGTTGGAATATGCCTACTAATGCATGTAGGCCATATCGACCACTGCTGATGATGTATGGGCCTATTGGGTCATACACCGGGGTCAAACCTGACAGCAACTTAAGTTAAGAGACCAAATATGACAATAGACAAAAGTTGACATCGCAGGCCGCGTTAGCGCCGCTAACTCTAAGGGTTAGCACCGCTAAACCCTAAAGGTTAGCGCCGCTACGGCTGCATGTACTTTGTGTCAAATCACTGGCAGGGCGCATTAGCGCCGCTAACTTTAAGGGGTTAGCACCGCTAAACCCAAAGGGTTAGCGCCGCTACAGCTGCATGTGCCTTTTTATCAAATCACCTCCAAAGCTAACCAATGCATGTGTGACATGTGTTTTCCACTATGGCCGGCTTTGGAAGATTAAAACCACATCTGGAACTCTCATTTGGGGATGGACTTCACTTTCTCTCAAGGTGAAAATACACACACTTAATTCACTCTCTTTGGTGCTTTCAAGATCAAGTGAGAGTTTCATAAGAGAAAGCCAAGAAGGATAGTTCCAGAAGATTCGGTCTCATATTGCTGCTCTCCCGGAGTGGTTTTCATGGTGAAGAACCACAATGGCTTGCTAGCACTTGTGGTTTGACGTGTTCCCGGGGTACATCCCATTAGTTGATCCGCATTTCGTTCTTGGAGCATCACTACCACGAGATTTGAAGACTTCTAGAGCTAAGGAGAAAGGTATAAACCTCTTTCCTTTTTTCATGTTGCATTTCTTGAACATAGAGTTTGGTCCATTTTGGGATTTCTTGTTTTTATGCTTTGTTAGCTTGTAGATTGGGCTATTTTTGTTGTACCTTGCTTCCGCTACTAGCCCACGAAATCCCAACAGTATGATCTGTATTTCTGTTTGAATGTCCAAAAGAATCATGTGTTGATTGATTTTTGCTTTGAACTTGGTGTATGGAAATCATGTGAGTCCTTTAGATTTTGAGTAGAATGAAAGTTATTATTCAGTGGACGTGTTTGGTGTGATTGTTGTAAATTTGATGAAAATGAATTATCTGATGGTTGTGAGTTGGACTGTTTTGACTTATGATTTTGTAGATTCTTTCTTTGTCTTTCAAGCTTCTCAATTTCTTGCTTTTGGTGTTTCTCTCGTCTCTCTAAAGTAGCCATTATCGCATTGTTTCAAGATGCTCTTCCCATTGTCAATGTAAAATTGGAAGTTTTCGATGAGCATATATTCTTAAAAAATATCTTAGACCACTCTTCTCAATCCACTGATGAATAATGTAGCTACGACGATTGACAAACCAAGTCAATACCTTATCATCATCAATATTTTTCCATCCATACACTGACTTGAATCCTCTTTTCATTCGATCTTGATGATATGAACAGTAATTGACACAATGACCCTCTGTACATCCATTGCTAACACAATAACTTTCATGTTGTGGTGTTGATGGTTTTAAAGTGGCAGTTTTTTCTTTCCAAGAAAAACGAGTTTTACAATCTTTATAACAATATGCTTTATGAACAATACAAAAAGGTTTGATCTTTTCTTTTGTTTGAACATTTTTAAAATTGACGGTGGTCTTTAATTTCTCTTCCACAACCACTCTTATCTTCACCTCAGACGCGAATCCTTCCTTCATATCTTGCTTGTCTCCATTCCTCACATTTTTTTCTGAATTTGCTTGCCTTCGTGTATGATCTGGTTTGGAACAAAAAAAAGAGATTTGCTAGCAAAATGATGTGATTTGGAGTTAGTAAAAAAATGTGAAGTTGATTTATTTTTTGAGTTTGATTTCAGTGAAAATTCTTTTGTGTCTGAAGGTGATCCTTCCTCGTGTATGCTGTTGAGATCACAGAATTGATTACATTTGTGTGTAACAAATTCCTGAATTTTATTTGAACAGATTTGATACATGATGCTCCAATATAGTTCTGATTTTGTTACTAGCCTTGCAATCTTTTCTTCTTGCATTTGTTTCTCAATAACATGAGAAACCATTTGTGGAATTAGAATTTGGGCAAAATCAGATTCATATTTTGTTGATTCATCTCGTTTCATTATCTTTTCTGCCTGTTTGAGTTGTTGAGAAAATTTGTGAACCTTTTCCTTCAGTTTCTCATTTTCATTTTTGATTTTAATCACAACTTCAGAGTTTATATGATTTATTTTTGCAGCGGAAGTCTCTGTTTGTCTTTGTGACAAAACTTCGTGAAAAATGAGATTTTCCAACTCAAGCATGACATTCTTTGTGAAACAGTGTGACTCGGGAATCTCCCGTCGGCGTTGTAATTCCATGTGAGGAATGTACACACGAGGTGCATTTGATTTAATGTGTTGTTCTGGTGGATGAGGACTGAAACACTCATTTGGAGATACAAGCTTGAATTTGTTGCCTTCACTTTCTTTGTATGTCGCATTCAACTCGTCATAATTCAGAAAACTCCTTACGTCTAGTTGTTGTTTTTCTTTTAATCTCTTTGTTTCGGTTTATTTCCTCTTCACCCACAAACGTCATTCGTTTTGTCCAACCGATATTCATTCTTTCCAGTTGATATAATTGTGTACAATTTATTTTTTAAAAGAAATAACTCTCATCATACGCTAAACCTTTGTACTTCTTTTGAACATCACATGTAAGACTCTTAAAAATTGTTTGACGTGTGGTGACTCGTTTTTTCACACTTTCTTCAAGATTCTGAACTTTTGTTTGTAAGTTATTCTTCTATTGCATTATCAAATTCAAGTTAATTTCAGCACTCAGTTTGGCAACATTCAAGTCATGTACCTTAAGTTCAGTGTCTTGTTGAATTTTAACCAATTCTTTTTCTTTTTCTTGAATGATTTGTTGAAGTTGATTTATTTTAGAGTTCAGGTTAAATGATGTTTGGTCAGATTTAACTGCTTGATTCGTTTTCAGATTTAAGTTTTTTTTTTTGCAATTTTTGGTTCTTTCTAGTGAGTGCTTGAACCTTTTTTAGGAGAGTCAAGATATGATCTGCAGAAGGACCAGATTGGTCAAAACATACCTTATCAGCAGTAATTTCTGACTCTGCAGAAGGTTGACTTGTGTTGTATTCACTTGCTTCATCCTCTTCCTCTTCATACTCACTTTCATCACCATCTTCATCAAACTTAACTATAAACCCAATGTCAGAACCAGCAGTCATCATATATGTACTTTGAATCTCTTTAGTTAATGGTAACTCTTCTGCGAATACATTTACCATTTCATCATCACTTTCACCATCACTCTCATCAAACTCAAATTCATCTACATTTGCCATCAGCACAAACTGTGCATGAACATCAGTATCCTCCTCACTATTGTCTGTATCTGACAAAAATTGGTCTTCTTCAGCCAACAAGACCTTGCCACTGTTTCTTTGTTTGATTAGATTCAGCTTGGCATTGTAGTATTGTGAATCTTTCACCTTCGGTTTCTTACATTCTTTTATGACATGTCCAGTGCTACCACAATTATAACACTTCCTTTCTTGAGCAGATTGAAACTTTCTTTCATATCTCTTCTCTAATTTCTGACCAACTCTTCTCTGATAATTGTAATCATGTCTGCGAGATCCAGAAGTAAACCGCTGACGATTGTTGGTTTTGCTTTTTGAGAACTGACTTTGTAACATATTTGTAAGGTATGCCATGGCTTGCATCACTTTCTCATTGTCTATCTGATCAACATCTTCAGAAGTAGAAGACTCAGACTCTTGAACCTGCTTCATCTTGAAGGACTTAGATGAGTTTCTTGTTTTCCTCTAATTTACCGCTAACGCTAGTGGATCAACATTCTCCTTTTGAGCTCTAACACCAACTTCGTCCTCATACTGGTTAAGTTCCTCAAAAATCATATGATGAGTGACCCTGCTTATGCTCTTCTAATTCATTTGTCTATAGACAGCAACTTATAATTTCCATTCAGGTCCTAATTAATTCAGGAATCTTGTATTCTTAGTTAGATCGGAATAATCATCAATCTTATCATTTCTAAGATATTTCAGAAGTCTACAGTATATGCTGTAAGTATCCACCAAGGTTTCACCCTCTCTCACCTTTAAATGATCAAATGAATTTACCAACATGGTACTTGATCCAAATCCCAGATTCAGTACCTTCCATCTGACTTTTTATTTCATCCCATATTTCTTTTGCCATTTTCAGTCCATTCACTTTGATGTAAAACTCAGCAAAGAGACCTATATTATTTTGACTTTTGATCTGCTGTAGCTCTATGTTTTTCTTCAGCTGTATATGCATTGGGTTGTTTTACTCTGTGAATTGCTTCCACAGCCGGATTATGAGTTTTATCAGCATCTTGGTCAATTCTAAAAACACCATTACCCCTTGGAATACTTTTGTAACATCCTCAAATACGGTCTAGTAGTTTCGTATTGGTGGTAAGATGTTTGGTATTTGTTTGTGTATTTAATTGGTATTTTTGGATGATTATTAAAACTAATAATCGTACTGCGTAGTTAAAGTGATAATATTTATATTATCTGATTGATGTGGTATTTGTACCAATAGATTCGCTTTTGCATGAGGGTGTTAGATAATACCTCGTTGTTATTTAATTAATTAAGTAGGGCTGCTTACTTAATTAACTGTATGCTAGAAGTGGGATAAGTGTACTGTGTGTTGTGCAATTATTGTGCACTAGGCATCAATAATTGTCACTGGAGATATAATTTCCTTCTTTTGTGCCATAATTGTTCTTGCATTATTATTTTTCTTGACTTGTCCATTTGAAGAATTCCATGTGAAGCTCACAATTCCTTTCTTTGGTTTCTTTATTTTATTGGATTACTTGCTTCATTCAAGGTTAGTATATTATTAGTACATGTTTAATTAGTTCTTGCCATGAATATTAAGTTGTTCTTCAGGAGTTCTTGGTAGAAAACACATACTTGAATTTGTGGGTTTTAGTACGAATCATGTATATTATGATTTGAAGCTTTCATGATGTTAAAGTATGTTAGATGATAAGTTATTCATGAATTAAATGTTAGTTTGATGTATATTTGATGAGTTCTTGATCGAAGACGTTTACTTGATTTTGGTGGGTTTTAGTAGAAATCAAGTATATGATATTTTGATGATTGATTGTTGTTTATGCATGCTAAATAATAAGTTTTGCAATGATTTGATGTTAGTTTGATGAGAATATATTGTGTTCTTGTTTATGAAGCTTGAAACTCCATTAATGGAGGCTTGAGGAAGATGATGATGAAACTTGAAAATTGGAAAATCGTGATTTGATGTTAGAAATGTATGTTGATGTTATATATATGTTATATGAAGTTTATACATGTTTTAGAATTGTTTCTAGTTGATTTTTATGCTTGAAATGAGGGCTGTTCGGAGTTTTTACACAGTTTCTGGACTGTTTTGTAAAAATCGTTACAAATCAACGAAATGTCGTTAGAAGGCGTATTTTATATCGTTGGAAAGTTGGAGATGTGTAGTTTAATTTGTCTTTAGATTCCAGAAGCTAATTCGAGCTGTAGGATGGCCTAAAGATCGATTTACAGTAGCTATGTCAATTTCGGATGTGTATTTGACATATGTAAAAAAGATTGTGTTTAGTATTTGACCTTAAGCTTCTATGAGTTGTTGTTGTTGGTTATTTGTTACTTGAAGCTTATGGATTATATATAAATGAGTTGATTTGATGATGGATGTTATATGTGGAATTATATGCGTTGATTGCGTACTTTAATTCTTGAAAATGATTCCGGGAAATCATTTACATGCATGGTTGGTTTCTACATGTTATATATAATGGAAATAGGTTATATGTTAGTTGAACATATGATTTATGATGGTTATTATGGTTTGGTCATATTGAGTATATTATGACTTGTTGTATAATAACTTGGTTTTGGAAGTTTTCCATATTGATTATATGAGTTTTGTGTAATGGCTTAGTTTTGACCCATTTGTGTAGCTACTTGAATTATTGAATTAATTGAGATTAGATTCACTAATTCAGTTGTATTGTGTTCTCAGGGAATTCGAAGCCTCAGTGAAATTAGATAACTGAGTTTGGTGGGTGTCGAGGACACAGGTGAGTGGACTTTAATGCACCGGTAGTTTTAGTTGTAACTGTTATGGTTACTTGAATTTTATACAATTAATCATGCGATAGATTGTTTAGTCTGATTTGATTGTTTGATTGGTTATGTGATGATTATTGAAATTGTGTCCAAGATATGAGTATCAAGGCATGAAATTGTGCTCATGATGTTTGTGGCAGAGGTCAGCTAAGCGTGGTTTTGGGCTGGGTCAGTTGCTTCTGGTTAGGCAGTTTTAGATCCTCTGTTGCATTTGTTGTAGCAGAGGGGGTTTAACTGTGCCAGTTAGCAGATGGCTATCGGTAGATCATTGCTATGGCCCGCATTGGTCGTAGGCTCGGCAGAGCCGCCGGTCCTTTGATATTTGTGATAAACTGTTCTTGTGATCGTTGTGGTTCAGCTTTAATTGCTTGTGGCTTGATTTTCATTCACTTAGCGTTGCGCTAATCCCCCACCATAAACTCCATTTTGCAGGTTTCAGTAAGTGCAGTTGTTGAGCTGGGAGTTATTGTTTGTTTTAGATTGATTGACCGCCACTCTGATATATTTTAGGATGAGCCATTCGGTTAATCTATGTAACACCATTTTGATATACTGTCAGTTGTTGACAGTATGTTTCTTATTTACTTCTGTAAACATGTTTGTTGTATTTTCCAAAATCGCTTCCGCAGTGTGTTTAAAAAAAAAAATACGGTGTTACAATTTGGTATCAGAGCCTCGGTTTGGTAATGTGTGCATGGTTGGATGTGCAATTCCCAAATCTTGGCTCGAGTGTGGTCAAACAATCCTCGGGTGTGGGAATTAGAGGGAATAGAAATTGTTGAATATTAGAGGTTAGTATGTTATGTACTAACGGATTTATCTAACAAATTGGTGAGATGTTGTGATTGAAATAGATATGGCAGACAATGAGAACCCGACTGATGCCCCATTGACCCCTGTTAGAGCTGGAATTTCTTTTGCTGGGTTAATAGAAACACATTTTGCCTTGACGATAGCTGGAACTCGGTAACCGATAACTTTGTGAATTTCTAATCATATTGGAATTACAGGTATTGAAAATGAAATAGATTAGAGTGATTATATACATAAATTGGAGGTGTGAATTACAGGAGTTTAGAGATGTTATTCATAGTTTGAAACAACAGAGGATTACTCAGTATGGAACAGATCCTTATCATTACATGGGATTTAAACAAATGTGTAACTATAAACGGATTGTGGATAGTAAAAACTCACAGTGGCGTGACAAAGAATGAGGGTCACCGAGTAGTTAAATGCCGAGTTGGCAAGAGAGAGTGGTCATGGGTAAGGGCAAGGGAGGTCGGGGGATCATCTTCGAAAGTGGGTCAGAAGAGAAAGAACCCTTATACATCAGAGGATAGAGTTGTTCGTATGAATGTGGATGATGCTACTTCCACAGAGGATGTCATCACGGGTATGTTTGTTTTCTTATAAACGTTATACCTGTGTATAGTATATGATAATAGAACAAATTGCTATATTGTTTATGTGGTTTTTTTGTGATAAGTTGAAATTGCATGCTACTGTTGTTTCTGCTCCACTTGTGGTGGAGGTAGCTGATAGTTATGTAGTTACAGTCACAATAGTTGTGTCTGGAGCTGAAATTGATATTGATGGTAGTTGTTTTCCAGTATCTTTTCTTGTTATGCCTGTATCTGGATTTGATGTGCTTTTGGGCATGGATGGGTTGAGCTAGAATAGAGCTAGCATTAAATGTTATTTAAAGTTGATTTCTTTTCCTTTATCTGATGGGTTACAAGTAGTGACTCGGGGTGATAGGGCTAAATCTACTTTTCCTGTTATCTCGTTCTTGAAGGCTAGAAAATCTCTAGTCAAGGGCTGTGAGTCTTTTCTTGCTTATGTTATTGATGCTAGAAAAGAAAAGAGAGTAGTTTCTGATATTTGGATGGTTTGTGAATACTCGGATGTATTTTCTGATGAGTACCGGGATTGCCTTCGGTGCGAGAGGTGGAATTCAAGATTGATTTGATTCCGGGTTCTAGTCCAGTGGCTAAGTCGCCGTACAGATTAGCTATTTCTGAAATTCGAGAGATGATGACTCAGATTCAAGATCTGTTGGATAGGGGTTTTATTCGTCCTAGTTCTTCACCGTGGGGTGGTCCAGTATTGTTTGTGAAAAAGAAAGATGGTACTTTGCGGATGTGTATCGACTACCGAGAGTTAAATAAGAGGACGGTTAAAAATAGATATCCTTTACCCAGGATTGATGATTTGTTCTATTAGTTGTAGGGTGCGTCTTATTTTTCTAAGATTGATTTGAGGTCGGGCTGTCACCAGGTACGTGTTTCGGATGATGATATTCCTAAAACTGCATTTCGTACCCGGTATGGTCATTATGAATTCTTAGTTATGCCATTCGGTTTAACTAACACTCCTGCTATTTTCATGGATTTAATGAACCGGGCTTGTCGGGCAGTTTTGGATAAATTCGTGATTTTATTTATCGATGATATCTTGGTTTATTCTAAAACGGTGTCTGATCATGAAGTCCATTTGAGACAAGTTTTGGAAACTTTAAAACGGAAGCAACTTTTTTTTAAATTTGCGAAATGTGAATTTTGGTTGCGAGAAGTTCATTTTCTGGGGCATGTTGTTTGTAAAGATGGGGTTAAAGTGGATCCATCTAAAATTGAGGGGGTTATGAATTGGAATGCTCCTAAATCTCCTTCTGAAATTAAAAGTTTTCTGGGGTTAGCGGGATATTATCGCAGATTTATTAAAGATTTTTTGAAAGTTGCGAGTCCGATAACTAAGTTAACTCGTAAAGATGTACCATTTCGATGGAATGTGAACAGGAAGTTGCGTTTCAGACGTTGAAACAACTTTTGTGTCAGGCTCCTATTCTTGCATTACCTAATGGAGCTGATGATTTTATAGTGTATTGTGATGCTTCGTTTGCGGGTTTGGGTTGTGTGTTAATGCAACGTGATCGGGTTATTGCTTATGCTTCTTGGCAGTTGAAACCTCATGAGAAGAGTTATCCGACCCATGATTTAGAGCTTGCAGCAATGGTTTTTGCGTTGAAACTGTGGATACATTACTTGTACGGTACAAAATGTGTTATTTGTACTGATCATAAGAGCCTACAGTATGTGTTTTCGCAGAAAGAATTGAATATGCGTCAGAGAAGGTGGTTGGAATTGATTAAAGATTATGATTGCGAGATTCGTTATTATCCCGGGAAGGCTAATGTAGTAGCGATGCATTGAGTCGTAAAGGAGCAAATATCAATATTCATTTTATGCGAGTGGAAATAGTTTCTGATTTAGTGGATCAATTGAAAGTTGCTCAGTTGGAGGCTTTGAATGATGAAAATTTGAAATCAGAGATTATGATAAAGAAGAAGGATGACTTGATTGATGATTAGCGAGGATTGAAGATTTATCATTCTCGTGTTTGGGTACCATTATTTGGGGAGCTTCGGAAATTGATTTTATTAGAGGCTCACAAGTCCAGATTTTCTGTACATCCAGGTAGCACTAAAATGTATAACGATCTGAAAGTGTTGTATTGGTGGCCTACGATGAAGAAAGATATTGCACAGTTGGTAGAATCTTGCCATATTTGTGCACAGGTTAAAGCAGAGCACCAGAAACTTTATGGATCTTTGAGACAGTTAAAGATACCCGAGTGGAAATGGGAACATATCACGATGGATTTTGTGACTAAACTTCCACGTACTCAGCGGAATCATGATATGATTTGGGTGATTGTTGATCGTTTAACGAAGAGTGCTCATTTTCTTGCAGCCAGTGAGAAAACTCCGTTGGATAAATTGGCTCAGATGTATATTGATGAGATTGTATCTCGACATGGTATTCCTTTATCGATTGTTTCTGATAGAGATTCCAGGTTTGTTTCTAAATTCTGGAACGGTTTGCAACGAGAATTGGGAACGCGTGTTAACTTGAGTACAACTTTTCATCCTCAGACAGATGGTCAGTCAGAAAGAACCATTCAGACCCTTGAGGATATGTTACGTGCATGTGTGTTGGAATATGGTGGTTCTTGGGATTCACACTTGCCTTTGATTGAATTTGCTTATAACAATTCATACTATTTGAGTATCGGTATGTCACCTTATGAGATGTTATATGGTCGTCGCTGCCGTACTCCTACTTGTTGGTTAGAGGCGGGTGAAAAACAGTTTGCGGGTCTCGATATTGTTCAGATGACGGCTGACAAAGTTGCTATTGCCCGAGAAAAGTTGAAAGTTGCAAGAGATAGACAGAAAATGTATGCTGATTCCCGTCGTCGACCAGTTTCTTTTGTTGAGAGTGAAATGGTTTATCTGAAAGTTTCACCGTGGAAAGAGGTTATTCGATTTGGGAACCGCGGGAAGTTAGCGTCTCGATACATTGGTCCATTTCGTATTCGACAGATACTTAATGATCAGACGGTTATTCTTGATCTTCCTCCAGAGTTAGCGGGTATCCATGATACTTTTAATGTGTTTTATTTGCGAAAATGTAATGTGAATGATGAAAGTCAACTAATTCCGATTTATGATTTGAAAGTTGATTTGAAGAAGAGATTAGTGGAAGAATCTGTTGAACTTTTAGATCGGAAAGTTACTAAGCTTCGTAAGAAACAGATTCCTTTGGTGTTGGTTAAATGGAAGCACAGTTTGGGTTCTAATTTGACTAGGGAGACTGAGGTGGACATGAAGAGTCGTTATCCTCATTTGTTTGTTCGTGATGAGATTCCGGGGACGAAATCTTCTTAAGGGGAGGAGAATTGAAACATCCTCAAATACGGTCTAGTAGTTTCGTATTGGTGGTAAGATGTTTGGTATTTGTTTGTGTATTTAATTGGTATTTTTGGATGATTATTAGAACTAATAATCGTACTGCATAGTTAAAGTGATAATATTTATATTATCTGATTGATGTGGTATTTGTACCAATAGATTCGCTTTTGCATGAGGGTGTTAGATAATACCTCGTTGTTATTTAATTAATTAAGTAGGGCTGCTTACTTAATTAACTGTATGCTAGAAGTGGGATAAGTGTACTGTGTGTTGTGCAATTATTGTGCACTAGGCATCAATAATTGTCACTGGAGATATCATTTCCTTCTTTTGTGCCATAATTGTTCTTGCATTATTATTTTTCTTGACTTGTCCATTTGAAGAATTCCATGTGAAGCTCACAATTCCTTTCTTTGGTTTCTTTATTTTATTGGATTACTTGCTTCATTCAAGGTTAGTATATTATTAGTACATGTTTAATTAGTTCTTGCCATGAATATTAAGTTGTTCTTCAGGAGTTCTTGGTAGAAAACACATACTTGAATTTGTGGGTTTTAGTACGAATCATGTATATTATGATTTGAAGCTTTCATGATGTTAAAGTATGTTAGATGATAAGTTATTCATGAATTAAATGTTAGTTTGATGTATATTTGATGAGTTCTTGATCGAAGACGTTTACTTGATTTTGGTGGGTTTTAGTAGAAATCAAGTATATGATATTTTGATGATTGATTGTTGTTTATGCATGCTAAATAATAAGTTTTGCAATGATTTGATGTTAGTTTGATGAGAATATATTGTGTTCTTGTTTATGAAGCTTGAAACTCCATTAATGGAGGTTTGAGGAAGATGATGATGAAACTTGAAAATTGGAAAATCGTGATTTGATGTTAGAAATGTATGCTGATGTTATATATATGTTATATGAACTTTATACATGTTTTAGAATTGTTTCTAGTTGATTTTTATGCTTGAAATGAGGGCTGTTCGGAGTTTTTACACAGTTTCTGGACTGTTTTGTAAAAATCGTTAAAAATCAACGAAACGTCGTTAGAAGGCGTATTTTATATCGTTGGAAAGCTGGAGATGTGTAGTTTAATTTGTCTTTAGATTCCAGAAGCTAATTTAGAGCTGTAGGATGGCCTAAAGATCGATTTACAGTAGCTATGTCAATTTCGGATGTATATTTGACATATGTAAAAAAGATTGTGTTTAGTATTTGACCTTAAGCTTCTATGAGTTGTTGTTGTTGGTTATTTGTTACTTGAAGCTTATGGATTATATATAAATGAGTTGATTTGATGATGGATGTTATATGTGAAATTATATGCGTTGATTGCGTACTTTAATTCTTGAAAATGATTCCGGGAAATCATTTACATGTATGGTTGGTTTCTACATGTTATATATAATGGAAATAGGTTATATGATAGTTGAACATATGATTTATGATGGTTATTATGGTTTGGTCATATTGAGTATATTATGAATTGTTGTATAATAACTTGGTTTTGGATGTTTTCCATATTGATTATATGAGTTTTGTGTAATGGCTTAGTTTTGACCCATTTGTGTAGCTACTTGAATTATTGAATTAATTGAGATTATATTCACTAATTCGGTTATATTGTGTTCTCAGGAAATCCGAAGCCTCAGTGAAATTAGATAACTGTGTTTGATGGGTGTCGAGGACACAGGTGAGTGGACTTTAATGCACCGGTGGTTTTAGTTGTAACTATTATGGTTACTTGAATTTTATACAATTAATAATGCGATAGACTGTTTAGTCTGATTTAATTGTTTGATTGGTTATGTGATGATTATTGAAATTGTGTCCAAGGTATGAGTATCAAGGCATGAAATTATGCTCATGATGTTTGTGGCAGAGGTCAGCTAAGCGTGGTTTTGGGCTGGGTCAGTTGCTTCTGGTTAGGCAGTTTTAGATCCTCTGTTGCATTTGTTGTAGCAGAGGGGGTTTAACTGTGCCAGTTAGCAGATGGCTATCGGTAGATCATTGCTATGGCCAACATTGGTCGTAGGCTCGGCAGAGCCGCCGGTCCTTTGATATTTGTGATAAACTGTTCTTGTGATCGTTGTGGTTCAGCTTTAATTGCTTGTGGTTTGATTTTCATTCACTTAGCGTTGCGCTAATCCCCCACCATAAACTCCATTTTGCAGGTTTCAGTAAGTGCAGTTGTTGAGCTGGGAGTTATTTTTTGTTTTAGATTGATTGACCGCCACTCTGATATATTTTAGGATGAGCCATTCGGTTAATCTATGTAACACCATTTTGATATACTGTCAGTTGTTGGCAGTATGTTTCTTATTTACTTCTGTAAACATGTTTGTTGTATTTTCCAAAATCGCTTCCGCAGTGTGTTTTAAAAAAAAAAATTACGGTGTTACAACTTTTCTTTATCTCTTCTCCATACTTTTCGTTGTTCTCTATAAAATCCATGAAACCTCCTTTCCAGACATTATTTTCTCCACGGTATAGAACCGGAGATTTTGTGTCTGATCCAAATGAAAGTGTCTCACTGTATGTACTCATTATGTCTAGATCGTTTCTTTGAAGAGATTTTGAAATGTGCTAAAAATTTCTTAAGTATTACAAAGAAAAACTGTATGTATGTTCTAAAAACCAGATACACAGAAACCGGATGTACAAGAAAACCGTATACACAATATAGAAAAACCGTACACAAAAAAATGTATAGAATCGTATAAAAAAACCTTATGAATGAAAAAACCGTATAGCCAAGAAACCGGATAATGTCAAAACCGGATGATGTCCAATCCCGGATGTCTAAAACCGTATGTCACAAAAACCTTATGTGACAAAAACCGGATACAACTTGGAAACCGTATGAATGATTCCAAAACTGGATGAGCAAAAACCGTATATGATGCGGTTTTTGAGAAAACCTTAAGTCCAACACTTGGAAACTTTGTCAAACCAGATGGTATATGCGGTTTTTGCTTAAAACCGTATGAATCCTAGAAGAAACCGGATAGAATATGCGGTTTTCGATAAAACCGTATTCTTCAAATGAAAACCATATGATTCAACCTTTAAAAAACCGCATTCTTCATCCTTCTTCGTGATTTCTTGATTTTTGATTCAAATGAATTCCAATTGCTACGAAACTCTCAACATAGGTTCGCAAATCAACCTTAATCACTTCTAATCCATAAAAACTAGCAATTCAACATTAAATGATGATATTTCAGTTACATTCTTTAAAGACTTCGAAAACTACAAAATCTTCAAATACTCTCTGAATGTTGTTTGAATTGACTACCTTTTAATCAATGAACTATTCTTTGATTGCTACGACTCTATTGCAATCCACTAGCACTAAAAAACTCTATTAATATGCGAATTAGATGATAAACCCGAGAACACATTGAAACTTGTAAAATTCACCAAAACTACACGAATCTTGAATCTTTGTTTGTTGTTTTCAACACATTTGTTCTTCAATCTAATTAGATTTGGCTATGATATCAATTGTAAAGTAATTGAATGAGTACAATTAGAGAATTTGGCAAAGTCACACCTTTATGTGTGTGTTTTCTATTTCATTATATTCAAACTTACAAATATAAAGCCTTACATCACTATATATACCCATGAGCTATACAAGGAATCTATGGCAATTTATGTGTGAAAGCTATTACATTTGAATTACAAAATAAAAACTAGATCACAAACACTATTACGGATCTAACATCTTCAATCACTACAAATCTCCACCACTGATTACAATGACGTTATTATCTCCCTAATCGAGGTTCCCACCAAGATAGGTGTTCACAGATAAGTATTTTGAATAATAGTCTTTTATTCATGGATATTACCAAAATATTCAAAATTTGTGAAGAGTAATGGGGTTAATAATGTACTGTCCATATTCACCTTGCTGGAATAAAGGTACAATATTAATACTGATCCATCGTCTTAATTCACGGTGTCTATTTGTGTTACTATGTTAGTTCAAGTGGACTTATCACGGATCTTGACTTGAAACCATAAAGTTACTATGAACTAAAACAAGTATACACTTATTAGTGCTCCCACTTGTTTTGCTAGATAAATTGTTTTTTGCAAACATTGAAAAATAACTCTAGTCTTTCTAATCCTACTATATTCCCTGGACTTGGAAAACTTGATTAACTCCATGTTCCTGAATATGAGATTATCCTGTAACTATACTTACACTAGTAGAAAAATGCGATTTCGTTACACGAAAAATGTGTAATGGTATGCATATAGTCACAATTGCTTTTTCAGCGTATGTGTGACCAAAGGTCGAGTGACTGTAGGTTATAAATGTGTGACCATATGATTTTTAAAGTCAAGCATAAATGTATTTTGTGTGACTATTGTTCATGTAACGGCCACATGAATTCTATGTTTGTGTGGCGTTTTGTAATATTCAGTCACATAGATGTAACTAAAAAGTGACCAAAAGTGTTAAAATGGGTGACCATATGGTTCTTAAAGTCTTGTAAATGTTTATTTCACGTGACTATTGTTCACCCAATGGTCACATGAATGTAATTTTTGTGTGGTGTTTTGTAATACTTAGTCACACAACGCATTTTATTTTTCAGGATTTAGTCACATAGATGTAAGTAAAAAGTGACCAAAAGTGTTAAAATGTGTGACCATATGCTTTTTAAAGTCATGTAAATGTGTATTTCGTGTGACTATTGTTCATCCAATAGTTACATGATTATAATGTTTGTGTGGCGTTTTCTAATTTTCAGTCACCCAACGCATTTTATTTGTGAGGATTTAGTCACATAAATGTAATTAAAAAGTGACCAAAAGTGTTAAAATGTGTCACCATATGCTTCTTAAAGTCAAGTAAATGTGTATTTCATGTGACTATTGCTCACCTAATGGTTACATGAAGGTAACGTTTGTATGGCGTTTTGTAATATTCAGTCACACAACGCATCTTATTTGTGAGGATTTAGTCACAATGATGTAATTAAAAAGTGACCAAAAGTGCTAAAATGTGTGACCATATGCTTTTTAAAGTCATGTAATTGTGTATTTTGTGTTAATATTGTTCACCCAATGGTCACATGAATTTAATGTTTGTATGACGTTTTGTCATATTCAGTCACACGACACATTTTACTTTTGAGGATTTAGTCACATATAATTAATGAAAAAGTGATCAAAAGTGTTAAAATGTGTGCCATATGCTTTTTAAAGTCAAGTAAATGTGTATTTTGTGTGCCTATTGTTCATCCAATGGCCACATGAATGTAATGTTTGTGTGGTGTTTTGTAATATTTAGTCACACGATGCACTTTATTTTTGAGGATTTAGTCACATAGATGTAATTATAAAGTGACCAAAAGTGTAAAAATGTGTGACCATATTCTTTTTATATTCAAGTAAATGTGTACTTTCTGTGACTATTGTTCATCCAATGGCCACATGAATTTTATGTTTGTGTTGTATTTTGTAATATTTAGTCACACGACACACTTTATTTTTGAGGATTTAGTTACATAGATGTAATTAAAAACTGATAAAAAGTGTTAAAATGTTTGACCATATGCTTTTTAAAGTCATGTAAATGTGTATTTCGTGTCACTATTGTTCATTCAATTGTCACATTAATTTAATGTTTGTGTGGAGTTGTTGGTGCATAATTGTAAATCCCTAGTTCTTATCAATCCAATACATACATGTTTACGTGAAATGTTAATTCAAATGTGTTTTGATTAATGGTTTACATGTTTATATATTCTAAGTGTTTCCTTATATTTGTTTTAAGCTTACAAGTACTTAGTCATGTGTTGATTTGTGTTTGGAAGTTTAAGTATAAGTGAAGGTTACCACGTGCGTGATGAAGCTCACTACGTGCGTAGTGGAGCTCACTATGTGCGTTGTGAGGTAGACGATTAATGTTTAATTAATTATTATTAAAACACCCGGTACGTGCGTACTGGATTGACTACGTACGTATTGTAGAGCATTACGTGCGTAGTTGAAATAAATTAAGGAAGTGACGTGTTACACTCAAATACGCGTTTTCCATACTATAAATACGTATTAACCTCGTATTAGCGCGGGGGAATAATCGATAATCACCGGTAATCGTCCGTAATCGACCTTAAGCCTTCATGAGCCTTCGTAATCGTACGTATAACCTCGATAAACGCGAACTTAGTGTTATTCTCGAATCCAAGGGCATCCTTAAGCATTCTGTGTGAGTTCTTAGAGTTGTTCTTGATCCTACTCTGTGTGTTCTTCGTGTTAACTGTGTGCCGGACACCTAAGCAGATCTTAGAATCCTTAGAAGGTTTGGGAAATAGATATTCCGCACTATTTCTCATCCTAGATCAGTCCTAGCATTAGGGTGTTTTAGTTTAGAACCCCCACGGTCCTACAAAGTGGTATCAGAGCCTTGTGCTTTGATTGATCACTTTTCCTTAGGTTTCCTGATCTAGGTGTCGTTTAGGCTTGTTAGTTTTTGTCGTTTTCCCGGTTTTTGGTCGTCGTTTAGTCTAAAACAGGTCTTTTTGCGTAAAAAGATTTGTGTTTTACGTAATTTAATCCTAATCGTTGCAGTTTACTCGTGCGTAGTGTCTAGCATTACGTGCGTATTGATTTTCAGTGCGTACGTAGTGGGTCGTTGGTACTCTAAAATCTTCGGTAGCTTGTGTGTCTGTCCGTGCGTAGTGGGTCATCAACACGTGCGTAGTGCTTCACACTTCGCACGTATTGAATCTGTGTGTTAAATATTTTCTTAAAAAGCAATTTACTTGTTTCGTACTTAGTGAAGTCACTTCGTGCGTACTAGGTCCCCATTCCGTACGTACCTGAGTCTGTGTGACCTTTTGTCAGTCCGTACGTAGTACAGTTTACTACGTGCGTAGTGTGTTCACTTCTTACGAACCATTCTCACTTCGTGCGTAGTGTTTACGTTTGTTTTAGGTCTTAATTAAAATGTCTGACATGAGTGCTATGGCTGCCAAACAAACTATCACTGCTTTAAGTAACCTTATAATGGACAATGAACAAGGAGGTATTAACAAATTACCTCGACTGTTAACCATGGAAGACTACCCATTCTGGAAACCACGTTTTGAGATATTTATCGATGGGGTCGATCCACGGTTGCACAGGGCCATCTCTGCTGATTATATAGTGCCTAAAGGTGAAGGGAATATCGAAGTTCCCTATGATCAGATGAGTGACGATCAGAGGAAGGCTTATGATGCTGAGAAGAAAGCCTACTCTTATCTGATCCAAGCTATTCCTAATGAGATCTTCCACCAGTTCCGATGGTATAGAACGTCACGTTCCTTGTGGAATGCGCTACAAAAGAGGAACGAAGGGAATGCATCTCTGAAAGACCTCAAGGCCTCACAGTTGAGAAAGGAGTTTGACCACTTCACCTCATACGTGAATGAAAAGCTTCCAGTTCTGATCAACAGATACAACCATCTTCTCAGTGAAATGGATAGTTTGGGAGTGCAGATTTCAGAAAGACAACAAGTGGAGACTTTGTCCAAGGCACTACCCAAAAGCTGGAGGCCGTTCATCATGATTCTGAAAAATGGTGAAGGTTTTGAGGGCATGGATCTAAATGATTTTATAACTAAGCTAAAAGAGCATGAACAGGAGGAGCAAAACCTAGACAGATTGAGCAGCTATGTGCAGAATCCCTCATTATACTGTACTGGACCCATTGCTTCTCCAGTCACTTCATCAAATGCTCCGTTGCAGACAGCCTTTACCTCAAACGTCTGTTCTTCAAGCAAGTCTGCTCCTGAAACTCCAAGTGGACCACCATATTCTGCTCCTTCAAGCAAAACGTCTATGCCTGCCTTAAACACTGAGCATTTCAAGCATGGCAGCACTGAAGAAGTAAAGGAGCATATGGGGATGCTTAGTGCTTTGGTCTCTTCGTATGATAATCTTCTAAAGGGTAAAATTGGAAATGCCTATTTGACTCAAGAAGACTATGAGCAGATTGACAATGATGAAATGGAGAGACAGGACATTTTATGGTCCTATGCCAACCTTGTGAGGAGAGCAAAAGCTTTGGTTAAACGAACAGGGATGCAGATTACAGCGACTAAGGATACAAAGCTGGGCTTCGACAAATCAGCTGTAACTTGGTACAACTGTGGCGAAAAGGGTCATTTTGCGAGAGAATGTGAGAAACCAAAGAATATCCCTTCAGGACATCTCCTAGAAAATCTTCAACTACCACTACTCCACAGAAAGCTGAAACATCCCATGAGGGATCATCCAAAGCGATGGTAGTTGTTCAGAAAGATGAGGGGATAGACTGGTCAGTACACTTTCAAGACAATGATGCTTTCGAAGTTGCTGAGACCAACTTGGCCAGTGTTCAAGATCTGAATGATGATTCACAATCTGAAGCAGATGGTGTGCAGGAAACTGATGATGAATTTGTTGCCAGTAAGGAAGAATCAGTGATGCCTACTGATGAGTACAATGTCAAACCAGTTTCAGTGCCAGCTGCCGAACCAACGCCAGTGATTGTTCAAACTAAATCAGAAGATCTTAAGGCGTGCATGACTGGCAAACCTGCTGATTCAAAGGTAAGTAACAATTCTGGCATTCCTTGTGCTTCGTGCAATGACTATGTGCAAAATATTTTATCTTTGAAATCTCAAGTCAGTGATCTTACCTCTAAATTGCATGAAAATTCAATCATTAAAGGTAGGGAAAAGACACTAAAATATAAAATTGAAAGCCAGAACAAACAGATTAGAGAACTAGAGGTAGCATTGCTAAACAAACAGGATGCCATAGTTTTCTACATCAATCAGATAGATACACTGAAGCGAGACCTTGCTAGTTCTAAGGTAGATTATGAGACTCTCAATCAGAAACTAAAAAGTTATTCAACTTCATCTTATCTATTTGAGCACATAATCGACCGGAGACCTCAAGGTTCCGATTCAGAAAAAGACAAAAAGGCATATACTAAATGTCCACCACCAGTGTTAAACCAACTGGTGCAAACAGATGTCTTTACTGAAGCTAACCAACTTCATTCCAAGGTTGATGCACCGTCTACTTCAACCTCAAAACCTGATTTGAAAATGAAGGGAGTAGTTGGTGAGCCTCAGATGAAAGAGGTCAAACAAGAAGAAAAGCCTACATCTGGTATGAGAAAACTTCTAGGCAATTCTTCTGGACAAGACACGTTAATGAAAAATGTGCCAGCAGCACTCCGAACCATAGAAAAGGAGGGTGTAAAGTCTCCTGCAACCCGTCCTTATGAGGAAGTTAAAATTTTGCCAAAACAATGTGGTGTAGGAGTAGAGTCAAAGTGTCAAGTTGAGCAAAAAGTGCCACATAATCCTGCAAAACATCAGTCAAACAGGATTTGTTATGTGTGCAGGAGACCTGGTCACCTCAGTTATGAGTGTGATCAGCAACAACAGACCTGCAGGGGGAAAGTTTATTCTTCTGAAAATTTTCAGAAAAATAAAACGTTTAATCAAAATAATCAAAAATCAACTAACCCTCATCAGCTCAAAAGGACTGTTGGGGAAACATCTAGTAAACCCAAAAGTTCCGAGGTTAGTCAGATGGGGAAGGAACCACTTCATAAGGAAATTAACACTTCTAGTGTTTATCACAAGGATACTCCCCGTCAAGACTTAAATTGGACCAATAAACTTGAAGTCAAAATGTCAAATAGTTCAGATACCAATGCAAACTTCAAAGCTACTGGTATTTGGATTAACATGCCAATTGTTGGAGAAGATGGGAAACCCATGACCATTCGGGCTTGGGTTCCTAATGCTAAGTAACTTTTTACTCTTTGTGCAGGGTACCCAGGTTTTTGTTCTTAGTGAATGAAAACGGGATGAAAACCAAGTGTGAGGTCGTCTCTGATGATGCAACTTAATGCATTTCTCGTATATGTGCCTGTGGGGCTATTTTCTGTGTGTTTATTTTCTGTGTCTGTGTGTCTCTGTTCTTGGTATTTATTTCTTTTAGTATTTTAGGGGGAGATAGGTGCAACATAGAAAATACCAAAAAAATCAGAAAAACATAGAAAATACAAAAAAATCAGAAAAACATAGAAAATAAAAAAAAATCAGAAAAACTATAATGAGAAGTTGATCCAACTCAAATGGAAAATGATGGTACACTGGCTTTCAATACAAAGTATGTCTAGTAAAATTAGGACTGAAGGCATGTACATATTCTTGAGAAAACTGTCTGAAAATTTGAGTCAAATCAGATAAGAAACAGATGGCGTGTAAGGCATATGATGAGAGTCTAGGCTGAGAAGTGGTTATGCATGTGGAAATCCATCAAAGATTCAAACTATCGAGACATTCCAAGTCTACAAGTCAATAACAGTTGACACTAACTTAGTTTGGTGCACACACCTGTTACCATGCCAAATGTGTTAGATGACAATGAGCAAAATGTAAAAAGAGGGTGAAAAATTGACCCCAATCTGAGATGTCAAAAGAAATAGATACATTGATCTATTAGTGTTGAATTGTCAAAGAGCATAAAATGCAGTGACAAAAGCTCAACAGAAATTATCAAAAGAGGTGAAAAATTGACCTCCATGTCAAAGAGCATAAAATGCAGTGACAAAAGCTCAATAGAAATTATCAAAAGAGGTGAAAAATTGACCTCCATGTCAAAGAGCATAAAATGCGTTGACAAAATCACAAAGCACATAAGCATGGTGGTTGGGTATTCAAGTTGTGCATCCTACTGAGTGAGTCAAAACACTGTGAGATTTTAAAAGAGATAGTCTTAACCATGTACTCAGTTCTGGATAATCAGAAAATGTTGAAATTAAATCTGTCATTATCTGAGGAAAGTTAGATTGACAGACAGAAATTGAGGGAGTATGTTTGTGCCTAAGGTTCTGAAATGAATGATAACTAAGTATAGATGTGCTGGTACTGACTCCATCTTGAAACCTTCTCACAAAAAGATTTAATTTCAGTAATTTAAGTTTTGCAAATATCTTTATTGTTTAGGGTTTAAGTTGTTAACAGTCTGCATTTTCATTTTCTTTATATTCAGAAAAATACAAAAAGATTTTTGGTGTGTTCTTATCTATTTTGGTGCGTTTTTTTTAGTTTCTTGTGTTTTCGTGTGCTTAAATGTTTATTAGTTTCCTTGAAGTTACTGATCGTTTATTGCTGAGTGCAGTACTAACAGTATCAAGATTCACATGTGAGGATTTTAGATCATGCGTATTGGAGCCACTGCGCACGAGTTACAACTTACCACGTGCGTAGGGCAGGTAAGGTTATTTTGTTTGCTTAGTGCAGGTTTTGTTGATAGAACTAGGTCTTAGGGGGAGTTTGTTGGTGCATAATTGTAAATCCCTAGTTCTTATCAATCCAATACATACATGTTTACTTGAAATGTTAATTCAAATGTGTTTTGATTAATGGTTTACATGTTTATATATTCTAAGTGTTTCCTTATATTTGTTTTAAGCTTACAAGTACTTAGTCATGTGTTGATTTGTGTTTGGAAGTTTAAGTATAAGTGAAGGTTACCACGTACGTGATGAAGCTCACTACGTGCGTAGTGGAGCTCACTACGTGCGTGGTGAGGTAGACGATTAATGTTTAATTAATTATTATTAAAACACCCGGTACGTGCGTACTGGATTGACTACGTACGTATTGCAGAGCATTACGTGCGTAGTTGAAATAAATTAAGGAAGTGACGTGTTACACTCAAATACGCGTTTTCCATACTATAAATACGTATTAACCTAGTATTAGCGCGGGGGAATAATCGATAATCACCGGTAATCGTCCGTAATCGACCTTAAGCCTTCGTGAGCCTTCATAATCGTACGTATAACCTCGATAAACGCGAACTTAGTGTGATTCTCGAATCCAAGGGCAGCCTTAAGCATTATGTGTGAGTTCTTAGAGTTGTTCTTGATCCTACTCTGTGTGTTCTTTGTGTTAACTGTGTGCCGGACACCTAAGCAGATCTTAGAATCCTTAG
Source organism: Pulicaria dysenterica (assembly GCA_947179395.2). Taxonomy (NCBI): domain Eukaryota; kingdom Viridiplantae; phylum Streptophyta; class Magnoliopsida; order Asterales; family Asteraceae; genus Pulicaria; species Pulicaria dysenterica. The sequence continues at coordinate 27,117,322 of OX359294.1, read as the reverse complement.
GAGGTTTGGGAAATAGATATTCCGCACTATTTCTCATCCTAGATCAGTCCTAGCATTACGGTGTTTTAGTTTAGAACCCCCACGGCCCTACAATATTGTTAATCATGATAATGATAACAACGATCTTGGATAAGAATCAGAGGAGTATACTGATCATGATGAGGCGGAAGATAACAACTTGATTGAAAACCTGTAGTTAAGAGGAGCATAAGCAGGTTATCTAAGTTTCGGAAAGAATAAGGCAAACCAGGTGGTATAAAGCTTATGGTAACCTTCGATGCGATGAATAGAATATCAGGAATAAAAATACCATTGTTTATAAGTTTGTTATGAGACGTGGTTCGTGAGCATATAGGTTTGAAGATTTTATCCTAGAAGAAGGTGTGTCCAGAAGCAAGAGATAAACTATGGGATGAAATGACGGTACACATGATATAATATCATATCCTTCTGCATTTACATTATGTACAACTAATTTACAACATTGTGTTAATTATTTTTTGCAGCAATTTTTTTATGTTGACGAGAGTCGTAGGAAGTTGATAATGCATCATCTTGGTGGACTTCTATGGAATTTTAGAAGGAAATTAAGACAAACATACATATTTCCCAACCAAAATACACCTTCAAAATTAAATGAAGTCCTGGCGAAGTATAGTGCAATTGTTGAAGCCCCAGTGTGGGTCAATTTTGTGAAGTATATGAGCACAGAGGAATACCAGGTTTTAATTTGTCATTTTTATTTAAGTCCATATCTTTTCATTATTTTGTGTTTGCAACAAAAACGGCGCATTCCAAGTCTGTTTATCAGCATACAATGGGACGAGGTGGATACATACATGTCAATATAATATATTATAATTGATTACGTATTTGATCTTTGTTTAACTTTACAAATTGCATGTACTTGATGCTTATAAGATACAAAATAAAGAAATCCAACCTGATGAAGGACCCCCACGTTGTATAATGTGGTTGAAAGGAAGGCTAAACAAAGTAGGACTATTTGCAGATGATGAGACTAGATCAGTGAAAGATAAACTTGCAAGTATAATAACTTATTTTCCATATATGCATTTTTGTGTGTAGGTTGAAACTGATCACAAGATCAAAGAAGAAACCTTGCAGGTTACTTAGGGCACTGAAGCCCTGACAGTTGCATTTGGTAAGTAAAAGGGAGGTTATGCAAGACGAGTTGGAGGTGGAGTGACATACAATAAGTACTTTGATCTTTCGTCGAAACAGACAAGCATCAGATCAAAGATTTGCGTCACTTGAATGTCAACTCGATAATGAGAGACACGAGCGTCAAGAAAGGGAAGTACTAATCCAGAATTTGTCCAAAGATGTGATAGTAACAAAAGGAATGGTTGCTAAACTGCTTGCTCAGTGGAAGGCACAAGAGGAGAAGATACAGTCTTTGACAACTCAATTGCAAACATCAAAGGAGACATTTTTTGTATTTTGCTAACATTTAAATTGTGTGTTGCTAACAAACTCATTTCTTAATTTATATTGCAGCTGTCTAATCAGGAGGTCAGAACACCGTTAAGTGATGATTTTGCATGTGAGATGGAGACGAGCATTCAGAAGTCTAATGGACTTGCAACTTATGACAACGAAATGGAAACAATTGTATGTAATAAAACATCTACCCTGTATCCCCCTGTGATTTTTGAATTTTACATACATATCGCATTTAATTAACGTTTTTTATACACATAGGAAAAGGTAAATTATGTCAGATCTAATAAAAAGTTTGGTTCACAAAGAAACGCGTCTTGACATCGAGACTCTGAATCGCAAGAAAATATATCTCAATCACTAGTACAAGTATGTATTTCCACATGTTCAAATATTGTTTACTAGAATTTATTTCACATGCATATATATATATATATGATCAGATGATGTGTGTTTTTGTGATCAGCTGTCTTGTTCTATCACCTGATCATTGTGTCTTGTCCACCTGATCATTTATTTATTATATTCTTTAGTTGAAACATCTGATAGATCTTAATTTGTTGCATCAGTGGATCATTCTATGTTGTGCATCTGTCTTGCTCTTCTCATTGTGTGTTTTTCAGGAAATTTAGTGTAAATTGTGGCACACAAAGAGAACAAGTGTTATTGCTTTGGGTACCGTATACAAGTCTATTGGAAAATAAACTCTACATAATGCAACACTTCCAAAGGATTGATATAGAGCTTCAACTGACAAATCATTAGTGGATATAGCATGCATACCGGACATTGGATAGAATGGTTTCAAAACAGTCAAGGACGTAGTAGGTGGATTTTGCGCATGGCCAATGGATCAAGTTATTGTTGATGAAAAAGTACATACATACATCTGTTTTATCAACCTAGCTATATTTATATATATATATATATATATATATATATATATATATATATAATATTCTTCATATGTAATGTAATGTTTGATACATGCGGATTTTATTTCCTACAGGAAATTACACCACCAAATACTGTAGAGAAGATTGGTGAGAACGTTGTTGCACCTAAATTACAGACAAAGTGCAAAGGTATTTATGTGACAACTAATAGAATTACAAAAAAAGTGAGGCCCAACTTGAGGAGTCAAAATACTATAGACTTGTGATTGTTAAAACTATGATTGTGTACAATTATATTACATTCCGATTATGTATTTGGTTTACTTATATATATATTCCAAATTTGTTGTGTAACTCGAATTAGTTTTGTGTTTTTTCTTTTGTTATAAATAAATAAATATATATATATATATATATATATATATATATATATATATATATATATATATATACTGTGACACAAATTATTGATTTCTTAAATGTGATTAAAAGGTGCCCTCACATAGTATGATCACACTTCTTAACACTTTCGGCCACTGTTTGGTTAATTTGATGTGTGACTAAATATTACAAAAACTCTTGTAGGACCGTGGGGGTTCTAAACTAAAACACCCTAATGCTACGACTGATCTAGGATGAGAAATAGTGCGGAATATCTATTTCCCAAAACTCCTAAGGATTCTAAGATCTGCTTAGGTGTCCGGCACACAGTTAACACGAAGAACACACAGAGTAGGAACAAGAACAACTCTAAGAACTCACACAGAATGCTTAAGGCTGCCCTTGGATTCGAGAATAACACTAAGTTCGCGTTTATCGAGGTTATACGTACGATTACTAAGGCTCACGAAGGCTTAAGGTCGATTACGGACTATTACCGGTGATTATCGATTATTCCCCCGCGCTACTACGAGGTTAATACGTATTTATAGTATGGAATACGCGTATTTGAGTGTAACACGTCACTTCCTTAATTTATTTCAACTACGCACGTAATGCTCTGCAATACGTACGTAGTCAATCTAGTACGTACGTACCGGGTGTTTTAATAATAATTAATTAAACATTAATCGTCTACCTCACCACGCACGTAGTGAGCTCCACTACGCACGTAGTGAGCTTCATCACGCACGTGGTAACCTTCACTTATACTTAAACTTCCAAACACAAATCAACACATGACTAAGTACTTGTAAGCTTAAAACAAATATAAGGAAACACTTAGAATATATAAACATGTAAACCATTAATCAAAACACATTTGAATTAACATTTCAAGTAAACATGTATGTATTGGATTGAGAAGAACTAGGGATTTACAATTATGCACCAACAAACTCCCCCTAAGACCTAGTTCTATCAACAAAACTTACACTAAGCAAACAAAATGACTATCTAGCTGTTACAACGTTGTAGACTTGACTTCATCAGATCCAGCATAGATGTCAAATGCAAAAAAAACTCGAACGACTTTTTGAAATTGCAATGCCAAATCCATGTACTGATCTTTGTAGAGGATTGGATTGTAATACAAAACTGTGATGTCATCCTTTCCAAAAATTTTCATCCACATAGGATCGAATACTTTAATCGTTTCTCCACCCGAAAGATCATCATCTAACACAATTACTGCCTCAGTTGTTTTCTCGTTAAAATACCACCATTTAAACCTTGCGCTCCACCCAGTAGGCATGGTTTTCAACGGTAATTTTTTCATACAACGAGGAGCTTTGCAATTTAACACTTTGAGCTTTCTTCCTGTCAATGGATCAACTTTAGTTGGATGACTTTTAACACCTGGCACATACGGCTTTAAGTTTTTCCATCCAAATCGAGCCTCTCGCTTTACCAGTGTCTCAAACCACTTGGGCATACTGTGATCTTCATCATGCAACAGGGGCAGACGAGCAAGTTGTCTGATATCATAAAATGGTAACGTTTGGATATCATTTGCTCTCTGGAAGTACTCAACTCCCCTTTCCCTCTTAATTGCATAAACGTTAAATTCAGGCACATAGCACCAACCAACTATTTCACCATCAGTCTTTTTACCAAGAGTTTGATAGAACTTTGTATATTCTGGTGAGCTTTTCGACTTCTTCTATTTTCCTGCCTGACGTTCAAGATAGCGTTGAAATTTCTTTCTTCTTGCCTCTCTTTCCTCTTGTTTAGACTTCCTATCACCCAGATATTTTTCTAAGTCAAAATCAACAGTTGTTTGTTCTCTTACTTCAGCTCGTCTGTTGATTTCCTCAGTGTTAGCATTTTTGAAAAGATCTGCAAGATCAGGCATGTTATCATCTGTTTGTTGGCCTGAGTAGTGTTGATCTGTCTCATCCTCAATCTCTATTTCATCGGTATCAAACACCGGTTCTTGTTCTGCTTGCGGTGGTGGCACAAAACTATGATCCACCTTTTCTAAAATCACGTCCCCGATGGGAATCTGCAAGAGTTCAGCAATTTGTTCTCTAGATAAAAATGGAAGAATTTCTCCTTCCTCAGCTTCATAATCATTTTGAGAAACAATCTGCCCTTGAACACTCAGCAGCCGTGATGATTGAGGAATCTCAGCTTTCAATGGCTGAACAATCAATGGATCTTCACACAGAAGTAGAAAAGACCATAAACATATGTAAGTCAAATAAACAAACATTTCATTTCAAGATAAACATTCAAATACACATGATTGTTTCAACCCTTTACATGATAACTAAATAATTACAAAATCACATAGACTAAGAGTCAACCTTCTTCATCTCCAGAATATGCCCCATCAGGTTCAGACTCAGCAAATTCTTTCAATTTTAGCACCTCTTCATCTTGTTTCTCCACGTGTGCCTTTAACCTATTGAACTCTTGAGTATACTCAATCAGAATCCTTTCCATTGTCTCATTTTTCTTCTCCAACTAAATCATCTTTACCTCTCTCTCTGCATCTTTCTTCAACAGGTTCTCAATCTGCAAATCCTTCTCAACCATTTTCCTCTTCACCTCCTCAAGCTCTAACTTTCTTTCTTTCTCATCCTTGATCATATCCATAACGTAGCTTTGAAGCTTGCTCAGGCTTTCTTCAACAGAAATATTTGGTATCTGAGAGCTAGTCTGAGATGATCCTGCAGCACCTTGAGCAGCGGTTGAAGCTGGAGCAGCTGTTGCTGTAGAGGATCTGACAGTGATTTCAGCAGATGCTACCAGAGGATTGAAATTATAAACCTTCTTTTTCTTTTTCTCTGGCTCATCAATTGCAGCCTTTTCCTTCCTTTTCCTTGTTTGCTCATCCTCATCATCCTCAAAGAAATCATCAACGTTCATCTCATCTAACTCGGTGGGGATAGCCTCTCCCCTGGTGGGATCATGAGCCTCTTGGCTCTGGACTTCTGGCACCTCGTCCTCATCATCAGAAACAATCTCAATATTCTCAACCTGAGATTCAGAACCCTCATTTCTCCACAGATGCTTTCGTTCTGGAGCTTTATAATCCTTGTCTCCTAGATGACAGATCAATCTTCTCGTTGGAGGAGCTGTGGTGCCCAGGTACCTGCTCATCTGCCTGACTGTCTGATCATTCATGTGCCTCAGTTTGATTTTGTCCCCGTCTTCCTTCACTAAACCCTCAACCTGGGTATCAATCACAATTTGAAGAAACCTGGGATACATCAAAAACCGCCCCTCATTCTTTGACAAATTTTCTTTCAGACAGTTGAAAATCACTCTCGAGATGTTGAATTTAACGTTCAGTACGAGCGCCACAAATAGATGGGAAAACGTTTGGTTCATCTGATCATGGCCGGTTCTTCGCGGCCCCAAGCAATGTGAGATGACGTGCATCAAATAACGGTATGGAGAGCAGAACTTGGTTTTTAATACTGACTCGTTTCGAATCTCTCCAGTGTATCCGCACCTCAGCAAACATCCCTTAACTCGGCAGATGTTCAGAGAAATTGGATCTGTGGTACCGTCACCTAGCTCAAGCAGCTCATTCAATACCTCTTCTGAAACAAACACCGGTTGTTTTTGCACCAACCCTCGAATCCCACCCATAGCCTCATCATATGCAGCTGTTCTCCAAAACTCTTGTTGATGTGAAGCGTATGCAGTGCAGGTTGCTGTGATTGCAGTATGAATCCTTGACCTCATCAAATAATCAATCATTTCATCACAATCCCTGGTTAACTTGTTCTTTGTCAGAAAGGCCCTGATGTTGTGCATGTCACCAGCTTTCAAATCTGCCTTTGTCTGACTGCCAGATGCAGTCTCAGCGATGTTTTGGGCCGAGAAGCTTCCAAGTTGTGTAGGTTCCATTGTTTAAAATCTTCGGAATAAACATTAAGCACATTAGAAAGAAACATTCACAGACCGTAACACACAGTCAGAATCCACAGAATTCAAAAATTAAGCATTAATCTCAAAACTTCGAATTTTCACCACTCGCGCACTAAAAAGCATCACGCACGTGGTGATGGGACTTCATGAGAAGTGAGTTAATATCTATAAAACGATTAATTAAACCTAAGATACACTTCGTACGAACTCATATCAGTACGTGCGAAATGGATTTCACTTCGCACGGCTGAAACTCATCGTGTTCATCTTCTACATCCTACAATTCGTGCGAAATGAAGACAGTTCGTGCGAAATGAACGACACTTCGCACGGTCAACATTCAAACTCAAGAACATTTCATCGAACTTTATAACTTCAAAAACCACTGATTTGCGATGTTTTTGTGTCGATTGAGTGATTAAATACCATCTAATTACGTCCATGAACATTACTTTTCACTCCAATCTAGCAAACTAACACATTATAATCATTTGTGATCCGGTTTTAAGGTTATCATTTTTTCAAACATAAAATTGCCCATAACTTTAGATCCAACCGTTGGATTGAAGCAAAAAGCATACCAAATTGATCACGACACAAAGGCGAATCACACAGATGGAACGAAAAACTCTTTTAACACAGAGGTGAGAATCAAAATCGAGAGAGAATGAAATGAACTGTAGAAAATTTGAACGCGTAATGACGAATACGCACGAAAGACACTTATATATCCTCTTTCACTTCGTGCGAAGTGAGGGCACTTCGCATGTTGTTGCCCGAAGTGCACACCTTAAGTGACACTTCAATTCGCACGCGATGACCCTCACCACGTGCGAATTGGACTTCACTACGACTCTTGACCTTTGACTGCGTAGTATGACTACACTACGCACGTTGTTCCATCCAGTTCGTGCAAGGTGCTGTCACTTCGTGCGGATTGAATTTCTCATATAAAAACAGAATTTTTCTTGACGATCCTGATACCACTTTGTAGGACCGTGGGGGTTCTAAACTAAAACACCCTAATGCTAGGACTGATCTAGGATGAGAAATAGTGCGGAATATCTATTTCCCAAACCTCCTAAGGATTCTAAGATCTGCTTAGGTGTCCGGCACACAGTTAACACAAAGAACACACAGAGTAGGATCAAGAACAACTCTAAGAACTCACACAGAACGCTTAAGGCTGCCCTTGGATTCGAGAATCACACTAAGTTCGCGTTTATCGAGGTTATCCGTAAGATTACGAAGGCTCACGAAGGCTTAAGGTCGATTACGGACGATTACCGGTGATTATCGATTATTCCCCCGTGCTAATACGAGGTTAATACGTGTTTATAGTATGGAAAACGTGTATTTGAGTGTAACACGTCACTTCCTTAATTTATTTCAACTACGCACGTAATGCTCTGCAATACGTACGTAGTCAATCCAGTACGCACGTACCGGGTGGATTAATAATAATTAATTAATCATTAATCGTCTACCTCACCACGCACGTAGTGAGCTCCACTACGCACGTAGTGAGCTTCATCACGCACGTGGTAACCTTCACTTATACTTAAACATCCAAACACAAATCAACACATGACTAAGTACTTGTAAGCTTAAAACAAATATAAGGAAACACTTGGAATATATAAACATGTAAACCATTAATCAAAACACATTTGAATTAACATTTCAAGTAAACATGTATGTATTGGATTGATAAGAACTAGGGATTTACAATTATGCACCAACAAATATGATGCTCCTGATCATAGACTTGAGTAATTTCCAAATTTCTTGAGTAGAGAGTTGTAAAAGGGAAATTTTAGAATTGTTAATAAGTTGTTTAGGAATCAATCGAACACGTAATATTTTCAAAAAATTCAAATGAATTTTTGTTATAGAATATATACAACACGTCTTCATGACGGGCAAAAATGTGTAAAAAAATTTAAATTTTTGGTTGCCGGGAGAACGAAATTTTTTGAATATTTTTCATTTCCTCATCGGCAAAATTGAAAATTCAGGAAACTTAATCGTCGACAGCAATCGGTAATTAAAGTGGGTCATGGGTGACGTGTATTGGGTTATGACTATTCACATTAAGGGTAATTACAGTGGGTTATGGGTCATATGCACCAATTTGTAGTTGCTTACAGTGTCATGCTACGACCCATCCATGACTGGTGACAATGGGTAATTAATATGGTCATGTGTCATGTTTAGGGTTTAGGGTTTACGGTTTTGGGTTTTGGGACCTAGCAAACTTAATAAATTAAGGTTCCTACCAGAAAACATTACAATTGAATACCCATGGCATTTCAATATCAAAACCCCTATCTCGAGGAAGCATTGCTCGATTAGGGTTGTCAGGACAGGTTAGAATGCATCCATTGAAATGTAGTTCTTCCAAATCCTCCCGCTGAATCCACATTATGCCTTGTATCATGCGTAATGTTCACTTCAAAATCCGAGCACTATCGGAAGGGGAAGGCATCATTCAACATGCCAAGAGCTTCCGGTTTGCTCCCAGCGCATTCTGCCATCTTCAACATCCCCAGCACAAACTTTGCATCCCTTTGACCTAAGGCAGGTGCATTCTCAAGCATCTCCATTCCAAGCCTCTTTTGTTCTTCTTCATCAAAGTTGAATAATTTCATCTAAAATGTACGTATAACACAAAATTCAATAAAACAAAGTTTAATAAAATGTATAAAACTTAACTTCAATAACAAACCATAAATGTATATACCATTCCATCTCTAAAAATGACATGTGGGTTTCCCGCTGCTTTACATCTGTTGATGAGTTGACGTCTCCTCTCACTAAACCAGAACATCGCATTGTGTAGACTTTCTACTTCCATTTTTCTGTAGACCTCTTCTATATCAGAGAACTCCAAAACGTTCTGCAACTGTAATATACACACAAAATTGATTTCTTAATGTACAAATTTACAATATTACCAAATAGATGAAAAAATAGACAGACTGTATTAGAAACTTACAGGCATTTGAATCATAATTAATCGATTGCAGATAGACCCCCAAGTGTGAAAATATTTTCTCAACAACTCCCATAAGAAGATTAGTTAATGTTGTTTCTTGTACTGTTGTTGGCCTTTTTTTTAAGTAGATGCTTCCATGGTGATCGATAAAAATGTTGTTCGATTCTTGGGTTGGAAACTGTTTGGGTGGTTTTTTGGAGGATCAAAAGATGGTCTGTAAACGCTGAATACTGAAACAACGTGCAGTGGGAAATATGGCACCTAGAATGTGTTGTGTGTACATTTACTTTATTGCCCTTATAAATACAATGCTATATTTGATTAGTAAGGGTATTTTTGTCGAAACACTCAATTCCAACAAACACAATCTTCTTTGAAAAATCAACAGGTAAGAGTAAATGACCTTTTCCTTTTTAAACACACATTAATCATGGAGAATTATTTTAACGATTTTGTCTCTAATTAAATACGCCGCAAAGAGTATATTTCAACTTTTCATCCAGTTTAATTCTTCTCTATATCTTGCTCTGTGACATTTATGAATATGGACAAGACTTGGATGGGTACAAATAGGACCAAGAAACCTTATTTTGTAGGAGTAGCAGAGTTTATAAATTATGCATTACAGAACATGATGAAGATGAGGAACGCTGGCCCACGAGTGAATAAACAACATCTAAAAAGGCCATGTCCGGGTTCCAAACGTTTAAACCACATACAACACAAACTACATAAAGTGGATTAAACATGGGTTTGATCTAAACTACACAAAGTGGATTAAACATGGGGAAAAGGATGAGTCATCAACAAGAGCCCCAAAACCTGACTATGTTACAGCAGAGTTTGTTGAAAACAAGGAATTTGGTACACTAATTCCAACAGGTGGACTAGAAGCAGTAGAAATGGTTAATGCTACAAAAGATAATTTTAATGAGGAATACCATGTCATGTTTCAAGAACTATTGTTAGATGCAGAGAAGCCACTTCACAAAGGATGTCCTGACTTTACAAAGTTCTCTGCAATAGTCAAACTACTCAACTTGAAGAGCAAGTACGGATATTCTGATAAGTTCTTTACTGAGTTACTAGGATTGTTAAAAAAGATGCTCCCTTATGGAAAAGAATTGGTGGAAAACACCTAAGAGGCCAAAAAAGTATGAAATTGATGGGGTCAAGATACAGAAAGATACATGTATGTATCAACAACTGCCTTCTTTACTGGAAGGAGGATGCGAAATTGAATACCCATGGCAGGTCAATATCAAAACCCCTATCTGGAGGAAGCATTGCTCGATTAGGGTGGTCGGGATAGGTTAGAATGCATCAATTGAGATGTAGTTCTTGCAAATCCTCCCGTTGAATCCACATTACGCCTTGTATCGTGCGTAATGTTCACTTCAAAATCAGAGCTCTATCGAAAGGGAAGGAATCCTTCAACATGCCAAGAGATTCTGTTTGCTCCCAGCGCATTCTGCCATCTTCAACATCCCCAGCAAAAACATTGCATCCCTTTGACCTAAGGCAGATGCATTCTCAAGGATGTCCACTCCTAGCCGCTTTTGTTTTTGTTCATCAAAGTTGAATAATTTTATCTGAAATGTACGTATAACACAAAATTCAATAAAACAAAGTTTAATAAAATGTATAAAACTTAACTTCAATAACAAACAGTAATTGTATGTACCATTCCATCTCTAAAAATGACGTGTGCGTTTCCCGCTGCTTTACATCTGTTGATGAGTTGACGTCTCCTCTCACTAAACCAGAACATCGCATTGTGTATACTTTTTACTTCCATTTGTCTGTAGACCTCTTCGCTATCAAAGACCTCCAAAAACGTTCTCCAACTGTAATATAAACACAAAATTGATTTCTTAATGTACAAATTTAAAATATTACGAAATAGGTGAAAAAATAGACAAATTGTATTAGAAACATACGCGCATTTGAATCACAAACAATCGATTGCAGACAGACCCCCAAGTGTGAAAATATTGTCTCAATAACTTCTATAAGAAGATCAGTTAATGTTGTTTCTTGTACTATTGTTGGCCTTTTTTTTAAGTTAATGCTTCCATGGTGATCGATAAAAATGTTGTTCGATTCTTGGGTTGGAAACTGTTCCGGTTGTTTTTTTTAGGATCAAAAGATGGTCTGTAAACGCCGATAACTTAAACAAAGTGCAGTGGGAAATATGGCACCTAGAGTGGGTTGTGTGTACATTTACTTTATTGCCCTTATAAATACAATGCTATATTTGATTAGTAAGGGTATTTTTGTCAAAACATTCAATTCAAGCAAACACATTCTTCTTTGAAAAATCAACTGGTAAGGGTAAATGATCTTTTCGTTTTTAAACACACATTAATCATGCAGAATTATTTTAACCATTTTGTCTCTAATTAAATACGCCGCAAAGAGTATATTTCAACTTTTCATTCAGTTTAATTCTTCTTTATTTCTTTCACTGTGACATTTATGAACATGGACAATCTTGGATGGGTACAAATAGGACCATGAGACCTTATTTTGTAGGAGTAGCAAAGTTTATTATTTACGCATTACAGAACTTGATGAAGATGAGGAACGCTGACCAACGACTGAATAAACAACATCTCAAAATGCCATGTCCGTGTTCCATATGTTTAAACCACATAGAGCACAAACTACACAAAGTGGATTAAACATGGGTTTGATCTAAACTACATAAAGTGGATTAAACATGGGGAAAAGGATGAGTCATCAACAAGTACCCCAAAACCTGACAATGTTACAACAAAGTTTGTTGAAAACTCGGAATTTGGTACACTAATTCCAACAGATGGACTAGAAACAGTAGAAATGGTTAATTGTACAAAAGATAATTTTGGTGAGGAATACCATGTCATGTTTCAAGAACTATTATTAGACGCAGAGAAGCCACATTGCAAAAGATGTCCTGACTTCACAAAGTTCTCTACAATAGTCAAACTAGTCAACTTGAAGAGCAAGTACGGATATTCTGATAAGTTCTTTACTGAGTTACTAGAATTGTTAAAAAAGATGATCCCTGATGGGAACGAATTGGATGGAGGACATAAAGATGAAATTAATGGATGTATGTATCAACAACTGCCTTCTTTACTGGACGGAGGATGAGAAATTGACTGTGTGTCTAACATGTGGGATATCAAGATGGAAGGTGGGTAATAAGACAGATAAAGTGTACGAAAACATTTCAGCAAAGGTAATCTGGTACTTCCCACTTATACCAAGACTGTAACGGCTCTTTAAGATACAAAGTATTTAAAAATACTTAAGATGGCACGTGACAAGGAGGATAACATATGATGTTTTACATCACCCAGAAGATTCACACGCATGGCGTATCATAAATGAAAAATTCCCCAAAAATTGCTAAGGATCCAAGAAATCTACGGTTAGGAATATTGGCTGATTGAGTTGGCGTCAACAGAGGAAATAGGCATCACAGTGTATGGCCATTATTAACTGACATATACAACCTTCCTCGATGGTAGTGCATGAAAAGATAGTTTATCATGCTTTAGGTATTAATATTGGGATACCCGTGAAATGATATCGATGTCTTTTAGAACCTTTAGACGATGATCGGCAAAGCTTATTCGAGGAAGGGGTTGATACATATGATGCTTCCACAAAAGAAAACTTTAATCCACGTGCCGTTATGTTATGGACAATAAATGATTACCCTGCACTTGGTACATTATGTGGCTTCCCATGCAGTGGATTCAAAGGTAGTGTAGTATGTGGGAAAGATAAATACTGTGTTAGACTTCCTGTCTCATCAAAGCAAAGTTATGTTGGTCACAGACGATATCTACCATATAACCATCCGTTCAGAAAGCAAAAGAAGGCGTTTAATGGACAACAAGAATTTGGCCGCTCTCCAAATCCAATGAATGGGGAATAAATATACAACGAGTTACAACATATTGAAGATAAGTGGGGAAAAGGAAAACAAAGAAACAATAAGACATCAGAAAACCAAGAACACGAGAGGCAAACGTGGGAAGATTCAAAAGCAGAAAAGAAAAAGAAAACAAGCAGAGGGTAGTTCCAGCCAAGTAAATGAAGAGAACGGTGCGTATTGGAAGAAATTCAACAGTTGGTTTCGAAAGATTAGGTATTAGTGGCATAATTCTGTTTAACATTGTATTGATTTCATTCATATAGATAAGAAGGTTAGATCTGGCTGAGTTGGGTATAAAATCAGAGTTGTTTGCTAGGCTAGAAGCAGACAAAGCAACTGTACCTCCAGCAGGTTACACATTACGGAATGATGAAAAGGACCTATTTTGTGAAACATTATACAACATCAGGGTACCACAAGGATATTGTTCAAATTTCTATACTTTGGTCAACCTATAGAATAGGAAGCTCAGCGGCCTTAAATCGCATGACTATGACATGCTAATGCAAGAGTTTTTGCCCATTGCAATTCATTCAATAATGCCTCAATCCACACGATATGCTATTATCAGGTTTTGCTTTTTCTTTAAATTGATATGTAGCTACGAAATCACATTACAAGAGCTATATACAAGAAGAAGTCTGTGTGACACTGTGCCTTCTAGAGAAATTCTTTCCTCCGTCATTTTTTGATATTATGGTCAATTTGACCGTGCACCTAATGATGTAGGTAAAATTATGTAGTCTCGTATGCTTTCGGTGGATGTATCCCTTCGAAAGATGTATGAAGGTTATGTAAGGACATGTGTAAAACAGAAATAGACCAGAGGGATGCATTGCTGAGGAGACTATTGTACAAGAAACAATAGAGTTTTTTTAGCGAATATAAAAAATAAATTAAGTGGAGTTTCTGCGAAACTCTTTCAGAAAGCACATTTGTATGTAATACAGAATACAGATGAAATTCTACCGTATTGAGTAAGTATTTAACACATGTCTATTTTGTTACTTAAAATGTTCTATCATATATAATAATCAAATACCTTGCTTCAGGCGACACGAGCAGCTATTGGAAACTGTAAACCCGGGTAAACGAATAGCATTGCTCGAGAATGAGCACAGTAAATATTTTGCTAATTGGTTACGCAAAGAGATAATTCGTATGTTATTTGTATTTGTTGCTTTGTTGTTCCTTAAATTTGAAGCTCAAATATACTTGTAATAGATTAATAAAATTCAGGTTGAGAGAGAGTTAGTGATCTCCAAAGAAAGTGTATCAGAAATTGTAAGGTGGATTTCTGTTGTTCCCAATAGTAATTATAAGAACAGAGAGAAATGTCTAAGGTTGTTAATATTGATATAACAAACTTACAGACTAGAATTTAAGAAGAACAGACTTCTTAAATTCAATGAAAAACTCAAGGACAAACTTGAGAGAAAACAGACGCACAAAGCTCTTGCTAACTGAACATACAGAATAAGCAATCTCACTCTTCTCAACAAAGAGAAGAGTATTTATACATTTCCCTTATCAATCCTAGCCGTTGAAATAGTGACACACGTCACAATCTTGTAGATTGATAAGTAACAGATTTCCTCATGCAAAACCGTCTTGAAAGTGACAGTTGATGATGTCACCGAGGGGACCATATGCTGAAGATAAACTTCAGTAAACCTTGACTGAAAGTTTTAGTGATGAAACTATCAGCTCTACAGATGAACATTATTAAAGTTGATGAGGCAAATCTTCAGATAGCTTCTTTTGCTGAAATCTTCTTTGAAAACTTCAGCGCTGATGGAATGTAAACAAATCAAGACTAACAATCTCCCCCTATTTGTTTATAATCCATCATTATTTACAAAGAATAAACAAATAGAGCTATTTACAAAATGGAACTCATATGCACATGATCCATACTGACTGTTTTTGGATTCTTTTCATTCTTCAATGTTTTTGAATTTTTCAGATTTACAAGGGTAAATAAAACAAGAATATGAGGTACACAGAGAATTAAGAGCTTTTTGAAGGCTTGTGCGCTTGAGTGCTTTCTATGACCTTGACCTTTTCTTCCCATATATCAGTTTCAGGATCCCTAGGCTTCTTGGCTTCAAAAAGTTTGACAATCTTCAGTCGAATGTCTGCAGTTTCAGGATCCCTTTAATCAAAGTAGGATAGAATAGCTTTCAGATGCATCCAATCAGCATTGTCAAGTTCAGATACTCTCTGAAATCTGGGTCTTTCATAAGCATCTTTGAAGAAAAATCCTCTAGGATTTTCAAGAACATGTTTATCAATGAATACGAAGCCTGGAGGGATTGAACAATCCATATTTCTACAGTTTGGAAGAACACCAGTGGCCATAAGCTTTATGATCTCTTCTTCAGATCTCCTACAAGACCTTCTTCTTCTTTTCTTTAATGATTGATCCTTTTCTGGATTTCCAGAGTCACATTCAGAAGGTTGAAAACGTTTCTTCAGATTATCATAGGACTCTTGTAGATAAGAAATTCTTCTTTTAACTGTCCTAACCAGTTTCGTTAGTTTTAGTTTGTTCAGACACTTTCAATTTCAACCCATTCAGACAGACTTAATTTTGTAAGATTGGTATTGGAGACATACTGAACCTTGAGGCGATTTTTATTTCTTGCAATCTCTACTATGATTCCATGTTTATCTTTGGTAACCCTTACTGCTGTGATTGGATCAGGATCAACTCTGTTCATTTTGGATTCAAACCATTCTTTTTCCTTTTGTTCTCTGACCAGTTTAGCTTTCTCCTTTTTGATTCTTTCCTCCTCAACTTTTCGTTCAACAGCAAGTTGAAGAGACTGAGGAGACATTTTCTTCTTTGCCTTTTGTTGTTCAGCTTCAAGTTCAGCTGTCTTTAATGCTTCAGCTTTAGATATACATTGTATTATCAAGGCTGTTTCAGATGCAGAGACTGAACTACCATCAGTATAAGGTGCATTGGGATGTATTATCAAGGTTGTTTCAGGTTGAATGAATTTCTGAGGAGAGGATTGAATCATCATATTAAAGTCATGTTCAGGAGAAGACCTTTCAGAGAATTTAGTATTTCCTTCATCACCAGGTTCACTAAGAGATTCCTCAAACAATCTGTGTAACTCTTCCCTTATCTTGTAACGACACTGTTTTCCTTTTCTTGATCTGAGCTCTTATAGCTTTAGCCACAACTGAAGATTTCAAAATTTTCTCCCCATTAGAAGCTGAGGAGGAGACTGTAGCAGCTTCTATTCTTTGCAATCTTGAAACAATGTGTTTGTTCAGTGTGGCGACCATCATACGTTGCATATATTTCATAACTACCTTTTTGTGATAGGACTGAAGATAGCGTTTGGAAGGATAAACTTTCAAAGAATCTTGGAGTTTCGAGATAGTGTCAGAGAATGAATTTAGAAAAGTGGCTTGAAATTTGGGAAGTGACTCAGATAGGGATGACTGAGATGAGGAAAGCTGAGATAACACATCCTCGTAACGTTTATTACCTTTGGCAGTATAGTCACGAAGTTGTTTGAAGAGAGTGATCCTAAGTTGGTTGTGAAATTGAAACTCCTTGTTTAAGGTACTGATATAATCAACAAAAAGCGCAGTAAGAAGTTAATTTCATCAGCAAAGTTGACATTTGACATGTGCTGAACATGGAACCTATGAAATTGTTTGGTGACTTGACTCTGAAAAAGATGAATGGAATCATCAAGCTTTGAGTAGGCGTCAAGAACAGACATGGAGTTATCATCAACCTCATTGGGTGAACGAAAGATGGGAGGAGACAAAGGGGTTGTTGTGTCAGCCAGAAAATCATGATCAGTGGAGGAAGAGGAGGTTTCAGATTTGTCAGAACCGTTGTGAGGATCGGTTACTGATTTGGCAGAGAGTACGTGTGTGAGAGAAGGAAACTGAACATTATATTCAGTTGAGATTTCCTTCCCATAAGCCATCAGTTGATCAAGATGAGTTTGATTGGCAGTGGGAGGAAGAAGATTGACAGAGTACTCAAAACCAGAAATAGGATCCCAAGTGTGACCTTGTTCTTTGTTTAAATTTTTAAAATTAATGGGTGGAGATGGGGCAGAGTTAGCCATAGAAACATTTGGGTTTAATGAATCATCAGAGGCTAAAATGGTCTGTGCTTCAGTAGTAGTTTTGTGTATAACTACATCTTCATGAGCAAAAGAAATAGCCGTAGGTGCAGTTGGGTTAGCTGAACCATCAGTGGCCAAGGTGGTAGAGAAAGGAAAGACTTCAGTGTCAGGGATAGCTGAAATGTCATGAGTCAAGGGTCTCTCAGAATCAGATGTTTTGGCTAATTCATCACGGAGGGAAAATACATCAGGCTCAGATTGTTGTGGTTCTGAGAGATCATATGTATTGGCAAAATCCATAGGATCAGTTCGGACTACTGATCAATCAAGGGATTGTGGCTGAACTGCGATTTCAGTTGGTGATACTGAAACGTTAACAGTAGTGGTAGCATCTGAAGCAGGGGGATTAACTGCAACTGAAGTGGCGAGAACCTTAGTTGAGGTTGTGATTGTCTAAACATCACTGGTCCTTAGAGCCTCAGACTGTGAGGGAGATTTACACTCGTCATTGGTAGTGGGTGATTTATCAACTTTAACAAATGGGTGGACAAATGCATCATGAGTTGCAAAGGCAAACCCAAGTTCAGTTGGTATAGCTGAACTCTGTGCGGGCTGAGATGGTTGTGCTTCAGATTCGGTCTAATGTTGAGCCGATACATCAAGAGCAATTTTGCGGACCAGTAAACTAGTTGGGACGACTAGATTAGTAAGGGTCTGTGATGCCAGCAAACTAATTTGAGCAGAGGGGAGAGGACTTACAGTGGAGATTGGATTAAGAATGATCATAGTGGCTTTTGTTGTAGGTGCTGAAAGCTAAGTGGAGGAGCTTTTGGGACGAACTTGTCTTTGTGGTTCAGCAGCAGTTGTATCAGCAGGTGTTGAGGTAGATGAAGCAGGAGTAGAAAATGGAGTATTACGCTTCAGTTTCTTTGATTTAGCAGCAGGACTTGCATCAGATGTTCGTTGGAGCGGGTGCTTCCTCTTCTTTGAAGCGGGTATTTGTGTAATGGAAGGAGCAGTAGGCTGTTCAGTGGCCTCTGAATATGAAGGCAGTGCAGTGGTTTCAGCAGAAGGTGAAGGGCGGACTGAAATGACCATGCGTGCATAGTCCAACATGGCTTTAGTGATTGGTATGGGATCAGCAGAGTTAGTGCTGGTCCATACAGAGGTAGGGAGAGAAGACAACTTAACTGAATTCTAAGCTGAATAATAATATGATCGTCGGATCAGTTGACGAAACATCAAAGATAGAAATCGAGGAAATGGAATGTGGGAATTTCTCTTTTTCATCTTGACAAGGGAGAGAAGCAGATTGAAGACAAAAGCAGCATAGTCGACCTTTGTGTCATACATCAGTGCATGACTTAGACTCAGCACATTCTCAGCCACTTGATCCATTCCTCCTGTTTTGGCAGTCATACAAAAGGAAAGGATACTGAAGAAACTGCACCAGACGGTTGGGAGCTTGTTCGTGACTAGGGTTTTTCCTCTGATGTAGGAAGTAGCAGGAAGCTTCAGGTATTCAGTAATAAGATCCTTTGCTAATTTTGTGAAAGGAACACAGGGAGACTCATCATCAGTGGATAGACGAAGAGCCTTAGCAAGAAGGTATTTATCAATACGACATTTTTGCTTTCCGTTCAGTACAGTGAAAGAGATTTTGGGGTTGTCAGATGTCTCATCGATGACATTAGCAGTCATCCAAAATTCACAAAGATGCTCTTCAAACATGGGGATTTGGGTGGTTAAAGCATAGTTGATTGGGCAATGGCGGAGAAAGTTGATAAGATTGAAGAATTTTGATTTTGCAGGAACAGGAGAGAGTGACACAGAGATATTATTCGATTTGTGAACGATTTCATCATTGGAGATGATTGGGACAACTGAAGAAGGGAGACGAACACACAAGGTTGTTGGGCGAGACATGATGAAGGAGAGAAGAAAAAGTATGTCGAAGGAAAATTATAAACAGTAGAGAGAAGAAAGAAGAAGATGATGGAGCGTTATATAGGTGTGGAGAGCAATTGACAGAGAAAAGGGAAAAGAACGGTGAGTTCAAAATTAGTTTCAATTTAATTGATATTCAACCGTTGGATGAAACCACAGAAACTAACCATAGTTAAAATGAAAAAGCATTAACCGATGTAAATTGCATATGTTTATAATTGTTATTTATTAACAGTTAATAATTGTTAACTGAAAGGCCGTTAATCAGGGTATTTTCAGGGAAACAACATTAAGTGAAAATAACTAAGAATTACGTTGACTTATTGAAAAAGAACACATAACACAACGTATGAACTTCACCCATTAATATGATAGATTTAAACAATACATTTACAATGGAGCATACAAACAAAAATGAGCTAAATCAAATAGCCAAAAAGAGGATGATTGAATAGTGTGTCCATGCCAAAAGAAGATCGCCAATGATGATTAATCAAGAAGATTAACAGCGATTTGCACTGTTGCTCCAAGCCCTATGTCGTTGATCCGAATGGTGATGGTATACATAAATGGATGATTGATAACTACGAACACGATCTCCATGAAGAAAATGAAAGTAAAGAAAGAAAGAAAGGGAGGGAAAATGATGAAGGAAGGTGAGAATGAAGCTGATGAGATTAACAAGGAGAGAAGCAAGGATAAATAAAGAAAAGAAGTAATCATTAATTGGTATGAAAACTGAACATGAAATGACGGCTGTAATAAATGCTACCCCAAATAAAGATAAATTGAGTTAACAAAATGTAAAGAAATCCAGCCAATCATATTTCAGTGGAGAAGTTCAGTCGATCATATTTCAGTGGAGAAGTTCAATCGATCATATTTCAGTGGAGAAGTTCAGCATACCAAGTTCAGAAACAAGATAATTGAACCGTGCTTCATCCAGAGCTTTTGTGAATATATCAGCTAATTGATGTTCAGTTGGGACAAAGTATAGCTCAATATCATTTTTAGCAATGTGATCTCTGATGAAGTGATGACAAACATCAATATGTTTTGTTCGCATATGAAGCACAGGATTGTTTGAAATGGCTATGCCACTGGTGTTGTCACAGTAGATGGGAGTCTTGACAAAAGAAACACCATAGTCAGCAAGCTGATGCTGAATCCACAAGATTTTAGCACAACAACTCCCTGCTGAAATATATTCAGCTTCAGCGGTAGATAAAGAAATGGAGTTTTGTTTCTTGCTTTGCCAGCTGACTAATTTGTGTCCAAGCAATTGACATCCACCAGTAGTACTTTTTCTGTCCAAATGACAACCTGCATAATCTGAATCTGAAAAACCCATTAGATCAAAACCTGAGTCTCTGGGGTACCAGAGACCCAGATGAGGAGTACCCTTCAGATATCTGAAGATCCTCGACACACCAGACATATTAGACTCTTTTGGATTTGCTTGAAATCGGGCACATAAACATGTAGAAAACATGATATCAGGTCTGCTAGCAGTTAAATAAAGCAAAGAACCAATCATCCCTCGAAAAGTAGGCAAGTCAACAACTTTTCCATCAAGATCAGCAGTTAACTTGGTTTTGGGAGCTATGGGTGTTTTCATTACTGAACATTCAGTGAATTTGAACAAATAGTTCTATGAGTTCCATTTTGTAAATAGTTCTATTTGTACATATGAGTTTCATTTTGTAAATAGTTCTATTTGTTTATTCTTTGTAAATAATGATGGATTATAAACAAATAGGGGGAGATTGTTAGTCTTGATTTGTTTACATTCCATCAGCGCAGAAGTTTTCAAAGAAGATTTCAGCAAAAGAAGCTATCTAAAGATTTGCCTCATCAACTTTAATAATGTTCATCTGTAGAGCTGAAAGTTTCATCACTTAAACTTTCAGTCAAGGTTTACTGAAGTTTGTCTTCAGCAAATGGTCCCCACGGTGACGTCATCAACTGTCACTTTCAAGATGGTTTTGCATGAGGAAATCTGTTACTTATCAATCTACAAGATTGTGACGTTTGTCACTATTTCAACGGCTAGGATTGATAAGGGAAATGTATAAATACTCTTCTCTTTGTTGAGAAGAGTGAGCTTGCTTATTCTGTATGTTCAGTTAGCAAGAGCTTTGTGCGTCTGTTTTCTCTCAAGTTTGTCCTTGAGTTTTTCATTGAATTTAAGAAGTCTGTTTCTCTTAAATTCTAGTCTGTAAGTTTGTTATATCAATATTAACAGCCTTAGACATTTCTCTCTGTTCTTATAATTACTATTTCCGCAGTTAATATTTCTTTAACTTAGTATTATTCACAATTTGGGAACAACAATTTCATATGGACCACGCCCCACAGTAGTGAAATACGACACATATAACATCAATGGGTATGCATTTCTTACAAAATCTCGTGATGGCAAGGTTTAACAGAACAGTGGGGTTAGTTTTGAGGCAATAGATTTGCACATATCCAAAGAAGTTGCAACCACAAGAAAAAGATTTTATTATGTGGTTTTACAAGAAATATGGGTACTAGATTACCGTTTTAGGAAAATATTGGTGTATGCCCACTGACACACGTACACCAATTGATCACTGCCGATGACGTATACGCCAATAGATGACCGTTACGGATATTCTGATAAGTTCTTTACTGAGTTACTAGGATTGTTAAAAAAGATGCTCCCTGATGGTAACGAATTGGTGGAAAACACCTATGAGGCAAAAAAAATAAGAAATTGATGGGGTCAAGATACAGAAAGATACATGTATGTATCAACAACTGCCTTCTTTACTGGAAGGAGGATGAGAAATTGACTGTGTGTCGAACTTGTGGGATATCAAGATTGAAGGTGGATAATAAGACACTTAAAGTGTATGAAAACATTCCAGCAAAGGTAATGTGGTACTTCCCACTTATACCAAGACTGCAACGGCTCTTGAAGATACAAAGTATTTCAAAAAACTTAAGATGGCACGCGACAAGGAGGATAACATATAGTGTTTTACATCACCTGGAAGATTCACAGGCATGGCGTATCATAGATGAAAAAGACCCCGAAAAATGCGAAGGAACCAAGAAATCTACGGTTAGGAATATCGGCTTATGGAGTTGACGTCAACAGAGGAAATATGCATCACTGTGTATGGCCATTCTTAACTGTCATATACAACCTTCCTCCATGGTAGTGCATGAAAAGAAAGTTTATCATGCTTTCAGTATTAATATCGGGATACCCGTGGAATGATATCGATGTTTTTTAAAATCTTTAGATGATGATCGGCAACGCTTATTCGAGGAAGGGGTTGATACATATCATGCTTTTAGTATTAATAAGTGATTACCCTTCACTTGGTACATTATGCGGCTGCCCATGCAGTGGATTGAAAGGTTGTGTAGTATGTGGGAAAGATACATACTGTGTTAGACTTCCTGCCTCATCAAAGGAAAGTTATGTTGGTCATAGACAATATCTACCATATAACCATCCGTTCAGAAAGTAAAAGAAGGCATTTAATGGACAAAAAGAATTTTGCCGATCTCCAAATCCAATGACTGGGGAACAAATATACAACGAGGTACAACATATAGAAAATAAGTGGGGAAAAGGAAAACAAAGAAACAATAAGACATCAGAAAACCAAGAGATACGAGAGACAGAGGTAGGAAGATTCAAAAGCAGAAAAGAAAAAGAAAACAAGTAGAGGGTAGTTCCAGCCAAGTAAATGAAGAGAACGGTGCGTAATGGAAGAAATTCAACATTTGGTTTCGAAAGATTATGTATTAGTGGCATAATTCTGTTTAACATTGTATTGATTTCATTCATATTGATAAGAATGTTGGATCTGGCTGAGTTGGGTATAAAATCAGAGTTGTTTGCTAGGCTAGAAGCAGACAGAACGACACTACCTCCAGCAGGTTACACATTAAGGAATGATGTAAAGAACATATTTTGTGAAACGTTATACAACATCAGGGTACCACAAGGCTATTGTTCAATTTATCTACTTTGGTTAGCTTATAAAATAGGAAGTTCAGCGGCCTTAAATCGCATGACTATCACATGCTAATGCAAGAGTTTTTGCCCATTGCAATTCATTCAATAATGCCTCAATCCACACAATATGCTATTATCAAGTTTTGCTTTTTCTTTAAATTTATATGTAGCAACGAAATCATATTTCAAGAACTAGACACAAGAAGAACTCTGTGTGACACTGTGGCTTCTGGAGAAATTGTTTCCTCCGTCATTTTTTTTTATATTAAGGTGCATTTGACCGTGCACCTAACTAAGGAGATAAAATTATGTGGTCTTGTATGCTTTCGGTGGATGTATCCCTTCGAAAGATATATGAAGGTTATTTAAGGACATGTACAAAACAGAAATAGACCAGAGGGATGCATTGCTGAGGAGACTATTGCAGAAGAAACAATAGAGTTTTGTAGCGAATATAAAAAATCAATGAAAACTATCGGCCGGCATATTAAGTGAAGTTTCTATGGAACTCTTTCAGAAAGCACATTTGTATGTAATACAAAATACAGATCAAAATCTACCGTATTGAGTAAGTATTACTAACACATGTCTATTTTGTTACTTAAGATGTTCTATCATATATAATAATCAAATACCTTGCTTCAGCTGACACAAGCAGCTATTGGATAATTCGTATGTTATTTATAATTTTTGCTTTGTTGTTCCCTAAATTTGAAGCTCATATATACTTGTAATATATTAATAAAATTCAGGTTGAGAGAGAGTTAGCGATCTCCAAAGAAAGTGTATCAGAAATTGTAAGGTGGATTTCAAATGGACCACGCGCCACTGTAGTGAAATACGACGCATATAATATTAATGGGTATGCATTTCATACAAAATCTCGTGATGGAAAGGTTTTAAGAACAGTGGGGTTAGTTTTGAGGCAATAGATTTAGACATATCCAAAGCAGTTGCAACCACAAGACAAAGATTTTATTATGCGGTTTTACAAGATATATGGGTACTAGATTACCGTTTCAGGAAAATATTAGTGTATGCCCACTGACACAGGTACGCCAATTGATCACTGCCAATGACGTATGGGCCTATCGGGTCACACGCCGGTGGTTGATCTTGACAACAACCTAAAAGTAGGAGGGTTAGAAAGAATAAATAATGATAGTCGGTAAACTGGACAGAGTTAGCGGCGCTATCTCGTCCATCGCTAACTGACCCGCGATCGTGGCGCTAACTTTGGGTGGTTAGCGGCACTATCCGTGGGCGGGTAGCGGCGCTAACCCCTCTGACAGATTACAACTTTATTCTTTTCACCTTTACTCTCCACCAATGCATGTGAGGGCTAATGATACGGTCTTGGCCGACCTTGGGGAGCTCTGGAGTCATCTTTGGCTCTATAAAACACATGCACATAACTCTCTCTTAGACTCTTGGTCACATTTGAGTTTAAACACTTAGAAAACTTTGAGAGTTGTTCTAGTATCTTAGGAAGAGAGTTCAAAGAAAGGTTCCAGGAGATTTAGTGTTGTTGTTCCTTCCATACAATCAATAGTGAGTTGCATTCAAGGGGTGCTAGTACACCAAGGTCACCAAGTTTCTCGGGGTGGACTTTGATAGCTCAAGAAGAAGGATTCAAGGCTTGGAGCTTAGCACACAACAACTCCAGAGACATCAATGGTATAAAGTCTTCTCTCTTTTCTGTTTTAGCTACAAAAGGTAGTTGTAGAGTTTGGTAACAACTTTGGGGTTCACTTTGTGGTTTTCTTCATGTTTTAAAATCCGATTTTCTTCTTATATGCTTCCGTTGTGCTCAACCACGAACCCCAATAGTGGTATCAGAGCCACTTCTACACTTGTTTTGCACTTTGTGGCCTGAAAAATCCGGAAAAATGTGTTTTTGGTTCAGTCCAGTAGTTAGCGGCGCAAAATCTTTGAGGTTAGCGGTGCCAATGACAGTCTAGATAGCGGCGCTAATTCTGTTATAGTTAGAAGCGTTACACTGTTATGGTTAGCGGCGTATAACTCGTTATAGTTAGCGGCGCTAACCTCGTCTGGCAGAATGCATGTTTTGCTTAAAAATCAAATTTGTTCGGATTTTTGGCTCGTTTGTACTTTCTGGAATTTTTCCAGAATTTGGGTTTTGATATTATTAAGTTGCCTTATGTCTTGGTTGGTGTATTTATATGTTGATTAGCATTTTGGCATGAAAATGGTTAATTGCATATACTTACATTGTGTATATATGAATATGGAATTTTGACTTGTTTAAGGTTCCTAATGCATATGTACATAGAATTATTAGTGCCTTGAGTGTTTAGATAATCTTAACCAAGTCATATAAGATTTACATGGTTCTTGTGTGGCACACCATGTGTAGTTTTGTGGTTGTTTATGTGGTAGTATGAAATCCGGTAACAATATGAGCCATAAGACCTATGTGATGTGTTTGGTTGTTTATTTGTTCATTCATTTGGTGGTTTGTACCACAATGGTTTTTAATAAATAATTTATTTATTTGGTTTGTATATTTAACGGCTTGCATGCCGATTTTATATTCTTTGTAATTGTTAGTATTAGATTAGAATAGATATCATGGGTTGCATGTCATTTCCTTTTAAATTTGGAAATTGTAAAAGGAGAACCAAAGCAACTAACAAGGACCATGGAAGGTGTCTTGGCGGACATAGATCCATAGGTCGGTAGAAGATGCGATTGATCAAGTGGGAGGAGCACACATCAAGTCATTCGGATTTGTCCTTAGATGACTTAGTCTTGCCCGTTGGCTCACGGGCAAGACGCATCGGATTGGCTCGTTACCGGATATTTATATTACAAGCGTGGTGTAGGAGTTCAAGTACATCACAGAAACGCAACGGAAGCAAAGATTTACATCAAAAAATTTCTTGAATTCCATAGAATGTATAAACTTGATACAACTTACATGCAACCAAAACTAAAAGGAACAAGGGTAGAAATGGTGTTATACCTTCCTCCTTAGCTCCTAGCTACTGTAGAGAAGGTTGTTTTCGGATGGGATGATTTAAGACTTGAAGAAGAAGCCTCCAAGTTCCTACCGAAGCTATACACCAAGTTCTTCTACCTTTGTGCTAGCAAGATGATCAAAATCCATACTCTCCTTCGTTGGATTCTTGATCTACAGCCCTTTGATTGGTGGAACCACACACTTGTCCTCAAAAGAACACTCTTTGAAGCTCTTAGGTGTGTGGAAGTTAAGATGGTAAAGGCTTCTAAAGCCTTATGAAGCCTTCTGGAACAGCTCTAGCCGGCCACAGCTTCAATTTTCATTGGACCACCAAGCCAAGGCCAATGAAATTAAAGTGCCACTTCGGTTTCCGGGCTTCACGACCCCTCACGGGCTCTTACGGCCCGTGAAGATTAAAAGCTCCACGGCCCGTGCCGTGTTTTTACAAGTCGTAGAGGTATCCATGGCGCGTGTAAGGACTCGTGGGGACACCTTGCTTCACGACCCGTGGAGCATCCTACACGGTCGTGAAGCCTAGGTCAACTGGAATTTGACCATTTTGACCGGCTGTTTACACTTAGGGCTATTTGGGTAGAAGTTAGGTGTATGACCCAATAGGCCCTCACATCATCAGCAGTGATACGGCATACGTGTGTCAGTGGGCATACTCCAACAGACTCCCACTTGCACATGACGCACCGTATCCTTATGTATCATAGACAGAGAGCGGCCTCTAGCAAGACATCTCTGGCCCCAAGTCAGTACGGGGTATGTCATCCCTGACAAGTACCAAATCTCAACCAAAAGGTTTTTGAGATGGTCCTATAGATAAGTGATCAATCATCCCTTTGTTCACGATATCCATGTAAAGGCGAGACATGGTACTAAGTCATTCTCAGTCCTTTACGATTATGTTTCTCGATCAAGATTGGTGGTGACCAAAACATACGAGTTGCAATCGATTACTCAAATCACTGCACACTCGAGCACGGCCATACATTTTGGTGTCAGGGCTCAATCATCGAGGGGCCCAGGGATATCTCTCTAAACGGAGGAACAAATTCCTTTGACTACATTGCCCACCACATTGACCATACCTTGCCCAACTGCTCCCTTTATAACAGCCAGTTACGGACAGCGTTTGAAAACAATTAGAACAAAGCAAACCAAAGTGATGCAGACACATGCATCTCTAGTCTAAGGATGAGATGATATTATCATCCTGATCCACTCATGACTAGTACCAGAAAGTGGAGTCAGGTGTGGGTCATCCAGTCACTTGAAACCCCTTTCAAGTACAGGCGAAGTATTGCGTCCCCGTGTCCCAATCACCATTGGACACATGACCAATCACTTCCCTCAATCTTCTTTCATACTTCATTCCCATGAAGAATGACTGACTGTGGACATTTAGAATGTAAAACATTCAGGGAAGAATAAAACATGCTAAGTTGGAACACAGTAAAGATTTATAGTAGTATCCGCAACTTGCGCATTATCAAATCTCCATTTAATAATCGATAAGTACAATAAATACAATACTGCTCAATGTTCCCAAAAGGTAAATACATCAAATACAATAACCAAACAATACAAGATACAAACTCAAACCAAATCGCTAGCAAATATAATACCAATAGCACAGGTGTGGACATCGTGCTTCGCTTGCGATAACGGTTTAGTGAACGGATCCGCCACGTTGCTATCCGTGTGTGGTTTTCTTTGTGGTTTACCAGTCACTTTGTGGTTTTCTTCATGTTTTAAATTTCAATTTTGTTCTTATATGGTTCTGTTGTGCTCAACCACGAACCCCAACAGAAAATTCCTATTTTCAAATGTGACTGGGTTAATCATAGAGCTGGTGGGGTCAAGCGCGATACTAATCTTAATTATACATTGGTTAACCTGAATAATTTAGGCCAAAAGGTTGATCCATTCATATTAGCCTCACAAGCATGACAAGTGTTTTATGTGAAAGATCTGCTAGATAAAAAATTATTTATTGTCTTTAAGATACCTCCTAAGAATTACAAAGATATATATGACGAAGTCGATGAGGAATTTAGTGCTGTTATTCACCCGCACAATGATAACATATTGCCACATGTAGATTGATGTGACTTGGGTAATGAATCACAAGACGATTACTATCGAACTGACTGTGGCGGTATTGTTATACGCAAATCTAAGTGCAGAATGTCTTGGTGAAGTTGGCACACTCTAAAGTTCATTGTATTTTTTCCTTAACTCATATAGATGATAAATTGTATCTTTTTATGAATTCCGTATTTTATAGCACATATATTGCCATTTATTACTTATAGTACATTCACCTTGCAAATTACCATAATATATTCGAAATCTATTGATCATGACAGAAACAAAATATTAGATTTATAACAGTTCCCATTTTATCTTTGTCAAGTCAACAAAACGTCAACTGACTTCAAAATAATTCACAGTTTGACTATCTAAAGTCAAAATTCGGGGAAATGGGATATTAATCAGGTCAATTAAGTCAAAATGTTTCATACTGTTTTAGTGCCTTTTTCACCCTGTTTTTTCCTCACTTTTGCCTCTATTTATTTGGTATTTATATGTCTTCCAATATATTGTATCTGTTACGAACATACAACCTCTCCATTTGTTATTAAATTTTCATCTTCCATCTGTTCACCAAGATACAGACCTTTCATCTGATTTCATTCCCAAAAAATGGATGTTCCTGAATCGCAAAGCCCTTCAAAACGCAACATAAAACAAATACACAGACATTAGGTTCTTGATCAAAGAGGTTGATCAATACATCTTGATAGACAAGAAAAGACTTGCAGATGTTGAAAAGACTATCGTTGATATTCAGATGAATATAGACGAATTGAATTCCACCATTTTCCGGATTAATTTTCAATTGAAGATTTCGGTTTTTTACGGGGCCCATATTGATTTTCTTAATTCTCAATTGTTTCATTACACAAGTATGTATGCTACGAATAAGGAATTACGTGAGCAGAATATGAACTCTCTTAACTCTCAAAGCTTGTACTCTCATGGGCTTGTTGATTATCTAGGTTAGTTTTTTTTTTTCTTTTTTTTTTCTGTCTCTTCTTGATGTAATGTTTTGAAAATTCACAGATGTTAATAAATGAATATTATGTGTTGTTTGTTGTAATATTCATTGTTTGTGGAGTTCAATTGAAAACAAAGAACGACATCGTCTTTTGAACTAACCAAAACGATTCCCAATTTTTAATTCAAAACGATTCCAATTTTGACTTCACAAGATTTCCCATTTTGACTATCTAAATTCAAAATTGGGGGAAATGAATATTAATAAGTTATGTGACCATATGTACCGGATTTTGGCTATAGTTAACTCATGTGTGACAAACTCAACTATATGATTTAGACACATAAATAATTACTTAATGTGACCATATACAGACTCATGTTTTAGACACACAAACAGTCAATATGTGACCAAATATCAAATTTGTTTAATTGTTTAATTTTGAAAACATACGATAAACTTTAGTCCCAATGTATAAGTTATGTGACAATATTCAACAGCTTTTGGCTACTTTGAAATCATATGTACAAAATCGACTCTATGATTTAGACACATAAACAATTACTTCATGTGATCATATATAGTCTAATGATTTAGACACAAAAAATGTCAATGTGACTAAGATCAAATTTAATGATAAACGTCATGACCATTTTTCCTTTAATTAATAGCCATATGAATATTTCATGACATGACTGTTATGAATAAATTGGTCACATATAATCACAACAAATATGGCCATAAATATCATTTAGATACATATTGGTGATATGGTGTGGCTATTATAAAACCATGTTGTCACATCATCGTGCTAGAAAGATGTGTGACTATACACATTAGCTTTTGGCAAGCTAACACATGCTAAACTTTAGTCACACATAATATGTTACGTGACCATATATACCATATTTGGCTACACGTAAATCATGTGTGACAAACTCGATTTTGGGATTAGACACATGAACAATTACTTGATGTGACCATATATAGACTCATGATTTTGACAAACAAACACTCAATGTGACCATAAACATCATTTAGATACACATTTGTGATATGGTGCGGCTATTATAAAGACATATACTCACAAATGATCATGCTAGAAACAAATGTGGCTAGCTTTTGGCGAGTTAACACCCGGAAAACTTTAGACACACATAATATGTTATGTGACCATATGTGATAGGATATGTGTGCATAACCGTCGAACCCTGATGCCATGTCCAATGGCATAAGACACTCAAGGGTCACACCTGTGAGGGCATGTAATCCCAGAAGTAATGCAACCACAAGTGAGAGAACGGTTTAATAACAGCTAAACCAGTGTTGGTAAGTTATGGTTTTAACTTACGGACAGAATAAATTACCAAGTTAATTAATTAAAAGGGAAATATATATTTATTAGTTAGTAAATATATATTGTTAATTAATTATATTCAAGATTAATAAATTAAGTTAAATTTATTTATTTTCGATAAGGATTAATAATAAAAAGAAAATAGAAAAAAGAATAAAATATATATTATATATATCTTAACATATATGGTGTCGGCCATATATGTAAGATATATATATATATATTTAGAAATTGGATCAATAGAAACCCCCCTTTAAACAAAAACCCCAAAGTCCAATTCCTGGCCGTTAGATCGATCAAATCAATGGTTAAGATCTACAATGGGATTATTGTAAATAACTAAACAATTATAAGATTTAATTAGAGAAGGAGGGGTATTATGGTCAAAGGCCCATTTTTTTTAATTTTTTTTACCTCTTTGATCTTTAAATGACCATAACTATTTCATTTTTTTGAATTTGAGCAAAAAAAATTATACCAATCTTCTCATTTTTTAATCCTCTTTCAAACGAGACCACTCTTCCTATATTTCTCAAAAAAAAAAAAATTCGATGAAATGACGAAAATGATGAAAATGACGAAATTTATCATTTTCGTCACCTGCTGTTATATCATGTAATAGCAGGTCCCGAAAATGATAAATTTTGTCATTTTTATCATTTTTGTCACCTGTTATTACATGATATATAAGAGGACATGAAAATGATTAAAATAACAAAAATTTTATCATTTTCGTGCCCCTTGTATAACATCTAAGAGCAGGTGACGAAAATGATAAAAATTTTGTCATTTTTATCAATTTTGTATCCCCTTATATACCACTAAAACAGTAGGTCCGAAAATGATAAAAATGACAAAAAATTTTATCATTTTCGGACCTGCTGTTTAAGTGGTATATAAGGGGATATGAAAATGATAAAAATGACAAAATTTTTATCATTTTCGGACCTGCTGTTTAAGTTGTATATAAGGGGATATGAAAATGATAAAAATGACAAAATTGTTATCATTTTCGGACCTGCTTTTTAAGTGGTATATAAAGGGATATGAAAATGATGAAAATGACGAAATTTTTATCATTTTCGTCACCTGCTCTTATATGTTATACAAGGGGGCACGAAAATGATCAATATTTCATAATTTTTATCATTTTCGTATCCCCTTATATACTACTTAAACAGCAAGTCCGAAAATGATAAAAATGACGAAATTTTTATCATTTTCGTCACGTGCTCTTATATGTATACAAGGGGGTACGAAAATGATAAAAATTTCGTCATTTTCATGATTTTCGTATCCGCTTATATACACTTAAACAGCAGGTCCGAAAATGATAAAAATGACGAAATTTTTATCATTTTCGTCACGTGCTCTTATATATATAAAAGAGGGCACGGAAATGATAATTTTTTTTCTCATTTTCGTCATTTTTGTAATTTTTTTTCACAAATATAGGAAGAGTGGTCTCGTTTGAAAGAAGATTAAAAAATGAGAAGATTGGTATAATTTTTTTGCTCAAATTCAAAAAATTGAAATAGTTATTGTCATTTAAAGATTTGAGAGGTAAAAAAAATAAAAAAAAATGTGGGTTTTTAGGGCTGGAAGGTGAATGTGAGTTTTAAGCCCATGGATTTCATTTTCCCATTTTGCCCTTTTAGATGAGTGACTGAGATTGAGACTTTGGGGTTTTTGTTTAAGGAGGGTTTCTATTGAACCTCGTTATATATATATATATATATATATATATATATATATATATATATAATTTAGTTTTTCTATTATTATTATTAATAACTTGGTGATTAAGATATCCCAATTCAAGATAAGGAAACCTTTAAATTGTTTCCTAATATGATCCTAATTCATATTCTTATAAATAGGAGATCATATGGAGAATTTAGGGTTAATAATTATTTTCAATAATTCTTAGAAAAGAATGATGAAAAACTCTCTCCTCTTTTCTCTCTCATGGCCTTCGGCCGAATACACGAAGAACAAACCGGTGGATTAATACTTGAGCAGCCATAGGTAAGTAAAGGTATGAACATCATCTTCATCCTCTTGTTCTTGATTGTCGAAACATATATATATATATATATATATATATATATATACTTTGCGATAAACAAAGATTATAACCCTTTAGGGTTTTTGGGTTGTTTATTATTCAAGTTATGCTTTATGAATAATAACTGTTTTTATCCTTGAGTTGGTTCAAACCAGTTTGAGTTTGAATCAGTATGATACATAGGAGGTGTTACAAAACCCATCAGTGGTATCAGAGTCACGACTCATTTTATCACATTGTATTATATACTATTTGATCTTATATTTGTTCTTTTTCTTATATATATATATATATATATATATATATATATATATATATATATATATATATATATATATATATATATATATATAATCGAAAAAGTAGGGATTAACAACTTTTGTTAATCTCAGTTTATAAGTTTTAATATTCGAACAGTTAGATTTGAATATTGAAAATTTTATAGCTTTTAATTTTTAATCAGAAAGGTTAAATCAGTTAGGTTTAACCGGTTAAAGAATTAAAACTATAAAGGTATAATTTTCGTTCATGTATATATATTTGTATATGAATATATCGATTTTATATGTTACAAATAGTAATCAGTTTGGTTAATATTATTTTAATTTTTTTAATCCAAACTAGTTTAGTTTTAGATTAAAGGATAAACTTTAAAGTTTTTGAAATGCTGGTTATTATCAACAAGTTATGTTGATAAGCATATTTAAAGTTTAAATATTTAAAACAAGTTTTGTTGCAAAAAGGTTTGAACTTTAAATAGATAAGGATTACTAGGATTTAAATTTGATATATATATATATATATATATATATATATATAACTGTTCATATTTATTATTTCATTTTTTATTTAATCGGAAAAGTCACCGGAAAAACCACCGGACCACCGGCAGCAGCCCCAGCATGGCGGCAGTCCAGCAGCTATGGCCCAGGAGGTGGTGACGGATCGACGGTGGTGGCCCAGTTGTGGCAGCCCAGAAACAGGCCCAAGACCTCGGTGGCCCAACCAGATCGCGACGCGAACTATTAGCCCAGTCGCGGCCCAATAGCGTCGAGGCCCAACAGTGGCTTTGTCCCAAGTCGGGACCCCTTTGCAGCGGTCCAGCAGCCGAAGGAAGGCTCGGCCCAGTTAGGGTCGGCCCGGCTAAGTCTTTGCTTTTTTGTTTTACTTTTAAAGCCCATGTTCGTTCTTTTTATTACAAATTATAGTTATTAGAACTTAAATGTTTTTTGTTTATAAAATTGGGCTTATAAAAAATCATTGTGAACTTAATGGGCTTCTCGGCCCAGTTAGGGATAACCGAGAACGGGCTCTTAGACCAATGGCTATGCGTTATAAATATCGTTTGTATTTTTAGGACGCATAATTCGGAATAATTAAGTAATACAAAATTGTATATATGTATTAGTTTTACGGACTTAAAATTAGTATATACATATATATAAATTATGGTTAAAAGGATTATTTTAACTAGTTAAGTTAAAATAAAGGATTATTATATTTTAGGATTAAAATATAATATTTAACCTTAATAGTGTATTATTGTTGAATAAAGTAAAACAAGGACAATTTTAATCAATCAAGTGTTTTTGGATTAAAACACATTTGGTGTAATAGTTTTTATACCAATAGTAAATAATTGATTAAAAAGGATGACAAAGTTTTTGTCATATTTCTCGTCTCGATTAATAGTTTAATTAATTGAGAGATAACGAGAAAGGTTAATAGATCAAGGATGTATGTATGTTGTTTGCATTATTTTGTTGTTTATATGTAATGCGTGGTTGATTATTTATATATTGTTTATATATTAATGTTGAATGGGTTTGACTTGTATACTAAAGTCGCATTAGTATCTTTAAGTCGCATTTGTAGTTTCTACATGTCAACTACAAATGCTTGACTTAAACAACTCAACAGGATATTCTTGCTATGGTTGGACATGTAGGTTATACGTTTTGCCAACTTAGACCTGTGGTTGTGTTTTTTCCTTTCTGTATTTCTTTTTGGTTTTGGGGAGGCCTGCGTGCCACTTACAACCCCTTTTATAATTTTAAGTAATAGAATAGGATTTCATGTATTCTGTTTTAGTTTGTTGTAACCAAAACAAAGGACGAATATCTATCAAGATGGAGTTTTTCAAAGATGGAAGAACAAGATGGAATTGCTCGAGTCAAGACCGGAGGTGTCAAGGCCAGTGGGAGCAAGGAGACTAAACACAAGATCAAGCCACGGGATCAAGCTTTGTCTAGTTGGTCCTTAGTTGACCCCTTAGGACATAGTTGGCAAACCTATAACAAGGTTATCAGAGGTAAAACCACGGTATATGATAAAATTGGAATACGACAACAGTTTTATAAAATTAAATATTTTATGATTGTCGTATTAGCATTTTAAAATAGTTGGTTTTTAAGATGGTTTTATCATAAGACGTATTGTGTACTTAGTTCAAGGTATACTAAGATATACGGATTTTAAAACAAATAGTTTTAAAATGGCTTTACAAAACTGGAAATCAAGTTGTTCAAACTTGGATAAAACCCAAGAAAATCTTATATTAGTGTGCTACCCACCTAATGGTACACCTTAGCTGTTAAACGGTACTCGGGTGTCGGAAGTGCCCAAACCTTGGCCATCCGGGTTCAAACCATTGCGGGAAAGGGTATGAAAGGTTCTGCGATAATCGGGAGTCCCGGCCAGAATTCATACTGTCTTAGGTAGTGCAATCTATTTTGGTGATAATCGGGAGTCCCGGCCCAAAATGCAATAGAGTAGAGTTAAACATACTAGATTTTGTCTAAGTGCTCTCCGAGGTTCTAGGAGTCGTATCAGATAGGTACGATTGGTACAGGGTGTTGTTACCAACCAGAAATAGCATGACTTGGCGGGAAGTCCCAAACCTTGCGTCAAGTGTGTGAAATATGGACCCTAGGGCTAATACTTATCATTTAAGGGTTTTTATCGATTTGTATTAGTAAAGTCTATTGTGTGTTACTAATTGAACTACATGATTGAGATTGTAGATGGAAAACACATCCAATACTAATAACCTCTTACTCCATTCTATCCTTGAGAAGGATAAGCTCGCCGGACCTAACTTTCTCAACTAGGAGCGCAATCTTCGGATCGTTCTTAAACATGGGAGAAAGTGGTATGTCCTCGAGGAGCCGGTGGGAAATGCCCCAGCTAATAGTGTATAAGCATGATGGAAACATCGGCTTATGACATGATCCGCTAGTTGAGGGACATGTTTTAGGAGCAGGTTCGTACAGGACGGTACGATATCACGAGGGCTCTTAACACTTGCAATATGGCTAAGGGTACTTCGGTTAGTACCCATGTCATGAAAATGAAAGGGTACATAGACCATCTAGAAAGGCTTGGACACCCAATACCGTTGCAGCTGGCAACGGATATGATACTTAACTCGTTGTCTAATGACAATAAGACTTTCATAGTCAACTACAACATGAACAACATGGAGAAATCCTAGCTGAGCTTCATTCGATGCTCAAGATAGTTAAGTCTAATAAGGGTACTATGTCGAAAGATATTCTCATGGTAGATAAGGGTAATAGTAATAAGAGGAAGGGGCGCAGCGGCAGGGGCAAGGGTAAAACCAAGCCAGGACCATCTGCACTCAGGGCTAAGGTAAATGGCAATGGCAAGGGCAAGAGATTTAAACCAAACAAAGCAAAGTCCGAGAATTGGTGCTTTAAGTACGGTGAGATTGGCCAGTACAAGGTCAACTACCCGAAGCGTCACGAAGGTGGTGTTTAGTCTAACACCATAAGTAACTTCGGTGACTAACTTCAGTATTTGCTTTCAAGTAGTGTTTGACATTTGCAATCGTTTATTGCAATAGGTCAATGAAAGCGAAAGGTGCCAAGAATGCAAGGATCCCACGTGAAGAAACAAGGATATTAATAATTCATAGTTGAAAAT
The DNA here is from genome assembly GCA_947179395.2 of Pulicaria dysenterica. Classification (NCBI taxonomy): domain Eukaryota; kingdom Viridiplantae; phylum Streptophyta; class Magnoliopsida; order Asterales; family Asteraceae; genus Pulicaria; species Pulicaria dysenterica. Next base: position 27,080,237 of record OX359294.1, on the reverse strand, counting down.
ATTTTTCTATTTCAAAGCAGTTTATAAAATATTAATGAATTATTTAGTGACATATCCTTGCACGTGGTTCGTGATTATATCTAGTCAAGTTTGACTAGAGGTTAACTAACAAGTCAAAGTTTTTGACTTATTAGTGGTTGATCCTATGCATTAATTATTTTCATTGAGGTATATTAATATTAATTGCTCGACTAAACATATGGAATTACTTGAATCAACACGGTTGGTGTTGTTGATTAGAAGGTTTATCTAATCGAGTAATTATAAATATTTATGAAAACAAGTTCAAGGTTTGAACTAGTATTAAACACTTAAAATAATAGTTATTATTTTTGGGAATGTGTTTAATGATAAAATATTGGTTAGCATGATTATAATGGCTATTATAATCAAGGGTACTCACATGTTTAAAATAAGAATCCGTACAAGTGTGTTATACTTGTAGTCATGTAAATTTTCAAGAAACCAATTTCCGTAATAGGAAATAGTGGGTATGTGGAAAACCCAAGTCAATTTTAAGATTTTAAGATTCTTATTCAAAATCTAAGTTTTAGATTTATACTTAAAATCAGTATTTTGACATTTGTGTCAAGTTTGACCAAGTCAATAAGGTATTTTAAGTAATGCTATGTTTTCATAATAGTCCGTGGGAGCAATTGACCTACGCAAAGGTATTTATCAAGTTTTGATAAATTGAAATATATATGTATATATATTTGCGTTGAAGCTAATAAGTGTTTTGGATAAACAGGGTGATTATTAGCTTGTTGAATTTCAAGAACGTATATAATATGAATGACGGGTTTTTGAGGATTCAAAGTGGTCTAGGTGTTAGGACTAGTCCCAGGATGTCATAATTATATATTGAAATTCGATGTCCAATATTAATATATATATATATAAAAATTAATTGTTGAAAATAATAAATAGCATATTAGATAAGTGTTTATACACTAAGTATCTAATTTTGTTTGCGGGTTAGTGTAAACAAAAGGTTTATTATTTTAGTCTATTTCTTGGAATAGAAAAGTTTTATACATCTACAATGTAACTAGGTATAGTTACGGGATAATTTCATATATTGAGGAACAAGGAGTTAATCCAGTTCTCCAAGTTCAGGGAATATGATAAAATTAAAAAGACTAGACTTGCTTTCAAGGTTTGCGGAAAATAAATCATCTAGCAAAATGAGTGGGAGCACTAGTTAGTGCATACTTGTTTTTAGTTCATAGTAATGTTGTGGTTTCAAGAAGTGATCCGTGATAAGTCCACTTGAACCAACATAGTAACGTAAATAGACGCGGTGAATTGAGACGATGGACTAATATTAATTTTGTACTATATTCCAGAGGGTGAATATGGAGTGTACATTATTAATCCCATTACTCTTCACATATTTTGTATGTTTTGGTAATATCCGTGAATAAAAGTTTTTATTCAAAATCTTGTCCGTGACTACCTTATCTTGGTGGGAACCTTGATTAGGAAGGTAATAACGTCATTGTAGTCCTTGGTGGAGATTCATAGTGATTGAAGATAGCTACAAGGAGTGTAGGCCAATGATGTATAGGTATTCACAAGGGTGTGAATACTGGATAGTGACATCGTGAAGAATACCGCGTGGTCTTCGAGTCAAAGGTATTCGTCACATAGATTGTCCTCAAGCCTAAGATATTTGGTTTGGGATGCGCGAACTTCTGGCTTTGGATCGCACCTAACGCTAGGCCGTAACAGGGTAGTTATAACGGGCGTATCTGGTGTCAGCGGAAAGCGTGTCGCCAAATGCAAGTATGCGAGAGGAATTCTGCACCTCCTTTTTAGGAGAGATATTTCAGGGCCCCTTGACTGATCTAGATTGTAGAAGTGTATGGCGATGCCCAAACGAAATGATTTGTTGTCGTTTATCACATCAGTCGAAATCGGATAGTCGAGAATCTGAGTGTTAAGAGTTGACTCACACCATGCTCACACTCACAATCGAAACATCGTGATGCAGAGGGAAAAGCCTAAAGTATACCCAATCATAAGACAGGGAGTTTTTATGAAGTTTTATTATAAAACAGTTAGTTTTATAAATTATAAAATAGTTTTTTTATAAGGATTTATTATCACACCTGGGTATAAGAGTTCTTATCGCTTGGTTAACCTAAGGACTTGTGTAGATGTATCCTAAGGCAAGTGTGATCAAGGTACCCTGTTTGACGGTGAGCACAAGTGCGAGTCTGATAGGATTTGTGTGCATAACCGTCGACCCCTGATGCCACGTCCAATGCCATGAGACACTCAAGGGTCACACCTATGAGGGCATGTAATCCGAGAAGTAATGCAACAATAAGTGAGAGAACGGTTTAATAACAGTTAGTTATAAACCAGTGTTGGTAAGTTATGGTTTTAACTTACGTAGAGAATAAATTACCAAGTTAATTAATTAACAGGGAAATATATATTTATTAGTTAGTAAATATATATTGTTAATTAATTATATTCAAGATTAATAATTTAAGTTTAAATTATTTATTTTGGATAAGGATTAATAATAAAAATAAAATAGAAAAAATAAATAAAATATATATTATATATATCTTAACATATATGGCGTCGGCCATATATGTAAGATATATATATATATATATATATATATATATATATATATATAACTTAGTTTTTCTATTATTATTATTAATAACTTGGTGATTAAGATATCCCAATTCAAGATAAGGAAACCTTTAAAATGTTTCCTAATATAATCCTAATTCATATTCTTATAAATAGAAGATCATATGGAGAATTTAGGGTTAATAATTCTTAGAAAAGAATGATGAAAAACTCTCTCTTCTCTCTCCCATGGCCTTCCGCCGAATACACCAAGAACAAACCGGGATCGGTTTTTGTCCAGATCAAGATATGGTTCTTGATTATAATGTTGGTTGCAAGATCCTTTCTAGCGGGTACTCGTCTTGCCTCATCACGGGTGGATTAATACTTGAGCAACCCCAGGTAAGTAAAGGTACGAACATCATCTTCATCCTCTTGTTCTTGATTGTCGAAACATATATTTATATATATATATAGATATACTTTGTGATAAACAAAGATTCTAACCGTTTAGAGTTTTTGGGTTGTTTATTATTCAAGCTCCGCTTTATGAATAATAACTGTTTTTATCCTTGAGTCCGTTCAAACCAGTTTGAGTTTGAATTAGTATGACATATAGGAGGTGCTACAAAACCCATCAATATGTACCATATTTTGGCTACACGTAAGTCATGTGTGACAAACTTGATTCTATGATTTAGACACATAAGAATTACTTCATGTGACCATATATACTCATACATACAAACACTCAATGTGACCTTAAACAACATTTAAATACACACTTGTGATATGGTGTGGCTATTATAAAGCCATATAGTCACACATCATCGTGCTAGAAATAAATGTGACTAGCTTTTGGTGACTTAACACCCAGTAAACTTTAGCCACACATAATAAGTTGTGTGACCATATGTACCGGATTTTGGCTACACTTAACACATGTGTGACAAATTCGAATCTATGATTTAGACACATAAACAATTACTTCATGTGACCATATATGTCATTTTGTCACAGTAAATCAAGTGTGTGAACATATATGACATTTACTCACGCTTTCCAAATTCCTATGTTGCTAAATAATCAGCCAAAAAATAGCTGTATTCTTTAGCCACATAAATTTTCGAAAGTGTGGCGATACATTTCCGAATGGTCACACGATCCGAGATTATAAGTGGCTAACTAATAACGGGAAACTAATTTTCGTTCCTTTAGTCACATAAATATTCGAATATGTGGCCGTTTAATTCCGACTGCGTGTGACCAAATCGCAGATTTGTACTAGTGTAAGTTACTTTGTAGATGTAGGGATACTTTTCTATTGCAAGAGATAGACTAAAATAACAAAACCATTTGTTTACACTGACTTGTAAACAAAATTAGATATATAATTATGACCTTGAATTTCAATATATAATTATGACCTCCTGAGATTAGTCCCATTACCTAGACTTATTTTGAATCGTCAAAATTCCTGTCATTCGAATTATATACGTACTTAAAATTCAACAAGTTAATAACCACTGTGTTTATCCAAAACACTTAATAGCTTCTACGCAAATATATATATATATATATATATATATATATTATTTATCAAAACTTGATAAACTCCTTAGCGTAAGTCATTTGCTTCCACTGGTTATTATGAAAACAATGCATTACTTAAAATACCTAATTGACTTGGTCAAACTTGACACACGAGTCCGAATACTGATCTCAAGTATAAATCTGGAACTTAGATTTTGAATAAGATTCTTGAAGTTGACAAAACCTTAGACTTGAATTTTTCACATATCCACTATTTCCTATTACGAAAATTGGTTTCTCAAAACTTTACATTACTACAAGTATAACACACTTGTCTAAATTCTTATTTAAAACTTGTGGTTTCTTGATTATAATATATATTATAATCAAACTCATAAACATTTTATCCTTAAACACTTCCTAGAAATAATAACTATTATTTCAACTGTTTAATGCTAGTTCAATACTTGAACTTGTTTTCATAAAAAAAACTTATAATTACTTGATTAGATAAACCTTTCTAATTTATAACACAAGCTGTGTCGGTCCAAGTAATTTACGTAAGTTTAGTCGAGCAATTAATATTTATATACAACTCAAATGGAAATTATTAGCGCATAAGGATCAAACACTAATAAGTCAAAACTATGACTTGTTAGTTAACCTTTAGTCAAAACTTGAATAGATAGAATCACGAACTGCGGTCAAGGACATATCACTAATAATTCATTAATATTTAAAAAATTCAAGAAACCAGAAAGTTCATTACAACTTTGGAAATATAAAAAAGGTTTATTTTAATAAGCGATGAATTATAAATGTCCTTGTTCCTCCTCGTAGTATCCTTTTGCATTCCTCGGCATCATTTGCTTCTACTGACCTATTGCAATAAACGATCGTATAAAGTCAAACATCACTTATATAATAAGTTGAAAGAAAAATACCGAAGTTAGTCATCGAAGTTACCTGTGGCGTTTCCTCCACCTTGGTGACGTTTCGGGCAGTTGACCTTGTAGTGGCCAATTTCACCGCACTTGAAGCACCGGTTCTCGGCTCTTTCTTTGTTCAGTTTAAATTTATTGCCCTTGCCCTTGCCTTTTCCATTTTCCTTGGCCTTGGGTGCAGATGGTCCTGGTTCGGTTTTACCCTTACCACTTATGTTGTCCCTTCCTATTTTTTCCATTCCCGTTATCCATCATGAGGATGTTCTTAGACTAAGTACCCATATTCGACTCAGCTGTCTTGAGCATCGAATGAAGCTCAGCTATGGATTTCTCCATATTGTTCATGTTGTAGTTCACTATAAAAAGCTTATAGTAATTGGACAACGTGTTGAGTATCATGTCTGGTGCCAGCTGCAACGGTACTGGGTGTCCAAGCCTTTCCAGGTGGTCCATGTACTGTTTCAATTTCATGACGTGAGTACTAACTGAAGCGCCTTTAGCCATCTTGATACTGTTTAGAGGCTTTCATGATATTAGAGCATTCTGAACGAGACTGCTCTTGAAACATGTCCCTCAGCTAACAATTCATGTCAAAGGCTGATGTCTCCATCATGCTCGTCTGCCACTCTGGACTCATCGTTGCGAGCATCAGGCATCTTAAATCTAGCGCATCATTGACACGCTTCTGGTAAGCTTCCTTAACATCAACTCTTGCATTGTTGGCTGGGGCATTTCCCACCGGCTCCTCCAAGATGTACCCTTTTCTCTCATGCCTGAGCACAATCCGAAGATTGCGCTCCCAGTTGAGAAAGTTAGGTCCGGTGAGCTTATCATTCTCTAGGATAGAACGGAGTGAGAGTTATGTGTTGGATACGACTGACATCTACAATTTCAATATAGTTCAATTAGTAACACACAAAAGACTTTGGTAGACCTTGTAGAGATTTTTATACAAAATATGTAAGTATGTTTATCCCTACACTAAGTGCATTTTAAGCCGATAACATCAGGGAATCACAAAAGTAGACCGCACCACCTAGGACGGGGTGAACTCTGCCCCGTCACATCAGGGAATCGAAATTCTTTCACCCTCTCTCCACATCGGTTTGAACCCCGGTGTGCACAGTTTGGGCATGACAACACACCAAGATACCGAGAGCAGGAAAGGTGTACCACTAGACGGGTAGCACTACTGGTCTAAGATTTTAGTGGGTTTTATTCAAGTTTGAAAAACTTGATTCCTGTTTTGTAAAATCATTTTAAAACTATCTGTTTCAAAATCCGTATATCATAGTATACCTCAAACTAGGTACATAATACGTCTTATGATAAAATCATTTTGAAAAAAAAACTGTTTCAAAATACTGATACAACAATCATAAAATATTAAATTTTATAAAACTGTTGTTGTATACCAATTTTATCATATATCGTGATTTTACCTCTGATTAATAAAATCCATTATTAACATACTACTGTAATTTTATAGTCGCATAAAGTTCATAAAAAGTAAAGCACAACCACACAGATAATAAACTATTATAGTTTTGCCACCTATGTTATAAGGGTTAAGTAAGGACAAACTAATCTAAAAAGATCCCTTGGCTGGATCTTGTAAATCGTCTCCTTGCTCCCACTTGCCTTGACACCTCCAGTCTAGACTCGAGCAATTGGTTACAACAATTTAAACTAGAATACATAAAATCCTATTCTATTACTTTTACATTGTAAAAATGGGTTGTAAATGGCACGCAAGCCTCCCGAAAACCAAAAAGAAAAATAGAAAGTAAAAACACAACCACAGGTCTAAGTTGGCAAAACCTATAACCCACATATCCAATCACAACAAGAACATACTATTGACTTGTTTAAGTCAATCAATTATAGTTGACATGTAGAAACTACAAACGTGACTTAACGATACTAATGCGACTTCAGTATACAAATCAAACCCATTCTAACATTTATATACAAACAAATATATGTAAATAAACAACCACGCATTTAAACAACAAATAATGCAAGCAACATACATATATAGATTGATCTATAAACTTTTTCTCGTTACCTCTCAATTAATAAACTATTAATCGATACGAGAAAAACTTGACAAAAACTTGTCAAACCTTGTAACCAAATTTTAAACTATTGGTATAATAACTATTACACCAAATGTGTTTTAATCCAAAAAACACCTAATTGATTAAAACTGTCCTTGCTTAACTTTGTTCATCAAAAATACACTTTTATGGTTAATTATTATATTTTAATCCAAAAATATAATAAATCCTTTATTTTAACTTTAACTAGTTAAAATAATCCTTTTAACCATAATTCACATATATACTAATTTTAAATCCATAAAATTAATACATATATAATCTTGTATTATTTATAACGCAAAGCTTTTGGTTCAAGAGTCCGTTCTCGGTTTTAACCCTAACTGGGCCGAGAAACTCAACATATTCAAAGATAATTTTATAAGCCCAAACAATATAAACAAAAGAATTTAAGTTCTAAAAATAACTATTATAAATAATTTAGTTTAAGAACTTTGAAAGGTAAAATGTTTTTCTATTGGGCATTTAAAATGGATTATAGATACAACTGGCCCAACCCCAACCTTGCCCGAACCTACTTGGGCTGCGAGGCCGCCGCAAAGGGGCCTCGGTTGGGCCTGGGCCGGCTACTGGGCCAAAAGCAACTTGGGCCGCGATAATAGACCGGGTCACGCCGCGATCTGCTTGGGCTTTTGAGGACTGAGCTGTAGTCAGGGCGATGGGCTGCTAATCGCAGCTTGGCTGCCCTTGCCGGTCCACAATCGTTGGTCCATCACCACCACTTGGGCCACCGCTGCTGGGCGGCCGCTACGCTTGGGCTGCCGCTGGTGGTCCGGTGGTTTTTCGAGTGACAATTTTCCGACCACAAATTAAAATGAAATAAATATAAAGCATGAACAATTATATATAAAATTCTAGAAATTCTAATCCATTTAAAGTTCAAATATTATCTTTAAAACAAAACTTGTTGATAAGATTTAGAATTTCAAATCTCGAAGTTTATTCTTTAACCATAAAACTAAAATAGTTTTTCATTAAAAACTTGAAAATCAACCATATTAACTTAACTAGTTAATATTTTTGATATATACATACGAGAACATATATATATATATATATATATATATATATATATATATATATATATATATATATATATATATATATATATATATATATATATATATATATATATATATATATATATATGAACAAAAAATAAACCTTTTATAGTTTTAATTCTTTAACCAATTAAACCTAATTGATTTAATCTTTCTGATTAAAAAATTAAAAACCATAAGACTTATAATATTCAAATCCAAACTGTTTGAATAATAAAAGTGAGATTAACATAAACTTGTGAATCCCTAATTTTTCTAAGTAAACACATATATCAACAAGTATCTAGAACTTAAAAAACTTCTATAGGTTTAAATTTTTAACCGGTTAAACCAAACTGTTTTAACCTTTGTGATTAAATATTTTAATACTACAAACCTTATACAAAAACTAACTGTTTTAGAATAAACTTGTATTAACATGAACTTGTTAACCCATTATGAATTTCGAAAAACACACATATATATATAATAACAGATCAAGCAACATACTGTTATAAACTGAGCCGAGGCTTTGATACCACTGTTGGGTTTTACACATAGCAATTCACATAATCTTGAGTTATACTGATCCATGATCTACCTGATTTGAACCAACTCAGAATTTCAATAAAGCAGTTATTATTTATTAAAGCGAAACTAAACCAATAACTTAATCCTTTAAAACCCTAAAAGGATTATGATCTTAGTTATATCACAAATGTGTATGGTATGTATTCAAAATGGATACATGTGCATATATATATTTGAAAAACATAATCACATGATAATCTAGATTGGCTATAAACATGTATTAACATTGTAATCAAGATTATCATTTAAACAAGCATGCAATCATACATACATACATTCGATATATATATATATATATATATATATATATATATATATATATATATATATATATATCATCAATCTACCATATTACCAAGAACAATAATGAAGATGAATATTATACCTTAACTCGGGTTGCTAAAGATTGTCCACGGGTGATGAGGCAATACAAGTATCCGGTAGAAGGATTAATCATAATTTTGATCTTGGCTTCTTGATGATCCAATCACCAAATTCGAAACACCCCTTGGTCTTAGGGTAGGTTTCGGCCGAACAAGAGAGGGAGAGAAGAGAGAGTTGTTTTTCTTTTGTTATTTTTGTGTAAACCCTAATCAAGTCCAAGTAATCCTCTATTTATAGATAAAATCCATGTATATTCAAATAGGAAACCATGATTAATTACCATTTACTAATTATCATTAAAAATACAAAATATATATTATCTATATATTCCTGCCAAATATATATACATATACATATACATATACACACACACATATATATATATATATATATATATATATATATATTGTTTTTTGTTAGATCTATAAAGTGTGGGTGAAATATGACAATCTTGTAAAATTAGGCAAAGCCTATTTAAGGCTTTGCCTTCTCAATGAAAGTTAAGCTTTGCAGCATATTTACTTTCACCTTTATGTGTGTGTTTTTCCTTTGCTCTCGGCTCTCTCTAAACCGAATACACAACACACACATTCATACACAAACATTGCTTCATCCGTAGAATTACGGGACCATCAATTGGTATCAGAGCCAAACTCGTATTTTGGCTCTTGATTGTTTGAAGATTTCAAACTCAAGGTGAAGAACAAGCTCTCGGTTTCTAAAGAACACTAGCTTTGTGGTTTCTTCAAGATAAAGTTGTTTTCAAGTAGTCCTCAAGGTAACAACCATCTATTGTTAAGTATAGATGTTGGGGAGATAGCAATATCAAACGTAAATCAAACCTGTCTATTATTTAAAATAAGATTTGATGTTAACAAAACCACATATTCAGTTTAGACATAGATAAATGAAAAACATGTGTTGTTTTTCATGTTAGACTTAAAGAAAATTGTAAGTAAGAAGTGTCAGCTGAAGAAAACAATTGTCAGCTGAACACTGAGTATCAGCCAAAGGACAAGCTTCAGGAAGATCAGCTGAGACGAAAAGATTAGTTAAAAAGCATCAGGTGAGGATCTACAATGCATCAGCTGATGGTCCAAAACCATCAGTTGAGGAAAGTTTCAAGATCAGCTGAGCTATCAAGGATCAGCTGACACAATCACATTGATCAGCTGATGCCTCCCATCTGTCAGATAAGGTATTTATTGCTTATTCAATCTTTTCTTTATAAGCTGATCATACGCAAATGGTTAGCTGAGCCCCTGGGATCAGCTGGTTATTTAATTTGACTAGTTTATTAGTTGTACAATGATTTGTTTTATTAGCTGAGCATCTAGATCAGCTGAGCAAATCTAGTCAGCTGAGTCTTTCACTTTCATACTTTAGCTGAGCAAAATTATATTTGTAGTTCAGTGTCTGTTAGCTGAGTTATTATTCTATAACTTAGATAATATATTTTCTATGTAATATTTTCTTTAGTCAAAGGCAGAACATGTGTTGTTCTTATTATGCCTTAGATCTTTCTTTGGAAAAGTACTTAGCACTTTTTGTATCTACAAAGACACAAAAAGGATAGATCTTTATCCCCTAGAAATGGAGAAAGATACTTTTGAAGAGAAGATCTCAAAGATATGCTGCTTCAACTAAGTATGGCTGGCAACTCTATACTTGGTAAAGTCAAATCTTCAGAAAGCATGGTGTTGATTAAAGCACAACCATGGAAATAGAAGTTTAATCTCCCAAGACATAAAGGTAGTACTTTAATAATATAATAATAGATAGTGGGTATACTCCTTACTGAAAAGTATGTTTACTTTACACACTTTGCTTGTAAAGTTAACTTACCTTTCACCCACTTAATTTATCTATTATAATATTATTAAACCAAGTACCTTTGTCTCCTTCTCTCTTCATCAACCCGGACACCACTTTGCTTATATATACCTATGCATGGAAACATGCTAAGTATGCGAATAGATAGAGTTGAACACTGAAATCTCATCTGTTGAGAATTAGAAGAGTTAGCAATTTTACTTTCAGTGTAACAAACATGTTCATGTGTTGAACATATTAAACATAAGTTGTTTAGGATTAGCTTAGTCTATGTGTTAGACAAATTTAGTTGCCACCTCTTATTGAACTCAGATTTTCCGCATCTAGTTCATGTAATTCTTGATTACATCAATAAAAATTATATAAAAGTAAACCGTGTGTCACTTAAAATTCAATTTACTAAAGTTTGTATTCAACCCCCACTTCTACAAACATTTGTTGTTGTAGTATCCATTCAGGACCAACAACTGGTATCAGAGCAGGCTAGATAATTCATATCTAAGATCTGTTTTGCTTACTCTTCAACTGCTTCTACCCCACACTACAAAATGACTACTCACGTTGCTGCTTCAAACAGTTCTTCTAACAATGGCTCACTTACAAGGTGTCCAACATTTGATGGAGAAAAATTTTCTATCTGGAAGAGTAGAGTTCTTTTCTATATGTCAAGCCTAGATGATGTGATGCTCAAAATTGTTACTGAAGGTCCTTATGTTCCTTCCTCAACAATTCAAGTTACCGAAGCAACTGATGAAGTTCCTACTGTTGAAAGACTGATCATCAAGCCTATAAATCAGTGATTTGATAAAGACAAAAGGCTTGTTAATCTTGATGTTAAAGCAAGAACAGCCTTAGTCTCTGCACTACCAAATGATGTCTATCATCAAGTACTAAACTGCAAATTTGTGAAAGAAATGCTAGACACTCTCACTGTGGCTTATGAAGGTACAGAGGAAGTTCAAGAAAACAAGAAAACTCTTTTGGTTAGAGAATATGAGTTCTTCTTTGCTCATAAAGGTGAAAGTCTCACTCAGACCTACACCAGGTTCAATTGCCTTATTAATGATCTACGTAGGGCAGATGTTCCCAAGAGCAACAAGGAGCTAGCTAATAAATTTTTGACTCTCTGCCAGCATCTTGGGATCATTTTATCACTGTGTTAAAACATGGTGAGAAAAGAAAGGGTCTTTCACTAGTTGGTCTGTATGGAAATCTTATGAATCATGAACAATCAGTGAAGCAAAGGAAGATTTCTACCAAAGAGACGAAGGAAGTTGCTATGGCTCCCACTACAGCTCTTGTGGCCAAGGACAACAGATCAAGAAGTTTTGCTGCAGTGGTGGATCAGTCCAGCGAAGAGAAAGAGGAGGAGTCTTCTGATGAGGAGCAAGTGGCTGATGGGGATGAAGATCTAGAGGAGATGAACAACATTGAAGCTGCTGTTGAGCAGGCTGCCATGTTAGTAAAAAGGTTCAAGCCTTTCTTGAAAAGAAAGGGTGTCAAGAGGTTTGAGAAGAAACCCTTCAGAGGAGAAAAAGCCAAGTTTAAACCAAAGGCTTCTGAAAGTTGCTTCTCCTGTAGCAAGACTGGTCACTATGCCAGTGATTGTAAGTCCAGAGGAAGCACAGGCTTCAAGGGTTCCTCAAGCTCATACAACAACATTGATTATGAAGCCAAGTACCAGAAGCTTCTTGCTGCTGTCCTTGACAAGAAGAAGAAGAAAGCTCAAAACAGGGTGTTGGTGGCTGAAGAAGAAGATTGGGTTGAGGAACATCTCTCAAGTGATGTAGAAGAGGTCCTCACTGCTCAGCTCAGCTTGATGGCCAACACAGGGAGTACAAGTTTCTTTGATGAGGACATGAAGAAAGCATCCAAAGCTTGCACTTCTCCTAACTGGGATCCTTCTTCTATGTATCAGGTTTGAAAATTTAATAACTATGAAAATAATGAAAAGAACAATATGTTTGATTATCTGTGTGTTGAGTTTCAGTCAAATATTCAAAGAGAAAAGAAGCTAAAATTAGAAATAGAATCACTAAAAGAGATATTAAGTCTTAAAGATGAGAAACTAAAACTAATGAAAAAACTGGAAGATTATTTAGCTAATCAAAAGATACTTAATCAGATCTTGGTAAAAGAAACCAATGAAGCAACAATAAAGTTTAATGACCTTCAAAAAGTAGTTAAATTTTGGTGTGTATCTGCTGAGAAGACCACTTAGTGTGTCAATGAGCAGATTCCAAAATATGTTCAAGCTATTATTGGTGGAAATTATTCCCAAGCTGCTAATTGTGTTGATTTTAGCAAGAACATGAATATCTTGGAAAAGCCTGATATTTTACCTCTTCTTTGCATATGCTAAATTCATGTGAGGTTGAACCCTATGAATCAAAGAACTTAAAGGCATTGTTCAAATTCTTTAAGTTAGGGGGAGATTGTTGGGAATTGGCTAAAGCATTGAAACTGTTGAAGATGCAAAGTTAAAACTGGTAATGGATTTTGTGAAAACAGTTCAAAACTATTAGAAGGATTCTGATAAAACAGTCGAGGACTGTTAGCTGAATACAAAGACAGTTGTAACTAACAGTTGCCGTAAGCTTTACAACTGTTAGTCCAAGAGATCAGAACTGTTAGTACAAAGTTTACAACTGTTAGAAGACCTTGAAGAGAAGACTGTTAGAAGAAGATCAGAACTGTTTCATTCAACAAACAGTTTCAGTTGAGCTATTTATGGAAAATGCTATCTTCTTGGATTTGAAGTATATCTTTAACAAAGTTCGAAGATTTTCAAGATTATCTCAGAAGATAGAAGATTACCTAACTGTCAACTTATCAACGAGGATCAAGAGTCTATAAATACTCGATTAGAATATAGATCTCGATCATAATTGTTTTTGCATTCATACGTAATTGTTATTTGCTTTAAGAAAGTGTTTTAGCCTCTAAGTTTCTTTTGAAACCTAAGAACAGATTGTGTTCTTCGTCTAACATAAGAAGTTAGATTGGAGGTGTACGTGAATATTGTAATCATCGATTGGTTATCAATAAACATCGTTTTGGCAGTATTACTTTGTGTTTATTAATTGAATTGCTCTTGTGTTCAAAACCTTCTTAATCAATTGAGTATGATTCCGCAATTTCTTAATTGATTGTGATCAAAACTATAGATTGTCTTTTTAACAATTCTGATTTTATTTCAAAAGATAATTCTTGTTATTTGATATTAAGTAATATCCGATCCTGACAAGTGGTATCAGAGCCTTATCATTAAGGTTCCATTGATCACTGGTTGATGGTTTTGCACCAATCTGCTGTGTTTCTTTATTTAGAGTTTTTCTAAAGTTTAATTGTGTTTTTCAATCACCATACTGCAATGGAGTCCGGTGGATCTTCTGACAACACTGGATCTGGGTCAAACATTCGTGTTCCCATGCTCAAACCAACTGATTTTGAGATGTGGAAACTAAGAATCAAGCAGCATGTCCAATTAATGGACTATGCTATTTGGGAAATCATAGAAAAGGACCCCATTACTACTGTTGATTTAGATGAAACAGGAAAACCTTAGAAGAAACCACCACCAAAAACTGATGCTGAAAAGAAAGAAAGGATGATGGAGATGAAAGCACTCAGCATCCTTCAGATTGCTATCCCCAATGAGTATCAGCATCAATTCAAAAAGTTTGATGATGCTCATGAACTGTGGAATGCATTAGAGAAGAGGTTTGCTGGGAATGCTAGTTCCAAAAGAAATCAAAGGGATCTACTTAAACAAGCTTATGAGAACTTTACTAGTGGAAAGAATGAGAGTATTACTCAAATATTTGATAGGTTCTATAAGCTGGTGAGTCAATTGGAGAGTGCTAAGGTTAGACTAGAACAAGATGAGATCAATAGAATGTTTCTTAGGTCCTTAGGTGAAGAGTGGACAGTCTATGCTGCACAATGGAGAACCAAAGATTCTCTAGAGGATATAGAGTTAGATGATCTTTACAACAGTTTGATTGTGTTTGAAGGAGAGATAGAGGGAAAAAGAAAGTCTGTTACCCCTAGCCACAATGCTGCTCTTCTTTCATCCTCAGGTATGGACTCAAACCATTCTTTAACTAACTCTGTTGATGGTTGTGCAGGTACTAGTTCTGCTGTTGGACTAGATGTAAACACTCCTGATGCTATACTTGAAGTCTTTCTTGCTAGCCATGCACATTCAACCCTCACGAATGAGGATCTTGAACAAGTGCATCCTGATGATCTTGAGGAGATGGATCTCAAATGGCAGATGGCCATGTTAACTGTCAGAGTCAAAAGGTTTATCAAAAGAACTGGAAGGCAGAACATGAACTTCAGAGCTGATGGCAAAGCTGGGTTTGACAAGTCAAAAGTTAGATGTTTTAAATGTCAACAGTATGGTCACTTTGCCAGAGAGTGCAAATCAGGTGGACAAGGCCAGAATCAAGGACAACGGCCAAGTCAAACCTCCTCAGCATTGGTATCACAAGAAGGACATGGGTTTGATTGGAGTGATCAAGCAGAGGAAGCCACTAACAACAAGGCATTGATGGCATTAACTGATTCCTCCATCAAACTGGATTCACCAGAATCAGAAGACATTCAGGTATCTTCTAAACTTTGTCCAGGTGAATGTAGAGCCATTGTTAAAAGGTTTAGAGAGCACAACAAAAAGGTATGTGCAACTCTAAGTAGAATGGATGAGAGAAGGTATGAAACTAGTGCTGTTATTGAAAGCTTTGAAAAGAAAATCAAAGATTATCAAGGAAATGAACTGCAAATAGATTATGATAGAAAGTATCATAAGTGGGAGAAGGAGCAGCTTCAAGAAGAGATTGATAGTTTAGAGAAAAAGCTAAGTGAAAAGGAAAGTAAGGTTGATGAATTAACTAAGAAGTTGGAGGGTGTTGATATTGATCTGAGCATGTTCAAGGCAACAAATCTTAAACTTGAAACCTTGTTACAATCACAAATCAGAGACAAGGTGACTACTGGTTTAGGATATAAGCAGACCCCACCTCCATACAATCATAACTACATAACTCCCATGTCTGATGTAGCTGACAGGTATGTTAATGAATCATTACCAGAGGAACTGAAGTCAGCTGATCCACAATTTTAAAGTGAAGAGGAAGGAGTTGTGTATGCGGTGAGTGATGATAAGAATGAAGGAGTTGTGAAGAAGGAAGAGGTCATTCCATTTGAAAATCACATCTATTGTGAACCCATAGCCACAAAATCCTCTTTACAACCTGTGGTGTTTGTAAAAGCATCCACTGAACCCCTCACCAATGAGCCAAAACCGACCAAAGCTGTTCATTCTATAAGCAGTTCCACGACTGTTACAAACAGTCCCCACCTATACACTAACAGTCCCAAAAGGAACCTAAACAGTTCTAACCCAAACAACTCAACTGTTAGTGTTAAGTCAAAAGGAAAAGTGAAGGTTGATGAAGTTGTGATTAAGAAGCCAAAGAAGGAAGCTTCAAAAACAAAGTCTCAACCCAAATATGTGAAAAGGGATACTGAAGTGTCTATCTGCACATGCAAACAGCATGGTGTACAGAAATTTCCTCAGTCAGCACCAGTGAGAGGAAACCAACGAAATAGGAACCAGTTCTGGTAAAAAAGAACTAGTTTGACTATTGTCAAAACTAAAAATTGCTATATATGTGGGAGAACTAATCACTTGGCTAAAGATTGTTATTATAACCCACAAATCTATAGCACTCAGAAACCAAGTTCCAGAAAACAGACTAACAGTTCTAAGACTGTTAAGCCAAAACAGGGTAACAGTTCTACAACTGTTACATCCAAATCGGCTAACAGTTCTACATCTGTTAAGCCACAATCAAAAACTGTTGGTCTGGCTTGGGTGAAATTGCAAAAACAAACAGTTTATGAAGAGAGTAAAACTGTTAAACAATCTGAGTTAAAACATGCTTCAACTGTTTTACCAACTTCAAAAACTGGTTGTTCAAAAGACTCAATTGTTCATCATAACAGTTGGAAACCACATGTTATCACAAAATACTCTTCACACAAAATAGAGAAGTCTAATTTGGATGACATCAAGAAAACTCAATCTGTGTTTAAGTATTATGACTTGAATGATGTACCCAAGACCTGCATGGCCTGGGTACTTCCTGCTACTAACTGATTTTTATTTGTACAGAGCATTCATAAGGCCGATCATGGATCAATTTGGCATGTGGATAGTGGATGCTCAAGGCACATGACTGGAAATCCACATTGTTTGAAGGATTTCAGAAGAATCAATGGAGGATATGTAGCATTTGGAGGAAATACTAAGGGAGGAAGAATCATAGGTAAAGGAGCTGTGGAGGCAGGTACACTTACATTAATGATGTTTTCTTTGTTGAACAACTTAAATACAACCTGCTAAGTGTATCTAAAATCTGTGACAATGGAAACAAAGTCTTGTTTACAGACACTGAATGCATTATCCTATCAAAAGATTTTAAATTGGATGAAAAAGATGTTCTTTTAAGAACACCTTGAAAAGATAATGTATACTGTCTGGATACACAAAAGATTGCTAAGAAGAATGTATTAAGTTGTCTTCTCTCAAAGGCATCTCATGATGAGTCTGCCATTTGGCATAGAAGGATGTGTCACATGAACTTTAAAACCATGAAATGTGTTAGTTAAAAACAATCTGGTAAGAGGTTTGCCACAAAAGGAATTCTCATGTGATGATCATTGTGTAGCCTGTCTCAAAGGCAAGCAACACAAAACTTCTTATAAGTCCCAAGAAGTTTCTTCCATTACTGCACCTTTACAACTTTTGCATATGGATTTTTTTGGTCCAACATCTGTGGTCAGCATAGGTAAGAAAGCCTACTGTTTAGTTGTAGTTGATGATTTCACCAGATTTACATGGGTTCAATTTCTTAGAACTAAAGATGAAACTGCTAAGTTAGTTAAGTCTCTTATTCTTAGGATTGAGAATCAATCTGATTTGAAGGTGAAAGTCATTAGATCTGATAATGGTTCTGAGTTTAAGAACTATGATTTAAACAACTTTTGTGAGGAAAAAGGAATTTCAAGACAGTTTAGTGCTCCTAGGACTCCTCAACAGAATGGAGTGGCAGATAGAAGGAATAGTACTTTGATTGAGGCTGCTAGATCTATGTTAGCTGATTCTAGGCTTCCAATGACTTTCTGGGCAGAAGCAGTGAACACTGCGTGCTATGTTCAGAATAGAGTACAAGTTGTCAAGTCCAAAGGGAAAAATCCTTATGAGTTGTTCCTTAAACGAAAACCTTTAATCAACTTCTTCAAACCATTTGGCTGTCCATACACTATCCTGAATACCAAATCACAATTAGGTAAGTTTGAGAGTAAAGCAGAAGAAGGTTTCTTTGTAGGATATTCCACTCAGAGTAAAGCATATAGAGTCTTTAACAATGTCACTAGGATCATAGAAGAGAGTATGAATGTCTCCTTCAATGAGAATAGGATCAATATTGCAGGTAATGGTCCTGATTGGTTATTTGATATTGATGCATTGTCTAAATCTATTTCTTTTGTGTATTCTACAAAAACAGTTGCAGGTGTTCCTACAACTGTTAGTGCAAATTCACAAACTGTCTCAAACAGTTTTGAAACTGTTAGCTCCATTCCAATAACTGTTGGTGAAAACAAAGTTACTGAAGACTTTGTAGTGATTCCCTTGTTACAACAGGACTCTTCCAATGCTATTTGTTCAATAAATGATGCTGAACTTTCAAAGGACATGGAATCTCATGATCCTCAACAAAACACTGCTCAGCTCAGCTTGATGGCCAACACAGGGAGTACAAGTTTCTTTGATGAGGACATGAAGAAAGCATCCAAAGCTTGCACTTCTCCTAACTGGGATCCTTCTTCTATGTATCAGGTTTGAAAATTTAATAACTATGAAAATAATGAAAAGAACAATATGTTTGATTATCTGTGTGTTGAGTTTCAGTCAAATATTCAAAGAGAAAAGAAGCTAAAATTAGAAATAGAATCACTAAAAGAGATATTAAGTCTTAAAGATGAGAAACTAAAACTAATGAAAAAACTGGAAGATTATTTAGCTAATCAAAAGATACTTAATCAGATCTTGGTAAAAGAAACCAATGAAGCAACAATAAAGTTTAATGACCTTCAAAAAGTAGTTAAATTTTGGTGTGTATCTGCTGAGAAGACCACTTAGTGTGTCAATGAGCAGATTCCAAAATATGTTCAAGCTATTATTGGTGGAAATTATTCCCAAGCTGCTAATTGTGTTGATTTTAGCAAGAACATGAATATCTTGGAAAAGCCTGATATTTTACCTCTTCTTTGCATATGCTAAATTCATGTGAGGTTGAACCCTATGAATCAAAGAACTTAAAGGCATTGTTCAAATTCTTTAAGTTAGGGGGAGATTGTTGGGAATTGGCTAAAGCATTGAAACTGTTGAAGATGCAAAGTTAAAACTGGTAATGGATTTTGTGAAAACAGTTCAAAACTATTAGAAGGATTCTGATAAAACAGTCGAGGACTGTTAGCTGAATACAAAGACAGTTGTAACTAACAGTTGCCGTAAGCTTTACAACTGTTAGTCCAAGAGATCAGAACTGTTAGTACAAAGTTTACAACTGTTAGAAGACCTTGAAGAGAAGACTGTTAGAAGAAGATCAGAACTGTTTCATTCAACAAACAGTTTCAGTTGAGCTATTTATGGAAAATGCTATCTTCTTGGATTTGAAGTATATCTTTAACAAAGTTCGAAGATTTTCAAGATTATCTCAGAAGATAGAAGATTACCTAACTGTCAACTTATCAACGAGGATCAAGAGTCTATAAATACTCGATTAGAATATAGATCTCGATCATAATTGTTTTTGCATTCATACGTAATTGTTATTTGCTTTAAGAAAGTGTTTTAGCCTCTAAGTTTCTTTTGAAACCTAAGAACAGATTGTGTTCTTCGTCTAACATAAGAAGTTAGATTGGAGGTGTACGTGAATATTGTAATCATCGATTGGTTATCAATAAACATCGTTTTGGCAGTATTACTTTGTGTTTATTAATTGAATTGCTCTTGTGTTCAAAACCTTCTTAATCAATTGAGTGTGATTCCGCAATTTCTTAATTGATTGTGATCAAAACTATAGATTGTCTTTTTAACAATTCTGATTTTATTTCAAAAGATAATTCTTGTTATTTGATATTAAGTAATATCCGATCCTGACAAGTGGTATCAGAGCCTTATCATTAAGGTTCCATTGATCACCGGTTGATGGTTTTGCACCAATCTGCTGTGTTTCTTTATTTAGAGTTTTTCTAAAGTTTAATTGTGTTTTTCAATCACCATACTGCAATGGAGTCCGGTGGATCTTCTGACAACACTGGATCTGGGTAAAACATTCGTGTTCCCATGCTCAAACCAACTGATTTTGAGATGTGGAAACTAAGAATCAAGCAGCATGTCCAATTAATGGACTATGCTATTTGGGAAATCATAGAAAAGGACCCCATTACTACTGTTGATTTAGATGAAACAGGAAAACCTTAGAAGAAACCACCACCAAAAACTGATGCTGAAAAGAAAGAAAGGATGATGGAGATGAAAGCACTCAGCATCCTTCAGATTGCTATCCCCAATGAGTATCAGCATCAATTCAAAAAGTTTGATGATGCTCATGAACTGTGGAATGCATTAGAGAAGAGGTTTGCTGGGAATGCTAGTTCCAAAAGAAATCAAAGGGATCTACTGAAACAAGCTTATGAGAACTTTACTAGTGGAAAGAATGAGAGTATTACTCAAATATTTGATAGGTTCTATAAGCTGGTGAGTCAATTGGAGAGTGCTAAGGTTAGACTAGAACAAGATGAGATCAATAGAATGTTTCTTAGGTCCTTAGGTGAAGAGTGGATAGTCTATGCTGCACAATGGAGAACCAAAGATTCTCTAGAGGATATAGAGTTAGATGATCTTTACAACAGTTTGATTGTGTTTGAAGGAGAGATAGAGGGAAAAAGAAAGTCTGTTACCCCTAGCCACAATGCTGCTCTTCTTTCATCCTCA
Organism: Pulicaria dysenterica; assembly: GCA_947179395.2. Classification (NCBI taxonomy): domain Eukaryota; kingdom Viridiplantae; phylum Streptophyta; class Magnoliopsida; order Asterales; family Asteraceae; genus Pulicaria; species Pulicaria dysenterica. The sequence continues at coordinate 27,059,122 of OX359294.1, read as the reverse complement.
GGTATGGACTCAAACCATTCTTTAACTAACTCTGTTGATGGTTGTGCAGGTACTAGTTCTGCTGTTGGACTAGATGTAAACACTCCTGATGCTATACTTGAAGTCTTTCTTGCTAGCCATGCACATTCAACCCTCACGAATGAGGATCTTGAACAAGTGCATCCTGATGATCTTGAGGAGATGGATCTCAAATGGCAGATGGCCATGTTAACTGTCAGAGTCAAAAGGTTTATCAAAAGAACTAGAAGGCAGAACATGAACTTCAGAGCTGATGGCAAAGCTGGGTTTGACAAGTCAAAAGTTAGATGTTTTAAATGTCAACAGTATGGTCACTTTGCCAGAGAGTGCAAATCAGGTGGACAAGGCCAGAATCAAGGACAACGGCCAAGTCAAACCTCCTCAGCATTGGTATCACAAGAAGGACATGGGTTTGATTGGAGTGATCAAGCAGAGGAAGCCACTAACAACAAGGCATTGATGGCATTAACTGATTCCTCCATCAAACTGGATTCACCAGAATCAGAAGACATTCAGGTATCTTCTAAACTTTGTCCAGGTGAATGTAGAGCCATTGTTAAAAGGTTTAGAGAGCACAACAAAAAGGTATGTGCAACTCTAAGTAGAATGGATGAGAGAAGGTATGAAACTAGTGCTGTTATTGAAAGCTTTGAAAAGAAAATCAAAGATTATCAAGGAAATGAACTGCAAATAGATTATGATAGAAAGTATCATAAGTGGGAGAAGGAGCAGCTTCAAGAAGAGATTGATAGTTTAGAGAAAAAGCTAAGTGAAAAGGAAAGTAAGGTTGATGAATTAACCAAGAAGTTGGAGGGTGTTGATATTGATCTGAGCATGTTCAAGGCAACAAATCTTAAACTTGAAACCTTGTTACAATCACAAATCAGAGACAAGGTGACTACTGGTTTAGGATATAAGCAGACCCCACCTCCATACAATCATAACTACATAACTCCCATGTCTGATGTAGCTGACAGGTATGTTAATGAATCATTACCAGAGGAACTGAAGTCAGCTGATCCACAATTTGAAAGTGAAGAGGAAGGAGTTGTGTATGCGGTGAGTGATGATAAGAATGAAGGAGTTGTGAAGAAGGAAGAGGTCATTCCATTTGAAAATCACATCTATTGTGAACCCATAGCCACAAAATCCTCTTTACAACCTGTGGTGTTTGTAAAAGCATCCACTGAACCCCTCACCAATGAGCCAAAACCGACCAAAGCTGTTCATTCTATAAGCAGTTCCACGACTGTTACAAACAGTCCCCACCTATACACTAACAGTCCCAAAAGGAACCTAAACAGTTCTAACCCAAACAACTCAACTGTTAGTGTTAAGTCAAAAGGAAAAGTGAAGGTTGATGAAGTTGTGATTAAGAAGCCAAAGAAGGAAGCTTCAAAAACAAAGTCTCAACCCAAATATGTGAAAAGGGATACTGAAGTGTCTATCTGCAAATGCAAACAGCATGGTGTACAGAAATTTCCTCAGTCAGCACCAGTGAGAGGAAACCAACGAAATAGGAACCAGTTCTGGTAAAAAAGAACTAGTTTGACTATTGTCAAAACTAAAAATTGCTATATATGTGGGAGAACTAATCACTTGGCTAAAGATTGTTATTATAACCCACAAATCTATAGCACTCAGAAACCAAGTTCCAGAAAACAGACTAACAGTTCTAAGACTGTTAAGCCAAAACAGGGTAACAGTTCTACAACTGTTACATCCAAATCGGCTAACAGTTCTACATCTGTTAAGCCACAATCAAAAACTGTTGGTCTGGCTTGGGTGAAATTGCAAAAACAAACAGTTTATGAAGAGAGTAAAACTGTTAAACAATCTGAGTTAAAACATGCTTCAACTGTTTTACCAACTTCAAAAACTGGTTGTTCAAAAGACTCAATTGTTCATCATAACAGTTGGAAACCACATGTTATCACAAAATACTCTTCACACAAAATAGAGAAGTCTAATTTGGATGACATCAAGAAAACTCAATCTGTGTTTAAGTATTATGACTTGAATGATGTACCCAAGACCTGCATGGCCTGGGTACTTCCTGCTACTAACTGATTTTTATTTGTACAGAGCATTCATAAGGCCGATCATGGATCAATTTGGCATGTGGATAGTGGATGCTCAAGGCACATGACTGGAAATCCACATTGTTTGAAGGATTTCAGAAGAATCAATGGAGGATATGTAGCATTTGGAGGAAATACTAAGGGAGGAAGAATCATAGGTAAAGGAGCTGTGGAGGCAGGTACACTTACATTAATGATGTTTTCTTTGTTGAACAACTTAAATACAACCTGCTAAGTGTATCTAAAATCTGTGACAATGGAAACAAAGTCTTGTTTACAGACACTGAATGCATTATCCTATCAAAAGATTTTAAATTGGATGAAAAAGATGTTCTTTTAAGAACACCTTGAAAAGATAATGTATACTGTCTGGATACACAAAAGATTGCTAAGAAGAATGTATTAAGTTGTCTTCTCTCAAAGGCATCTCATGATGAGTCTGCCATTTGGCATAGAAGGATGTGTCACATGAACTTTAAAACCATGAAATGTGTTAGTTAAAAACAATCTGGTAAGAGGTTTGCCACAAAAGGAATTCTCATGTGATGATCATTGTGTAGCCTGTCTCAAAGGCAAGCAACACAAAACTTCTTATAAGTCCCAAGAAGTTTCTTCCATTACTGCACCTTTACAACTTTTGCATATGGATTTTTTTGGTCCAACATCTGTGGTCAGCATAGGTAAGAAAGCCTACTGTTTAGTTGTAGTTGATGATTTCACCAGATTTACATGGGTTCAATTTCTTAGAACTAAAGATGAAACTGCTAAGTTAGTTAAGTCTCTTATTCTTAGGATTGAGAATCAATCTGATTTGAAGGTGAAAGTCATTAGATCTGATAATGGTTCTGAGTTTAAGAACTATGATTTAAACAACTTTTGTGAGGAAAAAGGAATTTCAAGACAGTTTAGTGCTCCTAGGACTCCTCAACAGAATGGAGTGGCAGATAGAAGGAATAGTACTTTGATTGAGGCTGCTAGATCTATGTTAGCTGATTCTAGGCTTCCAATGACTTTCTGGGCAGAAGCAGTGAACACTGCGTGCTATGTTCAGAATAGAGTACAAGTTGTCAAGTCCAAAGGGAAAAATCCTTATGAGTTGTTCCTTAAACGAAAACCTTTAATCAACTTCTTCAAACCATTTGGCTGTCCATACACTATCCTGAATACCAAATCACAATTAGGTAAGTTTGAGAGTAAAGCAGAAGAAGGTTTCTTTGTAGGATATTCCACTCAGAGTAAAGCATATAGAGTCTTTAACAATGTCACTAGGATCATAGAAGAGAGTATGAATGTCTCCTTCAATGAGAATAGGATCAATATTGCAGGTAATGGTCCTGATTGGTTATTTGATATTGATGCATTGTCTAAATCTATTTCTTTTGTGTATTCTACAAAAACAGTTGCAGGTGTTCCTACAACTGTTAGTGCAAATTCACAAACTGTCTCAAACAGTTTTGAAACTGTTAGCTCCATTCCAATAACTGTTGGTGAAAACAAAGTTACTGAAGACTTTGTAGTGATTCCCTTGTTACAACAGGACTCTTCCAATGCTATTTGTTCAATAAATGATGCTGAACTTTCAAAGGACATGGAATCTCATGATCCTCAACAAAACACTGCTCAGCTCAGCTTGATGGCCAACACAGGGAGTACAAGTTTCTTTGATGAGGACATGAAGAAAGCATCCAAAGCTTGCACTTCTCCTAACTGGGATCCTTCTTCTATGTATCAGGTTTGAAAATTTAATAACTATGAAAATAATGAAAAGAACAATATGTTTGATTATCTGTGTGTTGAGTTTCAGTCAAATATTCAAAGAGAAAAGAAGCTAAAATTAGAAATAGAATCACTAAAAGAGATATTAAGTCTTAAAGATGAGAAACTAAAACTAATGAAAAAACTGGAAGATTATTTAGCTAATCAAAAGATACTTAATCAGATCTTGGTAAAAGAAACCAATGAAGCAACAATAAAGTTTAATGACCTTCAAAAAGTAGTTAAATTTTGGTGTGTATCTGCTGAGAAGACCACTTAGTGTGTCAATGAGCAGATTCCAAAATATGTTCAAGCTATTATTGGTGGAAATTATTCCCAAGCTGCTAATTGTGTTGATTTTAGCAAGAACATGAATATCTTGGAAAAGCCTGATATTTTACCTCTTCTTTGCATATGCTAAATTCATGTGAGGTTGAACCCTATGAATCAAAGAACTTAAAGGCATTGTTCAAATTCTTTAAGTTAGGGGGAGATTGTTGGGAATTGGCTAAAGCATTGAAACTGTTGAAGATGCAAAGTTAAAACTGGTAATGGATTTTGTGAAAACAGTTCAAAACTATTAGAAGGATTCTGATAAAACAGTCGAGGACTGTTAGCTGAATACAAAGACAGTTGTAACTAACAGTTGCCGTAAGCTTTACAACTGTTAGTCCAAGAGATCAGAACTGTTAGTACAAAGTTTACAACTGTTAGAAGACCTTGAAGAGAAGACTGTTAGAAGAAGATCAGAACTGTTTCATTCAACAAACAGTTTCAGTTGAGCTATTTATGGAAAATGCTATCTTCTTGGATTTGAAGTATATCTTTAACAAAGTTCGAAGATTTTCAAGATTATCTCAGAAGATAGAAGATTACCTAACTGTCAACTTATCAACGAGGATCAAGAGTCTATAAATACTCGATTAGAATATAGATCTCGATCATAATTGTTTTTGCATTCATACGTAATTGTTATTTGCTTTAAGAAAGTGTTTTAGCCTCTAAGTTTCTTTTGAAACCTAAGAACAGATTGTGTTCTTCGTCTAACATAAGAAGTTAGACTGGAGGTGTACGTGAATATTGTAATCATCGATTGGTTATCAATAAACATCGTTTTGGCAGTATTACTTTGTGTTTATTAATTGAATTGCTCTTGTGTTCAAAACCTTCTTAATCAATTGAGTGTGATTCCGCAATTTCTTAATTGATTGTGATCAAAACTATAGATTGTCTTTTTAACAATTCTGATTTTATTTCAAAAGATAATTCTTGTTATTTGATATTAAGTAATATCCGATCCAGACAAGTGGTATCAGAGCCTTATCATTAAGGTTCCATTGATCACTGGTTGATGGTTTTGCACCAATCTGCTGTGTTTCTTTATTTAGAGTTTTTCTAAAGTTTAATTGTGTTTTTCAATCACCATACTGCAATGGAGTCCGGTGGATCTTCTGACAACACTGGATCTGGGTCAAACATTCGTGTTCCCATGCTCAAACCAACTGATTTTGAGATGTGGAAACTAAGAATCAAGCAGCATGTCCAATTAATGGACTATGCTATTTGGGAAATCATAGAAAAGGACCCCATTACTACTGTTGATTTAGATGAAACAGGAAAACCTTAGAAGAAACCACCACCAAAAACTGATGCTGAAAAGAAAGAAAGGATGATGGAGATGAAAGCACTCAACATCCTTCAGATTGCTATCCCCAATGAGTATCAGCATCAATTCAAAAAGTTTGATGATGCTCATGAACTGTGGAATGCATTAGAGAAGAGGTTTGCTGGGAATGCTAGTTCCAAAAGAAATCAAAGGGATCTACTTAAACAAGCTTATGAGAACTTTACTAGTGGAAAGAATGAGAGTATTACTCAAATATTTGATAGGTTCTATAAGCTGGTGAGTCAATTGGAGAGTGCTAAGGTTAGACTAGAACAAGATGAGATCAATAGAATGTTTCTTAGGTCCTTAGGTGAAGAGTGGACAGTCTATGCTGCACAATGGAGAACCAAAGATTCTCTAGAGGATATAGAGTTAGATGATCTTTACAACAGTTTGATTGTGTTTGAAGGAGAGATAGAGGGAAAAAGAAAGTCTGTTACCCCTAGCCACAATGCTGCTATTCTTTCATCCTCAGGTATGAACTCAAACCATTCTTTAACTAACTCTGTTGATGGTTGTGCAGGTACTAGTTCTGCTGTTGGACTAGATGTAAACACTCCTGATGCTATACTTGAAGTCTTTCTTGCTAGCCATGCACATTCAACCCTCACGAATGAGGATCTTGAACAAGTGCATCCTGATGATCTTGAGGAGATGGATCTCAAATGGCAGATGGCCATGTTAACTGTCAGAGTCAAAAGGTTTATCAAAAGAACTGGAAGGCAGAACATGAACTTCAGAGCTGATGGCAAAGCTGGGTTTGACAAGTCAAAAGTTAGATGTTTTAAATGTCAACAGTATGGTCACTTTGCCAGAGAGTGCAAATCAGGTGGACAAGGCCAGAATCAAGGACAACGGCCAAGTCAAACCTCCTCAGCATTGGTATCACAAGAAGGACATGGGTTTGATTGGAGTGATCAAGCAGAGGAAGCCACTAACAACAAGGCATTGATGGCATTAACTGATTCCTCCATCAAACTGGATTCACCAGAATCAGAAGACATTCAGGTATCTTCTAAACTTTGTCCAGGTGAATGTAGAGCCATTGTTAAAAGGTTTAGAGAGCACAACAAAAAGGTATGTGCAGCTCTAAGTAGAATGGAGGAGAGAAGGTATGAAACTAGTGCTATTATTGAAAGCTTTGAAAAGAAAATCAAACATTATCAAGGAAATGAACTGCAAATAGATTATGATAGAAAGTATCATAAGTGGGAGAAGGAGCAGCTTCAAGAAGAGATTGATAGTTTAGAGAAAAAGCTAAGTGAAAAGGAAAGTAAGGTTGATGAATTAACCAAGAAGTTGGAGGGTGTTGATATTGATCTGAGCATGTTCAAGGCAACAAATCTTAAACTTGAAACCTTGTTACAATCACAAATCAGAGACAAGGTGACTACTGGTTTAGGATATAAGCAGACCCCACCTCCATACAATCATAACTACATAACTCCCATGTCTGATGTAGCTGACAGGTATGTTAATGAATCATTACCAGAGGAACTGAAGTCAGCTGATCCACAATTTTAAAGTGAAGAGGAAGGAGTTGTGTATGCGGTGAGTGATGATAAGAATGAAGGAGTTGTGAAGAAGGAAGAGGTCATTCCATTTGAAAATCACATCTATTGTGAACCCATAGCCACAAAATCCTCTTTACAACCTGTGGTGTTTGTAAAAGCATCCACTGAACCCCTCACCAATGAGCCAAAACCGACCAAAGCTGTTCATTCTATAAGCAGTTCCACGACTGTTACAAACAGTCCCCACCTATACACTAACAGTCCCAAAAGGAACCTAAACAGTTCTAACCCAAACAACTCAACTGTTAGTGTTAAGTCAAAAGGAAAAGTGAAGGTTGATGAAGTTGTGATTAAGAAGCCAAAGAAGGAAGCTTCAAAAACAAAGTCTCAACCCAAATATGTGAAAAGGGATACTGAAGTGTCTATCTGCAAATGCAAACAGCATGGTGTACAGAAATTTCCTCAGTCAGCACCAGTGAGAGGAAACCAACGAAATAGGAACCAGTTCTGGTAAAAAAGAACTAGTTTGACTATTGTCAAAACTAAAAATTGCTATATATGTGGGAGAACTAATCACTTGGCTAAAGATTGTTATTATAACCCACAAATCTATAGCACTCAGAAACCAAGTTCCAGAAAACAGACTAACAGTTCTAAGACTGTTAAGCCAAAACAGGGTAACAGTTCTACAACTGTTACATCCAAATCGGCTAACAGTTCTACATCTGTTAAGCCACAATCAAAAACTGTTGGTCTGGCTTGGGTGAAATTGCAAAAACAAACAGTTTATGAAGAGAGTAAAACTGTTAAACAATCTGAGTTAAAACATGCTTCAACTGTTTTACCAACTTCAAAAACTGGTTGTTCAAAAGACTCAATTGTTCATCATAACAGTTGGAAACCACATGTTATCACAAAATACTCTTCACACAAAATAGAGAAGTCTAATTTGGATGACATCAAGAAAACTCAATCTGTGTTTAAGTATTATGACTTGAATGATGTACCCAAGACCTGCATGGCCTGGGTACTTCCTGCTACTAACTGATTTTTATTTGTACAGAGCATTCATAAGGCCGATCATGGATCAATTTGGCATGTGGATAGTGGATGCTCAAGGCACATGACTGGAAATCCACATTGTTTGAAGGATTTCAGAAGAATCAATGGAGGATATGTAGCATTTGGAGGAAATACTAAGGGAGGAAGAATCATAGGTAAAGGAGCTGTGGAGGCAGGTACACTTACATTAATGATGTTTTCTTTGTTGAACAACTTAAATACAACCTGCTAAGTGTATCTAAAATCTGTGACAATGGAAACAAAGTCTTGTTTACAGACACTGAATGCATTATCCTATCAAAAGATTTTAAATTGGATGAAAAAGATGTTCTTTTAAGAACACCTTGAAAAGATAATGTATACTGTCTGGATACACAAAAGATTGCTAAGAAGAATGTATTAAGTTGTCTTCTCTCAAAGGCATCTCATGATGAGTCTGCCATTTGGCATAGAAGGATGTGTCACATGAACTTTAAAACCATGAAATGTGTTAGTTAAAAACAATCTGGTAAGAGGTTTGCCACAAAAGGAATTCTCATGTGATGATCATTGTGTAGCCTGTCTCAAAGGCAAGCAACACAAAACTTCTTATAAGTCCCAAGAAGTTTCTTCCATTACTGCACCTTTACAACTTTTGCATATGGATTTTTTTGGTCCAACATCTGTGGTCAGCATAGGTAAGAAAGCCTACTGTTTAGTTGTAGTTGATGATTTCACCAGATTTACATGGGTTCAATTTCTTAGAACTAAAGATGAAACTGCTAAGTTAGTTAAGTCTCTTATTCTTAGGATTGAGAATCAATCTGATTTGAAGGTGAAAGTCATTAGATCTGATAATGGTTCTGAGTTTAAGAACTATGATTTAAACAACTTTTGTGAGGAAAAAGGAATTTCAAGACAGTTTAGTGCTCCTAGGACTCCTCAACAGAATGGAGTGGCAGATAGAAGGAATAGTACTTTGATTGAGGCTGCTAGATCTATGTTAGCTGATTCTAGGCTTCCAATGACTTTCTGGGCAGAAGCAGTGAACACTGCGTGCTATGTTCAGAATAGAGTACAAGTTGTCAAGTCCAAAGGGAAAAATCCTTATGAGTTGTTCCTTAAACGAAAACCTTTAATCAACTTCTTCAAACCATTTGGCTGTCCATACACTATCCTGAATACCAAATCACAATTAGGTAAGTTTGAGAGTAAAGCAGAAGAAGGTTTCTTTGTAGGATATTCCACTCAGAGTAAAGCATATAGAGTCTTTAACAATGTCACTAGGATCATAGAAGAGAGTATGAATGTCTCCTTCAATGAGAATAGGATCAATATTGCAGGTAATGGTCCTGATTGGTTATTTGATATTGATGCATTGTCTAAATCTATTTCTTTTGTGTATTCTACAAAAACAGTTGCAGGTGTTCCTACAGCTGTTAGTGCAAATTCACAAACTGTCTCAAACAGTTTTGAAACTGTTAGCTCCATTCCAATAACTGTTGGTGAAAACAAAGTTACTGAAGACTTTGTAGTGATTCCCTTGTTACAACAGGACTCTTCCAATGCTATTTGTTCAATAAATGATGCTGAACTTTCAAAGGACATGGAATCTCATGATCCTCAACAAAACACTGCTTCTGAACATCAAACAGTTGCAGATCAGGGATGCAACTCTTCTGGGAATGATAGTGAATCTGATATTGATGTGTCAAATTTAGGGAATGTACTGACTGAAGAAAAAATCCCTACATCAAGAATTCACAAGAATCATCCCATTGAGCAGATTATCGGTGATCCCATCACTCCTGTTAGAACAAGAGCTATGCTGCAGAATGAAAATAGTGTTGTGGATCTTGAACAATTTGATGTAAATGCCTGCTTTCTATCTCAGATAGAACCAAAGAAAGCAGTAGAGGCATTAAAAGACCCTTCATGGGTGGAAGCAATGCAAGAAGAGCTCTTACAATTTCAAATTCAGCAAGTTTGGAAGTTAGTTGAACTTCCAAGAGGCAAAAGAGCAATTGGCACATAGTAGGTGTTCAGAAATAAGAAGGATGAGAGAGGGATTGTAATCAAGAACAAGGCTAGACTTGTTGCACAGGGTTATACACAAGAGGAAGGAATAGACTATGATGATGTGTTTGCACCTGTTACAAGGATATAAGCCATTAGACTGTTCCTTGCCTTTGCAAGCTATAAAGGATTTAAGGTGTATCAAATGGATGTCAAGTCTGCTTTTCTCTATGGAACTATTGATGAGGAGGTATATGTGTGTCAACCACCTGGTTTTGAAGACTCAAAGTACCCTGATAGGGTATATAGGTTGGATAAAGCTTTGTATGGATTACATCAGGCTCCTAGAGCTTGGTATGAGACATTATCATCATATCTCCTTGAGAATGGATTTAAGAGAGGCACTATTGATAAGACACTATTTACAAAGATTGTTAAAACAGAAATTTTGCTTGTTCAAATCTATGTTGATGATATAATCTTTGGATCCACTGATGACAGTCTGTGCAAGGAGTTTGAAAGCATAATGAAAAGGAGATTTCAGATGAGTTCCATGGGAGAACTCACATTTTTCTTGGGATTACAAGTGAAGCAGAAGCCAACTGGCATATTTCTCAATCAATCAAAGTATGTCAAAGACATTTTTGATAAGTTTGGCTATCAAGATGTGAAACTAGCAAGTACTTCAATGGAAACACACAAACAGTTTGGAGCAGATCCAGAGGGGGAGGAAATAGACATACATTTGTATAGGTCTATGATAGGTTCTTTAATGTACTTAACTGCTTCTAGACCTGATATAATGTTTACTATGTGTGTTTGTGCCAGGTTTCAATGCTGTCCAAAGATGTCACACCTATTTGCTGTAAAGAGAATTTTTAGATATCTCAAAGGCCAACCAAAACTGGGTCTTTGGTATCCTAAGGATTTACCTTTTGATTTGGTGGCATACTCTGATAGTGACTATGGTGGAGCTAATGCGGACATAAAATCAACCTCTGGAGGATGTCAATTCTTTGTCTCAAGATTAGTCTCATGGCAGTGCAAGAAACAAACAACAGTTTCAACTTCAACAACTGAGGCTTAATATATTGCTTCATCAAGCTGCTGTTCACAAGTGTTATGGATTCAGAATCAGCTTCTGGATTATGGTTTGTCTTTCTTGCATACACCAATTTATGTTGATAACACAAGTGCTATTAGCATTGTCAATAATCCAGTGAAGCATTCTAAAACAAAACACATTGAAATTCGGTTTCACTTTATTAGAGATTGCAATGAGAAAAGGTTAATCCAAGTTATGAAAGTTCATACTGATGATCAATTGGCTGATCTGTTCACTAAAGCATTTGATGTGAGCAGGTTCAACTTTTTGATCTCAAACATTGGAATGATTAACCTGGACTAACAGTTGTTTGCTTCTCGATGTTTTCTCACTAACAGTTTGCAACTGTTAGTGTTGATATCTAACAACGGTTGGTTTAAGTGTTCAGTGAAGAGAAGAACTGTGTGTCCCATCAACATTTTTGGAAGTATCTGGCTGCATGTCCCACAAATAGTGCGGTCAAGGTTTGTTACTTTATTAAGAACAGTTTTCAACTGGTCAAGGTTTGTCACTTGACTGTGTCGTGTGTTGAATGGACGTGACAGGTCACTGCATGCTTAATTATTGGCCATTTTTCAACTACAACTTTGTCTATAAATTAGCTTGCTTTCACATTCCAAAGAGCATAATTTTGTCTACAAATGGCTACTAACCATTTCATCTTGACCTTCAAAAAGATCAATGCTAAGTAGAGTTATGTGACCATTCCAGCTCCCTTTGTTAGGATGCATGAGATTTGGAAGTACTCCTCATGTATTCTTGACATGAATGGAGTTTGTGTTGGTTTCACTTTAACCCAGCATCCAGACCCACGTAGGCCATACAAAATGATTGATCATGTTCGAATAAGAGGTGAATTTGAACATTTTATTTAAAGCAACAATTTACCTGCCCCCTGCTGCTTGTTGTTTGAATTGAATCTGGAAGTCACTGACGACTCGGTTGTGTGGTTCAATGTCAGAAGGAATGATGCTGATAATGAAGTCATTATACTTAATGATGATGAAGTTATTGTAATTGATGACTAGTCATGTACTTTGTAGTTCCTCTGTGTTAAACATGAATAAAATGCATAATTTTATGATGTTTTGTCAGCTAATGGTTTTATTAATGATGTATCAGCTGTTGGTGTTAGCTGATATTCGCTAATGATTGTTCTCAGCTGGTGTTTGTTGACTGACAGTTGCACGTGTTCAACTAACTGTTTTTCAAAATTACAACTAACAGTTTCCAACTGTTAGTGAATGGAGTGCACAACAGTTCTCAATTGTTCGTTCATTTTTATCCATCAACTGTTAGCTTACTTAAGGGTGTTTTAGTCTTTGCAGAAACTGAGGATGTTTGAATTGAATTTAATATTCGAAACATATATAAGGCATTCCCTCCTCACAAATTCATTCACGCTTTCTGAACTTCGATTATACGTAAACCCTAGAATTTTGCTTTCGACTTGCAATGGCTCCCCTTCCCTTCGTGAAAGAACACAACATGCTCGCATATCTTGCTAAACCTGATAACCTGACCGCTTTCCATGACATAATCGATTACCTTTCAATGTCCAATCTCAACACTGCTCTCACCATAAATCCAACCATCTACACTTCCCATCATGATCAATTCTGGAAAAATGCGACGCTCAGAGAGGAAGCTGATGTGCAATGGATTGAGTCCATTGTTGATGGTATGAATGTGTCCATCTCTGAGGACACCATCCGCCAACATCTACAACTAAATGATCGAAATGGTGAGTATTCTGACTCTGTCTCTTTAGAATTTTTGCATGCCGAGTTAGTTAAACTTGGGTATGAGGGCCCTAGGGGAAAGGGTACCTTCTACAAAGGGCAATTTTGCTCACACTGGAAGTTCATGATCCATACTCTCCAGCAGTGCATTAGCCCTAAGAGAACAGGCTGGAATGAGTTTGGGAGCAACATTGCTCTTGCACTCATCTGTCTAGCAAACAATAGATGCTTTAACTTTTCTAAACTGATATTTAATGGTATGGTAAAGCATCTTGGGACCAAATATGGTCTCTTTTTGATGTACCCCAGATTTGTGCAAGTTTTGCTATACTTTTTGTTGCCAAATCTCAAAAAACACAAGAGGGTTATCATTCCCTCTGCTCATGTGGCCTCCACATTGAGCAAGTTGCTGATAAATGGCAAGAGCTTCTCTGGTGCCATAACTCCACCACTCTCTGCAATGGTGGAGTTTCATTCAAGAAACAGAGCTGCTAGAGTTGAGCATGAAGCCCACAACATTGCTACACCACCAACTCTAGAACCCACAGCTCATGATACTCATATAATCCATTCTGCTACCTTTGATAGAGCTACAACACAAGCCACTCCTCTGAAAACATTCCAAAAGCGAAAAAGAACTGTTAGTGTTCCTTCCACCACAGTTCTCGAATCCCAAACTGTTAGCCCTGCACAGGTGCACACCTTTGCAGAATATCGAAAGGGAACCATTCGTGCTGTCTCCCAGGCACAATGAGGAGGTGATCACTCCATTAGAGGGTGATCATGTGGTTTTTGCGGGTGACACTACTGTTTCATCCGCAAGGGATGAACAGGATTGTCTTAACATCATTAAGACCTCAACCACGGCAACAGAGGCTGGTAAAACAGCTTCTGGAAATCCCCAGTACCAAGAACAAAGGGGTACTGGTGTGGAATCTCTTTTGAGTGAACCACCAGTTATATCGGTCAATGACATGTTAACAGTGGCAACACTGTCTGACATTGAGGCTCGCATGAACATAAAGCATTGACGGATCCAAATTTTACACCATTCTTTGCGGCCTATATTCAAATGAAGTAGAAAATTTCATTACAGAATAAAAGGATTCTTCAGCAGGATCATCAAATCCAGGTTTTGACCAACAGTTTGAAGCATGCTAATGAGGTACTAAAGCTACACGATCAAGTACTACAACAGTTGACAGCTGCTGCAAGACCTCCTTCAACTGTTTCAATAAAAAAGGGGGAGAGTTCATTACCAACAGTTGCTGAAATGCCAGAACAAACAGTTGCAGCGGATGAACTAACAGTTGCACCTAGTGAATCAACAGTTGAAGAGAAAGTATCAGCGGTGGATAGAGTGCTGATCAATACGATGATTTTGTCTGGTGATTACCCTTCAACAGAGGTTTATGGATCATGGCCAAAGGTTAAACAAGACTATCTGGTGAAAATGGGAAGTGAAATGCTAATCTGCAGTGTCAATCAGATGAGACAGAAGATTGAGGATGGTGGCTAGAGGGAAAGTCTGCAAAGCTTACGCCACTTAAGCCAAAGCCTGGATTGAAAGGGATTAATATTTCTGAGAGGGCTGGTGAAAAGAAACTGCAAGTTGTACAAGGAAAAGGAAAGGAGATAGTTGTTGCACTACCAAAGCTCAAATTAACCAAAGAACAACAAGAGGTAAGAGATTTTGAGGTAGCTCAAAGGTTGTCAGCTGAACTTCAAGAACAAGAACAGACAGATTTTGAGATAGCAAAGAAGCTGGCTGATGAGTTCACTAAACTGATAGATGAAGAGGAAAAAGAGCAAAAAGGTGTAAAGAGGAAAAGGATTGTAAAAAGAAAAGCACCTCCACCTCCAAACAAAACAATTGAGAAAAAGAAAGCTGAGATGGTTCAACTGATAGTGCAAGATCGACTGAGAACAGAACTTTAGCAAGGTATTGCCAAATTGGAGAAAGAACAATTGGGTCAAAAGTCACACATAAAAGAATGGAGATTTGAAGTTTTAAGGTATGATACTGGTAAGCAAGGAGTCACAGTTGTGAGAGAAATCGAGCCAATAGAGAGGTATTTAAATTTCTTTCAACTGGTGAACAATTTGACTAGAAGAGATCTACAGGATATGTATGTTTATGGAATTAGTCATTATGCAGATGCTGTGGAGGTTGAGATTAGAGTTTTGATGAGGCATCTTGCGAGTATATGCAGTCCAAAAGAGATAATACCAGTTTTGATTACTGATGAGGCTTTTCCAATAATTTCAATAAAGGTGTATGCTAAAGCTAAAGTGTATCACATTGTTATGGGAAATGCTCAGTCTCAATGGTTTGATTTAGAGTTTGTAGAGCACAGTAAAGTAAAGCTTCAATACATGTCAAAGGCTAAATTTTATGGATCTGATAGAATAAAGGATGATCTGCTTAAGAGAATAAAAGAAAGACTGTAACTTTTCAAGTCTGTGCAATTTCTTTCAATTTTGATTGAAACAGTTGACTTTGCTTAAATAATGGAAGTTATTCTTTGCATATGCTAAATTCATCTGAGGTTGAACCCTATGAATCGAAGAACTTAAAGGAATTGTTCAAATTCTTTAAGTTAGGGGGAGATTGTTGGGAATTGGCTAAGGCATTGAAACTGTTGAAGATGCAAAGTTAAAACTGTTAATGGATTTTGTGAAAACAGTTCAAAACTGTTAGAAGGATTCTGATAAAACAGTCGAGGACTGTTAGCTGAATACGAAGACAATTGTAACTAACAGTTGCTGTAAGCTTTACAACTGTTAGTCCAAGAGATCAGAACTGTTAGTACAAAGTTAACAACTGTTAGAAGACCTTGAAGAGAAGACTGTTAGAAGAAGATCAGAACTGTTTCATTCAACAAACAATTTCAGTTGAGCTATTTATGGAAAATGCTATCTTCTTGGCTTTGAAGTATATCTTTAACAAAGTTCGTAGATTTTCAAGATTATCTCAGAAGAGAGAAGATTACCTAACTGTCAACTTATCAAGGAGAATCAAGAGTCTATAAATACTCGATTAGAATATAGATCTCGATCATAATTGTTTTTGCATTCATATGTAATTGTTATTTGCTTTCAGAAAGTGTTTTAGCCTGTAAGTTTCTTTTGAAACCAAAGAACAAATTGTGTTCTTCGTCTAACATAAGAAGTTAGATTGGAGGTGTAGGTGAATATTGTAATCATCGATTGGTTATCAATAAACATCGTTTTGGCAGTATTACTTTGTGTTTATTAATTGAATTGCTCTAGTGTTCAAAACCTTCTTAATCAATTAAGTGTGATTCCGCAATTTCTTAATTGATTGTGATCAAAACTATAGATTGTCTTTTTAACAATTTTGATTTTACGTCAAAAGATAATTCTTGTTATTTGATATTAAGTAATATCCGATCCTGACAGCATTTAATCTTCACGTGCTCTTCACGGGCCGTGAGAGGCCGTGAAGGTCTGTCTGCATGAAATTCTTATTTCTGATTGGGCCATCTTTTGGTCCAATAGAAATTAAGTTTGTATCCGGCCAAATCAAGGGGAGTGTGGTCTGATTCAGTTAGAACATGCTAGAGACAAGTCCTTACACTCTCACTCTCTCTAATCTCTCTTGGTACTACATGATCAATACATAATATACACTAAGAGTTTGAGTTCTTGAGTGTTGTGTGGCCGATTTTGGTACAAGAGGAGAATCAACTTGGCTGTTCCAAAAAGGTGGAGTCATATGTGACGTCCCTATGACGGTGTACTAGCATACGGGGATCAAAACAACCTTGGTGTGGACTAGCAATAGAGGAGATACACTTGGATCTCTCGGTTGTCCCAGTTTTGCATTGCTACAGCCGATTTCGTGAAGATAAATGAGGTATACTTTCTGTCCTTCTTTGTTCCTTTCAGTTGCAATTTGTTTTTGTAGAGAAACTATCACTTTGGAACACGATACGGACCCGATTTTGTTCGGTTTTAAACTTTTGTTTTTTGCTTCCGCTGTGTTTTGCTCCATACCGTGTTCCAACAGTGGTATCAGAGCCAAATCTACAAATAAATTGCACTTTTTTGGCTTGAAAACCGAAACTGGACATTTTGTCAAAAATGTCTTCACGGGTTGTGAAGGCTTGTTCTTCACGGTCGTGAATGCTCACGACCAGTCTCGTGGGGTGTTGGTCGTGAAGGGTTTTTCACTGGTCAGAGTCATGGAGCTCATATGCTTCACGGGCCGTGAAAGCCCGTTAAGTCTTCTGGGTCGTGAAGGAGCTCGTGAACAGTATTTTTGTCCCTTTTGAATAAGAAAATTGTTTTCGGTTTTAGCCTCCTTGCGATTCTATTTTTCCAGAATCTGTCCAAAGTGTTTGGATTTTTGTGAAGCCCCATATGTGTCTTGATTCATGCATTTATATGTAATGGGTAATTTTTGGCATGAAATGCACACATGCATATACTTGTATTGTGTATATATGAATATGTATTCTCAAAGTGTTTGGGGTACTAATGCATATGTACAAGGATTGTTCACTTTGTGCCTTAAGTGTTTAGCTAGGTTTGAACAATCTTAATCGAGATACATTATGCACGGTTTTGTTGTGGGATACCGTGTTTTTGTTTGAGGTTGTTTGTGATCCGGTAACGCCTTGCCCATTAGACCTATGTGTTGGTTGTTTGGTTGTGTTTAATTATTCATTCATTTGGTGGTTTGTACCACAATTGGTTTGTAATAACTAAATTTATTCGGTCTTGTATTTTGTACTTTATTTTGTCTTGCATGCCGGTTGCTATTCTCTGTAATTGTTAGATTAACTTAGATTAGCATTTCGCGGCTTGCACGCCATTTCTTTTCAAATATTTGTATGTATTTGTAAAAGAAGACCGAAGACAACCATCGAGAGTCGTGGTGGAGACGTCTCGGCTATGGTGGATCCGGAGGTTCATTGGAGATGACGGATTCAGTGGGAGCACTTCCAACTGGGCCATTTGGTTGTGTCCTTAGTTTGGCCTTGCTTTCCTCGTTTGGCTCACGGGGAAGGCGCATAGGGTTTAGGGGCATGTTACCGGATATTACTTGTGCGTGGTTGTTGTTTTGTTTATTTTTCTTGCGTGGTTGTTTAGTTTCTTCGCTCGCTTGAAAATTTTTCAAAATAATAAAACCAAGAGTTTTGAATTGGTTAACAAACCTCGCGCGCCACAAGACCACATGAACAACTAAAACCTGTTTTTCTCAAATGTAAATCACTCGCCTCCCGTAAGATGACACCACCCGAATCTAGTGAAACAAGATCGGTCGTCGAGCTTAGCCGAGATCGGTTTTGTGTAACTGTGTGGAAGGTGCGTGTGGCAACTCGCAAGGGTCGGTTGTCGAGCTTAGCCGAGCCGGCCATTAGGCTAGAGTACCACCGTGTATCTTGACGGTCGATTTACAATTCCAAGACTTAAAACGTCTTGGTAGTTGTCGTGCCCATACCGAGCTATCAAAGTGGATTAATGAGGAATCGGTGAGAGAAGGGATCAAACATGCCAAATGGGTGCTATGAGTACCTAGGATCCCGCAAGTGTCTAAGAGTTGTAATCTCGGATTGCAATTGGTAAAGCGTTTACCGGCCTAAATAGCTCCATGAAGTGATCCGCGGCAAACCCGTCATGGATTGGGGTATTTTGAGGTTCTTAGCCCTTGTTAAGATAATTTGGTTTTCTTAATCAGCTGGGTAATAATTTTAACGAGGAGTATATCGAAACTAACTAAAACGTGTACTCTTTTATAGATGGCAAATATTAACGACACCACAACAAACTCTAAACTTCGATTATTCCTAGAAAGGGAGACTCATAGGAGTGAACTTCGCTGACTGGTATCGTGTGTTAAGGATTGTCCTCCATCACGAGTCAAAGTTGCACATCCTTAAGGAACCTTTTCCAGAGCCACCTGCTGCCAACGCGAACTGGGCCACTCGATACGCTTTTGAGAAGCGTGTTAGAGATACACAAGATATTTCTTGTCTTATGTTATCGACTATGACCTTTGAGTTGCGTCTGCAGCTTGAGCAATTGAGTGCGTATGACATGATAAACCGGCTAAAGGATATGTTCCCACATCAGGTTATACAAGAACGGTTTGAGTATATAAAGGCTTTGGTCGGTTGTAGGATGCAGGAAGGTGAGGATGTAAATGTTCATTTCCTTATGATGAAGGGATACATGGACCAATTGGAGAGACTTGGACTTCCAATAGGGAGGGAGATTGCGGTGGATATGATCCTCCGGTCCCTGCCCGCGTCTTATGAGAAGTTTGTCAAGAACTATCACAAAGACAATTTGGAAAAATCCTTCATCGAACTTCAAGACACGCTGAAGGCTGTACAGTCTTACATGGTTGAGAAGGATCGTACCTCGTCCACATCCACTTTGGCTACTTGGAAACATACTAGCAAGAAGGAGAAACTGACCTCAAAAGGAAAGTCTAGTATGACTAGGCTATCCGTAATTGTGGAGTTGGAGGACAATGAGATTGTGCCTCAAGATGATGTTCCACATAGGGTAGTTTGCTACTTTTGCGGAGAAATTGGAAATTGGCGCCGTCATGCCTGCCCTAAGTGCCTGGAAGAGCTAAGTATCCTAAAGCGGAAGAACGTTAGCTCATCTTCAGGTACATTCATGATCAAACTCCATTGATCTTCTACTTCTAATGACTGGGTTTTGAACGCTAGTCAAAACGCTCACGTTTGTCACAAACTTGTTTGTTGCAAAGTGCAGGTGTTAATCAGAAGTAGGTAATGGATGCATGGAGAGCTGGATCTTAGAGAAGGGAAGCATGGTGCTTGTCCCTAACTAAAAGGATTGGAAGATGAGTCTTGCCAGTCCATCCAGCTATACTATTACTTAATTTAGATCTTTGTCTTACGCCCTGCGTGGCAAGAAGCATTGTATCTTATTTTCCTTTGATGACGATGAATATTACTTTGAATTATGTTTATGTGGGTTTTCGAGATTTATTTTAAGGTTTATCCATGTCTTGGCATTTACAATAAGCTTTTGCTTAAGGAAGTAATGGAATGATTATGAATGATTATGGAATTGTTATCCTTATAAAATAGTTGATTTAACCATATAAACAAGACTAACATCACCAAGCTCCATGTGGTTAGGAACTTGGAATATTTTGTCCATGGGTTAATTGTTGATTACAAATCTTGCTTATAAGGCTAAATAACTAACACATCTTTCACTTGTGAATGTGAGAGGAATAGAAGCTTGTTGGATTTCGTTTGCACGTTTGTGTAAAGACCGTTCAGGCAAATACATAAGGATTAACTATATGTGATTTGTTACCTTTACCGATGATTGTAGAAGGAATGGGTAAGTCTAATTTATTAGACGAATGTCTGAAACCTGAGAGGTGTTCAAGACTCACCCTTAACAAATTTAAAATGAAGAGGGCAAAAGGGAATAAAGATACTCAAATCTTGTGAGATGTTGAGCATCTACATTCTTAACCATCATAAGAATTGTGAGTTTGCCTCATAATTCACTTCTCCTAGGATACATGTTTTACATGGATCGCTTTGTGGAGGAATGGAACATATTGGTTATGGTTCCGCCTTGATGGATTAAACTTAAGTAACCTGCTTGATAGGTGTACTTGAGTAGTGACGGACAATGTTCTTGTTTTTAAATCAACAAGGATGGTCAAATTAGCATCTAAGGAGATTCGATTAGAAAGTTTTCTTTGCTTGTCAATCTCATAGATCAGAGTTATCCAGTCTACATTTAGTGTGAGATGGATGAACTTAAAGGATGCTAATGTATTTAATGGTTCTTCTAAGTTTCAGATATTCATTTCATATCCTTTTGAGAACCGGTTTTGGTTGCTCGAAAAGGGAAATGAATAACTGAAGCATTCCTGTGGAAGAACGTGAGATTTAAATAAAAGACCTGATGTTGACACTAGCAGTTGATCAGAAATGATTGAAACTCAACATGGCTATGTTGGAGTATCTCGCATAAAGTTATTACTTCTTCATATGTCTGGTAAGAGTTGTCATAAGACCAGAGGAATATAATTTAATATATCTGAGGACGATGACTTATTGATGATACGTGATGTATGCATCAACTACCGGAAGCTGTAGTGGGCCCTTGAGTCTGCTAAGAAGAGGAGTGTAATAACATAAGATATATTCCATGCTAGATTTTCAAGTTTTGAACTTGGTTAATCCAACACCTAGGTTTTGACCTGATGGTGTATATAGATCTTTTATATATAAGATCTGCATGGATAAGTTTGTAGATAACTTCAAATACTGACTGAGAGGAAATGGTTTCATGATGATTGACCATTGGGTAGAAATCATATGAAGACATTCTCCCAGTAGTTATGTTGATGTTTAAGCGGATGCTTATGCCGTTTTATGGCATTTTGATGCAAAGACCGCATTCTGTTATAGGAATTTTATGAGGAAGTGCTCACAATACTGTCCGGGGGTCTTTTACATCCTGAGTATCCTTATGAAATCTACAAATGTAGAGTCCTTTTTGGGCTTAAGATAAATCTAAGTTTTGGAATCTTTGCTAAGAAAATCAAGTGTTTGAGTTTTCAGTTTGCAATGATAAAACTTGGATAGATGCCATAGCTAGTGGGAGCGCTGTTATAATCCTATTTGGTATGTCTAAAACATGCTATATAATTTGGAGATAATGTCTTAACTTAGCTTGGACAGAAGCGTAAATTGAGAATTATGCGTCCATCATAAATATGGGATATTCAAAGAAGTTTATGGAATACAAGAAATATGAGTATATGTTCTTGTGGTGATGTAAAGAGAAGAAGCTTAAAGTAAGTTGTTACTCTTGTAATGGCTTCTATTTAAAGGATGACCACCGATCTTGATTGGGGTTTGTGATCCTTTTTCTAAGTATGGTGTTGTTAATTTGCGTGTGTTTTAAAGCATCATTGACTCTATTGGGTTATTTTGAGGCAATGAGAGTACGATGGCTTATACACACTAAATTTTGTAAACCAAGCGTTGTTTGCCTTATTGGGTTCTTTTGAAACAATGAAGTTATAACTGCTTGGATAAAATGATCAAAATCCCGTCAATGCACACTTGGGAAGTGGTTGGTTGTAGCAGGGATATGATCACTGAGAATCAAGCATCGCTGACTCTATAGAGATCTTTGTGAAAACTATGAGGGTACGATGGCTTATGCACATTAAAATTAAGACTCGAGCGTTGTTTACCTTATTGGGTTTTTTAGAAACAATGAAGGTATAACGGCTTGGATAAATGATCGAAATCCCATCAACGCACACTTTTGAAGTGGTTGGTTGCAGTAGGGATATGATCAATGTCAGAGTACACACGGATGACATCGTGGATGGTCCGTTTACTGAGCTATAGTGGCAGTCTAGTGATGAATGTCACACTAAGGTCTGCATGAACTTTGCTTGAGTATGTTTTAGTTAAAGTTTTGATATGCTTTATCTTTAGGAACATTAAGCAATATTGTGTGTCTGCTTGTATCTATTATCAAAGGAGTTTGGTAATGCGTGTGTAGCGAGTACTCTCAGTAAGCCTTATTGTGTTCCAACTTTGCATGTTTTACCTCTTCCCTGAATATGTTTACATTCTAAATGTCCACAGCCAGTCATTCTTCAAGGGAAGGAAGTCTGAATGAAGGCGGAGGGAAGTGAATGGTCAAGTGTACAATGGTGATTGGGACACAGGGATGCAATACTTCACCTGTACTTGAAAGGGGTTTCAAGTGACTGGACGACCCACACCTGAACTTACTTTGTGGTACTTGTCATGAGTGATTCAGGATGATAATATCAGTTCATCTTCATACTAGAGATGCATGTGTCTGCATCACTTTGGTTTGCTTTGCTCTAGTTGCTTTCAAACGCAGTCCGTAACTGGCTGTTATAAAGGGAGTAGCTGATCAGAGTATGATCACTGTGGTGGGCAATGTAGTCAAAGGAATTTGTTCCTCTGTTTAGAGAGATATTCCTGGGCCCCTCGATGATTGGGCGCTGACACCAAAATTCATGGCCGTGCTCGAGTGTGCAATGATTTGTATAATCGATTGCAACTTGTATATTTTGGTCACCACCAATCTCGATCGAGAAACATAATCGTGAAGGACTGAGAATGACTTAATACCATGTCTCGTCTTCACATGGATATCGCGAACAAAAGGATGGTTGATCACTTATCTATAGGGCCATTTTAAACCTTTGGGTTGTGAATTGGTACTTGTCTATGGGATGACATACCTCGTACTGACTTGGGGGCAGGGATGCCTTGCTAGAGGCCGCTCCCTGTCTGTGATACCTCTGGGTACGTTGTGTCATGTGCAAGTGGGAGTCTGTTGGAGTCTGCCCACTGACACAAGTACATTGGTGTTACTGCTGATGAAGTGCGAGCCTATTAGGTCACACACCAAGAATTGATCCCGAAAGCTTACTGATAAAGAGAGAAGATCCAAAAATCAAATTGTTTGATTTTGGAGCTTCACGGACGTGAGGGATGCTCCACGGGTCGTGAAGCCCACTGCCCTCACGTTTGACTCAACGACTCTCATACGGCTCGTGGAGTCTTCACGGGTCGTGAAGAGGTCGTGGAGGGGTCGTAGAGGTGGCGCCCTCACGAGTCACTCGGACGCGGCACAGGCCGTGAAGGACTATGGCCGGTCGTGGCGCATTTAATCTTCACGGGCTCTTCACGGGCCGTGAGAGGCCGTGAAGGTCTGTCTGCATGAAATTCTTATTTTTGATTGCGCCATCTTTTGGTCTGATTCAGTTAGAACATGTAGAGACAAGTCCTTACACTCTCACTCTCTCTAATCTCTCTTGGTACTACATGATCAATACATAATATACACTAAGAGTTTGAGTTCTTGAGTGTTGTGTGGCCGATTTTGGTATAAGAGGAGAATCAACTTGGCTGTTCCAGAAAGGTGGAGTCATAGGTGACGTCCCCTTGACGGTGTACTAGCATACGTGGATCAAAACAACCTTGGTGTGGACTAGCAATAGAGGAGATACACTTGGATCTCTCGGTTGTCCCGGTTTTGCATTGCTACATCTGATTTCGTGAAGATAAAGGAGGTATACTTTCTGTCCTTCTTTGTTCCTTTTAGTTTCAATTTGTTTTTGTAGAGAAACTATCACTTTGGAACACGGTACGGACCCGATTTTGTTCGGTTTTAAACTTTTGTTTTTTGCTTCCGCTGTGTTTTGCTCCATACCGTGTTCCAACAACAGATTTGTCAAAAGTAAAAGTACACAGCTGAAAGACTCAACAACTTCAAAAGTTGGTTCAATTTCTATTGTTTTGACAGAAAGCAAAAGTACTGAAAATTTAATAGTAAAGGAAGTAAGTAAAGGAATGGAATCATTTGTTGATACCAAAGAGACATTATGTTGTCAAACCTTGAAAGCTGATGCATTAAATTTAGGAACTCAGCTGACTAGACATTCTTTAGCTAATGATATTACATCAGCTGATCAAAAAGTAGATGATAACTGCTCAGCTGATAGCCTGTCAGCTGATCATGGATCCTCTTCTGTTTGTTTAGCTGATCAAACATCACTTCAAACTCTTTTAATAGGAGAAACCAAGGGAAAAGGACCTTTTGTTTACAAAAAGTCTAAGTATGAAAAACTTATTTTAACTAAGGGTCAACCTAAGGTGACTGTCAACAAAGACCTTGTTAGTTTACAGAGTCAGTTGCAACAACTAAATGGTGAAATCTGTCAGCTGATGACCCATAGTCATCAGAAAACAGTTAAGACATCTCTTAGGCAATTACCAAAACATGTTAAAGGCTCCAAAAAAAATGTTATAAATGTGGGAGCAAAGAACATAAGGCAAGTGATTGTTCTCTTGAAGGTAACTCAAGACAGCGGACTGATTTTGATAACACAGTTGTTTCTCTCATTCATAAACAACCTAATATAAAGTGGATGGCTAGGTGCAATCCACAGGGGTCCACTTAACTATGGATGCCTGAGTGTCACTAACCTTTTTTTTTCAATCTCATCTATGCAGGGTCTTAACACATGGTATCTTGACAGTGGATGTTCAAGGACCATGATAGGTTGTAAAGCTTTGCTTAGTAACTACAAGAAGGAAAAGGTTCCAAGAGTGACCTTTGGTGATAACCATTGTGGGCAAACAAAAGGCTACGGTGAACTTCATAATGGGAACTTAACACTGTCTAAGGTCTCATATGTTAAAGGACTCAAGTACACTCTCATCAGCATAAGTCAACTATGTGATGGTGATCACAAAGTCCTCTTTACAAAGACAGGTGGTTCCATTTTAGATCAAGAGGGTAAAACAATAATTTGTGCAAAGAGAACCAAGGATGTATATACTCTTGATATGTCCTCTGGTGATCCATCCAAGTTAACCTATTTGTATACAAAATCTGTAACTGACACAAACTGGTTATGGCACTAAAGGCTTTCTCACTTAAATTTCAAAAACATTAACAAGCTGAGCAAGGGTGATCTAGTGTCAGGACTACCTTCATTGACTTATGTTAAGCCTAAACCTTGCTCTACCTGTGAAAAGGGAAAGCAGCACAAGACATCTTTTCCATCTAAGCAAGCCTTCTCCATTACTAAACCATTTTACATGTTGCACATGGACTTATTTGGTACTGTTGCTACTGTAAGTATTGGTGGAAGTAAGTATGCTCTAGTTCAGGTTGATGAATTCTCAAGATATACTTGGGTCATCTTTCTGAAAGCAAAGAGTGAGGCTGCTGAAGAGATAATTGGCTTTATCAAAAAGATGGAAGTGCTAAATGGCAATCTGGTAAGGATGCTTAGAAGTGATCATGGAACTGAGTTTAGAAATCAAACTCTAGAAGGTTTCTGTGATGAGAAAGGCATATCTTAAAACTTCTATGTTCCAAGGACTCCACAACAGAATGGTGTAGCTGAAAGAGGAAACAGAACATTGATTGAAGCTGCAAGAACCATGTTGCGTGAGAGTGGGTTAGGATTCAACTTCTGGGCTGAAGCTGTTAGCTGTGCTTGCTTTACTCAGAACAAATCCCTAGTCATCAAGAGGCACAACAAGACTCCATACGAAGTGCTCAAAGGAAGGAAGCCCAATATCAGCTTTCTACATATCTTTGGGTGTCAGTGTTTCATTCTGAACCAGAGAGATCAATTGCAGAAGTTTGCACCAAAAGCTGATGAAGGTGTGTTTGTTGGATAATCTGTGATCTCCAAAGCTTACATAATCTACAACATCAGTACAAAGGTCATAGAAGAATCAATGAATGTAAGTTTTAATGAAAATGACTTTATTACTTCCTGTTCTACTAATCCATCTACAGGTGAGGAATTTAATGATCTACTGCATACTGAAGACAACATTCTAGTGTCAGCTGATCCGATTCCATCAGCTGATGTAGAGGATTTAGATGAAACTGTTCCAAATGTACTTCAAACCAATGCACAACCTATTTTAAATCAACCCACACTTTTACTGAATGATGAGAATCATGATTCAACGATTCAACATCATTGGATTCCAATTCCATATCAAACATTCCCTCTTAAGTAGAAGTCTCCTCAGACCGCACCAATGAATTTTTGTCAGCTGATCAACCAGATATATCATCAGCTGATCAAATCCAAGGAAGTTCAACTCCCCAAATCCAAAGAAATCCAAACACTCCCTCAATCAAAAATACCTACAAAGACCTAAAAGATCATCCTAAAAATAAGGTAATAGGTAACATAGAAGCACCTGTACTAACAAGGTCAAAAGCCTGTAATTTATGTTTGTACACAGGTTTTGTTTCTATGATTGAACTAAAGAAGGTAGATGAAGCTCTCAGTGATTCCCACTAGATAAATGCCATGCAAGAAGAATTGGCTGAATTTACTAGGAACAATGATGGACTTTGGTGCCAAGACCAAAGGACAAATCCATCATTGGTACTAAGTGGGTGTTCAGAAACAAAATGGATGAACAAGGGCTGATCATCTGAAACAAGGCAAGACTAGTTGCTCAGGGGTATTGTCGAGAAGAAGGAATTGACTTTGATGAAACCTTTGCCCCTGTTGCAAGACTTGAAGCCATAAGACTGTTTCTTACATATGCTGTCTTCAAAGACTTCAAAGTGTTTCAAATGGATGTTAAGAGTGCTTTCCTCAATGAAGAATTGAAGGAAGAGGTGTATGTCAAACAACCTCTTGGTTTTGAGGATGCAAGCAAGCCAGATCATGTATATTTCTTAAACAAAGCCTTATATGTTCTGAAGCAAGCTCCAAGAGCCTGGTATGATACCCTCTCTTCTTTTCTAACCACAAAAGGATTTACTAGAGGAAGCATAGATAGCACCTTAGTCATAAGAAAATTCAAGGGTGATGTAATCCTTGTGCAGATATATGTAGATGATATAATATTTGGGTCTACAAATATGGATGTTCGCAAAAAGTTTTCTAAACTCATGTCTGATAATTATCAGATTAGCATGATGGGTGAATTAAACTATTTTCTATGTCTTCAAATCAAACAAGAGGCTGATGGAATTTTCATTCATCAAACAAAATATGTAAATAACTTACTTAAGAAATTTGAGTTTGAAAATTGTTCTTCAAGGAAAACACCCATGTCCACTACCTTAAAGCTTGGAAAGGACACTGATGGTAAATCAGTGAACATTACAGCTTACAAAGGTATAATAGGGTCACTTTTATACCTCACTGCAAGTAGACCAGATATTATGTTTTCAACATGTCTTTGTGCTAGATATTAAGAAGATCCCAAAGAATCTCACTTAGCTGCTGTGAAAAGAATTTCAGGTATCTCAAAGGAACTCCTAATCTAGGTCTTTGATATCCCAAAGACTCTGACTTTGAGTTAGTTGGATACACTGATTCTGACTTTGCAGGTTGCACACTAGACAGAAAGACTACATCTGGTGGTTGTCAATTGTTAGGTGGAAGATTAATCAGCTGGTCAAGCGAGAAACAGAACTCTATTTCAACTTCAACAGCTGAGGCATAATACATTGCTGCTGGAAGCTACTATGCTCAACTATTATGGCTACAAAATCAACTACTTGATTATGACATACAGTTTGAAAACTCACCAATCCTGTGTAACAACACTAGTGCCATCGATTTCTAACAATCCTGTTTTACATTCTAAAACTAAGCACATTGAAATCAGACATCATTTTCTAAGAGATAATGTGCAGAAAAATAAAGTTTCTATGCAGTACATAAACACTGATGTTCAATTAGAAGATATCTTTGTTGGGATTTCATGAACACGCAACGGAAGCGAAACAAACGAGAAACATGTATAAAAGTGTTCAAAACAAAGAAATCCCAAGTGTGGATCTACTCTATGTACAAAATAGCAACAAAACAAGAAGGATAAAGAGTTGTACAAGCTCCTAAGCTCCAGTTATCTTCTTGTTGGTGGCTAATTGTAGTGGAGAAGCTAGAACCTCCTTCTTCTTACTCCTTTCACGAAATCTCAAAGCGGGTACAAGTCTAACAATGTGTGCTAGCACCCTTTGATGATATCTTCAGCTAGAAATATCACCTAAGAACAGCAATAAACCTCTGGAAACTGAGATGGCCTTCACTAGATCACCCAACTTGGTATATAGTGAGAGAGAGAGAGAGAGATGTGTGCCTTACAGAGAGAATTCACCAAGAGAAGTGAAGGCTCCAGGTATCAAGTCTTATATAGACCACTGGTAAGCCACTTCAGCTCCCTCTTGCCGGCCAAGATCGTTCTAGATCCTCTCTTCTATTGGCTACAAGTGGAGGTGACTTTGACATATAGCATATGCAGGGTTAGCGCCGCTAACCACGCGTTAGCGGCGCTAAACCTTGACCCGTAGCGGCGCTAACGCGGCCTGACTTCGATTTGACGTAAAGCACATGCAGCCGTAGCGGTGCTAACCTTTAACAGTTAGCGGCGCTAACTCGTTAAGTTAGCGGCGCAAACGCGGCCTGCATTGCTAACTTCCACTTTTGCCGTCTTTGGTCTCTCAATCTTATTTGCTGTCATGTTAGACCCCGGTTTGTGACCCTTATAGGCCCATACATCATCGGCAGTGCTCTAAGGCATACATATATTATCGGGCAGATTCTAACATTCTTTACAAAACCTTTGGAAGAGTCTCGGTTCAACTTCCTAATATCCAAACTTGGCATGTTAAATTTGTAAAATATTCTTTTCTTAGTTATATAATTTAGTGTGTGAAAATAATTTTATTTGTGTGTGAATCAACTAATGGTATTCTGTCAGCTGACGACCATCAGCTGATGTTATACCTTAGCTGATCAACCATCAGCTAAAACATAGACGCTCAGCTAAGTGCATTCGTTAGCTGACACTTATTTTATCTCCACATGGATCAGCTAACACTCTCTTTTGTCAGCTGATGATATTCAGAGTTAAAACTTCTGGTCCCCACACTTATTTTTATAATTTCTCATTTGTATTTAATATGTTACTAGGTAGTATTTAATTTCATTTAATTGTCCGTTAGTTGTCTGTGTATTTATTAACGATTCCGTTTATCACCTTTTTGCAGAAGTGACAGTTACTTTTTGCAAAATATATTTTTGTGACAGTTTAGGTTTCCAAGGAAGATATAAAGACGTTTTGAGCAGTTTTTCATTTCTTACGCTTTCAAAAATCTCAAAACTCTTGCTTTCTGAAACCCTTCTCTTTAACTTCCTTTAAGTAACTGTATCGTTGTGATCTCAAGCTCTGTAAAAATGGTGATGTTCAACCCTACTGATGTCCCACAAGCAATTTCAGGTGAGAATGTTACTCCTAACTCTCTCTTCACAATAACCCCAAATAACATTCTAATAAACATCGACATACCTCAATCCAAAGCAAACCAGGGCTTTGAACCCATGGTTAACTTTTTATGAGCACACCCTCTGTTTCCTTGTTTATCTGCTCATCCTTTGTTTATCTTCCCTCGCATTATTGGGGAGATGTGGTACACTGCCAGATACCACCCAAACAATCAAACCGTTACTTGCACTATCTTAAACAACCAAACACCCATTGTCTTCTCTGTTAAAACCCTCAGACAAGCCTTATCCATACCCAACTTCGCACCATTCCAACCCTTTGCTACTGCTAAGCAAACTTTGGAGGTTCTGCCACTACTTGGCTACAATGAACCTATTTCTCATGGTAGATACAAGCTGTCAGTCTTAGGTTACCCCTGGAAATACTTGGCTGGTGTCATCATTCGATGTTTTGGTCATAAATCAGGGAGCCATGATCTACTGAATCAGACTGAGCTTATGGTTCTTCATGCTCTGGTGACTAGGAGGAATGTAGATTTTGCTCAGATTATCTTTACTAAAATGGTGGATAAGATCACTTTGGGAACTGTCCAAAAGACAACAAGGACCGATGTGCCTTATATCAGATTTCTTAGTTTGATTGCTCTACAAGCTTTGTAGTGGGAGGCATATACACATCTGAATGTTACACATAACACAATGCCAATCCCATAGATAGGTCAAAAGGTGTTTCACTTGATACGAGATGATGCTGGTCCTGCAATTACTCTTGAGGTGCAGGAGTTAATTGATGATGCAGAGGATGTTGTTTTGGAATATGTGGCTAATGATTCTGAGTCTCCTGATATAATCACTGAGCATTCTCAAGAGTCTATGACTCATGCTCCAGATGAAGCCATAGTGGAAGAAGAAAGGATGGATGAAGAGTTGATGGGCACTGCTGATCAATAAATGATGTTTTGAGCAGATGTGTTTGATGAACCAGCACAGGATGAGCCTGTTAATCCAGATGTTGAGGATAGTGCTGCACATGATAGTGGTGCTGACAGTGTGGAGGTGACAATGATGACGGAGATGATGACTTTTATGGTGGTGATGTTGATTATGTTCATGTTGAAAATGTTCAAGATACCACCACCTCATCTTCTCAAATTGGGATGCCAATTACTGAATTCCCTGTCAGTTCCAGTTCTAGCACACCACAAAATAAACAAAGTGGAGGTGTAGCTGATGGTGATGATACTGAGGAAGATACAATATCTGACAATCTCATTCAACTGATTGAGATCAGCAAGACTCAACACATCTCAGGTATAATTTATGCCACTCTTGAGGACACTTATTTGGTAAACCCCACCAATGAGAACCCAACCTCTCCTCCAGTTGTAACACCCACACAACAGGCAAGCTCTAGTGTACTTCCAACAGTCACTAGTTCTACTCCCACTACACCTACACTGAATCAAGGTCACAAGAGCTTGTGACTTTTTCACAAGTCTCTGAGGTAGTGTTATCCACATCTCTGACCTCAACTCCTATAGCTACCTCTTATGTTGAGGGGGAGCTTATGGATGTTGCATTAACCCAACTACCAGTGGATGTGCCCTCACAAAAGGTCATATTTGTAAATATGGGACTCCTGCAATCTGGATCACCCTCCCAACATGGTGATGCCATTGAAAGACAGACCTCCTCCCAAGGTCACACTACGTCTACACCCGCATTGAGTCTACCCATACCCTTGGTAAGTTCACAACAGCTTACTACTGAAATAAGGGATACCCCACTGACTGCAACCCTCACTCACACTCACATACTTGCACCAATATTTGATTCACTTCTAACACATACTATTGCACTACCTGTCAATACTAATGGCATAAACCAGCCATTGGTACAGGGTACAATCCTCGCTCCCAATGATCTTAGGCCTATACACCAAGGTCTAAGTGATGGACCTCAATCTATTCCTGTTCTAAGCATAATCTCTCAATCAACTCAAATTAAACTCATTCCCTCTATCTCAAAAGATGGATAGTCTTCAAGCCTCCTTCACCTCTTTCCAAACCCAAACAAAAACCCAACTCTCTCATCTAACCCAAGAAGTTGAGCCACTTAAAACCACTTAATCCCAACCCCAACCCCAACCTATCCCTACCCTAGTTGATCTATCTCTATATCTAACCAAATTTGATCAACTGCTATCTCAATCTTCTATCCCACCTCCCACTCCCTCACCTCCTATATCCAACCATACCACATCTTCTCTAAACCAAACAATTTCCAATCTTCTTTCTCACCTTCACACTCTAAGACCTTCCCCTCCTAACATTTCTGTAACCATTCCTGACTCTCTTCTTAGAGTTCCTTCTCTTTTCAAAACCATAGCCGATGAGGTCACAAACTTAAGCCATTTCTCCAGACAAAAGCACAGTGAAACCCTTAAAGAATTCACAAATATCACTGATGTTATCCTCAGGCTAAGACAACCTCCATCCTTCACCCACCCTCATATCCCTACTGCCTCTCGTTCACCTTCAAGTATCCCTCCATTTACCTCCATTCCTACTCCATCTCCTTTCTCAGCTCTTACTTCCACTGTTCCTTACTTTATCTATTATAATATTATTAAACCAAGTACCTTTGTCTCCTTCTCTCTTCATCAACCCGGACACCACTTTGCTTATATATACTTATGCATTGAAACATGCTAAGTATGCGAATAGATAGAGTTGAACACTGAAATCTCATATGTTGAGAATTAGAAGAGTTAGCAATTTTACTTCCAGTGTAACAAACTTGTTCATGTGTTGAACATCTTAAACATAAGTTGTTTAGGATTAGCTTAGTCTATGTGTTAGACAAATTTAGTTGCCACCTTTTACTGAACTTAGATTTTCCGCATCTAGTTCATATAATTCTTGATTTACATCAATAAGAATTATATAAAAGTAAACCGTGTGTCACTTAAAATTCAATTTTCTAAAGTTTGTATTCAACCCACCCCCCCCCCCCTTCTACAAAAATTTGTTGTTGTAGTATCCATTCGGGACCAACAATAGAACACATTCAAGGTATAAACAATCTTTTATTCTACCATTTCATTGGGTTATTTAAGGGTTGGTTACTGTTTTATTAAGTTTCCTTGATGAAGGATTCAAACCGAGTGGTGTGTGATCATTAAAAAGTCCGTCGGTTCATTTATACCCATTTTTTTGTCATTAAATTTATGGGTATTCAAGCATTAATGGAGGTTTGAGATCTTGAAAACACAACAATGAAGATGACTATAACAGTTTTTTTATATTTAAAATTAAAAAGTATTAAAAGTTTAAATGTTAGACAAGGTAACTTAAGTACATACCATACACATGTGGTACAAGTGGGTAGTCACCTTTCAGAGTAACCATACTGATCTGATTGTGTTAGATCAGATCCTATAGACCGCATCTCAGAGGTATGCGATAGGAAGGGTACTAAGCCACACGGTCTATAGAAAGAGCAAGGTAAAAGTTCTAAGTACTGGTTGTAAGCCTATAGACCGCATTCATTAGGCTATCGCACGGATTAGGTGAGTTACTAAGTGTTAAATTTTGTCGACCGCATTGAATCATTCAGTGCGATCCGATGTTGTTTAAATCTTTGAAGGGCTATCGCATTGAACCAGTCTGTGTGATCCAAGTTACTTTGTTCTGATTCACTAAGTGTTTGGTACTACAGGGTGTTATCACACACTATTGGTTACTTATATACTCACAACCAAGTTGTTACTCTGCCAAAATTTTCACAGTTGAAGCACTTTATCGCATAAGTGAACCAAGAACATTCCAAGTGTTGTGATCTATCGCACAAGATAATCTATCGCATGCTATTGACCTATCGCATACCTTGGACTTGGAACAAGTGTTGAATATTTTGAACTGGTGACTTATCAAACAAGAGGACATTTGAACTTTAAACTTTAAAATCTATCTAATTCAAAGTTGAATTAAATTGAATTTAAAATCCATCTAATTGTTGAATTTAATTAAAAAAATATCTAATTCAAAGTTGAATTATATTGACTTATTTCCTCAAAAATTCAACCTTTATTAAAGAAATAAATTTTTAACAATCAATCTTCAAACGAGTAAACATTCATTCTTTACACAACATACAAAATGTAGAGCTCGAATGAGATGATGTCCATTGGAACTGATACAAAACCACCGGTTTTGTTCAGAGGTAAGTACCATGTATGGAAAGGAAGGTTTATGGACTTCCTGGAACATAACAAGATATATGGGTAGATGAAGATTGACTGTATACACAATGAAAACATCAAGTACATGAAAGTACTGGAAGCTGATCCTAAAAACAACCGTCCCATTCCTGGTCAAGAAAGGGAAAAGACTGCTAATGAACTTACAGCAAATGAGAAAGAAAGGAAAAAGGCTGAGCGTCTCGCAAACTATTATCTCCTGATGAGATAATGCCCAGCAATGAGTTCCTTTCTGTCCGGACTCATGAGAACAACCAGTACAAGGGGAGTAAATTAAACTTATTCAACTAGTCAACATTTTTCATGACTTTAGCGTTAGTGAAAATGAGCTTCTCTTTGAAACCTATGGTCGGTTTTGCAAACTGCAGAACGAGCCGAGAACAAACCAAATTATGACTGACTTAGATTTAAACTGTGTTTTCCTAAAGTCAGTAGGTCCTGAATGGAAGGAGCATGCAAGACTGTATAAGCACATCAACAAGGATCTAACAACAGTCACCTTCCACAACATCTTCGAAGATCTCAATCAGTATCAGGATGAAGTTTCAACCTATCTCCCAAGACAGTCAATAGCAGATCCTCTTTCCCTGGTTGCAGCTGAAAGAATTCCAAGAGAATCATCATCAAGACCAGTAATGTATAACCAAGTGATGCTTAGTGAATCTGAACCATCTACGATGATGAAGATTCAGTTGAAGCAGCCATTAATGCTTTCTCAGTGGTCGGTAAGACATTTAGAAACGGTTTTAACAAGACTCACAACAAACAACGGTTTACCTGTAGTTCCAAACGACCAGAAAGGCTTCTACCTGCTGACAAGCACAGATTCCCAAGGGAAGAAAGAAAGGAAGAGAAGAAGACAAAATCAAAGAGCAACAATTGTGGCATGTCCGGGCACATGATCAGGAACTGTCCCCAAAAGAAAGTCAAAAATGCTGAGTACTATCGGCAGAAGTACCGCCTGTCCAAACACATGCAGGCTGGGAACGTGCTGATGGTTGAAGAAGACCAGTTCCTGGAGGACACAGACTCTGAGAGTGATCTAGATGCTGAGGATCAGGCCCAATTTTGTCTTATGGCGAATATTGAAGCTGGTAATAGAAATTAAGGTGATGGTGATGATATCTCCGATGCTGAGGAGAAGATTCATGAAAGTGGAAAGGTACTTTCTAAAGTTCAATTAGCTATAAAAGAGTCTGAGTTCCTAGAGTTAACTGATAAAACAAACATCATCATGCACGATCTCAAAGCAGAACATGTTAGTGCAGAAAAGGATTCAAAAATTCTTAAAAGAGAACAATATGCACTTTACACCAAAATCAAAGAACTTGAAGACCTACTGATTAAGCGTGGGCAAAGTGAACAAACCACTTTATATAAAGAAAAGGAACGTGAATTTTCTAGATGGACATTCGAAGGACTTGGTTTCGAAAATCCAAGGGTCTTGAGTAAGGTCACAGCCAAACAATTTTACAATGCAAATCTTTTTTGGGGAAGGCCTCACTCAACACATGGTGTTTGTTGGACAAAAGGAGGAAAGAATTGAGGAGGACATCAAACAAACCTTACATCTCAAAACCGAAATTCCTTTAAACAATTCCGAGTTAAACAACACCTACTTTGTTCAACCACCCACCAAGCCACTCTCAATGGTCACCTCTCCTGTTTACACTGATGAGGAACTTTATGCTCCAGATGTACCAACACCAAAATTTCAATACATTCCTCACAAGGAATTACAAAGCAGGTGTCACACCTTGCAAGAGTTTTGTTACACCACCCAAGTGACCAGAGATTTGCCTCAAACCTTTCACCCTTTCACTACCTCAGTGTCACCTTCAGTAACACCACCCTGTCCTGCACAACTACAAAACGACAATGCTGACCTCATTCAAAGAGTAAATAACATCTGGCGCAATGATGGAAAAATCATTGACTCACTATGCATTGAAAATAATGAGTTGGAAGTCAAACTCAGGACATTGCAAAGACAGATACAAGATGCAACTCCAAGCATTTCTCTTCAAATTGAAGAAGGTATTTCAAGTTCTCAACATGTTCCAACTTCCAATCAAATACTTGAAAAATTCTAACAATCTTTTAATTTGAACGATCTGGTAAATCTTGAATTTAAACAGATTCTGAAGCCGAAACATGCATTCACAATCAATCATAACTCTGGCCCGCACCCTGATATACTTGAAACTTCCAAAGCTGGTGCAAATCGCCAGAGATTGATTACTAACACTTTCTCTTCTACTGCAGATATGAAGAAGATCATGTAAGATGAGAGTTAAATAAAGCAAACATGGAATAGAGTCATTCCTCAGTCAACTAGGAAATGTTCAAATTTGAAAATCTCATGTGAAAATCTTTTGATGTTTAAACAAGTTTGTAATACCTTAAATTCACATGATAATATAGCCTCTCAAATGTTTTGCATTAGTAATGGTTTTCTTCATGGTCACTGTGAGTTTAATTGCACATACAATAAATTAAGAAAGTCAATCGGTATTAAACCATGTGAGCAATGGACAGATTTTTATGATAACCAAATATGTGTTCCATTCCTTAACTTAAAAGGACATATTATTCATCAATGGATCACAACTCATCAGTCATACGCACTTAAACGTCTAAACAAGTCACGACGTCTACTGACAATCAAAGAACTGGAGGTTTACCGAAGGTATGGCTATGATGCATTCAAGAAAGCATGGATCGCTTAGGATAAGCATTTACATTCAAAAAATTGATCACACAAATCAACTCCCGAGAAAACCAAGCCAGCGTCTAAACCCAAGCCATCATCCAATCAAAAGATTGTAACACCTATCAAACCCAAGGATCCAATTCATCCAAAGCAGGTTGATGTGCCGAGGCCTCAAAGAAATCGCAATCATTCTTCAAAATCATGGAGTCACAAATACAAAGCTTCCGCAACTCTACTGAATCCTAAAACTCATCCACACTCAACTGTCAAACCAGCAGTGGCACCGAAACTCCCGACTAAACCAACTCTTTCTAAACCTATTCTTTCTCGCAAGAAGGTAACCCGCACATGGTTACCTAAGAATAGATCTTTAGGAGTTTCCCCACTACCACAATTAACAAATAAGACTTAACCAACATAAACTAACATACAAGTACCCATTAACACATATGGACCTGAACTTGCACTGTTTCTATTTTGTAGGCACCTAACCTTTGGTCCCTGGACTCCGGCTGCACCAAACAAATGACTGTTAACAAGAGTCTTCTCAACAACTATGTTCCTAAGTACTCCGGGAATGTACGTTTTGGAACGACAATTTTGCACCAATACTGGGGTACGGAGACATAGAGCAGAAGCATATCAAGATCAAGAAAGTCTCCTATGTATAAGGATTGGGTCATAATTTGTTTATATCGGACAGTTCTGCGATAGAGACTTGGAGGTAGTGTTCAAAAAGAATAAATGTTTAGTCCTAACTAAAAATGGAGATGTACTTCCTGCAGGTTCAAGAAAATCCAACCTATAATCCATTGATTTGAACAATTACAACTCTCCTACCTCTGTTTGCTTCTGTCCGAAGTCTCATCTGATATCACATGGCAATGGCATCGCAACCTCTCTCATCTCAACTTTCAAAATATCAACAAGCCAGTCACATGGGACTTGGAGAGAGGGATACCAATGCTGAGATTCAAAAATGACCATCTTTGTGCAGACTGTGAAAAAGGGAAAATGAAAAAGGCTTCTCACAAATCAAAGCAATTGTATAGCACTACAAAGCCTTTAGAACTTCTGCACATGGATCTCTGTGGTCTAATGAGGATTATATGAAAGAATGGGAAAAAAGTATATCTTAGTCATGGTGGATGACTACTCTCGGTATACTTGGGTCACATATTTGCGATCAAAAGATGAAGCTACACCAATGATCATCTCTTTCATCAAACAACATCAGAACAAGCACAGTCAGAGTGTGGTGTCCATTCATACTAAAAATGGAACTGAATTCAAGAACCGCACTCTTAAAAGCTATTTTGAACTAGTTGGGATCTGCCATCAGTTCTCCGCAACATATACACCACAAAAGAAAGGTGTAGTGGAAAGACGCAACAGAACTCTAGTTGAAGCAGCACGCACAATGCTTTCATACTCAAGGAACCCACCTTCCTATTAGGCTGAATCTATCCGCATTGCCTGCTATACGCAGAACCGCTCTTTAATTCATAAACGTTTTAATAAAACTCATTATGAACTGGCAAATGGCATAGTACCTAATATCAAATACTTTCATGTCTTTGGTAATAGGTGTTTTGTGCTTAATGATAAGGATAATCTGGGAAAATTTGCTACTAATGCTAATGAAGCTATTTTCTTAGGTTATTCTACAGAATCTAAAGCACACAGAGTTTTAAAAAAACGAACTAACAGCATATTAGAGAGTATAAATGTAACATTTGATGACTCATTGTATGTTGCAACTTTTCCACCAAAACCAATAGAAAACGCTTCTGACCATACCAGTTCAGGACTGGTGCGTCAAAACAAAGAATCAAACATTGCATCCAGTTCAAATACTAATCTAGATTTCATGTTTGATTTCTTTCGGTCAGATTCTTCTCATGTTCTAACTGAAAATAGGAACAACACAAAAGTACAAGCAAGCGTCACTCTAACAGCTCCTACGGTTATAGAGACGAATCCATTTGCAGATTTCTATGCTGAGGATTCTACATCTGATTTTGTCAATCGTCCTCCTGTGACATCTCAGATTCCTGAACCAGAGAGCCCACCTGTGTTTGATTCAGATCAAAACATCTCTCCAGAAGATGCAGAGAAATCACGACACTTAGAAACTATTATTCCTCATTCTTCGACTCCCCATGAGATTAAATGGACCAGACATCACTCCGAGACTGATATTATAGGAGACATTTCAGTTGGTGTTCAAACTCATGCAGCAACAGCTAACGAATGCCAATTTTATGGTTTTCTGAGTATCATTGAACCCCCAAAACTTCTAAGGCACTGGATGATCCAGATTGGGTAATTGCAATGCAGGATGAACTACACCAATTTGATCGCCTCAAAGTTTGGAGATTAGTTCCTCTTCCTTATGGTAAATCTATTGTTGGAACTAAGTGGTTATTCAAGAACAAACGGGATTCGGATGGAGTGGTCATTTGTAACAAAGCTAGATTAGTTGCTAAAGGTTACAATCAGCAAGTGGGCATTGACTATGACGAAACTTTTGCTCCCGTTGCTCGCATTGAAGCCATCACATTATTTCTCGCCTATGCTGACTCTCGAAGCATCTGTGTCTTCCAAATGTATGTGCAGACAACCTTTCTCAATGGTGTACTTAAATAAGAAGTAAATGTCCACAACCGGAGGGATTCATCAACTCTACGCATCCAAATCATGTCTATTTACTCGATAAGGCATTGTATGGTTTGAAACAAGCTCCACGCGCATGGTATGATGTCCTCTCTGAGTATCTAATTGAGGAAGGCTACTCAAATGGCAGGACTGACACCAGAGGTTCACCAAGACTAAAGGCAGAGACAAGACCTTGGTTCAAATCTATGTTGACAACATCATCTTTGGATCTACTAATAAAAAATACAGTGACGACTTTGCTAAGACAATGGCAAACAGGTTACAAATAGTGTGATACGGGAAATGTCATTTTTCCTCGGACTCCACGTTAAACAGTTAAGTCACAGCAATTTCATTATCCAATCCAAGTACATCAAAGATCTTCTCACTAAGTATGATATGCTTAACTGTACGCCGTTACCTACTCCTATGGTTGCTAAGACAAAGCTGTCAGCCGATCTTGATGGATCTCCAGTAGATCTCAAAACATAGCGTGGCATGATTGGATCGTTACTGTAACTCACCGCAAGTCGTCCGGACATCATGTTTTCTACTTGTCTCTGTGCTCGGTACCATGCAAATCCCAAAGAGTTACATCTCCAAGTAGTCAAGAGGATCTTCAGATATATCAAAGGCTCAATGGATCTTGGTCTCTGGTATCCTAAAGATTCAAATCTTGACCTCCATGCTTACTCGGATGCTGACTATGTTGGATGCATGATTGATAGGAAAACACATCTTGTAGTGCACACTTCCTGGGTGATCGCTTAGTCTGCAGGACCTTAAAGAAATAGAACTATGTGTCCAAATCTACAGCTGAAGCTGAGTATGTTGCTGCTGCAATGTGCTTCTCTCAAAGTCTCTGGATACATACATAGTTATCAGACTTTGGTCATGGGTATGAAAAAATTCCATTACTATGCGACTCCCAATATGCCGTAGCCATCTCATGCAATCCGTTACACCACTCTAAAACCAAACACATTGATATCCGTTATCACTTTTATTGGTCAAATGATCTCATCAGTTGAAATTTGATGAGACACAGTTAAGTTTGTAAGATGTGTTCTAAATATAACTTAAACATAATTATGAGGCTTGATCAGACTGAGCACTTATAGTGGTTCAGACTGAGCACAAACTAAATATAAGTTGAGAATATATTCGATCAGCTTAGACTATATCTTAGTAACATTATCAATGTGTTTGATAAGCTGTGTATGTCACCTAAGATATAGGTTGAGTATTCAGCTTGATGTGTTTCGAGCTGAGTGACTTAGCGTATAGACTGAGTCGGCTCAAAAGATAGTCTAAGTATGTTCTAGCTAACTCTTAGGACTTCTAAGGATGAGTTAGTCATTATACGTGTTAGTACATGTTTGTTTTCGGGTTCGTTCTCGAAGAACTCAGCTTGATGAGTTTCAAGCTGAGTAACTCAGTCCGACTAAAGAAGCCAGTTTAAGAGAATTTAAATATGTTTTAAATTCCTTTTATCTCTCCATATCTACGGGAAGGATAAGAAGATCCCAGAATCAAGATTGAAGATTGAAAACTCAAGATAGAAGATTCAAGATTCAAGATTCCGGGTTATCCGTTAGTTTGTTAGCAGATTAGGATTAGTTATAAGTTGTTAGCATCCGTAGGTTCATGTTTATAAATACTTATCTCCTGATAAGTTTAGAGGTACAACTACTATTCAACGAGTTACAGAGCCAAACTCAGATCACCTTAACCCATTGATCGTATGTGTTACAAATCTTGATTCACTGTTTGTAAGTTCAACGTGATCAAGAAAACTCACAAATTGCTAAATTGTTCATGTGTTCGAATCTGCACATCTGTTGTGAAGTTGGTAAGTATTCAATTTGTGATTAAATCCTGTTTAGAGAGTTGTCCTGTATCTATAATCATAAGTTGATTATAGATACCAAATTTTGAGAGATTGAGAGATTTGATTTACATTAGGTGTTTACATATCAAGTGTTGCTTACTTGATTGCGTATGTAATCATCTTCTTATTAATGAAAGCAAAGCATTCGATTGTTTGTGGTTTGATGTGTGTTAAAACTTTTTATTGATATATTCAATTTTCCGTAGAAAGTGTATTCAACCCCCTTCTACACATTACTTGCTTGTTGATCTTCTCACAAAGGGACCAGCAACTGGTATGAGAGCAGGCTGAACGATTTCATAAGTTGAATGCTCAAGATTCTAAGAAAGTATACAATGTCGACAAACAACAATTCATCAAACTTTCCTCAGATGTCTGCTAATGTTGGGAAATTGGCTAAGTCATTGAAACTGGTATACATGCATATATCAAAACTGTTAATGGATTTTGTGAAAACAATTCAAAACTGTTAGAAGAATTCTGATAAAACGGTCGAGGACTGTTAGCTGAAGTACGAAGACAGTTGTAACTAACAGTTGCTGTAAGCTTTACAACTGTTAGTCCAAGAGATCAGAACTGTTAGTACAAAGTTTACAACTGTTAGAACACCTTGAAGAGAAGACTGTTAGAAGAAGATCAGAACTGTTTCATTCAACAAACAGTTTCGGTTGAGCTATTTATGGAAAATGCTATCTTCGTGGATTTGAAGTATATCTTTATCAAAGTTTGAAGATTATCAAGATTATCTCAGAAGATAGAAGATTACCTAACTGTCAACTTATCAAGGAGGATCAAGAGTCTATATATACTCGATTAGAATATAGATCTCTTAATCATTATTATTTTTATATTCGTACGTAATTGTATTTGCTTTCAGAAAGTGTTTAGCCTCTAAGTTTCTTTTGAAACCTAAGAACAAATTGTGTTCTTCGTCTAACATAAGAAGTTAGATTGGAGGTGTAGGTGAATATTGTAATCATCGATTGGTTATCAATAAACATCTTTTTGGCAGTATTACTTTGTGTTTATTGACTGAATTGTTCTTGTGTTCAAAACCTTTTTAATCAATTAAGTATGATTCCGCAACTTCTTAATTGATTGTGATCAAAACTATAGATTGTCTTTTTAACAACCCTGATTCTATTTCAAAAGATAATTCTTGTTATTTGATATTAAGCAATATCCGATCCTGACAAGTGGTATCAGAGCCTTATCATTAAGGTTCCATTGATCACCAGTTGAAGGTTTTTACACCAATCTGCTGTGGTTCTTTATTTAGAGTTTTTCTAAAGTTTAATTGTGTTTTTCAATCACCATACTACAATGGAGTCCGGTGGATCTTCTGACAACACTGGATCTGGATCAAACATTCGTGTTCCCATGCTCAAACCAACTGATTTTGAGATGTAGAAACTAAGAATCAAGGAGCATGTCCAATTAATGGACTATGCTATTTGGGAAATCATAGAAAAGGGCCCCATTAATACTGTTGATTTAGATGAAACAGGAAAACCAAAGAAGAAACCACCACCAAAAACTGATGCCAAAAAGAAAGAAAGAATGATTGAGATGAAAGCACTTAGCATCCTTCAGATTGCTATCCCCAATGAGAATCAGCATCAATTCAAAAAGTTTGATGATGCTCATGAACTGTGGAATGCATTAGAGAAGAGGTTTGCTGGGAATGCTAGTTCCAAAAGGAATCAAAGGGATCTACTGAAACAAGCTTATGAGAACTTTACTAGTGGAAAGAATGAGAGTATTACTCAGATATTTGATAGGTTCTATATGCTGGTGAGTCAATTGGAGAGTGCTAAGGTTAGATTAGAAAAAGATGAGATCAATAGAAAGTTTCTTAGATCCTTGGGTGCGGAGTGGACAGTCTATGCTGCACAATGGAGAACCAAAGATTCTCTAGAGGATATAGAGTTAGATGATCTTTACAACAATTTGATTGTGTTTGAAGGAGAGATAGAGGGAAAAAAAAAGTCTGTTACCCCTAGCCACAATGCTGCTCTTCTTTCATCCTCAGGTATGGACTCAAACCATTCTTTAACTAACTCTGTTGATAGTTGTGCTGGTACTAGTTCTACTGTTGGACTAGATGTAAACACCCCTGATGCTATACTTGAAGCCTTTCTTGCTAGCCATGCACATTCAACCCTCACGAATGAGGATCTTGAACAAGTGCATCCTGATGATCTTGAGGATATGGATCTCAAGTGGCAGATGGCCATGTTAACTGTCAGAACCAAAAGGTTTATCAAAAGAACTGGAAGGCAGAACATGAACTTCAGAGCTGATGGCAAAGCTGGTTTTGACAAGTCAAAAGTTAGATGTTTTAAATGTCAACAGTTTGGTCACTTTGCCAGAGAGTACAGATCAGGTGGACAAGGCCAGAATCAAGGACAACCGCCAACTCAAACCTCCTCAGCATTGGTATAACAAGAAGGATATGGGTTTGATTGGAGTAATCAAGCAGAGGAAGCCACTAACAACAAGGCATTGATGGCATAAACTAATTCCTCCATCAAACTGGATTCAACAGAATCAGAAGACATTCAGGTATCTTCTAAACTCTATCCAGGTGAATGTAGAGCCATTGTTAAAAGGTTTAGAGAGCACAACAAAAAGGTATGTGCAACTCTAAGTAGAATGGAGGAGAGAAGGTATGAAACTAGTGCTGTTATTGAATGGTTTGAAAAGAAAATCAAAGATTATCAAGCTAATGAACTGCAAATGGATTATGATAGAAAGTATCATAAGTGGGAGAAGGAGCAGCTTCAAGAAGAGATTTATAGTCTAAAGAAAAAGCTAGGTGAAAAGGAAAGTAAGGTTGATGAGTTAACCAAGAAGTTGGAGGGTGTTGATATTGATCTGAGCATGTTTAAGGCAACAAATCTTAAACTTGAAACCTTGTCACAATCACAAATCAGAGACAAGGTGAAAACTGGTTTAGGGTGTAAACAGACCCCACCTCCATACAATCACAACTATATAACTCCCATGTCTGATGTAGCTGATAGGTATGTTAATGAATCATTACCAGAGGAACTGAAGTCAGCTGATCCACAATTTGAAAGTGAAGAGGAAGGAGTTGTGTATGCGGTGAGTGATGATAAGAATGAAGGAGTTGTGAAGAAGGAAGAGGTCATTCCATTTGAAAATCACATCTGTTGTGAACCCATAGCCACAAAATCCTCTACAACCTGTGGTGGTTGTAAAAGCATCCACTGAACCCTTCATCAATAAGCCAAAACCGACCAAAGCTGTTCATTCTATAAGCAGTTCCACAA
Source organism: Pulicaria dysenterica (assembly GCA_947179395.2). Classification (NCBI taxonomy): domain Eukaryota; kingdom Viridiplantae; phylum Streptophyta; class Magnoliopsida; order Asterales; family Asteraceae; genus Pulicaria; species Pulicaria dysenterica. Next base: position 27,014,543 of record OX359294.1, on the reverse strand, counting down.
CTGTTACAAACAGTCCCCACCTTTACACTAACAGTTCCAAAAGGAACCCAAACAGTTCTAACCCAAACAGCTCAACTGTTAGTGTTAAGTCAAAAGGAAAAGCGAAGGTTGATGAAGTTGTGATTAAGAAGCCAAAGAAGGAAGCTTCAAAAGCAAAGTCTCAACTCAAATATGTGAAAAGACATACTGAAGTGTCTGTCTGTACATGCAAACAACAAGGTGTACAGAAATTTCCTCAGTCAGCACCAGTGAGAGGAAACCAAAGAAATAGGAACCAGTTCTGGTCACAAAGAACTGGTTTGCCTATTGTCAAAACTAAAAAGTGCTATATATGTGGGAGAACTAATCACTTGGCTAAAAATTGTTATTATAACCCACAGATCTATAGCACCCAGAAACCAAGTTCCAGAAAACAGACTAACAGTTCTAAGACTGTTAAGCCAAAACAGGTTAACAGTTCTACAACTGTTACATCCAAACCGGCTAACAGTTCTACATCTGTTAAGCCAAAAGCAAAAAATGTTGGTCTGGCTTGGGTGAAATTGCAAAAACAAACATTTTCTGAAGAGGGTAAAACTGTTAATCAATCTGAAAACCAATCTGAGTTAAAACATGCTTCAACTGTTTTACCAAATCCAAAAACTGTTTGTTCAAAAGACTCAACTGTTCATTATAACAGTTGGAAACCACATGTTATCACAAAATACTCTTCACACAAAATAGAGAAGTCTAATTTGGATGACATCAAGAAAACACAATCTGTGTTTAAGTATTATGCCTTGAATGGTGTACCCAAGACCTGCATGGCCTGGGTACTTCCTGCTACTAACTGATTTTTATTTGTGTAGAGCATTCATATGGCCGATCATGGATCAATTTGGCATGTGGATAGTGGATGCTCAAGGCACATGACTGGAAATCCACATTGTTTGAAGGATTTCAGAAGAATAAATGGAGAATATGTAGCATTTGGAGGAAATGCTAAGGGAGGAAGAATCACAGGTAAAGGAGTTGTGGAGGCAGGTACACTTACATTTAATGATGTTTTCTTTGTTGAACAACTTAAATACAACCTGCTGAGTGTATCTCAAATATGTGACAATGGAAACAAAGTCTTGTTTACAGACACTGAAAGCATTATCTTGTCAAAAGATTTTAAACTAGATGAAAAAGATGTTCTTTTAAGAACGCCTAGAAAGGATAATGTATACTGTCTGGATACACAAAAGATTGCTAAGCAGAATGTATTAAGCTGTCTACTTTCAAAGGCATCTCATGATGAGTCTGCCATTTGGCATAGAAGGATGTGTCACATGAACTTTAAAACCATGAATGTGTTAGTTAAGAACAATCTGGTAAGAGGTTTGCCACAAAAGGAATTCTCATGTGATGATCATTGTGTAGCCTGTCTCAAAGGCAAGCAACACAAAACTTCTTATAAGCCCAAAGAAGTTTCTTGCATTACTGCACCTTTACAACTTAATGGATCTTTTTGGTCCAACATCTGTGGTCAGTATAGATAAGAAAGCCTACTGTTTAGTTATAGTTGATGATTTCACCAGATTTACATGGGTTCAATTTCTTAGAACTAAAGATAAAACTACTGAGTTAGTTAAGTCTCTTATTCTTAGAATTGAAAATCAATCTGATTTGAAGGTGAAAGTCATTAGATCTGATAATGGTTATGAGTTTAAAAACTATGAATTAAACAACTTTTGTGAGGAAAAAGGAATTTCAAGACAGTTTAGTGCACCTAGGACTCCTCAACAGAATGGCGTGGCTGAGAGAATGAATAGGACTTTGATTGAGGCTGCTAGATCCATGTTAGCTGACTCTAGGCTTCCAATGAATTTCTGGGCAGAAGCAGTGAACACTACCTGCTATGTTCAGAATAGAGTACAAGTTGTCAAGTCCAAAGGGAAAACTCCTTATGAGTTGTTCCTTAAACAAAAACCTTTGATCAACTTCTTCAAACCATTTGGTTGTCCATGCACTATCCTAAATACCAAATCACAATTAGGCAAGTTTGAGAGTAAAGCAGAAGAAGGATTCTTTGTAGGATATTCCACTCAGAGTAAAGCATACATAGTCTTTAACAATGTCACTAGGATCATAGAAGAGAGTATGAATATCTCCTTGAATGAGAATAGGATCAATACTGCAGGTAATGGTCCTGATTGGTTATTTGATATTGATGCATTGTCTTAATCTCTTTCTTTTGAGTATTCTACAGAAACAGTTACAGGTGTTCCTACAGCTGTTAGTGCAAATTCACAAACTGTCTCAAACAGTTTTGAAACTGTTAGCTCCATTCCAACAACTGTTCGTGGAAACAAAGTTACTGAAGACTTTGTAGTGATTCCCTTGTTACAACATGACTCTTCCGATGCTGTTTGTCCAACAAATGATGCTGAACTTTCAAAGGACATGGAATCTCATGATCCTCAACAAAACACTGCATCTGAACATCAAACAGTTGCAGATCCAGTATATAATGCTTCTGGGAATGAGAGTGAATCTGAGGTTGATCTATCTAATTTAGGGAATGAACTGACTGAAGAAAACATCCCTACATCAAGAATTCACAAGTCCCATTGAGCAGATTATCGGTGATCCCATCACTCCTGTTAGAACAAGAGCTATGCTGCGGAATTAAAATAGTGTTGTGGATCTTGAACAATTTGATGTAAATGCCTGCTTTCTATCTCAGATAGAACCAAAGAAAGCAGTAGAGGCATTAAAAGACCCTTCATGGTTGGAAGCAATGCAAGAAGAGCTCTTATAGTTTCAAATTCAGCAAGTTTGGAAGTTAGTTGAACTTCCAAGAGGCAAAAGAGCAATTGGCACCAAGTGGGTGTTCAGAAATAAGAAGGATGAGACAGGGATTGTAATCAAGAACAAGGGTAGACTTGTTGCACAGGGTTATACACAAGAGGAAGGAATTGTTAGAAATATGCCCATTAATGTACGTACGCCATATGGACCGCTTCTAATGATGTATGGGCCTATTGGGTCATACACCGGGGTCTAACCTGACAGCAACTTAAGTTAAAGGGACCAAACATGGCAAAAGACAAAAGTTGACATCACAGACCGCGTTAGCGCCGCTAACTATTAGGAGTTAGCGCCGCTAACTCCTATAGGTTAGCGCCGCTACGGCTGCATGTACTTTGTGTCAAATCGCTGACAGGGCGCGTTAGCCCCACTAACTCTTTTGAGTTAGCGCCGCTAACTCTTGGTTAGCGCCGCTAAACCCTGCCAGTGCCATTTGTCATATCCACCTCTAAAATCAACCAATGCATGTGTATTTGTTTGTTTCGATGCTTGGCCGGTTGGAGGGGATATTACCCGAATCTGGACATAAGAAAAAAAAAGTGAACTCATTTTTGACTTGGGTGTTTTTCCTCTTTTGCTCTCTCTCTCTCTAAAACACATATTAACCTCTTTGGTGCTACTAAGGCCAAGAGAGGATCATTCAAGAGAGTATAGCTCCAGAGTTGATCTCGGTTTGTTGATGTTCTAGAAGTGGTGTTCAAAGGTGAAGTACCATGGAGGCTTGCTAGCTCAAGGGGTTAGACGTGTTCCCGGGGTACTACCCATTAGTCGATCCGCGTTTTATTCTTGGAGCTTCATCACCACGAGATTTGCAGAATTCTGGAGCTAAGGAGGCTGGTATAACCATTTCTTCCTTTTCTTAAGTTGCATTTTATACATAGAGTTTGGTCCATTTTGGGATTTCTTGTTTTCATGCTTTATTTGCTAGTACCGTGGGTTTTGTTTGTTGTACTTGCTTCCGCTGTGTTGCCCACGAAATCCCAACAGTGGTATCAGAGCCACCTCTATGTTAGATTTGCACTTGGTGGCCTGAAAATCCCGAAATCAAAATGTTTGTTTTCTGTTCGAACCGGGTTAGCGGCGCTAACTATTTTGTGTTAGCGGCGCTAACTGTTTAAACTTAGCGGCGCTAACTGTTTAAACTTAGCGGCGCTAACGCGCAGCTACGATTTTGGTTTTAAAAGATAAAAACAGTTTTGTTCTCGGGTATTTTGGCTATTTTATGTTTCTGGAATTTTGTTCCAGATTTGGTTTTGGTATTATAGTTACCATTATGTTTGGTTGTATGTGGTTGTTGTGAAATTGGTAACCTTGCCTTGACCTTGTGGTTGTATTTGTGTGTTTGGATGCAATTTGGTGATTTTAATCACATATGGGCTGTAATAGTTATTAATTCAGTTTTGTTTGTAATAATATTGTGGCTTGCATGCCATTTCATTCATCCGTGTAAATGTACTAGATAAATAGGAAATTATCGTGGCTTGTATGCCATTTCTTTTTCTATTGTATGTTTTGTACATTTGGATGATGACACACAAATAGGAGTCGGAAAGGAGATGGAGCGTGTCCATAGAAGCCGGTGAAGTCCATTGGAGATGGCGGATCTAGTGGGAGCTCGCATTGAAGACTTTCCGTCCCTTAGTTTGACCATGTTCTACCCGTTTTGGCTCACGGGATTTATGGCAAGGGTTACCAATTTACTTCGTTTATATGCGTGTGATGTGATTTTATTTTATTCTTGCATGGTTTGCTTAGGATTCGCATGCTAGATAATTTTTCGAAATTAATAAAATCACAAGAGATTTGGTAAAAATGGTTTGCAACTCTCGCGCGCTCACATACAAGATTAACTCACCTAGTGGAAATAGGTTTTGTTACGAAACAAGTTAATCTGTAACCAAGCCGAAAACAAAAGCCCGTTTTTCATAAAACGTAAATCTTGCGCCATCCGTAAGTCGATACCACCCGAATCTAGATTTATGGGTTTTGGTTGTCGAGCTTAGCACGAGCCAACTCCCATAAACCTGTGTGGAAGGTGAGTGTGGCAAATTCACAATTTTGGTTGTCGAGCTTAGCACGAGCCAATTTTGGTGAATTTGTTACCGTATGTCTTGACGGACGATTTACAATTGCAAATTAAAATCCTTGAGTGATTGTCGAGCTTAGCACGGGTCAACCAAGAATTTTAATTTGGAATTGGTGCAAGTAGGGATTAAACATGCCAAACGACCGATGGTTGTCGTAGGATCCCGCAAGTGCCTAAGAGTTGTAATAGAGATTGCAATCGGTAAGATGGTTATCGGCCTAAATAGCTCCATGAATTGATCCGCGGCAAACCCGTCATGGATTGGAGTGAAATATGGTTCTTAGCCCTTGTTAAAATACTTTTCGAGACGATATTGGGTAATTATTTTAACAAGGATTAAATCAAACAACTAATTCGTGTACTCTACTTTAATATAGGATGTCAAATCAAAACCACAACACGTCGAACTTATCACTACGTATGTTCCTACAAAGGGAGAAACTCACGAGAGTGAACTTTGTGGACTGGCTTAGGCAATTGAGGATTGTCCTACGTGCCGAGTCCAAGTTACACATCCTTGAGGAACCCCTTCCTGAACCACCTGCTACCAATGCGGAATGGGCTATCCGATACGCGTATGAAAAGCGTGTTCGGGATACGCACGATGTTGCTAGCCTCATGTTATCAAGTATGAGCTCGGAACTGCGAAAGCAATTTGAGCACATGACTGTGTATGACATGATTAACAAGCTGAAGGATGTTTTCCGACAGCAAGGTAGGCAAGAACATTATGAGTGCGTTAAAAGTCTAACCGGTTGTAAGATGCGGGAAGGCGGGAGTGTTAGTGCCCATGTTTTGAAGATGAAGTCATACATGGACCAGATGGAGAGACTAGGTTTTCCTATAGGGAGGGAGCTTGGTGTGAATTTCCTACTTCGGTCTCTGCCCGCATCATATGAAATGTTTGTAGAGAACTATCATATGCTTGGAAATGAAATATCTATAGATGAACTGCATGGAATGTTGAAGGATGTTGAATCCAACATGTCCAAGCATGAATCATCCTCATTCACTCCTGTTTTTGGCTCTAGGGAACAACTTTTAGCCAAGAAGAAGAAATTGATCCCATCAAATGAAGAAGTTGGTGTATCCAAGCTTACTTCAAGTTTTGAGTCTATGGATATTGATGATATGCCTAAAGAGACTCAACAAGGGTTGGTTTGCTACTTCTGCGGTAGATTTGGGGATTGGGGCCGTCATGCCTGCCCTCCGTGCCGAGAGGATATAAAACTTCTCAGACAAGAGAGAGTTAATTTTCCTACTTAAGGTACATTCATGATTATACTTCATTGCCATTCCTTATTAAGCTGGGTTGTTTACCCGAGCTATATGACTCACGTTTGTCACAAATTTATTTTGTTGCAAAGTGTAGGTCTGTTCGATGCAAAAGGAAGAGCTTGAAGAGCCGGATCTCTCAAGAAGAAATTTTGTTGATTGTCTTCTACAAGAGAATTGGGAGTGTTGATCTCGCCATTTTTTTTCCGGATTAATTTATTACTTTTGTTTGTACGCCCTGCGTGGCAAGACTTGCTTTATTGTATGTTCTTTAGAGATGATAGATATTTTGTACTATGTATTTTGTTTAAAAGATTTTTCATTATGATGGTTTCATTTCAAATTCGATCCATGTCAAAGCTTATGTGTTATTTTGACCATTTATGGTGCTTAAATACACATTTGATGACGATGGAGATGACTTGGAATTGAAACAATTTTGAAAAATTATTTTGATATGTTTTATCCAATCAAAACTTATCCATATCATTGCATACATAAAGGCTCATTATAAGTAGTAAGGCGATCATGAAATAATTGATTCTTAGATCCAAAAGTGGTTTGGATACATTAGTATATGGCATAATCAAACTTAACCAAGTAAACAACATTTACATCACTTGGATCCATGTGGTTAGGATCTTTGTAAAAGTTTAGCCTCGAGCTAAATGAAGGATATAAATATTGTTTATTGGACTAGGATGATTAAGAAATCCTTCACCTATGTTGGTAGGAAGGATTATAACTTGTTGGATTTTGATCACACTTATGTGGATAATCCGTACAAGTATACCATATAGAGTGACACTAGTAAGATTTTCCATCACCATCTTTATGATGGTTGTTGAGAGAATGTTTAACTAGATAAAAGGTTTGTGTCTGAAACCTGGAGGTGTTCGGAAATAACCTTAAGAAATTAAGAGTCAATAAGGGCATATAGACGTAAATTCTTAGATCTAGAATAGATACTAAGTTTTACTATCTATATTGGTTTAAACATGAAATGAATCATGGGTTTATCCTGTAATTCGTTTTCTCTAAGAAACACATTTTGTACATGATGTTACTTTAAACAAAACTGGATATCTTTGTTGATGATCTGGTAAAAAGCAGACCTAAAACATGTATTCAATGTGATTGGTATACATTAATTTTTATGAACCAAGTTCTCAATCTGAAACACAACATTATGGTCAACTTAAGCATCCAATGAGATTTTGACTAGAAAGAGTACTTTGCTTATCAATCTCACGACCTAAAATTATTCATTCTACATTAAGTGGGAGATGTATGAATTATAAGTTGATGCTAGTATATTTAAGTAGTTCATCCGAGTTTTGGATAATTGTTCTTGAACTTATGGGAACCATGTTTGGTTATTCAAAAGGGAAAGAACAATTTACAAAAGCATTCCAGTGGAAGAACGTTAAACTTAAATAAAAGACCTAATGTGGACACTAGCACTTAATCAGCATAGAGATGCTTGTAAAACCTGACAATATCCATTGCTTCTTTATATCTGATGGAAATCAAGAAGGTTGTTATAGATATGAGGTTGTCATATCAGAGTGGCAACAGCTTGATGGTAAATCATTGTGATATTGCCATTCATCGGAAACATGGTGGGACCCTGTGTTCGCTAGTGAATATAAGAAGTGAATGGTGTACATAGATGTAATCAATTTGCTGCATCCAAGTACTTGACTTGGGTTAATCCCACACCTAAGGTGTAATCCGAGAAGGTGAAGGGACTAACATATATGCATCTATGGACAACTTCAAATACCGACTAGAGACAAAGCTTTTCATATTGATAATATGGAAATATGTTCTAGTAGTTATGTTGAAGATAACTTGGATAAAGTGAAATATTGTTGTCACCTTACGAAAACAAGATTGGTACACTTGGATGTAAGAGACCTGTATCCTTCGCCGGATTATGTTGAGGAAATGCTTAAGGCACTTTCCGTGGGTCTCATTCATCCATAATATCCAGATTAGGTCTGGATTATGTGGAACATTGTTGTCGCTTTGGGAAAACAAGTATGTTCACATGGAAATATGAAGACCAAGATCCTTCGCAGGGTTAATTTGAGGAAATGTTTTGAAACATGTTCCGAGGTCTCATATATCCATTATGTCCAAATTGTGTCCATGAGTTTAGTCAGCAAAAATTTGCATCTTGTGGCTGTAATCCCACTTTGCAAGAAAGTCAAAGGAATGAGTTTTCTAGAAAGCATAGATCAAGCCAGATACCCTTGTCAGGGCTAGTGGGAGCTTCATGTGTTCTTAGCAAAATATGCTCAATAAAAATAATGTCCTAATTTAGGGTTGTTTTACAACCTAGTGATGGAATTATTGTACTATGAGTATAAATAGAGAATATGGAATCAAGTGGATTCTAGATTCAAGAAATACTGATGTATGTTCTTGATGTTCGACGTAAATAGAGTTGTCTTGAGTAAGTTATTACTGCAAGCAAATCTATACTTGTGAAACTGTCGATTTAATCGGAGTTTTGAATATTAAAATATGTGGTGCAGATACGACATTGAATGAGTGTCATTGACCCTATTGTGTACTTTGGTAACATTAAGGGTATGTCGACTCTAATAAACGTGAGTGTCAGTAACTCTATTATAAACTTATGTTACATTAAGAGTATGACGACTCTAATAATCATTAGTGTCATTAATCCTATTGTAGACTTCGGTAACATTGAGGATATGATGACTATGATAACCTTGTGTATGATCTCCTTGATAAACACTTTGCAAGTGGTTTAATAAGAGAATACAAAAGAGTACAAAGGGATATCGTGTAGATGATCCCATAATTAAGCCGTTGTCAAATACTAGTGATGAATTTCATACTAGGTATAATAGCATTGTCAATGCTTATGACTAGGCTCGAATATCGTTTTAGTAAATGTTTGAATTACTTATAAGCTTTAGGAACGGTAAGCAGTACTGCTAACCGATGATTGTATCGATATATAGTAGAGACTATATATACGCATGATGCGGTTACCTTCATTGGTCTTTACTGTGTTCCATCTTAGCATGTTTAACTACTTCCCAGAATGTTTATACATTCTAAATTTCCACAGCCAGTCATTCTTCAAGGGAAGGAAGCTTGAATTAAGGCTGAGGTTAGGTGTTGGTTAGGCATTAATCAAGGATTGAATGCATGAAACGCAACAGTAACCTGTGCTTGAAAGGAGTTTCAAGTAACTGGAAGACCCACACCCGAGTTCACTTCATGGATCATGGTCATAGAGTGACTCGGAAGGATAATATCATTACGTCCTTCGACCCGAGATGTATGAATTGCTATAGCATGAAACTTTCTTACTTTAGCCATTTCAAAACGTAGTTCGTAACTGGCTACTATAAAGGGAATAGCCAAGTAAGAGAAGGTTCACGCTATGGGGTTGTATAGTCAACGGGATTTGTTCCTCTGGTATGAGAGATATCCCTGGGCCCCTCGATGATTGGGCGCTGACACCAAAATAAGCATGGCCATGCGCAAAGGAATATTGATTTAGAATCAGATATGTCCTTAAATTTTGGTCACCACCAATCAAGATCGAGTAACATAATCGTGAACGATCTGGAGATTAATATATCAATCCATGTCTCGTGTTCACAAGGATATCGTGAACAAAAGGAGTATTGATCACTTATCAAATAGGACCTCTACGTTCTTTTTGTAGATAATGGTTTTCTGCATAAAAGCGGAACCCATACTGACTTGGGGGCATTGATGCTTTTGCTAGAGGCCGCTCTTTGTCTGTGGTTACATGGGTACGGTGCATTATGTGCAAGTGGGAGTTTGTTAGAAATATGCCCATTAATGTACGTACGCCATATGGACCGCTGCTGATGATGTATGGGCCTATTGGGTCATACACCGGGGTCTAACCTGACAGCAACTTAAGTTAAAGGGACCAAACATGGCAAAAGACAAAAGTTGACATCGCAGACCGCGTTAGCGCCGCTAACTATTAGGAGTTAGCTTCGCTAACTCCTATAGGTTAGCGCCGCTACGGCTGCATGTACTTTGTGTCAAATCGCTGACAGGGCGCGTTAGCGCCGCTAACTCTTGGTTAGCGCCGCTAAACCCTGCCAGTGCCATTTGTCATATCCACCTCTAAAATCAACCAATGCATGTGTATTTGTTTGTTTCGATGCTTGGCCGGTTGGAGGGGATATTACCCGAATCTGGACATAAGAAAAAAAAAAGTGAACTCATTTTTGACTTGGGTGTTTTTCCTCTTTTGCTCTCTCTCTCTCTAAAACACATATTAACCTCTTTGGTGCTACTAAGGCCAAGAGAGGATCATTCAAGAGAGTATAGCTCCAGAGTTGATCTCGGTTTGTTGCTGTTCTAGAAGTGGTGTTCAAAGGTGAAGTACCATGGAGGCTTGCTAGCTCAAGGGGTTAGACGTGTTCCCGGGGTACTACCCATTAGTCGATCCGCGTTTTATTCTTGGAGCTTCATCACCACGAGATTTGCAGAATTCTGGAGCTAAGGAGGCTGGTATAACCATTTCTTCCTTTTCTTAAGTTGCATTTTATACATAGAGTTTGGTCTATTTTGGGATTTCTTGTTTTCATGCTTTATTTGCTTGTACCGTGGGTTTTGTTTGTTGTACTTGCTTTCGCTGTGTTGCCCACGAAATCCCAACAGGAATAGACTATGATGATGTCTTTACACCTGTTGCACGGATAGAAGCAATTAGACTGTTCCTTGCCTTTGCAAGCTATAAAGGATTTAAGGTGTATCAAATGGATGTCAAGTCGGCTTTTCTTTATGGAACTATTGATGAGGAGGTATATGTGTGTCAACCACCTGGTTTTGAAGACTCAAAGTACCCTGATAGGGTATATAGGTTGGATAAAGCTTTGTATGGATTACATCAGGCTCCTACAGCTTGGTATGAGACATTATCATCATATCTCCTTGAGAATGGATTAAGAGAGGCACTATTGATAAGACACTATTTACAAAGATTGTTAAAATAGAGATTTTGCTTGTTCAAATCTATGTTGATGATATAATCTTTGGATCCACTTATGACAGTCTGTGCAAGGAGTTTGAAAGCATAATGAAAAGGAGATTTCAGATGAGTTCCATGGGAGAACTCACATTTTTCTAGGGATTACAAGTGAAGCAGAAGCCAACTGGCATATTTTTCAGTTAATCAAAGTATGTCAAAGACATTTTGGATAAGTTTGGCTATCAAGATGTGAAACTGGCAAGTACTCCAATGGAAACACACAAACAGTTAGGAGCAGATCCTGAGGGGGAGGAAGTAGACATACATTTGTATAGGTCTATGATAGGTTCTTTAATGTACTTAACTGCTTCTAGACCTGATATAATATTTGTTGTGTGTGTTTGTGCCAAGTTTCAATGTTGTCCAAAGATGTCACACCTACTTGCTGTAAAGAGAATTTTTAGATATCTCAAAGGCCAACCAAAACTGGGTCTTTGGTATCCTAAGGATTCACCTTTTGATTTGGTGGCATACTCTGATAGTGACTATGGTGGATCTAATGTGGACAGAAAATCAACCTCTGGAGGATGTCAATTCTTTGGCCCAAGATTGGTCTCATGGAAGTGCAAGAAACAAACAACAGTTTCAACTTCAACAGCTGAGGCTGAATATATTGCTGCCTCAAGCTGCTGTTCACAAGTATTGTGGATCCAGAATCAGCTTCTGGATTATGGTTTGTCTTTCTTGAATACACCAATTTATATTGATAACACAAGTGCTATTAGCATTGTCAATAATCCAGTGAAGCATTCTAAAACAAAACACATTGAAATCAGGTTTCACTTTATTAGAGATTGCAATGAGAAAATATTAATCCAAGTTATGAAAGTTCCTACTGATGATCAGTTAGCTGATCTGTTCACTAAAGCATTTGATGTGAGCAGGTTCAACTTTTTGATCTCAAACATTGGAATGATTAACCTGGACTAACAGTTGTTTGTTCCTCTATGTTTTCTCACTAACAGTTTGCAACTGTTAGTATTGATATCTAACAATTGTTGGTTTAAGTGTTCAGCAAAGAGAAGAACTATGTGTCCCATCAACATTTTTGGAGGTATCTGGATGCATGTCCCACAAACAGTATGGTCAAGGTTTGTTACTTTATTAAGAACAGTTCTCAACTGGTCAAGGTTTGTCACTTTACTGTGTAGTGTGTTGACTGGACATGACAGGTCACTGCATGCTTAATTATTGGTCATTTTTTAACCACAACTTTGTCTATAAATTAGCATGCATTTGAAGTCCAAAGAGCATAATTTTGTCTACAAATGGCTACTAACCATTTCATCTTGAACTTCAAAAAGATCAATGCTAAGCAGAGTTATGTGACCATTCCAGCTCCCTTTGTTAGGATGCATGAGATTTGGAAGTACTCCTCATGTATTCTTGACATGAATGGAGTTTGTGATAGTTTCACTTTAACCCAGCATCCAGACCCACGTAGGCCGTACAAAATGACTGATCATGTTCGAATAAGAGGTGAATTTGAACATTTTATTCAAAGCAAAAATTTACCTACCCCCTGCTGCTTGTTGTTTGAATTGAATCTGGAAGTCACTGAAGGCTCGGTTGTATGGTTCAATGTCAAAAGGAATGATGCTGATAATGAAGTCATTGTACTTGATGATGATGAAGTTATTGTAATTGATGACTAGTCATGGTCAAATGAATGTACTTTGTAGTACCTCTGTGTTAAACATGAATAAAATGCATAATTTGATGATGTTTTGTCAGCTAATGTTTTTGCCAGCTGATGCTTGTTGACTGACAGTTGCACGTGTTCAACTAACTGTTTTTCCAAAATTAAAACTAACAGTTTCCAACTGTTAGTGAATGGAGTGCACAACTGTTAGGCAACCTGCATGTTCTTCTATGGGGGAGAAATTCTTTTAAGTAACAGTTGTACTTTCTTCCGATAATAGTTCTCAACTGTTCGTTCATTTTTTATCCATCAACTGTTAGCTTACTTAAGGGTGTTTTAGTCTTTGCAGAATCTGAGGATGTTTGAATTCTTTTAATATTCGAAACATATATAAGGCATTCCCTCCTCACAAGTTCATTCACACCTACTGAACTTCGATCATACGCAAACCCTAGAATTTTGCTTTCGACTCACAATGGCTCCCCTTCCCTTCGTGAAAGAACACAACATGCTAGCATATCTTGCCAAACCTGATAACCTGAATGCATTTCATGACATGATCGATTACCTTTCAATGTCCAATCTCATCACTGCTCTCACCGTAAACCCAACCATCTACACTTCCCATCTGGATCAATTCTGGAAAAATGCAACGATCAGAGAGGAAGTTGGAGTACAATGGATTGATACAACAGTTGATGGTATGGATGTGTCCATTTCTAAGGATACCATCCGCCAACATCTACAACTGAATGATCGACATGGTGAGTATTCTGACTCTGTCTCTTTAGAATTTTTGCATACCGAGTTAGTTAAGCTTGGTTATGAGGGCCCTGGGGGTAAGGGTACCTTTTATAAAGGACAGTTATGCGCACACTAGAAGTATTTAATACATACTCTCTAGCAGTGTATTAGTCCTAAAAGAACAGAGTGGAATGAATTTGGAAGCAACATTGCTTTGGCCTTGATCTGCTTGGCAAACAATCGTTGCTTCAACTTTTCCAAAATAATATTTAACCGGATGGTAAAGCATCTAGGGACCAAATATGGTCTATTTTTGATGTACCCCAGGTTTGTGCAAGTTTTTCTAAACTTTTTGTTGCCAAAACTTCAAACACACAAGAGGGTGATCATTCCCTCTGCTCATGTGGCCTCCACATTGAGCAAGTTGCAAATAAATGGCAAGAGTTTCTCTGGTGCCATAACTCCACCACTCTCTGCAATGGTGGAGTTCATTTCAAGAAACAGGGCTGCTAGGGTTGAGCATGAAGTCCACCACATTGCTACACCACCAACTCTAGAACCCACAGCTCATGATACTCATATAATCCCTTCTGCTACCTTTGATAGAGCTACAACACAAGCCCCTCCTCTGAAAACATTCCAAAAGCGAAAAAGAACTGTTAGTGCTCCTTCCACCACAGTTCCAGAATCCCAAACTGTTAGCCCTGCACAAGTGCATTCACCTGTGCAGAATATCGAAAGGGAACCATTCGTGCTGTCTCCCAGGCTGATACTACTGTTTCATCCACAAGGGATGAATATGATAGTGTTAACATTGCTAAGACCTCAGCCACGGCAACAGAGGCTGGTAAAACAGCTTCTGGAATCCCCTGTACCAAGAACAAAGGGGTACTGTTGTGGAAACTTCTAGGAGTAACCCAACAGTTGCATCTGTCAATGATATGTTCACCATGGCAACATTGGATGAACTTGAGGCAAGTCTGAAACAAAAGGCATTGACGAACTCAGAGCTTGTACCATTCGTTGCTGCTTTCCTCTATCTCAAAAAGAGGAATTTCCAATATGACAGGATTCTGGAAAAACATAATGAAGTGATCATCAGACAGGATAAACAGATCAAATTTTTGTCTGAGACACTAAAGAAGGCAACTGATGTCCTTCGAGTTCATGATTAACGGTTCCAACTGTCCAAAATAAGTGCAACAACCCCCTCTCAAACCGTTCCAATCAAAAAGGGGGAGAAATCTTTAAAGCCAGGGATGATTCAACCAACAGTTGTTGAAACAGTTATGCAGGCTGATCCAACAGTTATACCAGATACACAAACAGGTGCAACTTCAAAACCAACAGTTGCAGTTCAACAAACAGCTGCAAGTGTTCAACCAGTTGAAGAAGAAGAAAGGTTGTCAGCAGTGGATAGGGTGTTGATAAAAAAGATGATTATGACAGGAGACTATCCAACAACTGAGGTGTTCAAAGCATGGTCAAAGGTTAAGCAAAATCATCTCATTGAAATTGGTGCTCAAACTCTTAACATTAGCACATTTAAAATGGCTCAAAAGATTGATGATGGGTGGTTAGATGGGAAAGTGTCAAAGCTGGAACCAATTGCACATAAGCCAGGGTTTAAAGGCATTGCTATTATTGAAGGAAAGATGAAAAGAGGCCCCTTGTGCTAGGTAAGGGAAAGGAGATTTTTGTTGATATTCCTAAGATAAAGCTCTCAAAAGAACAACAAGAATAGCATGATCATGAGATAGCTCTAAGGCTGGAAGCTGAGCTCAAAGAACAAGAGCTGAAAGACTTTGAATTAGCTCAACAGCTGGCTGATGAAATCACTGCTAAGATTGATGAGGAAGAAAAAGAAAAGAAAGCTGGCAAGGGAGTCAAAAGAAAACGAGTTGTGATGAAGAAAACAGTTCCACCTCCTAAGCCAGCAGCTGAACCTCAAAAGAAACCTCAACAACATCAACAATCCCAAACAGTCCAAAGTCTGAAGAGAAAGTTAAATCTGAAATGGTTCAAACCATCCTTCATGATAGACTTAGAATGGAAGTTGAAGAAAGAGTAAATAAACTTGTGGCAGAACATCTAGGACAAAAATCCCACATTACTGAGTGGAGATTTGAATTTTTGAGGATTGAAACTGGAAAGAAAGGGGTGATAATTGTAAGAGAAGTAGAGCCGATTGAAAGTTATGCCAGCTTCTTACAATTGATGGATAGTGTGACTAGGAGAGATATTCAAGAAATGTATGAATATGGAGTAAGTCACTATGGGGAAGCTGCTGAAGTTGAAATCAGAGTCTTGATGAGGCACTTAACAAGCATATGTGATCCACTGAAAGTAATGCCCATGGTGATAAGTGATGATGTCTTTCCAATAAGATCTATGAAAGTATATGATAAATCGAGAGTTTATCATATGGTAATGGGAAAGGGAAGAACTCAGTGGTTTGATTTTGACTTTGTTGAACATGGTAAAATAAAGTTGATATATATGTTAAAAACAAAGTTCTTTGGCCCTGTTAAAATAAAGGAAGAACTGATAAAGAGGGTGAAGGAAAGGTTGGAGCAAATAGAATCAAGTAAAAAGTAATTTTTCTTTTTATATTTTGATTGTAATAGTTTGACTTTGCATTATCAATGTTAATATGTTCTTTACTTATGTTAATTTGTCTATAGTTGAACCCTTAAAACAAACAACTTAAATGTATTGTTCAATACTTTAAGTTAGGGGGAGATTGTTGGGAAATTGGCTAAGTTATTGAAACTGGTATACATGCAAAGATCAAAACTGCTAATGAATTTTGTGAAAACACTTCAAAACTGTTAGAAGAATTCTGATAAAACAGTCGAGGACTGTTAGCTGAAATACGAAGACAGTTGTAACTAACAGTTGCTGTAAGCTTTACAGCTGTTAGTCCAAGAGATCAGAACTGTTAGTACGAAGTTTACAACTGTTAGAAGACCTTGAAGAGAAGACTGTTAGAAGAAGATCAGAACTGTTTCATTCAACAAACAATTTCGGTTGAGCTATTTATGGAAAATGCTATCTTCGTGGATTTGAAGTATATCTTTATCAAAGTTCGAAGATTATCAAGATTATCTCAGAAGATAGAAGATTTCCTAACTGTCAACTTATCAAGGAGGATCAAGAGTCTATATATACTCGATTAGAATATAGATCTCTTAATCATTATTATTTTTATATTTGTACGTAATTGTTATTTGCTTTCAAAAAGTGTTTAGCCTCTAAGTTTCTTTTGAAACCTAAGAACAAATTGTGTTCTTCGTCTAACATAAGAAGTTAGATTGGAGGTGTAGGTGAATATTGTAATCATCGATTGGTTATCAATAAACATCTTTTTGGCAGTATTACTTTGTGTTTATTGATTGAATTGTTCTTGTGTTCAAAACCTTTTTAATCAATTAAGTGTGATTCCGCAACTTCTTAATTGATTGTGATCAAAACTATAGATTGTCTTTTTAACAACCCTGATTCTATTTCAAAAGATAATTCTTGTTATTTGATATTAAGCGATATCCGATCCTGACAGCTAAGGGTTGTCCCATATTCGATGTATCTGATTATCCTATGTGGAAATTCAGAGCCATGCTTTTCCTCAAGTCCATTAACAATCGTATGTATGACGTCATCATTAAAGGACCAATCATCCCCAAGATTCATGCGGTTGTCAATGATACGTCCACTGATAAAATAGAAAAGGAAGTGAAGAAGCCTGTTACATCCTGGACTGATGAAGATTGGAAATTATATTCTCTGGATGACAAGGCAAAGAGTGTTCTGGCTAATGCCCTGACCAATGAGATCTTGCATACTGTGACTTGGTGTCAATTTGCTAAAGAGATCTAGGATATTCTGAGTATTACATATGAGGGCACAGATCTGGTCAAGCAGCAGAAGAAGAATCATCTGAACAGATCCTATGAAAACTTCTTCTCTAAGAAGAATGAAACCTTTGCTGATGTGTTTACCAGGTTTCACTGTTTGATTAATAACCTTCTAGGTGTATGCATTAAAAAGAATGAAGCTGACCTAGTGCTAAAATTTCCAGATGTGTTACCAGAAAAGTTCAATGAAGTAACTACGGGACTAAGGGCTGGAGGAACATTACACATGTATAACCTACAGTCCATTTATGGGTTCTTGCTCAATCATGAACAGATCACATAGCACAAGAGAAGTTCTTAACAACAACTGAAGGATTCTTTTGATAAAACTGATGTTGCATTAGTTGCACAGAAAAAGAAGAAAAGTTCAAAAGCCTTAGTTATTGAATCTGAGACTGAGTCAGACTCTCAAGCTGACAATTTAGACTCAGACTCAAGTGATGCTGATGATGTTCAGACTATCACTGAGCAGATGGCCATGCTAGCCAGATGTTTGAGAAAAGCTCAAAGAGGAAGAGGAAGATCTGACAGGGGCAAAGGAAAGAGTTCTTTTGATCCCAAGAAAGTTGTGTGTTTAATTGTCAGAGAAAGGGACACATTGCTGCTGAGTGCAGATCAAAGAAGGATCAATCAGCTTCAGTTGCTAATAAAAATGCTTACATAGCAGATACGTATAAAAAGAAATATACTCAGCTCAAGAAAAGAAAGCCTGAAGACAAGCCCAGTGCAAATAGACTCTATGCTGAAACTTGGGATACATAATCATCTTCCTCAGATGATGATGATAAATGTCTGATGGCTTAAGAAGATGAAGAGTTTGAAATAGCTGAAGTTGATTACGGTATGTCTAAATCAACTTTTGAAGTTGACATGAAGATAGTTGAGGAAAACAACAAACTTGGTGATTGGGATCCTTCCTCCATGTACAAGGTTAGTAATTTCAACTCTTACACTGATGAAGAAAAAGGTCTTGCATTCGATTATCTGTTAAATGATTTCAAGACCAGCCTTAAGTCCCAAAAAGACCTCAAACCTGATATAGCTAATCTAAAAGATGAGATTATTGAAAATCAATCTCTCATTGATTTTTGTAAGAAGGCACAATGTGATCTTGATTGTCAAAGACACATAAATAAACTTCTAAGTGACGAACT
Organism: Pulicaria dysenterica; assembly: GCA_947179395.2. Taxonomy (NCBI): domain Eukaryota; kingdom Viridiplantae; phylum Streptophyta; class Magnoliopsida; order Asterales; family Asteraceae; genus Pulicaria; species Pulicaria dysenterica. Next base: position 26,995,831 of record OX359294.1, on the reverse strand, counting down.
TCAGGAAGGCAAAGATAAAGCTGACCAACATCAAAAGGTCACTGAATCATGGTGTAAGTCATCAAGGCTTGCTGAAAAGTGCATCAACCAACAAATTCCTAAACAGGTACAAGTTGTACTTGGAGGTGACTATTGTTGGTCCCTTGGTGAGAAGGTCAACAAGCAAGTAATGTGTAGAAGGGGGGTTGAATACACTTTCTGCGGAAAATTGAACAAATCCATAAAAAGTATTAACACACATCAAACTAGAAACAATCGAATGCTTTGCTTTTCAATAATATGAAGATGATTACAGACATAATCAAGTAAGTAACACTCGATATGTAAACACCTAATGTAAATCAAATCTATCAATCTCTCAAACTTTGCTATCTATAATCTACTTATGATTATAGATACAGGACGACTCTATAAACAGGATTTAATCACAGATTGAATTCTTACAAATTTCACAACAAATGTGAATATTCAAACACAAGAACAACTTGGCAATCTGTGAGTTTCTTGATCACGTTGAACTGACAAACAGTGCATCAAGATTCGTAATACATACGGTTTGGGGTGAATTCTATTTGGCTCTTTTTTGGTCGTACCTCTAAACTCATCAGGAGATAAGTATATATATTCCTGTTCCTACGGATTCTAACAAACTAGAACTAATCCTAATCTGCTAACAAACTAACCGATAATCCGGAATCTTGAATCTTGAATCTTCTTATCTTGAGTCTTCAATCTTCAATCTTGATTCTAGAATCTTCTTCTCGTTGCCGTAGATATAGAGAGATAAAAGGAATTTAAAACATATTTAAATTCTTTTGAACTGACTTCTTACTCGGACTAAGTTACTCAGCTTGAAACTCATGAAGTTGAGTTCTTCGAGAACAAACCCGAAAACAAACACAAACTAACATGTATAATAATTAGCTCATCCTTAAAAGTCCTAATAGTTAGCTAGAACTTAGTTAGCAACTCTATTGAGCTGACTCAGTATATACGCTGAGTCACTCAGCTTGAAACACATCAAGCTGAAAACTCAACCTATATCTTAGGTGACATACACAGCTTATCAAACACATTGATAACCTTACTAATTCTGTTTACAGCTTATATTCAGCTTATAGTCTAAGCTGATCAAATAAATTTACAGCTTATATTCAGCTTATGCTCAGTCTGAATCACTATATGTGTTCAGTCCGACTAAGCTTCATAATTCTGTTTAAGTTGTATTTAGAACTCATCTTACAAACTTAACTTTGTCTCATTAAATTTCAACTGATGAGATCATTTGACCAACAAACTCCCCATATTTGATGATGACAAAACCATCAAATAATTCTTAAGTTTGTTTAACAGTATTATGTTTTAAATCTCAAACTTATTAAGATTTTATTTTTGAACTAATCAAATATTAATTGAACTTTTCAATTTTAATTGAACTTATCAATTATAAATGGAACATACCAACGTTAAGTTGAACAAACCAACCAATCATGTTAATGAATAAGAACTAATCAATTATTTATTCAAGCTGAACTAATCAGACTAATAGTTATGAACATATCATAACACAGTTGAACATATCAAACTAGTACTTGTATTAAATGAACACATCAAAATACAAAAATTTTGATCACTCAGATCATGCACACATAGTGCTTACAAAGTTAGAACTAATATAATATGTACAATAGAACTAATCTATTATAAAGTTTATCTTATGAACTCAGGATGTAGAAGTTCCCAGTTAATGATATCTTTATTGATTTCGTCTAGCAACTTCTCATCTTCTATATTTCCTCTGAGTTCTTTCTATTGTACTCTGATGATTTTGTTTAGCTTGTATTTCACAAAATGATTAGAGCTATCATCACCAAGACAACTTCGAATGTGTAAGGCATCCCTAACTTTTAGATAGCAGATCTCATTTAGCTTGATGAAGCTAGGTTTGCCTGCCTGATCATTAAACATAAATCCCTGAACAGGTGTATCAATAACTTCATTTTCTTTGAACTCCGCACCTTCAGGTACTTCAAATAGTTTCTCCCATTGCAGACCAGGAACTGGAACATATCTCAGCTCCTCAGCTTTATTAATCAGTTTAGAAACTTCAACAAACATTTCTTGCTTGATTTGACTTCTCTTGACCTTCTTGAGCATCATTATTATTCTTTTCCATTCTATGTAGCCCATCCTGTGAACAAATCTCAGGTCCATTCCCATTGTAGATTTATCATCAAATTCTAAGTTGAGAATGATGGCTCCATTTACTCTGCTCAAAGTCATGCCTCTCATCTCTCCGCTTGAGCTTCTTCTAAAATAGCATTCTTGAATTTCTGCGTCTGTATATGGAATAGGATCAGGTCTTGGACCGGTTTAATCAGCTTCAGCTTGAGCCAAAGCTTTTCTTTCTTTTTCCTTTTCTTGGTCCCTCACTTCCTTTTCTTTTCTCTTCTTCAACTCAGCTACAGAGATCCCAAGCTCATTTGCTTCTTCTTGCTCGAGCATCTCTATTAAATTTCTTGTAGCATTTTCTTCCTCTGTTTCAGAAACGCTGCCAGCTTCAGATTAAGATTCTATCACTTTTTGTTTCTTAGCTGCAGGTTCTTCTTTTTCTATCTCCAGCTCCCCCTTAAGTTGAGCTTGCCTCTCTGCTCCTTTTGCTAGAGCTAGTAGAGCTTCAGCTTGAACTAACTCATCGTCAGCTTCAGCTGGGACCTTCTCCCCCTTTTTGTCATCATCAATAGGGGTCGATGTCTGTTGTTGTTGGAGTGCAACAACTGCAGAGGCAATCTCTTGAACATCCTTAGTCAGCTTCTCAAGTCTTTGATATATTTTTCGTTTGTGCTTTTTCGGCTTGAGATGGAACAAACCAAACTGAGCTGCTATATATTGTTTCAATTGTTGGATGCAAGAGGAGGGAGATTCATCAACCGGAGAGTGAGTGGGTGCGTCATTCAAAGGTTGGTGTTTACCTTCAAACTCATGTGCACTAGAATCTGGACCCTGTGATTCATCTTGGTATGGAGATGAAACATTGACAGGTCGTGCTGGTGGGTGTGAGAAGTGAAGAGAAGTAATTGGGCTTGAAACGTGAAGTGTATGGGTTGGTCGTTGACTTATTGGGTTGGAGGGGGTGATTGGGATTGGTCATTCTTTCAATGTTCCCTGAGTGTGTCTGCTCAGGCACAGTAACAGGCTCTCCCATGGCGCTGGAGAGTGTGGGCTGAGTAGACACCACACCCGGATAAGGCTATAGGGTTGATATGAGCCTCGAGGTTGACACCTTAAGACTAGGCGTCTCTCCCTTAACTCCTGCCTGGGGAGGGATCAATGTGATCTCAGCTCCAGTGATGCCTATAGGAGTGGCACCGTCTTTGGCAGTTTTGTGAGTATAGGTTTGAATATTCTCCCTAGTAGCAGTGGACATACTAGGGGTAGCTTCAGAGTGGAGTTGAATGGAAGGTGGAGGAAATAGGTTAGACTGGGTTGGGTTTACCACAGTCTTATCTCCATATGATGATGAAGAAAAGTGAGAAGAAGTTGAGAAAGGAGGAGTGATACCTTGTCTGGGTCTTGCATCGAATGCAGACTCTGAAGATGACTTAGAACCAGAGGGAGAGAAAGGCTCAGCTTGAGCAGGTTGCTCAGCTCGATGATCTGATTCAGCTCCAGATGCTCCCCCTTGGTCTGACTCCTCAGTTTCACTTTCAGATGAAGCTTCCTCACCTATCCCTCGCATTGGGTTACTCAGACCTTCCTGGTGTGGAAAGATGTCATTGTTGAACATCTTTGAGATAAGTGCTGGGGCAGGGAAAACATCCTGTCCAGCTTCATAAAGCTGTTATCCCAACTCAGCTTCCACCACAAAGGATAAGTACCTTATAAATGGTACATGGAGATCCCTTGATGTCTTTAACACTTGGGCTTTGAGCTCGTTAACGATGAGTAGTGCATAGTCCATATTTCTAGCATGGTACATGTTGTAGAGCAGCTGCATCTCGTACTCATTCACCTGGTCCAAGCCTCCAATCTTCGTGCCATGTGAACGGATCACAGTTGACACTATGAAGCCCCATCTAGTAGGAAAAGTTGCATTCTTTATGACACCCTCACTCTGTGGGTGACCCATGTTGGGTAGGACTGACCTTGCCACATTCCTAGTAACAGAAGCTTCAAACACATCATTTTCAGGGAGTTGAAGAACTTCCCTTAGCCACTGTAAAGTTATGACAACTGTTCTATCCCCATTTAGAACAGTGCCAGCAATCTCTCCCCTGTTCTGGTCGTAAGTGCAAGTGTACCCGACCTCCAACAGGTGTTGTGGAACAATGTGGAGTGATGCTCCTGAGAAAGCGAATGCCAAGGAGCATTTTCGAATATAGTCCACCCACAGTTCATATCCTCTGCCTTGTTACCTTTCTGGAATCGTGATACAAGCTCGTTGATTGTTAATTAGAATCAACGGAACACCATTATTCTTCCTTTAAGCACCTCTGACCATCCCATCACCGAGAATAAGAACGGTTCCGTCCATTGTTGAATTACACTGAGTAACTATTGAGTTCGCACTGAGCAAGTAAAAATTCGCACTGAGCGTTTTAGAAATCGCACTGAGCAATTTAGGGTTTCAATATGGACTGTTGATTAAACGAAGAAAGAGAGGTGTTCATGAAAGGTATTTGAGTGTAGCAGAAGTTGAGCAATTAGAATTGTAAGTGTAAACCTCTTAATATTGGTTATGATCGTTTTATATACCTTTCTGAGGAGAGAGAAAAGTTACCGTTGGAATTCCCTTTCTATCCGTTATGCACAACAAATATACGGTTTAAGGTGACAGTAATCGATATGAAACTTATCATCTCCCAATGGTTAAATATGCGAGATAATATTATTCACTTACAACAATATCATTTACACAGTTGTATTACACCAATACACAATGGGTATAAAATGTGATTTGAGACTGACTCAAATACATAACGACTTATGAATTAATAACTAATATGTGTTATTAATTCATAGTTTGGACACACCAAGTTGAGTAACTAATTACTCAACTTTAGTCAAACACTCAACTTGAGTTGATCACTCAGCTTGAGATTGAAACACAGCTTGAGTGGAGCACACAGCTCAGAATTAATGACACATAGTCAATATTGTTTGAGATTGACTCAAACTTATATTTTAACTACACTGAGTAGTTAAAGCAAGTTTGGAAGTTACCAAACGTGTGAACTAATCACACAGCTTGAGTTAAGCACATAGCTCAGACTCAATGACACTTAGTCATTTCTGTTTCAGACAAACTCAAACATTTGAACTCATCATTCAGCTTGACAAAATATTCAGTTTATGAAAACTTATTTATAAACCGTGCACTCAGCTTAAGACACTTAATCTTTGTCAAACTGAAACTCAAATTCTAGACACATAACTAGGGGTTGAGCATACGCAATTCACTTAGTAGATACATAAACCTCTTTTCATCAAGTGGTTTTGTAAAGATATCTGTCAATTGGTCATCAGTGGAGATAAATTTGATGTTAACTTTACCTTTTTTCACGATGTCCCTGATGAAGGGATGTCTAATCTCAATGTGCTTAGTTCTTGAGTGGAAGACTGGATTGTAAGTGATGGCTATAGCACTTTGGTTATCACAGAAGATAGGAGTTTTCTTGAAACTCATACCAAAGTCTTGAAGCTGATATTACATCAACAGGATTTGAGCACAACAGCTTCCTGCTGCAACATACTCAGCTTTAGCAGTTGAAGTAGCCACTGAGTTCTGCTTCTTACTAGTCTAGCTTACTAACTTCCCTCCAAGTATTTTACATCCTCCTATTGTCGATTTTCTGTCTAACTTGCGCCCAACATAGTCAGCATCTGAAAAACCAACTAACTCAAATCGAGAGTCCTTTGGATACCAAAGTCCTAGATTTGGTGTACCTTTAAGGTACCTAAAGATCCTTTTCACTGCTTGAAGATGTGATTCCTTGGGATTTTCCTGATATCTTGCACAAACACATGTAGCAAACATGATTTCCCTCCAAGTATTTGACATCCTCCTATTGTCGATTTTCTGTCTAACTTGCACCCAACATAGTCAGCATCTGAAAAACCAACTAACTCAAATCCAGAGTCCTTTGGATACCAAAGGCCTAGATTTTGTGTACCTTTAAGGTACCTAAAGATCCTTTTCACTGCTTAAAGATGTGATTCTTTAGCATCTGCCTGATATCTTGCACAAACACATGTAGCAAACATGATATCAGGTCTACTGGCTGTCAAATAGAGTAATGAACCTATCATTCCTCTATAGGTAGACTAACATACAGACTTACCATCTGAGTCTTTACTCACCTTGACAGCTGGTGACATGGGTGTTTTCATGGTTGAACTAGAATCAAAACCATATTTCTTTATCAAATCAAGAACATACTTGCTTTGATTGATGAATATTCCATGAGGCTTTTGTTGAATTTGTAAGCCTCGGAAATATGTCATCTCACCCATCATGCTCATATTGTACCTTCGTGATATAATTTTGGAGAACCATTCACACAGAGATTCATTTGAAGAACCAAAAATAATGTCATTCACATAGATTTGTACAAGAATCACCTGTTCTTTACCCTTTTTGATAAAGAGTGTCTTATCTATACTTCCTCTGGTGAAAGCCAATGATAGTAGTTAATTGGACACTGTATCATACCAAGCTCGTGGAGCTTGTTTAAGACCATACAAAGCCTTGTCTAACTTATAGACATGATGTGGAAACTTTAAACTAACAAAGCCATGAGGTTGTTTCACATAGACTTCCTCCGGAATGTTTCCATTTAAGAAAGCACTCTTCACATCTATTTGATAGACTTTGAAATCTTTATATGCTGCATAGGCTAAGAACAGCCTTATGGCTTCAATTCTAGCATTAGGGGCAAAGGTCTCATCATAGTCGATTCCTTCTTCTTGTTTATACCCTTGACCAGCCTGGCTTTGTTCCTAACAATCACTCCATCCTTGCCCATTTTGTTTCTATAGACCCACATAGTGCCTATAATTGTATGATTTTTGGGGGCTGGGACAAGACTGCAGACTTTGTTTCTCTCAAACTCATTAATCCTTCTTGCATAGCTTCAATCCAATCTTTATCCTCTAAGCCTTCTTCAGTCTTCATTGGTTCCATTTGAGATACGAAACCAAAGTAAGCAACATAGTTTGTTGTTGCCTTTGATCTAGTCATGACTCTTTCTTGAACATTACCAGTTATTTGATCTTAAGGATGGTCTTTGAGGAATTTAAATGTTTTAGTGTGAGATTGTGGTTCTGGATCTGAGTGATATTGAGGACTCTGAGGTGAATTTACATCCTTAGTCTCAATTGCAGCATGGTTATTAAACTGTTGATCACTAAGATCTTCACTCTGAGTAACTTCTGCTCCAAATGGATTGATGAACTCATCATCTTTCTCAGCTTGTGAGTCATTTGGATTTCTTTGATGAACATACATCATCATCATTGTCATCATCCATGGCATACAATGCATTTGACATTCTGGTTTCCTCAGGCTTTTCAAGCTCACTCAGACTGACCAACTCAGCTTGTCTTTTATCAGCTTGATCAAAACTGTTTTCATCAAATGAGACATGAATTGATTCTTCTATAGCCTTTCTCCTGGTATTATACACTCTGTAAGACTTGGAGATTGAGGAATAACCAACAAATATTCCAGGATCAGCTTTAGGTTCCAACTTATGGAGCTGATCTCTTTGATTCAGCACATAGCATTTTGAACCAAAGACATGGAAGTAACCTATATTAGGCTTTCTAGATTTATACATTTCATATGCTGTTTTGCCATGTCTTTTGACAATGATTGATCTATTCTAAATATAGCATGTTGTACTTACAGCTTCATCCCAGAAATAGAGTTTCAATCCTGTCTAACACAACATTGTTTTAACAGCCTTAATTAAGGTTCTATTTCTCATTTCAGTCACTCCATTTTGTTGAGGAGTTCTGACTGAGGAGAAATTTTGTAATATTCCTTTTTGTTCGCAAAAGTTTTATAGGGTTGAGTTTCTGAACTCTGTCCCATGATCACTTCTGAGTTGCTTTACAGACTTACCTTTTTGCAACTCTTCTAGTTTCATGAAACTTATTATCTCCAGGGCAGCATCACTTTTGGCTTTGAGGAATATTACCCAGGTGAATCGTGAGAACTCATCTACTATCACCAAAGTGTACTTCTTGCCACTTAGGCTTGGAGTACTTATGGGTCCAAACAGATCCATATGCAACATATGCAGTAGGCCTGTTATTGAAAAAATTTTCTTTGATTTGAAGGACCCTTTATGGTGTTTCCCTTGTTCACAAGCTGAACAAAAATTTGTCCTTGACAAATGTGATCTTTGGTAATCCAGAGACTAACTCTTTATTGGATAGCATATTTATATTTTTGAAATTTAAATGCGATAATATTTTATGCCACAACCAATTCATCTTAGGATCAGATTGGGAATACATGCATGTTTCAGTATAGGGATCAGCAGAAATAAGATCAAGTAGATACACATCTCTTTCTATTTTTGCTATTAATACAGGCTTACCCTTAGCATTATATATAGTTCCTTCTTTCTTCCTAAATGTAACAATATTGTCTTTATCACACAACTGGCTAATACTTATCAGATTCTGTTTAAGACCCTTGACATATGCAACCTTCTGGAAAGTCACCTTGCCAGCATGCATCTTCCCATAACCATTAGTTCTTTCATGGGAGTTGTCACTAAATGTTACTTTAGGACCTTCATCTTCCAGGAAATCACTAAGAAGTCATTTCTACCAAGTCATGTGCCTTGAACATCCACTATCCAAGTACCATTTACTTGAGCCATGCACATGATAAGTAAATTAAACACATTAGTTTTGTTTGGGAACCCACATCATAGTAGGTTCAGATGTTGAGCACTTAGCATCTTCATCTTGTGGAACTGACTGTTTAGCTTGAGAAGGAACTAAATCCTGTGTAGGCTGATCAGCCTGTTCCTGTTCAAGCCTTGAGATTTCAATGTCACAGTCCTTGGCCTCATGTCCTCTACTTCTGCACTTGTAGCATCTCCTTCTTCCAATGATTACAGGAGGTAAAGTGTTTAATAATCCTTGTGTGAATTTTCTCTCAGTCTTAGGATTATATGTTGTGGATAACTTTTCAACTTTCTTTGCATGTTGATTCACTTGATGTTCACTGACTTTAGACTTACCTTTGTCAGATCATTGTTTGTTATCCTTTTATTCAGAGGTTTGACCAACAAACTTCTTTTTGATGACTTTGGACTTACCACTATCATGCTTTCTGGACTTACCAGTTTCAACAGGTTTGGACTTACCACTGTTGATCTCCTTGCACATACCATGTTCAACAACTTTGGACTTACCATTGTTGTGATGTGACCTTTGACTTACAGTGGTCTTCCTATTCTTGTAACTTCTCTCTGAGCCAGATAGGGAATGTTATCTTTTGAAAGGATTTGGATAAAGCCTTTCTATGACTAAAGTTCTTTGAATAGGCTGAGTGCCTAATCTGTCTAGCACAGACTTACTATGCTGTTTAGATGTTGAACACTCATTTCCATGATATTTTGCCTTTACAAACATATTGTATTTAAGCTTTTGACCATGTTTATTCTCTGAGGCTAATTTCAGAGACTCAATCAGTTGTCTATCCTCCTCAGAGTCTGTACTTGCTATCTCATCATCATCAGCTGCATAAGCAGCGGATTGATAGTCACCTCCAAGTACAGCTAGTACCTGTTTAGGAATTTGTTGGTTGATTCACTTTTCAGCAAGCCTTGATGACTTACACCAAGATTCAGGGACCTTTTGAAGTTGGTCAGCTTTATCTTTGGCTTCCTGAAGTTCTTCACATAGAAGTTTATTGATGTGTTTTTGACATTCAAGATCACACTGAGAGATTGATTTTCCGTAATCTTATCTTTTAGTTTAGCTATCTCAGCTTTGAGGTCTTTTTGAGACTTAAGACTGGTCTTGAAATCATTTAACAAATAATCGAATGCAAAACCCTTTTTCCAGCGGTGTATGAGTTGAAATTACTAACATTGTACATGGAAGCAGGATCCCAATCACTGAGTTTGCTGTTTTCCTCAGCTTCCTTCATGTCAGCTTTGAAAATTGATTCAGTAAGACCGTAATCAACTTCGTCTATTTCAAACTCTTCATCTTCTTGAGCCATTAGACACTTGTCATCATCATCTGAGGTAGATGATGTTACGATAAAACAAGCGGTAGATTGAAGGATTGCTATATGTAACTATGATAGGTTGAGAGAGAATCTCATTTCACCTTAAAACACACAATTTATTTCAAGAGTTGTGTGCAATCCTTACATTTCCTTGTCTAGCACAAGGGTTATATACCTATAAGGAATATTTACAATAAGCACCCTCAACTATTGTTAAACTCCTATTCTATCACAATAATACAGTTCTAACAGATGATTCTGTATCCCAAGTTTCAACATAGAGTCCTTTTGCACTGGACTTGTCTTCATGCTTTCCTTTCTTGCGCTGAGTATATTTCTTCTTGTACTTATCAACCCTGTAAGCACTCTTATCTGCAACTGATGCTGATTCTTCCTTCTTTGATCTGCATTCAACAGCAATGTGTCCCTTCCTCTGACAGTTGAAGCACACAGCTTTCTTGGGATCAAAAGAAATCTTTCCTTTGCCCCTATCAAATCCTTTGAGCTCTTCTCAAACGTCAGGCTAGCATGGACATCTTCTCAGTGATAGTCTAAACATCAACAGTATCACCTGAGTCTGAGTCTGGGTGGTCAGTTTGAGATTCTGACTCAGTCTCAGATTCAACAACCAAGGCTTTTGAACCTTTCTTCTTTTTCAGTGCAACTAATGCAACATCAACTTTATCCAAAGAATCCTTCACTTGTTGTTGAGAAGTTCTCTTGTGCTCTGTGATCTGTTCATGATTGAGCAAGAACCCATAAATGGACTGTAGGTTATATATATGTAATGTTCCTCCATCCCTCAGTGCTGTAGTTACTTCATTGAACTTTTCAAGAAATTTCAGCACTAGGTCAGCCTCATTCTTCTTAATGCCTACACCTAGCAGGTCATTAATCAAGCAGTGAAACCTGGTAAACACATCAGCCAAGGTTTCATTCTTCTTAGAGAAGAAGTTTTCATAGGATCTGTTTGGATAATTCTTCTTCTACTGCTTGACCAGATATATGCCCTCATATGTGATACTCAGAGTATCCCAGATCTTTTTTGCCGATTGACACCCAGACATAGTATGCAAGATCTCATTGGTAAGGGCATTTTCCAGAACACTCTTTGCCTTGTCATCAAGATTATAAAGTTTCCAGTCTTCATCAGTCCAGGATGCAACAGGGTTCTTTAATTCCTTTTCAGTTCTGTCAGTTTTGTTAGTGGACATATCACTGACAACTGAAAAAATCTTGGGGATAATAGGTCCTTTAGTGATGACATCGTACATACGATTCTCAATGGACTTGAGGAAAAGCATGGCTCTGAATTTCCACATAGGATAGTCAGATCCATCGAATATAGGACAGCCCTTAGCAGACATATGAGGAAAGTTTGATGAATTACTGCTTGTAAACATTGTATACTTTCTCAGAATCTTGAACTTTCAACTTATAAAATCGTTCAGCCTGCTCTGATACGAGTTGTTGGTCCCTTGGTGAGAAGGTCAACAAGCATATAATGTGTAGAAGGGAGGTTGAATACACTTTCTGTGGAAAATTGAACAAATCAATAAAAAGTGTTAACACACATCAAACCACAAACAATCGAATGCCTTGCTTTTTATTAATAAGAAGATGATTACAGAAACAAATCAAGTAAGCAACACTTGATATGTAAACAACTAATGTAAATCAAATCTCTCAATCTCTCAAACTTTCCTATCTATAATCAATTTATGATTATAGATACAGGACGACTCTCTAAACAGGATTTAATCACATATTGAATACTTACCAATTTCACAACAAATGTGAATATTCGAACACACGAACAACTTGGCAATCTGTGAGTTTCATGATCACGTTGAACTGACAAACCGTGAATCAAGATTCGTAACACATACGGTTTGAGGTGAATTCTATTTGGTTCTTTTTTCGTCGTACCTCTAAACTCATCAGGAGATAAGTATTTATACTCCTGTTCCTATGGATCCTAACAAACTAGAACTAATCCTAATCTTCTAACAAACTAAAGGATAATCCGGAATCTTGAATTTTGAATCTTCTTATCTTAAGTCTTCAATCTTCAATCTTGATTCTGAAATCTTCTTATCCTTGTCGTAGATATAGAGAGATAAAAGGAATTTAAAACATATTTAAATTCTCTTCAACTGACTTCTTACTCGGACTGAGTTACTCAGCTTGAAACTCATCAAGCTGAGTTCTTCGAGAACAAACCCGAAAACAAACCCGAACTAACATGTATAATAATAAACTCATCCTTAGAAGTCCTAAGAGTTAGCTAGAACTTATTTAGCAACTCTATTGATAATCAAGCTGAAAACTCATCAAGCTGAAAACTCAACCTATATCTTAGGTGACATACACAGCTTATCAAACACATTGATAATCTTACTAAGATATAGTCTGAGCTGATCAAACAAATGTACAACTTATATTTAGCTTATGCTCTGTCTGAAACACTATAAGTGTTCAGTCCAACTAAGCTTCATAATTTTGTTTAAGTTGTATTTAGAACTCATCTTACAAACTTAACTTTATCTCATCAAATTTCAACTGATGAGATCATTTGACTAACATCTTCAGCTTTATTAATGATGAGATAAACAATCCGCAGCTTATGCAGCTGATGATGATGAGATAGCAAGTACAGATTCTAAGGAAGATAGACAACTGATTGAGTCTCAGAACTCAGCATTAGAAAAGAAAGATGGTCAAAACCTTAAATACAATATGTTTTTAAAGGAAAAAGATCAGGTAAATGAGTGTTCAACATCTAAACAACACAGTAAGTATGTGCTGAACAGATTAGGCACTCAGCCTATTCAAAGAAATTCTGTCATAGAAAGGCTTAATCCAAATTCTTTCAAAAGACAACACTCTCTATTTGGCTCAGAGTGAAGTTACAAGAATAGGAAGACCACTGTTAGTCAGAGGTCAGATCACAACAATGGTAAGTCAAAAGTTGTTGACATTGGTAAGTCCAAAGACCTCAACAGTGGTAAGTCCAAGACTGTTAAAACTGGTAAGTCCAGAAAACATGACAATGGTAAGTCCAAAGTCATCGAAAAGAAGTTTGTTGGTCAAGCTTCTAATCAAAAGGATAATAAACCAAGATCTGACAAAGGTATGTCCAAAGTCAATGAAGATCAGGTGAATCAACTTGCTAAGAAAGTTTAGAAGTTTTCCTCCACCAATAATCCTAAAGCTGAGGATAAGTTCCCTAAAGGATTATCGAATGATCTATCTCCTGTAGTCATTAGTAGAAGAAGATGCTACAAGTGCAGAGGTAGAGGACATGAGGCCAAGGACTGTGAAATTTAAATCTTAAGGACTGAAAAAGAACAAGTTGATCAGCCTACACAGGACTCAGCACCTGCTCAAGCTGACTAGTCAGTTCCACAAGATAAAGTTGCTAAGTGCTCATCATCTGAACCCACTATCAAGTGGGTTCCCAAACAAAACTAATGTGTTTAATTTTCTTATCATGTGAAGGGTTCAATTAAATGGTACATGGATAGTGGATGTTCAAGGCACATGACTTGGTGGAAAGGACTTCTTAGTGACTTCCAGGAAGATGAAGGTCCTAAAGTAATATTTGGTGACAACTCCCATGGAAGAACTAAAGGTTATGGGAAGATGCATGCTGGCAATGTGACTTTCCCGAAGGTTGCATATGTCAAGGGTCTTAAACACAATCTGATAAATATCATCCACTTGTGTGATGAAAACAATATTGTTACATTTAGGAAGAAAGCGAGAACTATATATAATGCTAAGGGTAAGCCTGTATTAATAGCAAAAAGAGAAAGAGATATGTATCTACTTGATCATAGTTCTGCTTATCCCTATACTGAAACCTGCTTTCCAAAGCTGAGTTGGTTGTGACATAAAAGATTATCATATTTAAATTTCAAGAATATAAATATGCTATCCAATAAAGAGTTAGTCTCTGGAATGCCAAAGATCACATTTTTCAAGGACAAATTGTGTTCAGCTTGTGAACAGGGGAAACATCATAAAGAGTCCTTCAAATCAAAGCCAAATTTTTCAATAATAGACCCACTGCATATGTTGCACATGGATCTGTTTTGACCCATAAGTACTCCAAGCCTAAGTGGCAAGAAATACACTCTGGTGATTGTAGATGAGTTCTCACGATTCACCTGGGTAATATTCCTTAAAGCCAAAAGTGAAGTTGCCCTGGAGATAATAAGTTTTGTCAAATAGGAAGAGTTACAAAAAGGTAAGTTTGTAAAGCAACTCAGAAGGGATCATGGGACTGAGTTCAGAAAATCAACCCTATAAGGCTTTTGTGAACAAAAAGGGATATTACAAAATTTCTCCTAAGTTAGAACTCCTCAACAAAATGGAGTTGCTGAAAGGAGAAACATAACCTTAACTGAGGGTGCTAGAACAATGCTATGTGAGGTAGGATTGAAACTCCATTTCTGGGATGAAGCTGTAAGTACAACATTCTATACCCAGAATAGGTCAATCATTGTCAAAAGATATGGCAAAACAGCATATGAGGTGTATAAATCAAGAAAGCCCAATATAGATTACTTCCATGTCTTTTGTTCAATATGCTATATGCTGAAACAAAGAGATCAGCTCCATAAGTTGGAACCTAAAGCTGATCTTAGAATCTTTGTTGGTTATTCCTCAATCTCCATGTCTTACAAAGTGTATAACTTAAGGAGAAATGCTATAAAAGAATCAATTCATGTCTCATTTGATGAAGACAGTTTTGATCAAGCTGATAAAAGACAAGTTGACTTGGTCAGTCTGAGTGAGCTTGAAAATCCTGAGGAAACCAATATGTCAAATCCCATGTATATCATGGATGATGACAGTGATGATGATGTGTGTCCATCAAAGAAATCATCACAAGCTACAAGGTGTTGTTCCCAAATAGTGAATATTACTAACTTAAATAACAATTAAGTGCGGAAATAGTAATTATAAGAACATAAAGAGATGTCAAAGATTGTTAATATTGATATAACAAACTTTACAGACGAGAATTTAAGAAGAACAGACTTCTTAAATTCAATGAAAAACAAGTACAGACTTGAGAGAAAGTAGACAAACTTTAGCTATTGCTTACTGAACATACAGTAATCGTTAGCTTACTCTTCTCGACTAAGAGAAGAGTATTTATACATTTCCCTAATCAATCCTAGCCGTTGAATAGGTAACAAACGTCACAATCTAGTGAATTGATTAGCAACAGATTTCCTCATGCAAAACCGTCTTGAAAGTGACAGTTGATGACGTCACTGAGGGGACCATTTGCTGAAGACTAACTTCAGTAAACTGAAAGTTTCAGAGATGAAACTTTCATCCCTTCAGATGATCGTTATTTATGACGAGACAAATCTTCAGTTAAAGTCTTCTGCTGAAATCTTCTTCGAATACTTCAGCGCTGATGGAATGTAAACAAATTAAGACTAACAATCTCCCCCTATTTGTTTATAGACCATCATTGTTTACTTAGAATAAACAAATAGAACTATATACTTAAAATAACTCATATGTACATGATCCAGACTGAATATTTTTGGATTCTTTTCATTTTCCAATGTTTTTGAATATATATTTTTTTTTTACAAGAGAAAAGAAATACAAGAAAATAAAGTTCATAGAGAAATCAAGAGCTTCTTGATGGCTTGTGTGCTTGAGTGCCTTCCATGACTTTGGCTTTTTCTTACCATATTTCAGTTTCAGGATCTCTAGGCTTTTTGGCTTCAAATAGTTGTACAATCTTCAGGCGAATATCAGCAGTTTCAGGATCCCTTGAATTAAAGTAGGATGATATTGCCTTCAGATGCATCCAATCAGCATTGTCATGTTCAGACACCCTCTGAAAACTTGGTCTGTCATAAGCATCCTTGAAGAAAAATCCTCTAGGATTGTCAAGAACTTGTTTGTCATTGAATACGAAACCTGAAGGGAGAGAACAATCCATATTTCTGCAATTTGGAAGAACACCAGCGGCCATAAGCTTAACAATCTCTTCTTCAGATCTCTTAGAATACCTTCTTCCTCTCTTCTTTAAAGGTTGAACCTTATCTTGATTTTCAGCGTTATCTTCAGAAGGTTGATAACGTTTCTTCAGAAGATCATAGGATTCTTGTAGATAAGAAAGTCTCTTCTTAACTGACCTAACCAGTTCCGTTAGTTTCAGTCGGTTCAGACACTTCCCAATTTCAACCCATTCAGACAGACTGAATTTTGTAAGGTTGGCCTCGGAGACATACTGAACCTTGAGGAAATTTTTATTTCTCGAGATCTCAACTATGTTTTCACCTTTTTCTTTGGTAACCCTGACTTTTGTTATTGGATCAGGGTCAGCTCTGTTCATTCTGGTTTCAAACCATTCCTTTTCTTTTCGTTCTCTCATTAGCTTGGCTTTCTCTTTTTCCATTCTTTCCTCTTCAATTTCTTTTTCAACAGCAAACTAAAGAGATTGAGGAGACATTTTCTTCTTAGTCTTTTGTTGACCAACTTCAAGTTCAGCTGTCTTCTTTGCTTCAGCTTCAGAAAGACGTTGTAATCTGTCAGTCTCTTTAGCTATCTCCTTTGACATTCTGTAATCTTCCAAGGTCAACCCAAGAGCAGCAGCTTCATCTTCTTCAGTGACCTGATCTCCCCCTTTGTTGGACACCTGATTTTTAATTGCCTTCATGCTATCAAACAACAGTTTTTCAGTGTTGATTACTTTAGGCTTTACTACTTCAGTTTCATCTGCAATACCTTTACCTTTATCAGGATTCCTGATAGGTGAAATAGCTTTCTCACTGATAACTGAAGGAAAATCAGTGTTGGAGATTATCAGCGGAATCTGATCTAGGATTGTTGGATTCAGAGTGTTTGATGTTAGATCCCTAGGACTAGGAATATCAACATTCATCATTGTTTCAGATGCAGAAACTGAACTTTCAGTAGTATGAGGAGCATTAGTATGTATAATCAAGGCTGTCTCAGGTTGAGTGACTTTTTGAGGATGAGATTGAATTAACATATTAAAGTCACGTTCAGGAGAAGATCTTTCAGAGATTTTAGCATTACCTTCATCCTCAGGTTCACTTAGAGATTCTTCAAACCATCTGTTCAATTCTCTCTGTTCTTTTTCAGTTTCATCTCTAAACACAGAATACTCTTTAATTGTTTGTTTCAGCTGACGAATTTCTTCTTTATCTCGTAGCGACTCTGCTTTCCTTTTCTTGATCTGAGCTTTTATGGTTCTAGCCACAACTGAAGATTTCAAAATTTTCTCCCCCTTAGAAGCTGAGGAAGAGACTGTAGCAGTTTCTATTCTTTCCAATGGTGGAACAATGTGTT
This sequence comes from Pulicaria dysenterica, assembly GCA_947179395.2. NCBI lineage: Eukaryota > Viridiplantae > Streptophyta > Magnoliopsida > Asterales > Asteraceae > Pulicaria > Pulicaria dysenterica. Next base: position 26,978,220 of record OX359294.1, on the reverse strand, counting down.
TGTTCAGTGTGGCGACCATCATACGCTGCATATCTTTCAGAACTACCTTTTTGTGATAAGACTGAAGATAGCTTTTAGAAGGATAAGCTTTTAGAGAATCGCGGAGTTGCGAGATATTGTCAGTGAATGTTTTGAGAAAAGTGATTTGAAACTTTGAAAGAGACTCAGATAAAGATGACTGAGAGGCTGAAAGCTTAGATAACACTTCCTCGTATCGTTTATTGCCATTAGCAATATAGTCACGGAGTTGTTTAAAGAGAGTGACCCGGAGTTGATTGTGAAACTGAAATTCTTTGTTTAATGTACTGATGTAATCGATTAAAAGTGCAGTAAGAATTTTAATTTCGTCAGCAAAGTTGACATTTGACATGTGCTGAATGTGAAACCGATGAAACTCTTTTGTAACTTGACTTTGAAGGAGACGAATGGAATCATCAAGTTTTGAGTAGGCATCAAGAACAGACATTGAGTCATCATCAATCTCAGTGGGTGAACGAATGATGGGAGGAGACAAAGGAGTGGTTGTATCAGCTAGAAATCATGTTCAGTGGAGGAAGAAGAGGTTTCAGATTTTTCAGAACTGTCGAGAGGATCAGTTACTGATTTGGTAAAAAGTGTTTGTTGAAGAGAAGGAAACTGAGCATTAAGGTCAGTGGAAATATCCTGCCCATAAGCCATCAGTTTATCTAGATGAGATTGATTGGAAGTGGGAGGAAGAAGATTGACAGAATACTCAAAACCAAAAGCAGGATCACAAATGAAACCCTGTTCGTTGTTTAAATTTTTAAAATAAATTTGTTGAGGTGGGGTAGGTATAGCCATAGAAACATTCAGTTTAATGAATCATCAGGGGCTACATTGGGCTTTGCTTCAGTAGTAGCTTTGTGTGTAACTACATCTTCATGAGCAACAGAAATAGCCATAGGTTCAGGTGGATTAGCTGAACCATCAAAGGCCAAGATGGTAGAGGAAGGAATAACTTCAGTTTCATGGTTATCTGAAACATCATGAGTCAAAGGTCTCTCAGAGTCAGATGGTTTAGCTGATTCATCATGGAGGGTGAATACATCAGACTCAGATGGTTTAGGTGCTGAGAGATCATCTGTATGGGTTAAATCCATAGGATCAGTTCGGACTACTGAACCATCAAGGGATTTTGGCTGAACTGTAGTTTCAGTTGGTAATACTGAAACTGTGACAGTAGTGGTAACATCTGAAGTAGGGGGAATTACTGCAACTGAAGTGGAGAGAACCTCAGTTGAGATTGTGGTTGTCTCAACATCACTGGTTTTGAGAGCCTCGGATTGTTAAGGGTGATTTACACTCGTCATTGGTAGTAAGAGATTTAGTAGAGGTTAGAAGACTTACAGTGGGTAGGGGATCAGTAAGGATAGTCTTAGCTTTTGTTGTTTGTTGTTGCTTAGTGGTTGAGTCAGGAGAAGGTGGAGTTTTACGCTTCAGTTTCGTGGATGTTGCAGCAGGTTTGGCATCAGAATGTCTTTTTGTTAAAGAAGACAGTTTGATTAGATGCCTCTTTTTCTTAGGAGCAGGCTGTGCAGTGGCCTCTGAATCTGAAGGTTGGTCAGGTTGTTCAGGTTGTTCAGCAGAAGGAGACCGACGAACTGAACCAGCAGGAGTGTCTTTCATCCGTGCATAGTCCAACATGATGTCAGTAAGTGGTATGGGATCAGTCAAGTCAGTGCTGGACCACACAGAGTGAGGAAGAGAAGACAACTCAACTGAATGCTTAGCTGAATAATAATGAGATCTTCGGATCAGTTGTCGAAATATCAGCGAAAGAAATCGAGGAAAAGGAATATGAGAATGTCTCTTCTTCATTCTGACTTGAGTAAGAAGAAGGTTGAAGACAAAAGAAGCATAGTCAACTTTTGTGTCATACATCAGAGCATGACCTAAACTCAGCACGTTGTCAGCCACTTGATCCATTCCTCCTGTTTTTGCAGTCATACAAAAGGAAAGAATACTAAAGAAACTACACCACACGGATGGGAGTTTATTTCGAACTAGGGTTTTGCCTTTCATATATGAAGTAGCAGGAATCTTCAGATTTCATTGATAATTTCCTTTGCTGATTTGGAGAAAGGTTCACAGGGAGACTCATCATCAGTTGGAAGATGAAGAGCTTCAGCAAGAAAATACTTGTCAACACGACATTTTTGCTTGCCGTTTAGGAGGGTGAAAGATATTTTTGGGTTTGTAGAGGTCTCATCGAGAACAGTAGCGGTCATCCAAAATTCACACAGATGTTCCTCAAACATGTCGAGTTGGGTAGTTAACGCATAGTTGTGTTAGAAATATGCCCATTAATGCACGTACGCCATATGGACTGCTGCTGATGATGTATGGGCCTATTGGGTCATACACCGGGGTCTAACCTGACAGCAACTTAAGTTAAGGGACCAAATATGGCAAAAGACAAAAGTTGACATCGCAGGCCGCGTTAGCGCCGCTAACTATTAGGGGTTAGCGCCGCTAAGTCCTATAGGTTAGCGCCGCTACGGCTGCATGTACCTTGTGTCAAATCGCTGACAGGGCGCGTTAGCGCCGCTAACACTTTTGAGTTAGCGCCGCTAACACTTGGTTAGCGCCGCTAAACCCTGCCAGTGTCATTTTGTCATTTCCACCTCCAAAATGACCAATGCATGTTGTTTTTACAACTCTCGATGTTGGGGCCGGTGGAGAGGGAATATTAGACGAAATCTGGAACACAAGAGGAGTAACTCATTTTTGATTTGGGTTTTCTCTCTTGAAGCTCTCTCTCTCAAAATATACATTGTCTTCTTTGGTGCTACAAGAGGCCAAGAGAAGTTCAAGGGAGAGGGTTGTTCTCCAGAGTTTGGTCTCGTTTTATTGCTGTTCCAGAAGTGGTTTTCGAGTAGAAGTACCATGGAGGCTTGCTAGCTCAAGAGGTTGTCGTGTTACCGGGGTATATCCCATTAGTCGATCCGCAATTTGTTCTTGGAGCTCAACACCACGAGACAATCACTTTTCTGGAGCTTAGGAGAAAGGTATAACACCTCTTTCCTTCTTAGTTGCATTTCTTTACATAGAGTTTGGTCCATGTTCGGGATTTCTCGTTTTGTGCTTTATTTGCTTGTACTGTGGGCTTTGTTTGTTGTACCTTGCTTCCGCTGTGTTGCCCACGAGATCCCAACAGTGGTATCAGAGCCACCTCTATGTTAGATTTGCACTTGGTGGCCTGAAAATCCCGAAATCAAAATGTTTGTTTTCTGTTCGAACCGGGTTAGCGGCGCTAACTGTCTTCAGTTAGCGGCGCTAACTACTTAAACTTAGCGGCGCTAACGCGCAGCTACGATTTTGGTTTTAAAAGTTAAAAACAGTTTTGTTCTCGGGTATTTTGGTCATTTTCTGTTTCTGGAAATTTGTTCCAGATTTGTTTTGGTATTATAGTTACCATTATGTTTGGTTGTATGTGGTTGTTGTGAAATTGGTAACCTTGCTTTGACCTTGTGGTTGTATTTGTGTGTTTGGATGCAATTTGGTGATTTTAATCACATATGGGCTGTAATAGTTATTAATTCAGTTTTGTTTGTAATAATATTGTGGCTTGCATGCCATTTCATTCATCTGTGTATTTGTACTAGATAAATTGGAAGTTATTGTGGCTTGTACGCCATTTCTTTTTCTATTGTATGTTTTGTACAAATTGGATGAAGACACACATTTAGGAGTCGGAAAGGAAATGGAGCGTGTCCATAGAAGCCGGTGAAGTCCATTGGAGATGGCGGATCTAGTGGGAGCTCGCATTGAAGACTTTCCGTCCCCTAGTTTGACCACGTTCTACCCGTTTTGGCTCACGGGAAGAACGCATAGGATTTTGGCAAGGGTTACCAATTTACTTCGTTTATATGCGTGTGATGTGATTTCATTTTATTCTTGCATGGTTTGCTTAGGATTCGCATGCTAGACAATTTTTCGAAATTAATAAAATCACAAGAGATTTGGTAAAAATGGTTTGCAACTCTCGCGCGCTCACATACAAGATTAACTCACCTAGTGCAAATAGGTTTTGTCACTAAACAAGTTAATCTGTAACCAAGCCGAAAACAAAAGCCCGTTTTTCATAAAACGTAAATCTTGCGCCATCCGTAAGTCGATACCACCCGAATCTAGATTTATGGGTTTTGGTTGTCGAGCTTAGCACGAGCCAACTCCCATAAAGCTGTGTGGAAGGTGAGTGTGGCAAATTCACAATTTTGGTTGTCGAGCTTATCACGAGTCAATTTTGGTGAATTTGTTACCGTATGTCTTGACGGACGATTTACAATTGCAAATTAAAATCCTTGAGTGATTGTCGAGCTTAGCACGAGTCAACCGAGAATTTTAATTTGGAATTGGTGCAAGTAGGGATCAAACATGCCAAACGACCGATGGTTGTCGTAGGATCCCGCAAGTGCCTAAGAGTTGTAATAGAGATTGCAATCGGTAAGATGGTTATCGGCCTAAATAGCTTCATGAAGTGATCCACGGAAAACCCGTCATGGATTGGAGTGAAATATGGTTCTTAGCCCTTGTTAAAATATTTTTCGAGACGATATTGGGTAATTATTTTAACAAGGATTAAATCAAACAACTAATTTGTGTACTCTACTTTAATATAGGATGTCAAATCAAAACCACAACACGTCGAACTTATCACTACGTGTGTTCCTACAAAGGGAGAAACTCACGAGAGTGAACTTTGTGGACTGGCTTAGGCAATTGAGGATTGTCCTACGTGCCGAGTCCAAGTTGCACATCCTTGAGGAACCCCTTCCTGAACCACCTGCTACCAATGCGGAATGGGCTATCCGATACGCGTATGAAAAGCGTGTTCGGGATACGCACGATGTTGCTAGCCTCATGTTATCAAGTATGAGCTCGGAACTGCGAAGGGAATTTGAGCACATGACTGTGTATGACATGATTAACAAGCTGAAGGATGTTTTCCGACAGCTAGTTAGGCAAGAACATTATGAGTGCGTTAAAAGTCTAACCGGTTGTAAGATGCGGGAAGGCGGGAGTGTTAGTGCCCATGTTTTGAAGATAAAGTCATACATGGACCAGATGGAGAGACTAGGTTTTCCTATAGGGAGGGAGCTTGGTGTGAATTTCATACTTCGGTCTCTGCCCGCATCATATGAAAAGTTTGTAGAGAACTATCATATACATGGAAAGGAAATATCTATAGATGAACTGCATGGAATGTTGAAGGATGTAGAATCTAACATGTCCAAGCATGCATCATCTTCATCCACTCTTGTTTTTGGTTCTAAGGAACTACATAACATGAAGAAGAAGAAATCGATCCCATTAAAAGAAGAAGTTGGAGTTTCCAAGCTTGCTTCAAGTTTTGAGTCGATGGACATTGATGATGTGCCTAAAAATACTCAACAAGGGGTGGTTTGCTACTTCTGCGGTAGATTTGGGGATTGGGGCCGTCATGTCTGCCCTTCGTGCCGAAAGGATATAAAACTTCTCAGACAAGAGAGAGTTAATTTTCCTACTTGAGGTACATTCATGATTATACTTCATTACTATTCCTTATAAGCTGGGATGTTTACCCGAGCTATAAGACTCACATTTGTCACAAATTTATTTTGTTGCAAAGTGTAGGTCTATTCGTTGTAAGAAGGAAAAAGCTTGAAGAACCAGATCTCTGAAGAAGAAATTTTGTTAATTGTCTTCTACAAGAGAATTGGGAGTGTTGGTCTCGCCATTGTTTCCGGATTAATTTATTACTTTTGTTTGTACGCCCTGCGTGGCAAGAACTGCTTTAGTGTATGCTCCTTTGGAGATGATGGATGTTTTTGAATCTTGTATTTTATAAAGATATTTCATTTTAATAGTTTCATTTCAATTTTATTCCATGTCAATGCTTATGTGTTATTTTCGACCTTTTTGGTGCTTAAATAGACATTTGATGACGATGGAGATAACTTGGAATTGAAACATTTTGAAAAATTATTTTGAGATGTTTTATCAAAACTTATCTATATCAATGCATACATAAAGGCTCATTATAAGTAATAAGGCAATCATGAATAATTGATTCTTAAATCCAAAAGTGATTTGGATAAATAAGCTCTATGGCATAATCAAACTTGACCAAGTAAACAACATTTACATCGCTTAGATCCATGTGGTTAGGATCTTCGTACAAATTTAGCCTCGGGCTAAATGAAAGATATAAATATTGTTTATTGGACTAGGGTGATTAAGAAATCCTTCACCTGTGTTGGTAGGAAGGATTATGACTTGTTGGATATTGATCACACGTGTGTGGATAATCCGTTCAAGTATGCCATATAGAATGACACTAGTAAAATTCTCCATCACCATCATTATGATAGTAGTTGGGAGAATGTTTAACTAGTTAAAAGGTTTGTGTCTGAAACCTGGAGATGTTCGGAAATAACCTTAAGAGAATTAAGAATCATGAAGGGCATATAGATATGGATGAATTAGATCTAGAGTAGATGCTAAGTTTCCATTATCTATAACATCAAATGAATCATGGGTTTATCCCATAATTCATATTCTTGAAGAAACACATTTGTATATGGTGTTGCTTTGAATAAAAACCGGATATCTTTGTAGATGATCTGGTAGTTGGCAGGCCTAAAACATGTATTCAATGTGATTGGTATACATTAATTTTTATGAACCAAGTTCTCAATCTGAAACACAACATTATGGTCAACTTAAGCATCCAATGAGATTTTGACTAGAAAGAGTACTTTGCTTATCAATCTCACAACTTAAAATTATTCATTAAGTGGGAGATGTATGAATTATAAGTTGATGCTTGTATATTTAAGTAGTTCATCCGAGTTTTGGATAATTGTTCATGAACTTATGGGAACCATGTTTGGTTATTCAAAAGGGAAAGAACAATTTACAAAAGCATTCCAGTGGAAGAACGTTAAACTTAAATAAAAGACCTAATGTGGACACTAGCACTTAATCAGCATAGAGATGCTGGTAAAACCTGACAATATCCATTGCTTCTTTATATCTGATGGAAATCAAGAAGGTTGTTATAGATATGAGGTTGTCATATCAGAGTAGCAACAGCTTGATGGTAAATCATTGTGATATTACCATTCATCGGAAACATGGTGGGACCCTGTGTTCGCTAGTGAATATAAGAAGTGAATGGTGTACATAGATGTAATCAATTTGCTGCATCCAAGTACTTGACTTGGGTTAATCCCACACCTAAGGTGTAATCCGAGAAGGATGAGGGACTAACATATATGCATTTATGGACAACTTCAAATACCGACTAGAGACATAGTGTTTCATATTGTTTAAATATGGAAACATGTTCTAGTGGTTATGTTAAAGATAATTTGGATCAAGTGAGATATTGTTATCACCTAGCGGAAACAAGATTAGTTCACTTGGATGTAAGAGACCTATATCCTTTATGGGATTAAGTTGAGGAAATGCTTAAGGCACAATTCCGAGGGTCATATACATCCGTAATATCCAGATTAGGTCTGGATTATGTGAAACATTGCTGTCGTCTTGGGGAAACTAATATGTTCACATGGAAATAAAAGACCAAGATCCTTCGCGGGATTAATTTGAGGAAATGTTTTAAACATGTTTCGAGGTCTTATATATCCATTATGTCCAAGTTATGTCCATGACTAAAGTCAGCAAAACTTGCATCTTGTGGCTGTAATCCTGCTTTGCGAGAAAGTCAAAGGAATGAGTTTTCTAGCAAACATAGATTAAGCTGGATACCCTTGTCAGGGCTAGTGGGAGCTTCATGTGTTCCTAGGAAAATATGCTCAATAAGAATAATGTCCTAATTTAGGGTTGTTCTACAACCTAATGGTGAAATTGTTGTTCTATGAGTATAAATAGAAAATATGGAATCAAGTGGATTTTTAATTCAAGAAGTACTGATGTATGTTCTTGATATTCGACGAAAGTAGAATTGTCTTGAGTAAGTTATTACTGCAAGCAAATCTATACTTGTGAGACTGTCGATTTTATCGAAGTTTTGATTAATCAAGTATGTGGTATAGATACGACATTTAAACTTAAATGAGTGTCATTAACCCTATTGTGTACTTCGGTCACATTGAGGGTATGTCGACTCTAATAAACATGAGTGTCTATGACTCTATTGTGAACTTCGGTTACATTGAGAGTATGTCGACTCTGATAATCATAAGTGTCATTAATCCTATTGTTGACTTCGGTAACATTGAGGATATGATGACTATGATAACTTTGTATATGATCTCTTTGATAAACACTTCGCTAGTGGTTTAATAAGAAAATACAAAAGAGTACAAAAGGGATATTGTGTGAAAGATCCCATAATTAAGCCGTTGTCAAATACTAGTGATGAATTTCATACTAGGTATAATAGCATTGTTAATGCTTATGACTAGGCTCGAATATCGTTTTAGTAAATGTTTGATTTACTTATAAGCTTTGGGAACGGTAAGCAGTACTGCTAACCGATGATTGTATCGATGTATAGTGGGGACTATATATACGCATGATGCGGTTACCTTCATTGGTCTTTACTGTGTTCCATCTTAGCATGTTTAACCACTTCCCAGAATGTTTATACATTCTAAATTTCCACAGCCAGTCATTCTTCAAGGGAAGGAAGCTTGAATTAAGGCTGAGGTTAGGTGTTGGTTGTGCATTGATCAAGGATTGAATGCATGAAACGCAACAGTAACTTGTGCTTGAAAGGAGTTTCAAGTAACTGGAAGACCCGCACCCGAGTTCACTTCATGGATCATGGTCATAGAGTGACTCGGAAGGATAATATCATTACGTCCTTCGACCCGAGATGTATGAATTGCTATAGCATGAAACTTTCTTACTTTAGCCATTTCAAAACGTAGTTCGTAACTGGCTACTATAAAGGGAATAGCCAAGTAAGAGAAGGTTCACACTATGGGGTTGTATAGTCAACGGGATTTGTTCCTCTGGTATGAAAGATATCCCTGGGCCCCTCGATGATTGTGCGCTGACACCAAAATAAGCATGGCCATGCGCAAAGGAATGTTGATTTAGAATCAGATATTTCCTTAAATTTTGGTCACCACCAATCAAGATCGAGTAACATAATCGTGAACGATCTGGAGATTGACATATCAATCCATGTCTCGTGTTCACAAGGATATCGCGAACAAAAGGAGTATTGATCATTTATCAAATAAGACCTCTACGTTCTTTTTGTAGGTAATGGTTTTCTGCATAAAAGCGGAACCCATACTGACTTGGGGGCATTGATGCTTTTGCTAGAGGCCGCTCTTTGTCTGTGGTTACATGGGTACGGTGCATTATGTGCAAGTGGGAGTTTGTTAGAAATATGCCCATTAATGCACGTACGCCATATGGACCGCTGCTGATGATGTATGGGCCTATTGGGTCATACACCGGGGTCTAACCTGACAGCAACTTAAGTTAAGGGACCAAATATGGCAAAAGACAAAAGTTGACATCGCAGGCCGCGTTAGCGCCGCTAACTATTAGGGGTTAGCGCCGCTAAGTCCTATAGGTTAGCGCCGCTACGGCTGCATGTACTTTGTGTCAAATCGCTGACAGGGCGCGTTAGCGCCGCTAACACTTTTGAGTTAGCGCCGCTAACTCTTGGTTAGCGCCGCTAAACCCTGCCAGTGTCATTTTGTCATTTCCACCTCCAAAATGACCAATGCATGTTGTTTTTACAACTCTCGATGTTGGGGCCGGTGGAGAGGGAATATTAGACGAAATCTGGAACACAAGAGGAGTAACTCATTTTTGATTTGGGTTTTCTCTCTTGAAGCTCTCTCTCTCAAAATATACATTATCTTCTTTGGTGCTACAAGAGGCCAAGAGAAGTTCAAGGGAGAGGGTTGTTCTCCAGAGTTTGGTCTCGTTTTATTGCTGTTCCAGAAGTGGTTTTCGAGTAGAAGTACCATGGAGGCTTGCTAGCTCAAGAGGTTGGCGTGTTACCGGGGTATATCCCATTAGTCGATCCGCAATTTGTTCTTGGAGCTCAACACCACGAGACAATCACTTTTCTGGAGCTTAGGAGAAAGGTATAACACCTCTTTCCTTCTTAGTTGCATTTCTTTACATAGAGTTTGGTCCATGTTCGGGATTTCTCGTTTTGTGCTTTATTTGCTTGTACTGTGGGCTTTGTTTGTTGTACCTTGCTTCCGCTGTGTTGCCCACGAGATCCCAACAAGTTGATGGGGCAATGACGAAGAAAGTTGAGAAGATGGAAGAATTTTGATTTGGAAGAAACAGGAGTGAGGGATACAGAAATATTGTTCGATTTGAAAACAATATCAGCATTTGAGATGATTGGTACAACTGATTCTGGAAGATGAACACACATGGTTGCTGGGCGAGACATGATTAGAGAGAGTAAAAGCGTGTCGAAGGAGAAGGGAAACAGTAAAGAAAAGATTGAAGAAGATGATGTAGCGTTATATAGGTTGTTAGAGAAAGGAGTGATGAGCGGAGAATAGAGAATGAGACGGTGATATCAAAAATAAAAACCTTATTTGATTAATATCCAACCGTTAGATGAAACCGTAAACTAACCATAGTTAAAAAAAAATAGCCGAAGTAAATTGCAGATGTTTATAATTTTTATTTATTATCATTTAATATTTGCAAACTGAAAGGCTGTTAATCAGGTTATTTCAGAGAACAATATTAAGTGAAAATAACTAAGAATTACATTGACTTAGTAAAGTAAAAATTATGAACTAGGCATAAAGATAAGATAGTAAAGAAGAGCACAGAACATATCATAAGACTATTTTCCATTAATGAGAAATTCAGACAACATAGTTACAATGGAGCATATTAAAAATGATCAAAAGCAAATAGCCAAAAGAATCTTGTGTCCATGCCAAAAGATGATCGCTCCAGTTGATTAATCAAGAAGATTTACGGCGATTTGGACTGATGCTCCAAGCCCTATATTATTAATCCTGATGGTGATGGTGTACATGAATGGATGGTTGATGATTACAAAGGTGAGTTCCATGAAGAAAGTAGCAACAGTATTGAGAGGAAGAAATGGAGGGAAGAGGATGAAAGATGGTGAGAATGAGAAGAATGAGATTATCTAGGTGATAAGTAAAGGTAAATAAAGAAAAGAAGTAATCATTATTTGAAATAAAAACTGAACATTAAATGACGGCTGTAATAAATGCTACCCCAAATAAAGATAAATTGAGTTAACAAAAATTCATAAATCCAAGCAATATTTTATTAACATAAAGTAAAAGAAAACTTACCTTTCAGCCAAAGAGTTTTAGTTGAGAGATCAGTAGAACAGGTTTCAGATTGCAGAGTTCAGTCAAGCAGGTTTCAGTGGACCACGTTTCAGTTGAAAATTTCAGTTGCTCAAAGATTCAGCATGCCAAGTTCAGAAACAAGATAATTGAAACGTGCTTCATCCAGAGCCTTGGTGAATATATCAGCTAACTGATGTTCAGTTGGAACAAAATATAGCTCAATATCATTGTTAGCAATGTGATCTCTGATGAAGTGATGATGAACATCGATGTGTTTTGTTCGCATATGAAGCACAGGATTGTTTGATATGGCTATGGCACTGGTGTTGTCACAGTAGATGGGGGTTTTTGCAAGTGAAACACCATAATCAGCAAGCTGATGCTGAATCCACAAAATTTGTGCACAGCAACTCCCTGCTGAAATATATTCAGCTTCAGCACTAGATAGAGAAATAGAGTTCTGTTTCTTGCTTTGCCAACTGACGAGTTTGTGTCCAAGCAACTGACATCCCCCAGTGGTACTTTTTCGGTCCAAATGACAACCTGCATAATCTGAATCTGAAAATCCCATTAGATCAAAACCTGAGTCTCTGGGATACCAAAGACCCAGATGAGGAGTACCTTTCAGATACCTGAATATCCTGGATACAGCAGACATATTAGACTCTTTTGGATTTGCTTGAAATCGTGCACATAAACATGTAGAAAACATAATGTCAGGTCTACTAGCAGTTAAATAAAGCAAAGAACCAATCATCCCACGAAAAGTAGGCAAATCAACTGCTTTTCCATCAAGATCAGCAGTTAACTTGGTTTTGGGAGCTATGGGAGTTTTCATAACTGAACATTCAGTGAAATTGTACTTCTTCAGTAAGTCAGAAATATACTTTCCTTGGTTAATAAAAATACCGGTTTCAGTTTGCTTAATCTGAAGTCCCAAAAAGTAAGTTAGCTCTCCTATCATATTCATTTGAAACTTTTTGGTCATGATTCTTTCAAATTCTTTACACAAATTTTCATTAGTAGACCCAAAAATTATGTCATCAACATATATTTGAACAAGAAGCAAATCACCTTTTTCTCGACCAAGAAAGAGAGTTTTATCGATTGTACCTCGTTTGAATCCCTTTTTAAGAAGATATGCTGAAATAGTATCATACCAGGCTCGAGGTGCTTGTTTCAATCCATACAATGCTTTGTCTAGCTTGTAGACATGATTTGGATATTTTGGATTCTCGAAACCAGGTGGTTGCTGAACGTATACCTCTTCTTTCAGTTCTCCATTGAGAAAAGCACATTTGACATCCATTTGAAAAACTTTGAAACCTTTATGAGTAGCAAAAGCAAGAAATATGCGAATTGCTTCCATTCGTGCAACGGGAGCAAATGTCTCATCATAATCAATTCCTTCTTCCTGACAATATCCCTTGGCAACTAATCTTGCTTTGTTCCGAATGACAACCCCTGATTCATCTTTCTTATTTCTGAAGACCCATTTGGTTCCTATCACAGACTGATTCGATGGGGGTGGTACGAGATTCCATACTTTATTCCTTTTAAACTCATTCAGTTCCTCTTGCATTGCTGATACCCAATGTGAATCTTTTAAAGCATCATTCACTTTCTTTGGTTCAATTTGAGAAATGAAGTCAGCAAACATACAAAACCCGGGTGTTGCTGAACCTCTAGTACGAACCCCATCATTTAGATCTCCAATCACTTGATCAATAGGATGAGCTTTAGTCCATTTGGTGTTAGGAGGTATGGGTTTTGCAACTTGAAATGGTTCAGTTGGAGAGTCAGCAAAGGAGGAATTTATTTCGATAAAGGGATCAGAGGGAACTTCAGTTGAGGATGGAGACTGGGAGTCAAAATCAATCAGTGGTATGTCAGGGTTAAAGGGTTCAGGAGTTGGTGTTTTACAGGATGAATTAACTGAAATGGGAATGGGAGTAATAGGAGGTATGCCATTTTCATCACAATCATCGCAAGCTGTTTCTGGTGGCAGATCAGCTGAAGTGTCTTCAAAGGGAGAGGAAAGCAACTCATCCCAGTTATCTGAAATTTCAGTGTTTTGATCTGAGTGTCTTGACTGAAGATCTAATTCATCAAATGTGACATCCATTGTTTCAAAGATAGTATTACTTTTGAAATTAAACACTCTGTATGCCTTGGAGATGTTGGAATACCCAAGAAATATTCCTTCATCAGCCTTGGGAGCAAACTTACTTGGGCGATCCTTACTGTTCAGAATAAAGCATGTACAACCAAAGATTCTCAAATGACCAATATTTGGAATCTTGTTGTGCAGTAGTTCATAAGGTGTTTTCAAGTGCCTTTTAACTACCAATGATATGTTCTGTGTGTAACATGCTGTATTGATAGCTTCAGCCCAGAAACGTAATGAAATCTTTGCTTCAGCAAGCATGGTTCGTGCAGCTTCGATTAGAGTGCGATTCTTCCTTTCAGCAACTCCATTCTGTTGAGGGGTGTAGGCAGCTGAGAAATTCTGAACGATCCCATTTTCTTCGCAGAAATCCTCAAGGGTTCTATTTCGAAATTCAGTACCATGATCACTTCTCAGCTGTTTGACATGAACATCGTACTGACGATTAATTCTTGTGATGAAGCTAATAATGATCTCAGCTGTTTCACTCTTTTTAGACAGGAAAAATACCCAAGTGAAACGTGTATATTCATCCACAATTACTAGAGTATATTTCTTTCCACTGAGGCTTGGAGTGCTGACAGGTCCAAAGAGATCCATGTGAAGCAACTGAAATGCTTGATTGATCTGATCACAGTGCTTTGATTTGTAAACTGACTTCTTTTGCTTCCCCTTTTCGCAAGCATGACACACCTTGTCTTTCACATAGCTAATCTTAGGCAATCCTTTGGCAAGTTGATCTTGCGCCAATTTACTCAGGTTTTTGAAATTCAGATGTGACAACCTTTTGTGCCACAACCAATGTAGTTCTTTGACTGACTGTGATAAAAAGCATACATCTGAAGGAGACGAGACTGAATTGAAATCGAGAACATACATGTTATCTATTCTCTTGGCTTGAAGGACTTCAGTGCCTTCTTTATTTCTGATAGAACACTTGTATTTCTTGGAAAGAACAGAATAGTCAGCATCACACATCTGACTTATACTAATCAGATTGTGCTCAAGTCCGGTAACATGAGCAATATTCTTAATGTGAATAACACCTTTCTTCAATTGACCATAGGCATCGGTTTTTCCACATTTACCTCCACCAAATAAAACTTGTGGACCATCAGCTGGCGTAACTTTTGTCAGTAACGATTTACATCCAGTCATATGTCGAGAACATCCACAATCAAGGTACCAGGTATTGTTTCCTTGACCTCCCTGCATAATTTAACAAGAGGTTAAACCAATTTGTGAACCCACCTGCTGATGGGCTCAGAAGAAATGCTACAGGTAGCGACAGGAGAATCACATGTTTTAGCTTCATGACCTCTAATACCACATTTATAGCATTTACGTGTGGATTTGGAATCCTTTTGCTGTTTGGTGTTATCCTTTTGAGAATTAGATCTAGTTAACTCTTTTAACTGATTCATCATAATCTTCAGAGTTAATTCAAATTTTCGAAATTTGCTCAACCTTTTTGATTTTGGCTTTTCATACTGAACACTTTGTGTTTTTTATATTTTGAACTTCTGACTATGTTTTGAATGATTAGATCCAGATGAAACTTCAGCTGTCAGAGGTTCAGTGATGTTGTGAACTGAAGTGGATTCAGTTTTGATGGAAGTTATGGTTTCAGATTCAGCTGAAGTAATCAATTCAGATTCAGTAATCATGTTGAATACGGATTCAGTGGGATGAGAATAATTCTGATTTTCAAACAAGCTATCGGAAGGCAACTGTATGTTTCTGATTTCAGAATTAGTTTCCTCATTGAACTCAGGGACTTCACTGGCTGCCTTAGTAAATCTTTTATATAGCATATTTGAGTTTCCTATGTTTTCACGAATGAACTCACTGAAAAACATTTCATCAACATTTTTACATTTTTTGCTAAATGAGGCAGCTTCTTTGATTTTTCCTAACCCAACTCTTTCTCTCTGAATGATCATTTGATGATTGATACTCTCAAAAGCAAGTTTATTGGGACTGAGCCAGAGCTCAATTATGGACTGACGATCTTTGAGTTTATCGTTTGTTAAATATAGCTCTGCTTTAGCCATTTTTATTTCACTTGTTAACAGCTCTAGATGGCATTTCAATGCAAGGGACTCTTGAACAAGAGTGTCATTTTCAGTTTCAGTTTTCTGAATCAGATTTTCTTGATCTGAAAAGATTTTCTTGATTATGATTTGTTGATTATGCGCAGAAATTAAATCGGACACTAAATAAGCAAACATGTCATTTTTCTCATTAGACTCATAATTCTGAAAGTTTGATACCTTGTACATCATAGAGGAATTCCAACCCTCAGCTGAACTCAACCTTTCAGCAGTAGCTAGATCTTTCTTGAACTGGCTTTCAGCTGCCATCAAACACATGTAGGGCTGAGCACACCCTGAGAATTCTTCAGCAAACAGAGCTTGTTCAGACTCTTGATCATCTTCGGATGTTTCCGAGTCAGTCCAATTCAGTTCTCCAGCGATCATTGCCTTCTCTTTCTTCTTTTCAGATGATTCTTGACTTTTCAGCTTCAGTGCCTTGTACTTTGATTTGTACTTGTCAGCCTTTGATGGATAACTCTTGGAGGAGGATTTGACAAAGCAGTTTGCAGCGAAGTGACCAAGCTTGCCACATTTGTAGCATTCCTACTTGGATTTATCAGTGGTGGATTTGAAGCTGCCTGAACCTTGATCATTGGTTTTAGCCTTGAACTTTAGGAACTTGTTGAAGTTCTTCATTATAAACGCGCGTTCAACCTTGAACTCTGGATGACCTTCTTCATCTCCAGCTACCCATTCAGTTTCAGTCTCAGTGTCAGAATCATCAGAGAATTGATGAGCTGGTACCTCAGTTTCTGCTACAAGAGCTAAGCTCTTCTTAGCTGATCTCTTCAGCTCCAGTTTCTGAGCTCTAGTTTGCTCATCATTCAGAAGAATACCATACAGCTTTCTCATATCCAACTTCTTCAGCTTGCTGTTGGTCCCGAGAACAAGACACATAGTGTCCCATTCACTTGGAAGAGCATCCAGGAACCTGTTAAGAATCTGAATCTTCTCTCGCTGAACACCAGCTTCCAGCATATCATTCAGCAAACAAGTAAACCTGGTATAAACTTCAGTAAGAGTTTCAGATTCTTTAGCACAAAAACTTTCATACTTCCTGATGACATTCGTTCTCTTGTTCTCCTTCACCTCTTCAGTTCCTTCGTAAGCTATACACAAGGCTTCCCACATATCTTTTGCAGTTTTCAGATTAGAAATAGTATGATAGATATCATTTGGAAGTGAGATAGCAATATTATTTCGAATCTTAGCATCCAAATTTACCTGTCTCCTATCTTCTTCAGTCCATTGGTTCCTTGGTTTAGGAAGAGATTCCAGTAGATCACCTTCTTCACTCATAAGCGAAATGGTCTTTGGAATGATAGGACCATTTTCTAGGACAGACAGAGACATAGTATCCAAGTTTTCAACATAGAGAAGTATTCTTCCCTTCTAGCTAGAGAAATTATCAGAGGAAAACTTTGGTGGTTTACCAGAAGACCCATTATCATTATAATCAACTTTAGACATCTCGGCAGATCACAAATTATAGAAGAATTTGAACCTGCTCTGATACCAATTGTTGTTCCCAAATAGTGAATATTACTAACTTAAATAACAATTAAGTGCGGAAATAGTAATTATAAGAACAGAAAGAGATGTCAAAGATTGTTAATATTGATATAACAAACTTTACAGACGAGAATTTAAGAAGAACAGACTTCTTAAATTCAATGAAAAACAAGTACAGACTTGAGAGAAAGTAGACAAACTTTAGCTATTGCTTACTGAACATACAGTAATTGTTAGCTTACTCTTCTGGACTAAGAGAAGAGTATTTATACATTTCCCTAATCAATCCTAGCTGTTGAATAGGTAACAAACGTCACAATCTAGTGAATTGATTAGCAACAGATTTCCTCATGCAAAACCGTCTTGAAAGTGACAGTTGATGACGTCACTAACGGGACCATTTGCTGAAGACTAACTTCAGTAAACTGAAAGTTTCAGAGATGAAACTTTCAGACCTTCAGACGATCGTTATTTATGACGAGACAAATCTTCAGTTAAAGTCTTCTGCTGAAATCTTCTTCGAATACTTCAGCGCTGATGGAATGTAAACAAATCAAGACTAACACAAGGAACTCTCAAGCTGAGAAAGATGATGAGTTCGTCAATCCCTTTGGAACTGATGTTACTTAGACTGGAGATCTTAGTGATCAATAGTTTGATAACAATGCTGCAATTGAGACTGAGGAGGTAAGTTCACCTCAGAGTCCTCAATATCACTAAGATACAGAACCACAATCTCCTTCTACAACATTTAAATTCCTCAAAGATCAAACTCAAGATCAAATAATTGGTAATATTCAAGAAAGAGTTATGACAAGATCAAAGGCAACATCAAAATATGCTGCTTACTTTGGTTTCCTATCTCAAATGGAACCCAAGAAGACTGAAGAAGCCTTAGAGGATGAAGATTGGATTGAAGCTATGCAATAGGAATTAAATGAGTTTGAGAGAAATAAAGTCTGGACTCTTGTCCCAGCCCCCAAAAATCATACAATTATAGGCACTAAGTGGGTCTATAGAAACAAAATGGACAAGGATGGGGTGATTGTTAGGAACAAAACCAGGCTTTGTATAAACAAGAAGAAGGTTGTTCCTAGCCTATGCAGCATATAAAGACTTCAAATTCTATCAAATGGATGTGAAGAGTGCTTTCCTAAATGGAAAAATTCAGGAGGAAGTCTACGTGACAACCTCCTGGCTTTGTTAGTTCAAAGTTTCAACATCATGTCTATAAGTTAGACAAGGCTTTGTATGGTCTTAAACAAGCTCCAAGAGCTTGGTATGATACCCTGTCCAACTATTTACTATCAATGGATTTCACCAGAGGTAGTATAGATAAGTCACTATTTATCAAAAAGAGTAAACGACAGGTAATTATTGTACAAATATATGTGGATGACATTATTTTTTGTTCTACAGATGAATCTCTATGTCAATAATTCTCCAAAACTATGTCAAAAAGGTACAAGATGAGTATGATGGGTGAAATGACATATTTCCTAGGCTTGCAGATTCAACAAAGCCTGATGGAATATTCATTAATTAAAGCAAGTATGTTCTTGATTTGATAAAGAAATATGGTTTTGATTCAAGTTCAACCACGAAAACACCCATGTCACCAGCTGTCAAGCTGAGAAAAGACTCAGATGGTATGTCTGTATGTCAGTCTACATATAGAGGAATAATAGGTTCAGTACTCTATTTGACAGCTAGTTGACCTGATATCATGTTTGCTACATGTGTTTGTGCAAGATATCAGGCAGATCCTAAGGAGTCACATCTTAAAGCTGTGAAAAGGATCTTTCGGTACCTTCAAGGTACACCAAATCTAGGCCTTTGGTATCCAAAGGACTCTGGATTTAAGTTAGTTGGTTTTTCAGATGCTGACTATGCTCGGTGCAAGTTGGATAGAAAATCAACAATAGGAGGATTTCAAATGCTTGGAGGGAAGTTAGTAAACTTAACTAATAAGAAACAGAACTCAGTAGCTACTTCAACTGCTGAAGCTGAGTATGTTGCAGCAGATAGCTGTTGTGCTCAAACCCCGTAGATGCAACATCAGCTTCAAGACTTTTGTATGAATTTTAGGAAAACTCCTATCTTCTGTGATAACCAAAGTGCTATAGCCATCACTTACAATCCAGTCTTCCATTAAAGAACCAAGCATATTGAAATTAGACATCACTTCATCAGGGACATCGTGGAAAAAGGTAAAGTTTACATCAAATTTATCTACACTGATGACCAATTGGCAAATATCCTTACAAAACCACTTGATAAAAAGAGGTTTGTGTATCTGCTAAGTGAATTGGGTATGCTCAACCCCTAGCTAAGTGTCTAGAATTTGAGTTTTAGTTTGATAAATACTAAGTGTCTTAAGCTGAGTGCACAATTTAGAAATAAGTTTTCATAAACTGAATACATTGTCAAGCTGCATAATGATTTCAAGCATTTGGTATGTCTCAAACATGTTTTAATCTCAAGCTGAGTGATCAACTCAAGCTGAGTGCTTGACTTATGCTAAGTAATAAGTTTACTCAGCTTGGTGTGTCCAAACTATGTTTTAATTACTATGTGTTATTAATTCATGAGTCATTGTGTATTTGAGTCAGTCTCAAATCACGTTTTATACCGATTGCGTATTGGTGTAATACAACAGTGTAAATAATATTGATGTAAGTCAATAATATTATTTTAGAAACTTAACCGTTGGGAGAAGATAAGTTTCATCTCGATTACTGTTACCTTGCGCCGTAAATTTGTTATGGGTAACGGATAAAAAGGGAATTCCAACGATAACTTTTCTCTCTCCTCATAAAGGTATATATAACAACCATAACCGATATTCAGAAGTTTACCCTTACATTTCTCATTCTTAAACTTCTACTATACACAAATACCTTCCACAAACACCTCTCCTTGCTTAGTGCAATCAACCGTTCAGGTTCAAAACACTAAATCGCTCAGTGCGAATTCAAAATTTACTCAGTGTGAATTAACGAAATCAACGATGGACGGAACCATTCTCATTCTCAGTGATAGAATGGTAAGAGGTGCTCAGATGAAGAACAATGTGTGACGTTGATTCGAATCAACAATCAACGTGCCTATCTCACAATTCCAAAGAGGAAACGAGGCAGAGGATACGAAGTATGGGTGGACTACATTCGAAAATGCCCCTTGGCATTAGCTTTTTCAGGAGCACCACTCCATATCGTTCCACAACATCTGTTGGAGTTCTGGTATACTTGTACTTACAACCAGAACAAGGCAGAGATCACTCGCACTGCTCTAAATGGGGATAGAACAATTGTCATTACTGTGCAGCGGCTAAGGGAAGTTCTTCAACTCCCTGCAAATGATGTGTTCGAAGCTGTTATTACAAGACAAGTGCAAGGTCAGTCCTACCCAACATGGGTCACCCACAAACAGAGGGTGTGATAAAGAAAGCCACTTTTCCCACTGGATGGGGCTTCATGGTGTCCACTGTGATACGTTCACTTGAGACTAAGATTGGAGGATTGGATCAAGTCAATGAGTTTGAGATGCAGCTGCTCTACAACATGTATAATGCCAGAAATCTGGACTATGCACTGCTCATCTTCAACGAGCTCAAAGCCCAAGTTGTGAAGACACCAAGGGATCTCCATGTACCATTTATAAGGTACAGCATTATGAAGTTGGACAAGATGTGTTCCCTGCACCAGCACTCAGCTCAAAGATGTTCAACAATGACATCTTTCCAGAGCAGGAAGGTCTGAGTGACCCAATGCGATGGATAGCTGAGAGATCTTCATCTGCAAGTGAAGCTGAGGAGTCGGATCAAGAGGGAGCATCTGAAGCTGAACCAGATTATCGAGCTGAGCAGCCTGCTCAAGCTGAGCCTTCCTCTGAAGCTGATGGTGCTTCATCCTCCTCTAGTTCTAAGTCATCTTCAGAATCTGCATTCAATGAAAGACTCAGACTAGGTATCACTCCTCCTCTCTCAACTTCTTCTCACTTCTCTCCATCATATTTTCGAGATAAGACTGTGGTAAACCCAACCCAGTCTAACCCATCTCCTCCACCTTCGATTCAACTCCACTCTGAAGCCACCCCTAGTATGCCTACTTCTACTAGAGAGAATATCCAAACCTATACACGCAAAACTGCCAAAGGTGGTGCCACTCCAAAAGGCATCACTGGAGCTGAGATCACATTGATCCCTCCCCACGCCGGTGTTGAGGGGGAGACGCCTACTCTTTAGGTGTCGACCTCGGGGCTCATTTCAACCCTACACCCTTATCCGGGTGTGGTGTCTACTCAGCCCACACTCTCCAGGGCCATATGAGAGCTTATTGCTGTGCCTGAGCAGACACACTCAGCTTACATTGAAAAAATGACCAATCCCTAGGGTCAATCACCCCCCTCCAACCCACTAAGCCAACCACCTACCCATACACATCACGTTTTGAACCCAATTACTTCTCTTCACTTTTCACACCTACTAGCACGACCTGTCAATGATTCATCTACACACCAAGGTGAATCACAGTGTAACACCGTGATTTCTAAAAATACCATTAAACAAAAAAATTTAGTTACTAACCAACTATAAGCAACAGAAGTCTTAAAACCATAAGGACGATAAACGTAACCCGACAAAACCACAATGTCACACCGTGATCAAAACCGTTAATCCTATACAAATTCAAACCATATATAAAATAATAAAAGTTCATTGGTATCAATGTCTATAAACTATCTACCCAATAAGCACCTGTCTCACAAAGCCAATCTCTAAGCCACCTGCACGAGTACAAAACACCATTTCAAAAGAACAAATGTTAGCTTACGCCTCGTGAGTCAATAGGGTTAGAATAACAAAATCCGTGAAAACATTAAAGATAAAGCATTAATAAAGTTATTAAATAACCATGTCCGCCCCGTAAATATATATTTGACCCATCCCCTGAATACCGCATAACATTTATCATATAAATAGGTCAAATAACTGTTTCAATTAACACATCATATCAAAACCGTTGACAAACCGCATATCAAGCACATACCGCATATCAACACATTCCGCATACCGTAGTCCATACTTCTAACCGTTAAGTTTCCCTAGTGATTGGGCCCCGGCCAGCTAGGTAACCCGTTCACTAGTCACACGCTAAGCAACCCGTGCATCGATTGGGTAGCTACTCCCGATCCATACATGAGTGTACATTAGACGATGCTTTAGCTACTCCGACGGTGCCAGTACAAGTACCGCGTTGTCGTTCAAGTGTAAGTACAAACGGGGGCAACCGCTATCAACCCCTCCTGACACTCGCGTGATGCTATCGATATGACTACACCTGCTGTCATACATCACTCCAGTACTTGAGCACTCAATCGTACCCTCGTACCATGCGTTGCAAAGGTTATCTAGAAACCCCGCAACTCCGTATGTTGCTAGCACTTATACCTAGAAGGTCATTAAAACCTAATAGGTCCTTCAAACGTAAGTGAGCATGAAAGGTTACTACCCCCGCCCATCAAGTTATATAGATGTATATAAACCATATAAACCTTAAATGAACTGTATCATGCATAAACAACCTTGTAAGCTTACATAATCATATAATTGCAAGTAATACACTTAGCACATTCAACGATAATATATATTCATTTTAAATCTTTAAAAATATTGATTTTGTCGTTGTACTCGGTTTTTTAAACCATTGAACTCACTTGAAGTTTCGAGAGAAGAAACACCGAGAATCACCGTAAGAGTTCACCGAGCAACCTAACGAAATAAAGAGTCCTAATAAATACCCAAGTCAAACGATTCGAAAACAATATATACTACAATTAAGAGTCAACAAATCTAACCTATCATATAGATCACCAAACTCATAAAATCAATATTTAAGTTCATAACTAACCGATTTAAATTGTCAGCCCATTATGATTATAAATTACGGCCCCAAACACCATCCATAAATAATCGTAGTTCTTTCTTTTCACACCATTCTTAATCGTAGTTGACAAAAGGAGTTGAACTTAATTGCATCATGAAATCACTCATATCTCATATATTAAATACCAATTGGAATTGCTCAGGTATATCTTAATTGTGAAACTAAATTGCATTTGCTTTAATTTGCAGCCAATTGTAGTTCCCTTTCATGGCTTCAAACAAATCGTATATACCTCCTCTATTCAATCATATTTCCTTTAGAAATAACCACATATATATAATTGTAGTTCAACATGAATTGTGTAGTTCACAAATCCAACTTCAATCGTAGTTTCATATTCAATCGCATTTCACAATAACCAAACCTGATATCCCCTTCGATGACACAGCCATATCTATCTCCATTAAATTCAGTTTTCTTATTTATAATTCAAGGTTATGCATCAAAGTTCTTAGAAATCAACAAGGCATGGATTCCTATTTCATAATGCAAATTTTCATGAATTAAACTATAAAACTAAATCAACTTCAAACCTTTTAAACAAAAATATGCCGACCTTGATTTGCTACTGCTCAAATAGAAATCAGTCTCAAAACATGAATTAAATCATTGAAAATCAACTACAGATCGTATATAATACATGGGTAAAGGTTGAAGGTGCTTACTTGATTGACTATCTTCACCAATATCACAAATTCTTCTTCTTCCTTCTTTATCAAACAAGAGCAACGGCTCCCACACAAAACTGCCGTGAATGATAACGGGCTGCCGAAATGTGATTAAAACCGTAATATACATTATCTTCTTAATCAACCATTAGTCCCTTATATTTTCTCTAATAACCCCTTAGTCCTTCCTATTTTATATTGGTCTAAATATACACCTTTAAATCACTAATTTTGCTTTTGTAACCATTTAAACTGCATCAGCGTCATTAACACTCAACCAAACCATAGACCGTCTCATTAAATTGTCAAAAACAAATATCGGGAAGCATTAACAGATCGTATAATGTTACCTTGAAGTCTTGGTCGTTACAATTCTCCCCTCCTTCAAAAGATTCCGTCCCGGAATCCGCATAATTAAACACTACGTAAAATATCATTCATTTCGGGGTTCCTTTGTTCAACACATGCTCCATTCACATATTTTGTTGTTATTAAATCTTTTCATAATTTGATCACGTACTCAATCTTAAAAAACAACACATCAAAGCTATCAACAACCATATGAATTGAATTGTTAGATTCATAGACAGGGACCGATGACCATCAACCAAATCATCAATGTGGAAACTAACAAATTTCGAATAATACAACTGTGTACCTAAAACTTTAAATTCGAAAATCAGCAAGAATTCAAAAACCAGCATCTACTGGTTTTCCAATGCATTGTAAACTTGCTTTGTCGCTTTAGCCACTTCCTTATCCTTTCCCAACTAACTATGAGCACAGATCAATCATAGCATACCAAAGGTCATTCATAACGAATCATAATCGTTTAGCAGCTCTACCACCCGACCGCTTTGTGACCCACAAATAGTCATACCTAATATTAGGTGCACATAAGCTTCTTTTTTTTCCTTACACCTAGGCATTTCAATCAACCACTTTACACATCTTTTTAATATCCATTCAATCTCATATATTAATCATGTCACTCTACATCCACCTCTAGTATTGTAGGCTTGGTTATCGAGCACAAACACGTTGCGGCATTTTCGTGATGACGTTGGCCAGGCGTAATCGCAATAGTGCCCCACATGAGTGTCCTCCTCACCATCTTAACATCCATCGAGATGTCTAAATCATTCTTTCTATGAATTTCCAACCCCAATCCCTACCTCGTCCGTCTCAAATCCACGTGATTCCTTGACTTTTACGTTTCCATACATTCTAGTTCCTTACTATGTGCACGTCTAATTCCTCTAATTTGACCATTTATCATTATGTTCCAACTACTAAAATTCATAAGAATTCTTCCTTCCACTCTACCACCCGTAGTCAACGTTCGTTCAAACCATTTTTAGTACTCAATCCTTCTACATATGCGCGCTTACTACTACTAAATTCCATCTTAAGCATCTCTTGTGTCAAGTCACTTCGCCCCCAATTTACCGTTTCGAACCCTTACTAGGTCCTTCTAGTATGGTGTCATCCTCGTAATTTCCGAATTCATCTGTGTATATTGCGTACTCTTCCAATCATAAAAAGACAAAATCCTCATATTTCCATCCAACGTATAACAAGGTGTTCGTTCGTATTTCATAAATCTAACGCGCCGTGTACTCGTCGAACGACCAAATTTCCAAACAAACCATAATTGGCTTTGCTAGGGTTTAACCAAGTACTTAGATCACAAAATAAAATCTAAAATATGAAGCAAGAAAAGCACATAAGCACTCATCTCTCACCCAACCACCCAAAAGTCCAAGACAATCCTATTCGAGCTGATCTAACCGTGAGTCCAAGTGCCGAACTCAGCACTTAGTTAACTCACAACCTGGCTCTGATATCAACTTGTAACAACGTGATTTCCAAAAATACCATTAAACAAAAAAATTTAGTTACTAACCAACGGTAAGCAACTGAATTCTTAAAACCATAAGTACGATAAACGTAACCCGACAAAACCACAATGTCACACCGTGATCAAAACCGTTAATCCTATACAAATTTAAACCATATATAAAATAATAAAAGTTCATTGGTATCAATGTCTATAAACTATCTACCAAATAAGCACCCGTCTCGCAAAGCCAATCTCTAAGCCACCTGCACGAGTACAAGACACCATTTCAAAGGAACAAGTTTTAGCTTACAACTCGTGAGTCAATAGGGTTAGAATAACAAAATCCGTGAAAACATTAAAGATAAAGCATTAATAAAGTTATTAAATAACCAAGTCCACCCCGTAAATATATATTTGACCCATCCCCTGAATCCCGCATAACATATATCATATAAATGGGTCAAATAACCGTTTCAATTAACACATCATATCAAAACCGTTCACAAACCGCATATCAAGCACATACCGCATATCAACACATTCCGTATACCGTAGTCCGTACTTCTACCCGCTATGTTTCCATAGCCATTGGGGCACGGCCAGCTAGTTAACCCGTTCACTAATCACACGCTAAGCAACCCGTGCATCGATTTGGTAGCTACTCCCGATCCATACATGAGTGTACATTAGCCGATGCTTCCGCTACTCCGACGGTGCCAATACAAGTACCGCGTTGTCGTTCAAGTGTAAGTACAAACGGGTGCAACCGCTATCAACCTCTCCTGACACTCGCGTGATGCTATCGATATGACTACACCTGCTGTCATACATCACTCCAGTACTCGAGCACTCAATCGTACCCTCGTACCATGCGTTGCAAAGGTTATCTAGAAACCCCGCAACTCCGTATGTGGATAGCACTTATACCTAGAAGGTCATTAAAACCTAATAGGTCCTTAAACCGTAAGCAAGCATGACAGGTTACTACCCCCGCCCATCAAGTTATATAGATGTATATAAATCATATAAACCTTAAATGAACTGTATCATGCATAAAGAACCTTGTAAGCATACATAATCATATAATTGCAAGTAATACACTTAGCACATTAAACGATAATATATATTCATTTTAAATCTTTAAAAATATTGATTTTGTCGTTGTACTCGGTTTTGTAAACCATTGAACTCACTTGAAGTTTCGAGAGAAGAAACACCGAGAATCACCATAAGAGTTCACCGAGCAACCTAACGAAACAAAGAGTCCTAATAAATACCTGAGTCAAACGATTCGAAAACAATATATACTACAATTAATCAAATCAAAGAAAAGTGTCACACAGTAAATCAAACCACAATCAATCAAATGCTTTTATTAATCAGAAGATGATTACAATGCTTTGAATAAGAAGATGATTACAATGACTATCAAGTAAGCAACTCTTGATATATAATCATCTAATATAAATCTCTCAATTCTCTCAAACTTAGATATCTATAATTAACATATAATTATAGATACTGACGACTCTCTAAACAGGATTTTCACAGATTGAATCAACACATGATTACTTACCAATATCACAACTGATGTGATTAATTCGAACACACGAACTTGTTGACAATCTGTGATTAAATCTTGATATTGAATCAAGACTCGTAACACATACGATGAGGTGAGGTTTGGCTCTGCAACACTTAGTTGTAATCGTCTCTGAGTCGTACTTAGTCTTACTGAGTCGTACCGAGTCGTACCTCTAAACTTGTCAGGAGATAAGTATTTATAATCATGTTGCTACGGTTCCTAACAAACTAGACTTAGCCTAATTCGCTAACTAACTTTCGGATAAACCGGAATCTTGAATCTTGAATCTTCTTATCTTGAGTCTTCAAGCTTCAAACTTGATTCTGGAGTCTTCTTATCCGCGCTGTAGATATAGAGAGAGATAAAGATGAATTTAAAACATATTTAAATTATCTTTAAACTGACTTCTTCACTCAGACTGACTTACTCAGCTTGAAACTCATCAAGCTGAGTTCTTCGAGAACAAACTCGAATTCAAACATGAACTAACATGTATAATTATTAACTCATCCTTAGAAGTCCAAAGAGTTAAATAAAACATATTTGTTAACTCTGTCGAGCTGACTCTGCTTCTGATCTGAGTCACTTAGCTTGAAACACATCAAGCTGACTACTCGATATATACCTTATGTGACATACACAGATTATTAAACATATTAATAAACAAGCTAAGGTATAATATAAACTGATCAACATATGCTCAGCTTATATTCAGCTTATACTTATTCTGAATCACTCGAAGTGTTCAGTCTGACTAAGCTTCATAATTATGTTTAAGTTATATGTAGAACTCATCTTACAAACTTAACTTTGTCTCATCAAATTCAAACTGATGAGATCATTTTCCCAACATATTCCTATTTCCTAATGCAAATTTTCATGAATTAAACTATAAAACTAAATCAACTTCAAACCTTTTAAACAAAAATATGCCGACCTTGATTTGCAACTGCTCAAATTGAAATCAGTCTCAAAACATGAATTAAATCCTTGAAAATCAACTACAGATCGTATATAATACATGGGTAAAGGTTGAAGGTGCGTACTTGATTGACTATCTTCACCAATATCACAAATTCTTGTTTTTCCTTCTTTGTCAAACGAGAGCAAAGGCTCCCACACAAAACTGCCGTGAATGATAACGGGCTTCCAAAACGTGATTAAAACCCTGACATACATTATCTTCTTAATCACCCATTAGTCCCGTATATTTTCTCTATTAACCCCTTAGTCCTTCCTCTTTTATGTTGGTCTAAATATACACCTTTAAATCACTAATTTTGCTTTTGTAACAATTTAAACCGCAGCTGCTTCATTAACACTCAACCAAACCACAAGGCTTATGATTGAATTGCTAGAACAAGAGGAAGCTACTGAGTTAGCCATTTCACTTGATGAGCTGAGAAAAAGGAAACAGAAGGAGGCAAAGGACCAAGAAAGAGAAAGAGAAATAAAAGCTTTGGCTCAAGCTGAAGCTGATTACACAAGTCCAAGACCTGATCCTATCCCATATACAGACGCATACATTCAAGAGTGCTATTTCAGAAGGAGCACAAGGGGAGAGATTAGAGGCATGACTTTGAGCAGAGTAAATGGAGCCATCATTCTCAACTTAGAATTTGATGATAAATCTACAATGGGAATGGACCTGAGATTAGTTCACAGGATGGGCTACATAGAGTGGAAAAGTATAATAATGATGCTCAAGAAGTTCAAAAGAAGTCAAATCAAGCAAGAGATCTTTGCTGAAGTTTCTAAACTGATCAATAGAGCTGAGGAGCTGAGATATGTTCCAGTTCCTGGTCTGCAATGAGAGAACTTATTGAGAATGCCTGAAGGAGTATTACCTTTAATCTATTAAACTTACTAAAATTTATATACTTTTAAATCAAACTTAAAATTACAAATATGTATTCTAGAAATAAAAAAAAGGTTCAATATTTTTATATAACCTTAATGCATATTTCTATAATATTTAGTAAAAATATAGGAATTTATAAACTATATGTAGTATTTTTACTAATTAAAAGTAGATAAGAAGGCTACTGTTCAGTGTCTAGATGACACACTATTACTTATATGGTTGTTTGAGGCTCAAAAAGTATCATTTTCAAATGATTCATAATGGGTTTTAACCAAGACTCAATAATACAACGTTGAAAAAAATTTGACAGATTTTTAACTCATAAAGATCAAGTTATGCTCGTTTAAAGTACACCCTATAAAACTTTCAGATTTCCAGAGTTTACACATGCAACTTGTAAATTACGTTTGGTGGACCAAATCTTTATGAAAACCAGTGAGACCAGATTCATAAGAAAAATAACTCATCAAAATAAGTTCTACAAAAAGAATAAAATGATTTTGATATACCAAAGTCGAGTTATGACACAAGAAAGTGAAGGGTCACACCGCCAGAAATTCCAGATTGCTTGTTCTTGAATTTTTAGGTGTTCTAACACCATTTCTTGTTGTTACAAGCTTATATTCGAAGATTTTCAAATATTTTACTAACTTTATAGGTTAGTACAGCAATAAACATGATTTATATTTACATGCATGCCAAGATTTTGCATAAATCATCAAGATCATGAGTTTTTGGCTTAAAAATCGAAGTTTGCAACTATGATTGAAACATTTTTGTTACTTTTGTGAATAATCCACCATGAAAGACTAATCTGTTCATGTATATTAAAAAAACTGAAGCAAAAAAAGAAGAAAAATCAAGAAAAGTGTAGAATTGAAGAGTTAACCTTAGCTAAACGTTATCACACTCGAATGTTTTATCAATCCACACTTGAATCTTCAAAATTTGCAAAATTTTGATGAGTTCTTGGCTGAAATTTCGTGGAAGACAAGGAGAGAGAAAAGTGAAAATCTTGAAGAGAGAAGTGTGTAAAATTGTGCAAATGATAAGGCTTGGAGTGTTTAAATAGAGAAAATGAGTGGAAGTTGCATGAGAGGTGATTGGAGGAGGGGTGTAGTGACTTTAATATTTATATATATATATATATATATATATATACATATATATATATATATATATATATATATATATATATATTTATCTAATGTTTAATAAATAAAGTAATATATATAAAAAGTAGGCTTTAAAAAAATTAGGGATATAGGTTTTAAATCACATCAAAAATTATATAAGTTTTTATAAATTAATAAAATAACTCAAAATAACATAAAAATATATAATATAGATCATATCTAATGTAAAATCAATTAAAAAATAAATAGGTCAAACAATTCGCGAGTCGGTCTAACGATTTATTAAGTTTTTAAGGGTTTAAACTTCGAATCAGGAATTCTACTGAACCTAAGAATTTTATTATATAATTTACCATAACTAAACTTATAATCTAATTTAAATATGCTAAACTCACTTATTCATTACTGATCTGAAGGCTTAGATGACGGTTGTCACAGTCTCCCCCAGTAAGAAGAATTTCGTCCTGAAATTAACTATAAGTATCCTCGGACAACTTCTTTGCAAAAAGGTACAGATATGTAAGCTTCGTATAATCTTCTCGTTCACTAGTTAATTAATGTTCATGTCTTGAATTCCAACGAACCTTCAAGATTGGAATTTTCACTCCATGTGAGTAGTTTGGTCTCTCGGTCGAGAATTTCCTTAGTATTTCCTTGAATAGTGGCATGTTACTCGATGTCTAGTCTATCTAATTGCTTATCATCTACCTTCAACCAACTAAGTGAGGATCAACACTTACATCCATACAACGCTACATATGATGTGCGCTAAATTTCTAGAGTGATAATTATTATTGTAAAATAACTCAACTAATGGAATTCTTAAGTATCACAACTACCATCAAAGTCAATTTCACATGCACAGAGCATAACTTCCAGCATTTGTATCAATCTTTCTGTTTGCCCTTCTATCTGAAGATGGTAGGGTAAAATATAGTTTACTTGTATGTCTGATGCATTTTGCAGCGTTTCCAAAGTTGCGATGTAAAATGACTATCCCTATTCAAAATGATAGAATAGTGGCACTCCATGACGTATAATAATCTTGATGATAAAGATTTGAGCAAGCTTCTCTATCTAGTAATCCTATTGAATTTGTATGGCGTGCACATAATTTGTCCGCTGATCCTCTATAGATCAAATTGAGTTGTGTTATTTCATTGTTTGGGGCATCTTAGCAATAAAGTCCATAATTACTTTCTTCTATTTTAAATGTGGAAATTCAGGTTCTTGTAGTGATGAAGATGAATTTTGATCCTCATCCTTAACTTTCTAGCATGTCAACTCTTTCTTATGTACAAGACAATTTTCCTTTTCATTCCTAGTCACCAAGCACATTTTTCTAAGGTACGTATATCTTTTATATACTCCAGAATTGGTTCTAATATCAATCCTTATGAGCCTCCTCTAAAATCATTTTTGATGGTTTGTGGCCTGTGGTATTCAAACCCTGTTTTCTCAGTAGCGTACTCCATCTGACCATGTCTTAAATCGATATTCTAAATGATGTAGCTCCTCAGCTTTTAGGTTCTCTACCCTTAATGCCACCTCCTGAACTACATGTATTCTACTTTTTACACTTGTTTGAACGATTGCTTCCAATGCTTGCACCCTTGATAGCTTTATCCCTTCTTTTCGACTCAAAGCGTCAGCTACCACATTGACTTTGACGGAATGATATTTAATCTAACAATCCTAATCATTAAGTAATTCTACCCACAATCTTTGTCTCATATTAAGCATTTTCTGGTCCGGTGTATGTTAAACTCTTTTGATCGATGAACACGGTGCATTAAGTGTCATACAAATACTGTCACCATACCTTGAAAGTGAACACTATGGCTCCCAATTCTAAAACATGGATGGTGTATTCATTCGACCGAACCTTAAGTTGTCTTGAAGCATATGCAATATCCTTTTGCATAATTTACTCATCCTAAGCTTTGGTGTGATATATCAGCGTATACAACAAGGTACTCGTGTTCCGGCAATAATCGAATTCGTGTGTTACATGACTCATTCTTTAACGTTTGAAATGCTTCTTTTTGTTTCTCTCCAAATACAAATTTCTTATCTTTTTTTGTTAGTGTTGATAGAGGTTGTGTGATTTTTAAGAAGACCGTGGGAATTGTCGATAGTAACCTGCTTCACCGAGAAATTGACGAGTTTATGTCGGAGTCTTCGGGGTTCCCACATCTTAATGGCTTCAGTCTTGGTTTAATACATATGAATTCCTTCCTCATTAATCATGTGATCGAGAAAACGTACGTCTTGTTTTCAGAATTTATACTTAAAGGATTATGCATAGAACTTCTCGTCTTTAAGAAACTCCAACATCATCTTTAAGTGCTCCTCGTGTTTCTCCTTCTTTAATAATGAGATTACTATGTTGTCTAAGATTAAAATCACGAAATTGTATAGACATGGTATACAATCCTATGCTAGCCCTAAGGAAACCGCTAAAGATTTATAACCTCTTATTCAAGTCCTAATAGATGTCTTAAGGATGTCCTACATACGAACTCTCAATAGGAGATGTCGTGGTGAAAATAATATTTAAAATGTAATTTGCTTCGTGCAACTGGTCGAAATAGACTATTGATATGGGGAAGGGGATATCTATTTTAGACGGTTATCGTCTTTAATTCCCTCTTTATATATATCCATTCGCACTTATTTACACTCCTACTATTCTCCTGTAATTGTGAAAACTTTACATGGGTATGAAATTTCCTAACTTACTTCTAACTTACTTCTACATGTAAGACAAAAATCATGAGGTTGTTGGCCCTAAGACTATGACACCTCAAGATCAAGTTAATCCGAAATATAGAACGGGAAAGGATGAGATATCTCAGTAGAAGGTTCAGCAATGTTAGATTCTTTAAGACCACTAGGTATCCTACTTGTGAGACTTTTATTATTGAAGTGTTTAATCAACATTGGTCTAACTAATATTTTTAGTTCAAGTTTTCACTGATCATCTCCAGAGTTCGTAGGGTTAATTAATTCCTCCATCTTAGCTATTATAATATCCAAGCAAAAGTTACTGAGGGATTTATAGTCTCTATTGAACCCACATAATCTAGTTAGAAAGTTTGTTATCTTGAAATCCTAAATCGTTAAATATGATACTCCGAGTGTTCCTCTGGATTGTCCTGGCTATAAATGTTACCTTGGAGAAAAGAATTCTCAGGTTCTTCTCATTCATTAACGTTAATATTATTTCCGACGAATGTTGTTATCATAATCATTGAACATTTCAAGCTCCAGTACAGCAGCCAAAATTTATCAAGAACTTGTTATTCATAGAATTAGTGAAAAAGTTTATGAACGTAGTAATGGTTACATCGAGCATTTCCTTTGAAAGCTTGCCAGAAAGTTCATAAAATATAAGCGTGATATGCACAACTTCACTTAAGCTTCAATATTTCTGACATAATGCTCCCGTATGACAGACCATTTGAGATGACCAATGGAATCACCCGCGAATTCGAGTTGCATGAAACTTCGAGAAATATTAGCAATGCGAATCGGAGACAAGGTATCCACGTGTAGGTAATTTTTAGTCATAAAATCCTTAATTGAAATATACAACTAATAAATATATCCCCCAAGAAGAGCAATATGATCTAGCTATCACAAGTTGTCTCATTATTTGGTAAAGCATTATCATCCCTTTAGTAGTCCTTCCTTCATGCATAAAATGATCCTAATGTATTATCATATTCCAGTTATGATGTATATCGTATGTTGTAGCTTAAACTTTCTACATCTCCTCACGAGTCACGCTTGTGGTACATTCTGATGGTATCCTATTGATGATACATGATGTCTTCTCGATCGTCCGTTGTGATGCTCCTTTATCACTTTCCTCATTATCGGGACACTCTTTTGAATCATTACTCTAATATATATCTCCTAAGGAGTAAGTCAAGGTAATAATATCGTTAAGCACACAAGTGAACAATAGTTAGTAGCTTTCTCTTGCTAGTTACTTCATATTTATGATCGGTCTCTATTAAGGGTCGTCAATACTTAGTATTCATAAGAATTTCCAATTCTCAAATTTTGATAATTAGTTAATCTGTTAAAGGAAACTTACGTTCCGACAATTCGTTCACAAGGTAATCGAACCGATGCTATGTTAAGTCATCAAGTCATCTTAATTCTAGGGGAATCTAATAGTATTTTGTCACTACTCATAGACACGTCCTCAAAATAATCTTCTATCTTATGAGAGTTAGCGATATGTTTAACCAAAGTATTGATATCAATCTTAGTAATATAGGGCTACTGTCTTACAAGACTTACCTATCACATATTGTGATAAAGTGTTACTAAAAATTGAACATACCAGTGTAAGGGCCAATTAAATGCAATGTTTTTGCAGGCACACACAAAAATCATGTATTTCCAAGTTTATAAAGAAAATTTTGAAAGCATGCCTCAAATATAACCAATCCAAGTGTCACATTACACACACCTGAATTAAACATAGTTGGTCAGTCTATGTATAATTAAGGTATAACAATGTGATACTCAACTTAGTTATACTAGCAACATGCTTACAGTTTGGAAAACATTTTAAAAATTCATGGTTATAGTTGGAGTCTTCAAGAAGAAGGTTGGCGTGCATAGCGAGATAGACACCTTCAAATCCTGACTAGAGGCTAAAGGTTTCACGCGAACTCATGGTGTAGACTATGAGAAGGCCTTTTCCCCGGTGGCTATGTTGAAGTCCATCCGGATACTCATGGCCATTGCCGCATTTAATGATTATGAGATTTGGCAAATGGATATCAAAATCGAGTTCCTTAATGGAACACTATGAGAGGAGGTGTATATGACACAGCCTGAGGGTTTTGTACATCCAGAGTTTCCAGATAAAGTTTGCAAGCTAAAGAAGTCCATTTATGGGCTTAAGCAAGCCTCTTGGAACTGGAACCTGTGCTTTGACAAGAAAGTTAAAAACTTTGGCTTTTCTAAGAGCAAGGATGAGTCATGCGTATATATCAGGGCTAGTGGGAGCATAGTTGTATTCCTTGTCCTTTATGTGGATGATATTCTACTTATTGGGAACGACTTCCCAACTTTACAAGGTGTAAAAAACCTGGCTAGGGAGTTGTTTCTCAATGAAGGATCTGGGTGATGCAGCTTATATTCTTGGGATTAAAATCTATAGAGATAGATCCCGCATGTTGATTGGCTTGAGCCAGAGTACGTACATCGACAAGGTCCTAAAAAGGTTTAGGATAGAGGACTCCAAGAAGGGGTTCATACCTATGTCGCATGGTTTAGTATCGAGTAAGAATCAATGCCTGAGTACCCCTAAGGAACGGGAAGTAATTAGGCGAGTACTTTATGCTTCAGAAATAGGCTCGATCATGTACGCCATTTTATGTACAAGGACTATATATCTTGTGCATTGAATATGACAAGTAGATATGAAGCAAACCCTGGTGAAGGGCATTGGACGGTGGTAAAGAACATTCTCAAGTATCTTCGGAGGACTAAAGATATGTTCTTGGTATATGGTGGGGAAGAAGTGCTTAGGGTAACTGGTTACTTTGACTCTAGCTTCCAAACCAACATGAATGACTGCCGATCTCAATCGGGGTTCGTATTCCTGCTAAACGGTGGTGCTATCTTGGAGGAGCTCCAAGCAAGACACTATGGCCGATTCTACTACCGAGTCTGAGTATATTCCGGCAAGTGAAGCTGCAAAGGAGGTTGTATGGATGAGATAGTTCATCTGATATATCCGTATTTATATATCTTATACACACCGAAACCCTTGCATTTAACCCGTAATTAAGGTGATATGTACGTATTACTATCTCAAATGCTTTGTTACCATTGCATGTTAAGAAGACTAAAAGTGAAGATTCCAAGTTAATGGAGTGAAAATCCGAAGATAAATGAAGAACTGTTGAAAAGTATAGAGCCATGCGGTCGCATGGACCCTGCATGCTATCGCATGTAGGTCCCGAATCTAGCTTTGACACTTGTCAACTCCTGCAAGATGCCTCTCTTGTCAATCTCCGAACGCAAAGCTATGCCATCGCATGGCATTGCCATACGATCGTATGGACCCCCGTTTCAGTGCCTATATAAGAACCTCTTGGCAGAAAGGTTTAGAAGTACATAGAAAATTCTGGAATTCACACACACAACACATACACGTTATACACTTGATATTCTTGGTTTCTTCACTTCAAAACACTCTCCCGGAGATACCTAAACACTCCAATCCTTATTCTAAAGGTGTTGAAGCTTAGTGAAGCTCAGAACTTCAGAGAAACAAGTATATAGCTTGTAGATTGCTTGGTATAATCTAATCATTTCTTGTTGTTAACATGTATCCAAGTGTTTTTCTTGTTATTGGACTTGTAATAATGAGTCACTACTATTTCACTTGGGCCAAGATGATTCTTGGCCGAGTTATGGCAATATAAATCTTTTCTTGATTATTTGATATAAAAAGTATGTTTTGATTATTAATATAAATGTGTTTGATCATGTTCTTATGTTAAATATATTCAAGTTCATGTTTTGTTAATCTTTTATGTGACAACTTACACGTTACATTGTTGGGGTTTCTTAGGCACGCAACAGAAGCAAAGTACAACTCAAAAAGCCCATAGTACAAGTATATAAAGCAAAATCGTAAAACCACAAACATGGATCAATCTCTATGAAACGAAATGCAACAAAAGAAGAGAGTTAAGGAGATTATACCAGCTCCTAAGCTCCAGAAATTTGATGAAGATGATGAAGTTGTTCCTTGTGGCTTGAACGAATCGACTAAAAGGTGATACCCCGACAACACACCAAATCCCTTGAGCTAGAAAGCCTTGGTGATTCTTCTTTCCAGATAATCACTTAGGAACAGCAACCCACGAAGATGAGATCAAGATCTGGAACAAAAACTCTCTCTAGAACTCTCTAAGTTTCTCTCTAAGACTTATGAGTTCTCTCAAGTGTTGATGTGGCTAAGAGTGTGAAAGAGAGGAGTTTAGTCCCTTTTTAAAGACCTCTGGACAACACTTAGTCTCCTACAGCCGGCCAAGAGAGTTTTCTACGCAACCTACATGCATTGGGCAACTTTGAGGTGATTTGACAAAAGGTGCCATTTGGAGTTAGCGGCGCTAGCCAAATTTAGCGGCGCTAACGCGGCCTGTCAGATGACTTGACATAAAGCCCATGCAACTCTAGCGGCTGTAACCCATAAGTGTTAGCGGCGCTAACACCTTATGGTTAGCGGCACTAACTTAGCCTGTGAAGTCAACTTTTCTCTTTTGTCATTTTTGATCCCTTTACTTAAGTTGCTGTCAGATTTGACCCCGGTGTATGAGCCAATTGGCCCATACATCATTGGTAGTGATTCAAATGGTGTACACGCATCAGTGGGCATATTCTAACAAACTCCCACTTGCACATGATGCACATTTCTAACAAATCACAGACAATGAGAGGTCTCTAGCAAAAACATCATTGCCCCCAAGTCAGTATGGGTTTCGTTATCCGAATGAAATCTGTTCACAAAGAAAGGTCCTATATATAAATGATCTTAAACATCCTTTTGTTCACGATATCAATGTGAACACGAGACATGGATTGAGTGTCAATCTCCAGATCGTTCACGATTGTGTTTCTTGATCTTGATTGGTGGTGACCAAAAGTTAAGGACATCTCTAATTCTAAATCAATACTCCTTGCGCATGGCCATGCATAATTTTGGTGTCAGCTCCCAATCATCGAGGGGCCCAGTGATATCTCTCATATCAAAGGAACAAATCCCTTTTTGACTGTATAACCCTAAACCATACCCCTTAACTTATCTAGCCATTTCCTTTATCACAGCCAGTTATGAACTTCTTTTGAAGATGGCTAAAGTAAGAAAGAAGTATGATATAGCGGTTCATACATCCCAGGTCTAAGGATGTAAGATATTATCATCCCAAGTTGCTCGTGCCTATAATCCATGGAGTATACTTGGGTATGGGTCTTCCAGTCACTTGAAACTCTTTTCAAGTACAGATAGGCATTGCTCCTTAATTCCACCAAATTGAATTCAAGGTCACATGCTTATCTCGGTTTTAATTCAATCTTCCTTCCACAAGATTGACTGACCGTGGAAAGTTTTTGAAATATAAAATATTTCCGGAAGTGATTTAAACATGCTAAGATGAAACGTAGTAGAGTCTCATAAATGTAACCGTATCATACGCATATATAATCTCTATTATATATCGAAACAAGCACAAGTTACAATACTGTCTATATCGTTCCCAAAATATAAATTTACATATCCAACAAACTAAATACATAACTCAAGCCAAATCGCTGGCGAATCTTACACCTATAGCATTAGTGTGAGAGTCATGAGCTGCCTGCGATAATGGCTTCATGAAGGATCCGCAAGGTTTCCATCCGGTGCTACTCTGCTTATGACGATTTCACCACTCTCAACTACTTCCCGTATAAAGTGGTATTTGCGCAAAATATGTCTTGTTCTCTTCTGAGCTCTTGATTCCTTCGCCAAAGCCACTGCACCCTCATTGTCACAAAATATCTCAATAGGGTCAGTGATGCTTGGAACCACTTGTAGATCTTGGATAAATTTCTTCATCCACACGGCCTCTTTTGCAGCTTCACTTGCCGCAATGTATTCCGACTCGGTAGTCGAATCAGCCACCGTGTCTTGCTTCGAGCTCCTCCAACTGACAGCACCACCGTTTAACAGGAATACAAACCCCGATTGAGATCGGCAGTCATCCCTATCCGTTTGGAAGCTAGCGTCCGAGTAACCCTTTACTCTTAGCTCTTCTTCCCCACCATAAACCAAGAACATTTCTTTTGTACGCCTAAGGTACTTAAGAATATTCTTTACAGCTTTCCAATGAGGCTCTCTGGGATTTGCCTGATGCTACTAGTCATGCACAAAGCACATGACACATCAGGACGAGTTCAAAACATGGAGTACATGATCGATCCCACAGCCGAAGCATATGGTACTCGCTCCATTACTTCTATCTCCTTTTGGGAGGTAGGACATTGAGTCTTGCTCAACATCAAACCTTGTATCATAGGGAGGTTTCCTTTCTTGGATTCCTCCATTTTAAAGTGTCTCACGACCTTATCTATGTATGCACTTTGAGAAAGCCCGAGCAGCTTTCTAGATCTATCTCTATAGATCTTAATTCCCAGAATGTAGCTCGCATCCCCTAAGTCCTTCATTGAGAAACAATTCCCTAGCCAAGCTTTTACACTCTTAAGGCTCGGAATATGGTTTCCAATGAGCAATATGTCATCCACATATAGGACTAAGAAGACAATAGTGGTCTCACTAGCCCTGACATGTACACATGATTCATCTTTGCTTTTCGAAAATCCAAATTCCTTGATTTTCTCATCAAAGCATAGGTTCCAACTACGAGATGCTTGCTTGAGTCCATAAATGGACTTCTTTAGCTTACAAACCTTGTTCGGATACTCTTGATGTTCAAAACCATCAGGTTGTGTCATATACACCTCTTCGGAAAGCTTCCCATTAAGGAAGGTGGTTTTAACGTCCATTTGCCATATTTCATAATCATAAAATGCAACAATGGCCAGGAGTATTCGGATTGATTTCAACATTGCCACTGCAGAAAAAGTTTCATCATAATCAACACCAGGTGTTTGAGTGAAACCCTTAGCCACCAGTCGGGCTTTGAAAGTATCCAAGGTTCCATCCATGCCGGTCTTCTTCTTGAAGACCCATTTACACCCTACGGGCCTAACCCCGGGTGTAGGATCAACCAGTTCCCAAACTTGGTTATCCGACATGGATTGCATCTCACGTTCCATCCCTTCCTTCCAATGTGTAGACTCAATGCCCGTCATAGCTTCCTTGTAGTTAGTAGGCTCATGAGAGTCCACTACTAACTCGTTGCCCTTAGATATGTAGAATCTATATCTCTCTGGCTCGAAATGAGTTCTACTGGAACGCCTTGGAGTAAGCAATGAACTAGTGTCAGGTATTGCAGCATTCTCTTGCTCAGTTTCAACCGTCCTAGGTTGAGTGCTAGTGCCAACCTCAAGTTCTTTATCGGTTGATCCTTGAACTTCCTCAAGATCAATTTCCTTGTTGCCTCTTTGTTTGGATAGCAATTCTCTTTCCAAGAAAAATGCCCTTCGAGCAACAAAAACTTTGTTCTCAGAAGGTTTATAAAATATATATCCAACACCGGCAGGAGGATATCCGATAAAGTAACACCTTTCCGATCGAGGTTCATGTTTGTACTCAGTCTCACGTCTCACGTAGGCTTGACAACCCCAAACTCGTAGGTATGAAAGTGTCGGCTTCTTCTTATGCCACATTTCATAAGGTGGTTTTGATACTTTCTTGGTTGGTGCAAGGTTAAGGATCCTTACCGCCGTTTCTAGGGCATATCCCGAGAAACTAATAGGTACCTCCATTCGACTCATCATGGACCTTACCATATCTAGTAAAGTACGGTTCCTCCTCTCAGCGACCCCATTTAATTGTGGAGTCCTTGGAGGTGTTAATTGCGATATAATTCCACAATTCTTGAGATAATCAGTAAAGTCGGTACTTAGATACTCTCCACCTCTATCAGACCGGAGTATCTTTATCGTTTTGCCCAATTGATTCTCAACTTCGTTTTGGAATGTCTTGAACACCTCAAAGGTTTCATTCTTGTGTTTAACAAGATAGACATATCCATACCTACTATAATCATCTATAAAGGTTACGAAGTATCTCGAGTTATTCCTTGTAACATGTTTGAAAGGCCCACATACATCCGTATGGATGATGTCCAAGAGGTCTTTACCCCTCTCACTTGTCCCCGTGAAGGGTGCCTTTGTCATCTTGCCTAATAAACAAGAATCACATACATCATTCGACCCTTGGTCAAATGACTCCAAGATTCCATCCGCTTGAAGCTTGGTGATGCGAGTCTTGTTTATGTGGCCAAGACGACCATGCCACAAGGAATACTTATCCAAACCATCTTTGGAACTAGAATCAATATTCAGGATAGACTTTGTTGAATTAATGTATGCAGTTGTCTCATAAATGCCATGACATGGTAAAGCCTTAAAATAAACAATGTTATCTTTAAAGCATATAATAGCACCATGATCAAAATGAAAATTGTAACCCTCATCATACAATTTATGAAGTGAAAAAATGTTTCTAGCCACGCAGGGCGAATAGCATACATCAAATAAAGTAATAGAATAGCCAGTCTTGAATGAAAGCTCCAAACTTCCTTGAGCTTCCACAGGGACGATCTCCGAGTTCCCTATCACAAGATCTAGCTCACCCTTCTCCAAGCTCCTACTTGCCTTTAGCATCTGCACCATATTACATATGTGAGTGCCACAGCCAGTATCCAAAACCCAGCCTCTAGAAGTAGAAGTATAGTGAAGTTCTATCATGAACGTACTTGAAGCTTCCAGGCCCGATATGCTTATTGCCTTGAGCTTATTGAGTCCCTCTAAGTACTTAGGGCAGCTTCGGTGGTAGTGGCTCTTGCCCCCACAAAAGA
Source organism: Pulicaria dysenterica (assembly GCA_947179395.2). Lineage (NCBI taxonomy): Eukaryota > Viridiplantae > Streptophyta > Magnoliopsida > Asterales > Asteraceae > Pulicaria > Pulicaria dysenterica. The sequence goes on along the minus strand of OX359294.1, from coordinate 26,936,537 downwards.
AGCACTCCGCATCCTCCGGAGTCTTGGCTTGGGGAATCTTCCCCTTACCCTTGCCTTCGGAGGCCGGGGCAGACTTGGCAGCGCCAACCTTTCCCTTACCCTTCCTTTTCTTGGAAGGGGCGGCCTTCCTTTTGGTTATGCGGCCTTCCCGGATGGCTAGAACGGGAGTGGAGGAGGAGGATGGTTTGCTCTTGGTCATGCTCGCTTCGGCAGTCTTGAGCATACCATGTAGCTCCATCAAGGATTTATCCATGCTATGCATATGATAACTCATAGTGATTTGATCATATGCACTGGGCAAGGATTGGAGGATCATGTCGACCGCCATCTCCCTCCCGATGGTAAATCCTAGCTTCTCCATGCGCTCAATGTTCGCTTTCATACGCATAACATGAGCGCTCACGTTCCCTCCATCTTTAAGCTTGCAAGCGAGAACCGACTTGAAGCACTCACACCTCTCCTGCCTCGCTTGCTGCTGTAACATATCCCTCAGCTGCACGATCAGGTCGTGAGCACCCAAGTGGTCCATTTGCTTTTGCAAATCGGTACTCATAGTGCTCAACATGAGGCATGTAATCTCCTCAGTCTCCTTGAAGCGTTTCTCGTACGCCTCACGGATTGCCCTCGTTGCACCACTTGGAGGTGCCTCGGGTAAGGGTTCCTCTATGGTGTACATCTTCCCTTCATAGCGTAGGACAAGCTTAAGCTGCCTATACCAATCCATGAAGTTTCTCCCGTCGAGTTTCTCCTTCTCAAGGAAAACTCGTAGAGAAACGTTGGTGGTGGTGGTGTTTGCGCTTGTTGATGCCATCTAAAATTGCAAAGTAGACTTAAGTTAGTTTGTTGAATATGTATTAACTTGTTAAATTAATTTACCCATAAAGAATTAACTTTAACAAGGCTAAGAACCATATTTCATCCCACCATGTGACGGGGTTACCGCGGATCACATGATAAAACTATTTAGGTCGGCAACAATTTTTCCAATTGCAATCTCTATTGCAATCCTTAGCGCCTTACGGGATACTACGACATCCAATGGTCATTTGACATGTTTGATCCCTTCTTGCACCAATCTTAAATCTTGAAATTTTGGTTAACTCGTGCTAAGCTCGACAATTAACCAAGATTTCAAACCTAAAATTGCAAATCGTCCATCAAGACATACGGTAACAAACTCACCAAAGTTGGCTCGTGCTAAGCTCGACAACCAAAATTCTGAATTTTGCCACACTCACCTTCCACACAGTTTTATGGGAATTGGCTCGTGCTAAGCTCGACAACCAAATCCCATAAGACTAGATTCGGGTGTTATCGTCTTATGGATGGTGCGTGATTTACGTTTTGAAAAAAGACGGGCTTTTGTTTCCGGTTTGGTTTTAGATTAACTTATTAGCAACAAAAACCTATTTTTACTAGGTGAGTTAATCTTGTATGTGAGCACGCGAGAGAGTTCTAAACCATTTTTATCAAATCTCTTGTGATTTTGTTAATTTTCGAAAAATTATCTAGCATGCGAATCCTACACAATCCATGCATACAAAAATCACATCACACGCATAAAATACTATAATTGGTAACCCTTCTCATAGAAACCTATGCGTTCTTCTCGTGAGCCGAACACAAAGAACTTGGTCAATTCTAGGGACAAAGTCTTCGATGCGAGCTCCCACTAATCCCGCCATCTCCATTGGACTTCATCGGCTTCATGGGTTCCAAACTCCATCTCTTTTGACCCATCATGTGTGTCATCATCCATCATAAAAATACATACACTAGAATAAAATGTCATACAAGCCATAAAATACCAATTTATCTATTACAATTACATGGATGAATGAAATGGCATGCAAGCCACATTATTATTACAAATTTATCATATGAATAATAATACAAACAATTTGCATCAAAACACACAAAACAACCAAATGGTCTAGGCAAGGTTACCAACTTATATACACATACAGCCAAACATATATATATATATATATATATGCTACTGGAATTTAAACATCATAATAACAAGATAAAAATTTCCAGAAGCCAAAAACAAGGCCAAAACCCGAGACCAAAATCTGTTTTTAAACAAGAAAAAAAAACTGACTCAGCGACACTAGTGCCGCTAACTCAAAGTTAGCGCCGCTAACCTCTGTTCGACAGAAAACAAACAATTTCGATTTCAGGTTTTCAAAGCCACCATGTGCATAACTATCATAGAGGTGGCTCTGATACCACTGCTGGGGTTTCTTAGGCACGCAACGGAAGAAAAGTACAACTCAAAAAGCCCATAGTACAAGTATATAAAGCACAAATCGTAAAACCCCAAACATGGATCAATCTCTATGAAATGAAATGCAACAAAAGAAGAGAGTTAAGGAGATTATACCAGCTCCTAAGCTCCAGAAATTTGATGAAGATGATGAAGTTGTTCCTTGTGGCTTGAACGAATCGACTAGAAGGTGATACCCTGGCAACACGCCAAATCCCTTGAGCTAGCAAGCCTTGGTGATTATTCTTTCCAGATAATCACTTAGGAACAGCAACCCACGGAGATGAGATCAAGATCTGGAACAAAAACTCTCTCTAGAACTCTCTAAGTTTCTCTCTAACACTTATGAGTTCTCTCAAGTGTTGATGTGGCTAAGAGTTTGAAAGAGAGGAGTTTAGTCTCTTTTTAAAGACCTCTGGACAACACTTAGTCTCCTACAGCCGGCCAAGAGAGTTTTCTATGCAACCCACATGCATTGGCCAACTTTGAGGTGATTTGACAAAAGGTGTCGTTTGGAGTTAGTGGCGCTAGCCAAATTTAGCGGCGCTAACTTATAATAGTTAGCGGCGCTAACGTGGCCTGTCAGATGACTTGACATAAAGCCCATGCAACTCTAGCGGCTCTAACCCATAAGTGTTAGCGGCGCTAACACCTTATGGTTAGCGGCGCTAACTTAGCCTGCGAAGTCAACTTTTCTGTTTTGTCATTTTTGATCCCTTTAATTAAGTTGCTGTCAGATTTAACCCCGGTGTATGACCCAATAGGCCCATACATCATCGGTAGTGATTCAAATGGTGTACACGCATCAGTGGGCATATTCTAACATACATTTCATGCATATTCAAAAAATGATGGTTTAATCTCAAGATCTTGTGGAGTTATCACTAGAAATGGTGTAACAAGCAAGGTTGTCATTTGAAAAGCATTTTTGGAACTTGTCTTTGATCATTTCAGGTCTTAACAAGTTGGTCATGTCTATCATATTGTGGTTTTACACATGCTTAACATCTTAAATTAAAGTTTCAAGTGTTTCAGTATATTATTTGATCATTAATACTACAAAAGAACAAAAAGGATTGAAAGGGTGTTCTTGAGCATGCTAAGGTTGAAATGAACTCTGAATGTCATTAAGAATCTGATATTTATGATTCTATGTGCATGCTTATGTGTTTCATGCTTTGCATGTGTTAAGTGCTAGAAATGGTACTTAACATTATGATATCTTATGAAAATAACATAAGGCTTGATCTTGAATCCAACACACGTGGTTTGAGTCTTGCTGAGTTCATGAATTCATAGTGCTCATTTCTATCAGCTTATGATCTTGGATGAAAGTCCAAGTTGTACGTGTTTGATCCTTGGTGCAAAAAATGATTTTTGTTGTAAAATGATGCCATGCGACCACGTGCCATGTGCATGCGATCGCATGGACCTATGCGACTGCATGTCTTTGACATATGGTCACATGCACCTTTGTTCCAGTTCAGTTTATTGTTTCTTATGTTTAACCTATTTTAAATCACTTTGACATTTCCCTAAGTTCTGAAGCTATAAGAAATATTATTTGACAGAATATATATCTTGTAGATGGATTTGAACATGGTTAAGTAGATATGTGTTATACTTTGTGATTCTATGCTTACATGTTATATTTGATTCTCAATCAAAGTCTTGATAACTCGAGGGATGATTCATATGTTAATATGATTTGTGAGTATAAGATAGAACAACATGCTATGTGCTTCACTGCAATTTATCAAGTCATCAACAATTTGATTAAAAATAAATACTGTCATAACTAGCCAGGATGATTCTGAAGCCTGAGTGATCTTGCTGTTTGTGATTACTCTGTTTGTGTAAACTATTTTCTATCATTAATCCTAATCAGATAACATGTGTTATTTTTTATTTACTAAAGAATGATGATGTTTGAATACTAGTAGTTGCCAAAATCTTTTCCCTGAGGTTCGATACTCGGTCTTACCCGATCTATACTACTATTGATTAGGTCATACTTGCCTGAGTCGTGTGTAGTATTTATTTAGTCATTCCATTTTGCAAATTTTAAAACACCAGTGTGTAAAAGCTTTTAATCATCTAAAAAACCCGTACACGGGCTGCACACCAAGTTATTGGCGCCGTTATCGCGGAGTACTTTTTGGCAATATTAGAAAAAAAACTAATTGTTGATTTGGTTCTTGTTTACTACTTGCTACCTGTTATTTTAGTATTAGTATATTTTATAGTTTAGCTTTCCTTTTTTTCTGTTTTGTTTTCTATTATGTGCGTTATTCAAAGAAGCTGAAAGAAAGTTATAACTTTTGCTTCGCTTGTCTCGTGTTATTTGAAACGGAGATAGAAGATCTTGAGCAACGAGCAGTGGCTACTACTAGTCTCGCGTACTTTGATTTAATCTTAGCCGAAATTAACTATGGGGAGTACATAATGATGATCACTAAAAGTAATATCGACTATATTCTCAGCATACCTATCATCTAGTAGTCGAATTACTGTTTTTCATCTTTACCATTTCTGATTGTTTTCTTTTGTCTATTTCTCGTCCTGTGTTTAGCTTTCTTTTTGTTTCCGTGCATTTTCTTTCTTTTGGTTTTCCTTTATGTGTGTTTACTCTCTTGAACTTCAGAGAAGGATTAAGGAGCGACGTAATAGCATCAAAAATTCTGAAATCCTCATAAAATCTTTCAAAGAAGCTTCGCAGTCTGAAACCGACCCCCATGAAATTGAACGATTAACAAATCGTAGCCGCCATGAATATATACTGATTTACCTCCAACAATGTTTCATCCGAAGGATCATGGCTCATAGTCTAACTTTTTAAAAGTTTTTGTAGTCTCTCGCTCTTTTAAAATTTGTTTCACTCATGTGTGTCTATTCAGAAAAGATTCGAAAGATGATTAAGTATTACCGTAATAATCTTAAAATCTTTGACCAAAACACCGATGATCTTGAGATAAGGGTAGAAGCTACCAACAACTATCAAGAATTTTAGCAAATTCAAATCGAGATCTGTGATTGGGAATTCATGAAGGTAGTTACTCAGCGTCATATTAATGAAACATTGAGTTGTGTTTGCATTCCTTAGTTTTTAAAATTCTCGTTCTGTCTTTATCCTCTGATCATGTGTGTTCGTTCGGAAAATCTTCATAAGAGAATTAGTAATTATCGTAACGAAATAGATCTTATTGAAAATCAGATTTTGTCTTTAGGATACGAATTGATCTTTGAAGTCGACCTCTTTGAGATCCTGCAGATTCACGAACAAATTCGTCAAATGAGGGAACAACAGAATTCCATTAGAGATAACCTTCAAATATTTTTAAGAAATCATTTCCTCTCTTAGTGGTCAAGTGTTTCATTTTTTATTTTTCTTTTGGATTTTAGTTCTGTCTTTTCTTCCTGTATTTTGAATTTCGTTCGTATTTTCCACTTCCTCGCAAAATCTACATCATCTCTTTTGTTCTCTCTTGAACAATTGAGCCCGTTAAACCTTTCGGAGAGCCTGAACGCGAATTTAGACGTCACCTACGTCTGGCACTAGACGAGCCGCTCGTAATCGAAATCGTATCCGCAATATGGCTGAAGGTCCACCAGATCCACCGAATACTAAAACATTAGGATATTTCGCTCGTCGGTTAATGGAATGCACGCAAGTGTCGTTCGTTCTCCTGTCACCGCAAATAGTTTCAAAATTAAGCCAAATATCATTAAAATGGTTCAAAACACAGTCTAATTTCACGGTTTACCTAAAGAGGATCCTAACAATCGTCTTTAGAATTTTCTCAAGATCTGTGATACATTCAAGATGAACGGTGTCTCTCAAGGAACTATTCACTTATGCCTCTTTCCATTCTCACTCAAAAATAAAGCCAAACTGTGGTTTAACTCCCTTCCTACTGGTTGCATCACTACATGGGACGATTTAGCCAAAAAAAATATTCAGAAATATTTCCCACCTTCAAAAACGGCTAAACTTCGTAAAGATATTTCATCTTACCAGCAACAAGAGGGAGAATATTTGTATGATACATGGGAAAGGTATAAGGCTTTACTGCGTAGATGCCCTCATCACGGATTACCAAAGTGGCTTCAAGTTCAAACATTTTACAATGGTCTGACAGTGGCTATACGCCAAATGATCGATGCTGCAGCAGGACGTGCAATCACGAAGAAAACTCCCGAGATAGCTCATGAGCTCATTAAGGAAATGGCTAAGAACCGCTATCAGTGGCATTCCTCTTGAATGAAACAACCCAAAATAGCTGGTATCATCCCAGTTGATACTGTCACCTTACTCACTACAGAAGTTGAAGCTTTATCCCAAAAGCTCGAACAAATGAATGTAAATGTAGTCCAGTCTTCATGTGAGTTCTGCAATGGTCCTCACTTAAGTAGAGATTGTCAAACTGGCAACAATTTCACCTCTACAGAAGAGGTGGATTACATGGGTACTCAAAGACCCCAAAACAATCCCTACTCAAATTCGTATAACCCTGGCTAGAGAAATCATCCAAATTTCTCATGGAAATCTGGAGCGGGTACTTCTAGTAATCCCCCTCCCGGATTTTCTCAGCAAAATCAAACCCAACAAAGATCAGGTTTATCTCAAAACCGTCAACCAGCTCAGACTCAATCAAGGATTAAGAGCTTACTTGACAGATTTTCCTCAGCTGTCAAAAGTCATTTTGTCCATCATGAAACCGACATGAAAGTTCTACACTGTTGGTCCCTTGTATGAGAGAGTAACAACAAGCAACAGTGTGTAGAAGGGGGGATTGAATACACTTTCTACGGAAATTGAACAAATCAAAGAAAAGTGTTACACACAGTAAATCAAACCACAATCAATCGAATGCTTTTATTAATCAGAAGATGATTACAATGCTTTGAATAAAAAGATGATTACAATGACTATCAAGTAAGCAACTCTTGATATATAATCACCTAAGATAAATCTCTCAATTCTCTCAAACTTTGATATCTATAATTAACATATAATTATAGATACCGATGACTCTCTAAACAGGATTTTCACATATTGAATCAACACATTATTACTAACCAATGTCACAACTAATGTGATTAATTCGAACACACGAACTTCTTTGGCAATCTGTGATTAAATCTTGATACTGAATCAAGACTCGTAACACATACGATGAGGTGAGGTTTGGCTCTGCAACACTTAGTTGCTATCGTCTCTGAGTCGTCCCTCTAAACTTATCAGGAGATAAGTATTTATAATCATGTTGCTACGGTTCCTAACAAACTAGACTTAGCCTAATTCGCTAACTAACTTTCGGATAAACCGGAATCTTGAATCTTGATTCTGGAGTCTTATTATCCGCGCCGTAGATATAGAGAGAGATAAAGATGAATTTAAAACATATTTAAATTATCTTTAAACTGACTTCTTCATTCGGACTAAGTTACTCAGCTTGAAACTCATCAAGCTGAGTTCTTCGAGAACAAATCCGAATTTATACATGAACTAACACGTACATTGATAAACTTATCCTTAGAAGTCTAACTTAGTTGACTAAAACATATTTAGCAACTCTGTCGAGCTGACTCTGCTTTTGAGCTTAGTCACTCAGCTTGAAACACATCAAGCTGACTACTCGATATATACCTTATGTGACATACACAGATTATTAAACATATTAATAAACAAAGTAAGGTATAATATAAACTGATCAACATATGCTTAGCTTATATTCAGCTTATACTCAGTCTGAATCACTCTAAGTGTTCAGTCTGATTAAGCTTCATAATTCTGTTTAAGTTATATGTAGAACTCATCTTACAAACTTAACTTTATCTCATCAAATTCAAACTGATGAGATCATTTTCCCCACAAACTCCCCCTATTTGATGATGACAAAACCATCAAACAGTTCTTAAGTTTGTTTAACAGAATTATGTTTTAAATCTTAAACTTATTAAGATTTTGTTATTTTAACTGATCAAATATTTATTGAACATATCAATATTAATTGAACTTATCAATTTAAATTGGAAGACACCAATTTTTAGTTGAACACACCAACTAATTACATAAATGAATAAGAACTTATCATTTATTCATTAAGCTGAACTTATCAGACTTATAGCTATGAACACATCATAATACAGTTGAACATATCAAACTTTATATTTGTATTAATAGAACTGATTATAATACAAAAGTTGTTGATCACTTAGATCATGCACACATAGTGCTTACAAAAATATTAGAAATAATCTAATATTTACAAAAGTAGAACTAATCTACTCAGGATGCAACTCTTCAAACTCTTTAATCTCTTCATTTATTTCTTCAAGTATTTCTTGCAGATTAGGTATATGTTGAAGCTGATCCTGTTGTGATCTGATTGCTCTGAGATACCCCACATGTGTAAATTGATGCATCAGCCTGAAAGCATTTTTCACCATTTCTGTCCAAGTACATGAACCCTTTCTGAGGCTTTTCAACATATGTATTCTCTTGAAACTTCATGCCTTCAGGAAGAACAAGACTGTACTTATCTAAATTTGCTAGTCCATCTGGCTTTGTTTGCTTCTTTTTTCCAACTTTATGAAAAGAAATTAGTAGGGTAGCTATCTCAGACCTGGGTATGAGTTTCATTGAATCAGCTCTTGCAAGTAGCCTCAGTAACTCATCTTTAACTTGATTTCTTTCAGAGGACTTTTTCATCAGCTTAATGAGCACTGCCACTTGCTTCCACTCTTCATAACCCAGTCTATGCATTTGATTTAGCTCCAAAGATGATGTCTCACCATTTCTAAAGACAAACTCTAGAAAAATGATCCCTTCAGCTGAACTCAACTGCAATGAAGATATTTGAGAAGAGAAGAATGTTCGTGTATAACAATGAATTATATTTTCCTCCTCTTGTTGATCTTAAACAAAAGATTCTTCTTCCACTTCGTCCTTAGGCACTATGGGCAGCTTGAGTTTAGTCAGATCCTCATTCTGCTTTTTGATTTGCTCAGCCCAAGTCCTTTCTCTTGCCTATTTTTCACTGACCAATACAGCTTGAGCATTCTTTTGTCTTTCTCTTAATTCGTTAACAAAGATCCCAAGCTGGTCAGCATCCTCCTTCTCCATTCTTCTAACTGCCAGCAGTGAAGCTCTCTCTTGTAAAGTCATTTTATCCGCCGAGTCTTCATCTGAGGCTGATGATTCACTTAGAATCACTTTCCTTCTTTTCTGTTGAGGGGCTTCTGATTCATCTGAGCTGACCACTACTGGTATTTTGCCTTTTGCTTTCTCAGTCAGCTCAGGTTCTTTCTCTGTTTCTTTCTCCCCCTCAATCTGATCTGCTCCCTCTGCCAATAATAGTAGAGCTTCAGCTTTGACTGACTCAGCTTCAGCTTCTTGAACCTTCTCCCCCTTTTTGTCATCATCAATAGGGGTCAAAGTCTTTTGTTTTTGTAGGGCAGCAACTGTAGATTTCAACATTAACACCTCCTCATCCAGATTATCAAGAATCATCAGCATATCTTTCTTTGCTTTCTTTCTCTTGAGGTGCAATGTATCAAACTCACCTTTAAAGAATGTCATCAATTCGTCCAAGTCAGCTTGAGATGGTTGGAATTTGGGTGCATCATCCGAAGGTTGGTGTATACCTTCAAACTCATTTGCACTAGAGTCTTGACCCTGTGAATCACCCTTGTTTAAGGATGAAACATTGACAAGTCGTGCAAGAGGGTGTGAGAAGTGAAGAGAAGTTATTGGGCTCGAGATGTGAAGTGTATGGGTTGGTGGTTGGCTAATCTGGTTGGAAGGGGGTGATTGACCCTCGGGATTGGTCAGATATTTAATGTTACCTGAGTGTGTCTGCTCAGGAACAGTAACAGGCTCTCCCATGGCTCGAGTAAGTGTTGGCTGAGTAGACACCACACCCGGTTTAGGCTGTTGGGTTTGAATGAGCCTTGAGGTTGACACCTTAAGAGTAGGCGTCTCCCCCTCAACTCCTGCCGGAGGGATCAATGTGATCTCAGCTCCAGTGATACCTTTAGGTGTGGCACCACCTTTGGAAGTTTTTCTTTGGTAGGTTCGGATATTCTCCATAGCAGCAGTGGGCATACTAGGGGTGGCTGCAGATTGGGATTGTAAATGGAATGAAGGTGGAGGAGATGGGTTAGACTGAGTTGGTTCTACTACAATCTTATCTCCAAAAGTGGATGGAGAAAAGTGAGAAGAAAGAGAAAGTGGAGAGGCTCCCCCTTGATTTGATTCCTCTTGAGCTGCAGTGTAAACTATTTCAGCCTGAGCAGAGTGCTCAGCTTGAACTTCTGTGTCAGCTTGAGAAGCTCCCCCTTGATTTGATTCCTCTTCTCCACTTGCAGATGTAACTCCCTCAGCCACCAAGAGCATTGAACCACTTAGACCCTCTTGCTCTGGGAAGATGTCATTGTTAAACATCTTTGGACTAAGAGTCTGAACAGGGAACACATCCCATCCAGCTTCATATAAATCCCCCAACTCAGCTCAAGCACCAAGGACAAATACCTTATGAATGGTACATGGAGGTCCCTGGTGGTCTTCAGTACTTGGACTTTGAGCTCGTTGAAAATGAGCTGTGCATAATCGATACGTCTATCAAAGAACATGTTGTATAGCAGCTGCATTTCTAACTCGTTACCTTGATCCAAGCCTCCAACCTTGGTCCCCAGCGAACATACCACTGTGGAAACCATGAAGCCCCAGCTGGTTGGGAAAGTGGCCTTCTTAATCACCCCTTCAGTTTGAGGGTGACCCATTTGAGGTAGAACTGACCTCGCCACTTGTCTTGTCACGGTTGGCTCGAACACATCTTGAACAGCGAGTTGAAGAACATCCCTAAGCCGTTGAACCGTGAGGGACACTGTTCTATCTGCATTAAGAACAGTGCCGGTTATCTCTCCTCTGTTCTGATTGAAGGTGCATGTAAATCAGAACTCCAACAAGTGTTGGGGAACAATGTTGAGTGATGCGCCACAGAAGGCGAATGCCAGGGGGCATTTACGGATATAATCAACCCAGATTTCATATCCTCTGCCTTGTTTACTCTGAGGAATTGCAAGACAGGTCCGTTGATTATTGATTTTAATCTCTGGCAGCCCATTGTTCTTAAACGTAGCACCTCTGACCATCCGCTCACCTAGAACAAGAGTGGTACTTTCCATCGTTGAATGTTTAGATTATACAGAGCAATCAATTCGTAATTCGCCCTGAGCGATTGGCAATTGCACACTGAGCGACTTAAAAATCGATGGATCAGAGATTTGCACGTAGCAAAGAAAGTGAAAGGTATTTGAGAAGGTGTGAAGTCTGGATTGTAAGCGTAAATCCTCTAAGCCGAATGTAATCAGTATATATACCTTTCCGAGGAGAGAGAAAAATTACCGTTAGGAATCCCCCTTATTATCCGTTACGCCGTAAAATTGTGATGTAACAGTAAGTGGGTAGAACTAATCATCTTCCAACGGATACTAAGGTAATATAATAATATTGACTAACAATAAGATTATATACCCTGATGTATTATACCTATACACAATTTAGTATAATACGCGATTTGAGACTGACTCAAATACGCAGTAGTCATGAGTCACTCACACTTAGTAAATAACACATGAGATTGGACACACCAAGCTGAGTAAACCTATTACTCAGTTTAACTCAAGCACTCAACTTGAAATGTGCACTCAGCTTGAGAATGAAACTCAGCTTGAAATATGCACTCAGCTTGAGTAGAGCACACGGCTCATAAGTAATGACACTAAGTCATTTTCGTATGAGACTGACTCAAACGAATCTATTAACCACACTGAGTAGTTATAGAGTGTTTGGAACCAACCAAACGTGTGAACCAATCACACAGTCTGAGTTAAGCACATAGCTCATACTCAATGACACGTAGTCATTTATGTTTAAGACTGACTTAAACATGTGATTTTAGCTACACTAAGTAGGTAAAATATGTTTGGAACTTACCAAACGTGTGAACCAATCACACAGTGCGAGTTAAGCACATAGCTCAGACTCAATGACACTTAGTCATTTTGTTCGAGACTAACTCAAACTAACATTTCAACCACACTGAGTAGTTGAATTATGTTTGGAACTGACCAAACTGAGAACTCAATTTTTAGACACGTAGCTAGGGGTTGAGCATACCCAATCTACTTAGCAGATACATAAACCTCTTTTCATCAAGGGGCTTAGTAAAGATATCAGCTAATTGGTCATCAGTGGAGATAAATTTAATGTCAACTTTACCTTTTTCCACGATGTCCCTTATGAAGTGATGTCTAATTTCAATATGCTTGGTTCTTGAGTGAAATACTGGATTGTAAGTGATGGCTATTGCACTTTGGTTATCACAGAAGATAGGAGTTTTCTTGAAACTCATCCCAAAGTCCTGAAGTTTATGCTGCATCCATAGGATTTGAGCACAACAGCTTCCTGCTGCAACATATTCAGCTTCAGCAGTTGAAGTAGCCACTGAGTTCTGTTTCTTACTAGTCCAGCTTACTAATTTACCTCCAAGCAATTGACATCCTCCAGTGGTTGATTTTCTATCTAACTTGCACTCAGCATAGTCAGCATCTGAAAAACCAACTAATTCAAATCCAGAGTCCTTTGGATACCAAAGTCCTAGATTTGGTGTACCTTTAAGGTACCGTAAGATCCTTTTCACAGCTTGAAGATGTGATTCTTTAGGATCAGCCTGATATCTTGCACAAACACATGTGGCAAACATGATATCAGGTCTACTAGCTGTCAAATAGAGTAATGAACATATCATTCCTCTATAGGCAGACAGACACACAGAGTTACCATCTGAGTCCTTGCTCAGCTTGACAGCCGGTGACATGGGTGTTTTCAAGGTTGAACTTGAATCAAAACCATATTTCTTTATCAAATCAAGAATATACTTGCTTTGATTGATGAATATTCCATCAGGCTTTTGTTGAATTTGTAGGCCTAGGAAATAAGTTATCTCACCCATCATACTCATCTTGTAGTTTTGTGACATTATTTTGGAGAACCATTCACACAGAGGTTCATTAGTAGAACCAAAGATAATGTCATCCACATAGATTTGTACAAGAATCACCTGTCCTTTACTCTTTTTAATAAAGAGTGTCTTATCTGTACTACCTCTGGTGAAATCCATGGATAGTAGATAGGTGGACAGTGTATCATACCAAGCTCTTGGAGCTTTTTTAAGACCATACAAAGCCTTGTCTAACTTATAGACATGATGTGGAAACTTTGAACTGACAAAGCCAGGAGGTTGTTTCACATAGACTTCCTCCTGAAGTTTTCCATTTAGGAAAGCACTCTTCACATCCATTTGATAGACTTTGAAGTCTTTATATGCTGCATAAGCCAGGAACAGCCTTATAGCTTCAATTCTAGCAACAGGGGCAAAGGTCTCATCATAATCAATTCCTTCCTCTTGCTTATACCCTTGTGCTACCAGCCTGGCTTTGTTCCTAACTATCACTCCATCCTTGTCCATTTTATTTCTATAAACCCACTTAGTTCCTATAATTGAGTGATCTTTGGGGGCAGGGACAAGGTTCCAGACCTTATTTCTCTCAAACTCATTTAGTTCCTCTTGCATAGCTTCAATCCAATCCTCATCTGCTAAGGCTTCCTCGGTCTTCTTTAGTTCCATCTGAGACAGAAAACCAAAGTGAGCAGCATAGTTAGCTGTAGCCTTAGATCTGGTCATGACTTTCTCTTGGACATTTCCAACTATTTGATCTTGAGGACAATCTTTGAGGAATTTAAATGTGGTAGATGGATAGTCTGGTTCTGAGTCAGAGTGATGTTGAGAACCTCGAGGTGAACTTATCTACTCAGTCTCAACAGCAGCAGTGTCAACAAACGGATTATCACTAAGATTCTCAGTCTGAGTGACTTCAGCTCCAAAAGGATTGACGAACTCATCATCTTTCTCAGCTTCAGAATCCTTTGAAGCTTGTGATGATTTCATTGATGAACACACATCATCATCACTATCATCTCCTATGACATACATAGGATTTGACATGTTGATTTCCCTTGGCCTTTCAAGCTCACTCAGACTAACGGAGTCAGCTTGACTTTTCTCAACTTGATCAATAATGTCTTCATCAAATGAAACATGAATTGATTCTTCAATGGACTTTCTCCTAGAGGTATATACTTTGTATGATTTGGAGATTGAGGAATAACCAACAAATATGCCAGGATCACCTTTGGGTTCCAACTTATGGAGCTGATCTCTTTGATTCAGCACATAGCATTTTGAACCAAAGATATGGAAATAACCTATATTGGGCTTTCTAGACTTATACATTTCATATAAAGTCTTTCCATGTCTTTTGACAATGATTGACCTATTATGAGTATACCAGGCTGTACTAACAGCTTCATCCCATAAATAGAGTTTCAATCCTGCCTCACATAGCATTGTCCTTGCAGCCTCAATTAAGGTTCTATTTCTCCGTTCAGCAACTCCATTTTGTTGTGGAGTTCTGACAGATGAGAAATTTTGTAATATTCCTTTTTGTTCACAGAAGCTTTCAAGGGTTGTGTTCCTGAACTCAGTCCCATGATCACTTCTGAGTTGCTTTACAGACAAACCTTTCTGCAACTCTTCCCTTTTGATGAAACTTATTATCTCCAGGGAAGCCTCACTTTTGGCTTTTAGGAATATTACCCAGGTGAATCGTGAGAACTCATATACTATCTCCAGATGTACTTCTTGCCACTTAGGCTTGGAGTACTTATGGGTCCAAACAGATCCATATGCAACATATGCAATGGGTCTGTTATTGAAAAAAATTTCTTTGATTTAAAGGACCCTTTATGGTGTTTCCCTTGTTCATAAGCTGAACACAATTTGTCTTTGACAAATGTGATTTTTGGTAATCCAGAGACTAAATATTTATTGGGCAGCATATTTATATTTTTAAAGTTCAAATGAGACAAACGTTTATGCCATAACCAACTCAACTCAGGAACAGAATGGGAATACAAGCAGGTTTCATTATTGGGATCAGCAGAATTACGATCAAGTAGATACACATCTCTTTCTCTTTTAGCTATTAATACAGGCTTTCCCTTAGCATTATAAATTGTTCCTGCTTTCTTCCTAAAAGTAACAACATTGTCCTCATCACACAATTGACTGATACTAATCAGGTTGTGTTTGAGGCCTTTGACATATGCAACTCTCTGGAAAGTGACTTTACCAGCTTGCATCTTCCCATAGCCTTTGGTTCTTCCATGGGAGTTGTCACCAAATGTTACTTTAGGACCTTTGTCTTCCTGGAAATCACTGAGAATTTCTTTCCATCCAGTCATGTGCCTTGAACATCCACTATCCAAGTACCATTTACTTGAACCCTGCACATGATATAAAAACTAAACACATTAGTTTTGCTTGGGAACCAACTTCTTGGTTGGTTCAGATGAGGAGAACTTAGCAGCTTCATCTTGTTGAACTGACTGCTAAGCTTGAGCAGGAACTGAATCCTGTGTAGGCTGATCAGTTTGTTCTTGCTCAGGCCTTGAGATTTTAGCATCACAGTCCTTAGCCTCATGACCTCTACTTCTGCATTTGTAGCATCTCCTTCTTCCAGGAGGTAGAGTGTCTAACAATCCTTGTGAGAATTTACTCTCAGTTTTAGGATTGTATATGGTGGATAACTTCTCAACTTTATTTGCAAGCTGATTCACCTGGTGATCACTGACTTTGGAATTACCTTTGTCAGGTCTCTGTTTGTTATCCTGAGAAGATTGACTAACAACCTTTTTCTCCATGACTTTGGACTTACCTTTGTCATGCTTACTGGACTCACCAGTTTCAACAGGTTTGGACTTACCACTGTTGATTTTCTTGGACTTACCAAGATCAACAACTTTAGACTTACCATTGTTGTGATTTGGCCTCCGACTTACAGTGGTCTTTCTGTTCTTATAACTTCTCTCCGAGCCAGATAGAGAATTTTGTCTTTTGAAAGGATTTGGATTAAGCCTTTCTATGACTGAGTTCTTTGAACAGGCTGAGTGCCTAATCTGTCCAATACAGCCTTACCATGTTGTTTGGATGTTCAGCACTCTTTACCATGATCTTTGGCCGTCAGAAACATATTGAATTTTAAGCTTGGATCATGTCGTTTCTCTGAGGCTGACTTCTGAGACTTAATCAGTTGTCTATCTTCCTCAGAATCTATACTTCCTATCTCATCATCAGCTACATAAGCTGCTGTTTGATAGTCACCTCCAAGTACATCCTTCACCTGTTTAGGTATATGTTGGTTTATGCACTGTTCAGCAAGCTTTGATGACTTACTCCAAGACTCAGTGATCTTTTGAAGTTGATCAGCTTTGTCTTTTGCTTCCTGAAGCTCTTTACTAAGAAGTTTATTAATGTGCCTCTGACATTCAAGGTCACACTGTGCTTTCTTACCAACATCAATGAGAGATTTATTTTCCTTAATCTCGTCTTTAAGTTTAGCTATTTCAACTTTGAGGTCAGTCTGAGACTTAAGGCTGGTCTTGAAATCATTCAACAAATAATCAAAAGTAAGACCTTTCTCCTCATCTGTATAAGAGTAGAAATTACTGACCTTGTACATGGAAGCAGGATCCCAATCACTCAGTTTGCTATTTTCCTCAGCTTCCTTCATGTCAGCTTCAAAGATTGATTCGGACTGGCCATAATCAACCTCATCCAATTCTAGCTCTTCATCTTCTTGAGCCATTAGACATACATTATCATCTGAGGTGGATGATTCTGTATCCCAGGTTTCAGCATATAAACCTTTTCCACTGGGTTTGTCTTCAGGCTTTGATTTCTTGAGCTGAGTGTACTTCTTCTTGTACTTATCAGCTCTATAAGCATTCTTATCAACAACATATGTTGATTCAACCTTCTTAGATCTGCACTCAGTAGCTATATGTCCCCTTTTCTGACAGTTGAAGCACACAACATTCTTGGGATCAAAGGAACTCTTCCCTTTGTTCCTGTCAGATCTTCCTCTTCCTCTTTGAGCTTTTATCAAACGTATGGCTAACATGGCCATTTGCTCAGTGATGGTCTGAACATCATCAGTATCACTTGATTCTGAGTCTTAGTGGTCAGCTTGAGATTCTGACTCAGTCTCAGATTCAACAACCATAGCTTTGGAACCTTTCTTCTTCTTCTGTGCAACTAATGCAACTTCTGTTTTGTCCAAAGATTCTTTTAGTTGTTGTTGAGAAGCTCTTTTGTGTTCTATGATCTATTCATGATTCAGCAAGAACCCATAGATGGACTGTAGGTTATACATGTGTAATATTCCTCCAGCCCTTAGTGCAGTGGTTACTTCATTGAACCTTTCTGGTAACACATCCAGAAATTTCAGCACGAGCTCACCTTCATCTCTCTTTACACCCACACTTAGTAGGTCATTTATCAAGAAGTGAAACCTTGTGAACAAATCTTCCAAGGTTTCATTCTTCTTTGAAAAGAAGTTTTCATATGATCTATTCAAGTAATTCTTCTTTTGCTTCTTGACCAGATCTGTGCCCTCATAAGTGACACTCAGCGTATCCCATATATCCTTTGCGGTTTGACACCCAGTCACAGTGCGCAGGATTTCATTAGTTAGGGAATTCGCTAGAACACTCTTTGACTTGTCATCCAGATTGAAGAGTTTCCAATCTTCATCAGTCCAGGATGCAACAGGCTTTCTTGTTTCCTTCTCAGATTTGCCAGGAGACGTATCACTGACAGTAGAGGGAATCTTGGGGATTATTGGTCCTTTTGTGATGACTTCCGACATACGGTTGTCAATGGACTTTAGGAAGAGCATGGCTCTGAACTTCCACATAGGATAGTCAGATCCATCAAATATGGGACATCCTTTAGCAGATATCTGAGGAAAGTTTGATGGAGTATTGCTTGTCGATATTTCAATCTTTCTCACAATCTTGAACTATTCAACTGATGAAATCGTTCAGCCTGCTCTGATACCAGTTGTTGGTCCCTTGTATGAGAGAGTAACAACAAGCAATAGTGTGTAGAAGGGGGGGTTGAATACACTTTCTGCGGAAATTGAACAAATCAAAGAAAAGTGTCACACACAGTAAATCAAACCACAATCAATCGAATGCTTTTATTAATTAGAAGATGATTACAATGACTATCAAGTAAGCAACTCTTGATATATAATCACCTAATATAAATCTCTCAATTCTCTCAAACTTAGATATCTATAATTAACATATAATTATAGATACCGACGACTCTCTAAACAGGATTTTCACAGATTGATTCAACACATGATTACTTTACAATTATCACAACTAATGTGATTAATTCGAACAAACGAACTTCTTTGGAAATCTGTGATTAAATCTTGATACTGAATCAAGACTCGTAACACATACTATGAGGTGAGGTTTGGCTCTGCAACACTTAGTTGCTATCGTCTCTGAATCGTACCTCTAAACTTATCAGGAGATAAGTATTTATAATCCTGTTGCTACGGTTCCTAAAAACTATACTTAGCTTAATTCGCTAACTAACTTTCGGATAAACCGGTATCTTGAATCTTGAATCTTCTTATCTTGAGTCATCAATCTTCAATCTTGATTCTGGAGTCTTCTTATCCGCGCCGTAGATATAGAGAGAGATAAAGATGAATTTAAAACATATTAAATTATCTTTAAACTGACTTCTTCACTCGGACTGAGGTACTCAGCTTGAAACTCATCAAGCTGAGTTCTTCGAGAACAAATCCGAATTTATACATGAACTAACACGTACATTGATAAACTCATCCTTAGAAGTCTAACTTAGTTGACTAAAACATATTTAACAACTCTGTCGAGCTGACTCTGCTTTTGATCTGAGTCACTCAGCTTGAAACACATCAAGCTGACTACTCGATATATACCTTATGTGACATACACAGATTATTAAACATATTAATAAACAAACTAAGGTATAATATAAACTGATCAACATATGCTCAGCTTATATTCAACTTATACTCAGTCTGAATCACTCTAAGTGTTCAGTCTGACTAATCTTCATAATTCTGTTTAAGTTATATGTAGAACTCATCTTACAAACTTAACTTTGTCTCATCAAATTCAAACTGATGAGATCATTTTCCCAACATTCACGCTTCATTCAAAATCCTGGAAAATCATGTAAGCCAGATCACTAACTCGTTGTCAGAGTGAGAACTGGGTAGTCTTCCGAGTAACATTGAGGCCAATCCTAGGGCTGATGTTAAAGATATCATTCTCAGGAGTGGTACCACTATGGTCCCACCTCCGATGCCTCCAGTTGATCAACCAAGCACTCCTGCCACATCCAAAGATAATACTTTTGGTCAAATGATCTTATTAGTTAAGTTTTGATGAGATAAAGTTTAGTTTGTAAGATATGTTCTAAATATAACTTAAACAGAATTATGAAGCTTGATCAGACTGAGCATTTATAGTGTTTCAGACTGAGGATAATCTAAGTATAAGCTGAGCTTTATAGTTGATCAGCTTATATTATATCTTAGTTAGTTTATCTATATGTTTGATAAACTGTGTGTTATCTAAGGTATAGGTCGAGTATTCAGCTTGATGTGTTTCAAAGTGAGTGACTCAGCTTCTAGGCCGAGTCAGCTCAACGGAGTTGCTAAGTCAGTACTAGCTAACTCTTATGACTTCTAAAGATGAGTTAGTCCTTATACATGTTAGTACATGTTTGATATCGAGTTAGTTCTCGATGAACTCAGCTTGATGAGTTTCAAGCTGAGTAACTCAACCGGATAAAAGAAGTCAGCCAAATAGAATTTAAATTTGTTTTTAATTCAGTTATCCTATTTCTAAGTTGCGGATAAGAAGATTCCTGGATCAAGATTGAAGATTGAAGACTCAAGATAGAAGATTCAAGATTCAAGATTCCGGGTTATCCGGTACTTAGTTAACAGATTAGGATAAGTTCAAGTTTGTTAGGATACGTAGAATAGGACTATAAATTCTCTTAATCAGGATAGAGGTAAATACCTCAACAGTCTCACCATTCTTGATACATTGATTGTAAGTTGATCAACGTGATCAAGCATTCACAGATTGCCAACAATCGTTCGTGTGTTCGATCTTCACGTACGTTGTGAAGTTGGTAAGTATTCAATCTGTGAATAAATCCTGTTTAGAGAATTATATTGTGTCTATAATCATTAGTTTATTATAGATATCAAGTTTGTATTAGGTGTTTACATATCAAGTGTTGCTTACTTGATAGTTATTGTAATCATCTTCTTATTAATGAAAGCATTCGATTTCATTCGGTTTGATTTGTGTAACACTTTTTATTGATTTGTTCAATTTTCCGCAAAAAGTGTATTCAACTCCCCTTCTACACATTACTTGCTTGTTGTTTATCTCACCAAGGAACCAACAACTGGTATCAGAGCAGTCTGAAATGATTCAACAGTTTAAGATATCAAGATCCTGAGATAGAGTAAGATGTCGACAAGCAACAATTCATCGAACATTCCTCAGATGGCTGCTAAAGGATGTCCCATATTGATGGATCTAATTATCCTATGTGTAAATTCAGATCCATGCTTTTTCTTAAGTCCATTGACACCAGAATGTATGATGTCATAACCCGTGGACGAATTATTCCCAAGATTCCTGCAGTTGTAAGTGATAAGTCTCCTGACAAGACTAAAAAGGAAGTTAAGAAACCTTTGGCATCTTGGACTGAAGAGGATTGGTAGTTACATTCTCTTGATGACAAAACAAAAAGTGTTTTGGCAAATGCCCTGACCAATGAAATTTTACATACTGTGACTGGGTGTCTATCTACTAAAGAAATGTGGGATAGTCTAAGTATCACATATGAGGGTACAGATCTGGTCAAGCAGCATAAGAAGAATCATCTTAACAGATCTTATGAAAACTTATTTTCTAAGAATAATGAAACCTTGTCTGATTTGTTTACAAGTTTTCACTGCATGATTAATGACCTGCTAAGTGTAGGCATTAAAAACGATGAAGCTGACCTAATGCTGGAATTTTTGGATGTGTTACCAGAGAAATTCAATGAGGTTACCATAGCACTAAAGGCTGGAGGTACACTACATATGTATAAGCTACAGTCCATATATGGGTTCTTGCTTAATCATGACTAGATCACAAAACACAAGAAATCTTCTCAACAACAGATGAATGACTCTCTTGAGGAAAATGAAATTGCATTAGTTTCAGAGAAGAAGGGAGAAACAGCTTCAGTAGCTGACAAGAATGCTTATAGAGCTGATAAGTATAAGAAGAAATATACTCAGCTCAAGAAAGGAAAGCCTGAAGACAAGCCCCATGGTAAAGGACTGTATGATGAAACTTGGGATACAGAATCATCTACCTCAGATGATGATGACAAGTGTTTGGTGACTCAAGAAGATGAAGAGTTTGAAATTGATGAAGTTGATTATGGTCTGTTTGAATCAACTTTTGAAGCTAACATGAAGGAAGCTGTAGAAAACAACAAACTAAGTGATTGGGATCCTTCCTCCATGTACAAGGTTAGTAATTTCAACTCTTACACTGATGAAGAAAAAGGTGTTACATTTGGTTATCTGTTAAACGACTTTAAGACCAGCCTTAAGACTCAAGCTGACCTCAAAGTTGAAATAAGTAATCTTAAAAATGAGATTAAGGAAAATCAAACACTCATTACTGCTGGTAAGAAAGCACAATGTGATCTTAAATATCAAATACACATTAACAAACTTCTAATTGAAGAAATTCAGGAAGCTAAAGATAAAGCTGAACTACTTCAAAAGGCCACTAAATCTTGGTGTAAGTCATCAAAGCTTCCTGAAAAGTGCATAAACAAGCAGATTCCTAAATAGGTGAAAGTTGTACTTGGAGGTGACTATCAATCCGCAGCTTATGCAGCTAATGATGATGAGATAGCAAGTACAGATTCTGAGGAAGATAGACAACTGATTAAGTCTCAGAAGGCAGCCTCAGAAAAAACATTATCAAGGTCTAAAATACAATAAGTTTGTAAAAGCAAAGGATCATGGATATGAGTGTTCAACTTCATGACATCATAGTAAGTCTGTGCATGATAGATTGGGCACTCAGCCTATTCAAAAAAACCTGTTATTGAAAGGTTAAATCAGAACCCTTTCAAAAGACAGCATTCTCTGTGTAGTTCAGAGAGAAGTTTCGAGAATAGGAAGACAACTGTAAGTCAGAGGTCATATCACAACATTAATGGTAAGTCCAAAGTTATTGAAACTGGTAAGTCCAATGAACATGACAAAGGTAAGTCTAAATTGAATAAAATAGATGAAAAGAAGTTTGTTAGACAAACTTCTCATCAAAAGGATAATAAGCCTAGACATGACAAAGGGAAGTCCAAAGTCAATGAACACCAGGTTAATCAGCTTGCAATGAAAGTTGAAAAATTATCCACAACCTATAATCCTAAAAGTGAGAGCAGATTCTCAAAAGGATAATTAGATAACCTACCCCCTGAAGTCACTAATAGAAGAAAGTGCTACAAATGTGGAGGTAGAGGACATGAGGCCAATGAGTGTTAGAGTGAAATTCTAAGGCCTGAAAAGGAACAAGCTGATCAGCCCATACAGGACTCAACACCTGCTCAAGCTGACTAGTCAACTCCAAAAGACGAATCAGCTAAGTGCTCATCATCTTAACCCACTTTAGAGGGGGTTCCTAAACAAAACTAATATGTTTAGTTTTTCATGTTTAGGGTTCAAGTAAATGGTACTTAGACAGTGGATGCTCAAGGCACATGACAGTGTGGAAAGGACTTCTAAGTGAATTCAAGGAAGATGAAGGTCAAAGTAACATTTGGTTATAACTCCCATGGAAAAAATAAAGGATATGGGAAGATGCATGCTGACAAGGTTACTTTTCAGAAGGTTACATATATTAAAGGTCTTAAACACAATTTGATAAGTATCAGTCAATTGTGTGCTAAAGACTATGTTGTTACTTATAGGAAGAAAGCAGGAACAATCTACACTGCAAAGGGTTATCCAGTGCTAATAGCAAAGTGAGAAAGATATGTGTATCTACTTGATCTCAAATCTGCAGACCCTTATACAGAAACCTGCTTATATTCTCAATCTGTTCTTAAGCTGAGTTGGTTGTGGCATAAACGATTATCACATTTGAATTTCAAATATATAAATATGTTATCCAATAAAGAGTTAGTCTCTCGATTGCAAAAAATCACATCTGTCAAAGACAAATTATGCTCAGCTTGTAAACAAGGGAAACATCACAAAAGGTCATTTAAATCAAAGCAAAAGTTTCCAATAACAGACCCATTGCATATGTTACATATGGATTTGTTTGGACCCATAACTACTCCAAGCCTAAATGGCAAGAAGTACACCGTGGTGATAGTTGATAAGTTCTCCAAATTCACCTGGGTAATATTCCTTAAAGCCAAAAGTGAAGTTGCCCTGGAGATAATAAGTTTTATCAAACAGGAAGAGTTACATAAAGGTAAGTCTGTTAAGCAACTCAGAAGTGATCATGGGACTGAGTTTAGAAACTCAACCCTAGAAGACTTTTGAAAACAAAAAGGAATAATACAAAATTTCTCTTCAGTTAGACCTCTTTAACAAAATGGAGTTGCTGAAAGAAGAAATAGAACCTTAATTGAGGTTGGTAGAACAGTGTTGTGTGAGGCTGGTTTGAAACTATATTTTTTGGATGAAGCTATTGGTACAGCATGTTACACCCAGAATAGATCAATCGTAGTCAAAAGACATGGCAAAACTGCATATGAAATGTATAAATCAAGAAAGCCCAATATAGGTTACTTCCATGTCTTTGGTTAAAAATGCTATGTGCTGAATCAAAGAGATCAGCTCCATAAGTTGGAACCAAAAGCTGATACTGAAATTTTTCTTTGTTACTCATCAATCTCCAAATCTTACAGAGTATATAACTTAATGAAAAATGCTATGATTGAGACTGAGGATGTAGGTTTACCTCAGGGTCCTCAATATCACTCAAGTCCAGAACCACAATCTCTAAATACAACCTTTAAATGTCTCAAAGATCATCCTCAAGATCAAGTGATTGGTAATATTCAAGAAAGAGTAATCACCAGATGTAAGGCAACAGCAAACTATGCTGCTTACTTTGGTTTCCTATCTTAAATGGAACCAAAGAAGACTGAAGAAGCCTTAGAGGATGAAGATTGGATTGAAGCAATGCAAGAGAATTAACTGAGTTTGAGAGAAAAAAGGTATGGAATGTTGTCCCAGCCCCCAAAGACCATACAGTTATAGGCACTAAGTGGTCTATACAAACAACATCGACAAGGATGGAGTGATTGTTAGGAACAAAGCCAGGCTGGTAGCACAAGTGTATAGACAAGAAGAAGGAATTGATTATGATGAGACATTTACCCATGTTGTTAGAATTGAAACCATTACGCTGTTCTTAGCTTATGCAACATAAAAAGACTTCAAAGTCTATCAAATGGATGTGAAAAGTGCTTTCCTAAATGGAAAACTTCAGGAGGAAGTCTATGTGAAACAACCTCCTGGCTTTGTCAGTTCAAAGTATCCACATCATGTCTATAAGTTAGACAAGGCTTTGTATGGTCTTAAACAAGCTCCAAGAGCTTGGTATGATACACTGTCCAAATATCTACTATCAATGGACTTTACTAGAGGTAGTTTTTATAAGACACTCTTCATTAAAAAGAGTAAAGGACAGGTGATTCTTGTATAGATCTAGGTGGATGACATTATCTTTGGTTCTACAAATGAATCTCTATGTGAATGGTTCTCCAAAGCAATGTCAAAAAGGTACAAGATGAGTATGATGGGTGAAATGACATATTTTCTAGGCTTGCAGATTCAACAAAAGGCTGATAGGATATTCATATATCCAAGCAAGTAAGTTCTTGATTTGATAAAGAAATATGGTTTCGATTCTAGTTCAACCATGAAAACACCCATGTCACCTGCTGTCAAGCTGAGCAAGGACTAAGATGGAAAGTCTGTATGTCAGTCTACCTATACAGGAATGATAGGTTCATCACTCTATTTGACAACTAGTAGACCTGATATCATGTTTGCTACATGTGTTTGTGCAAGATATTAGGCAGATCCTAAGGAATCACATCTTCAAGTTGTGAAAAGGATCTTTAGGTATGTTAAAGGGACTCCAAATCTAGGTCTTTGGTATCCAAAGGAGTCTGCATTTGAATTTGTTAAATTTTCTGATGCTGACTATGCTAGGTGCAAGTTAGAAAGAAAATCAAAAATAGGAGGATGTCAAATGCTTGGAGGGAAGTTAGTGTTGGTGCATAATTGTAAATCCCTAGTTCTTATCAATCGAATATATAAATGTTTACTTGAAATGTTAATTCAAATGTGTTTTGATTAATAGTTTTCATGTTTATATATTCTAAGTGTTTACTTATATTTGTTTTAAGCCTACAAGTACTTAGTCATGTGTTGATTTGTGTTTGGAAGTTTAAGTATAAGTGAAGGTCACCACGTGCGTAGTGTATCTCACTACGTGCGTAGTGAAGTAGATAATTAAAGTTTAATTGAATATCATTAAAACACCCGGTACGTGCGTACTGGATTAACTACGTACGAATTGCAGAGCATTACGTTCGTAGTGTAAGTTAATTAAGGAAATGATGTGTTACACTCAAATACGCGTTTTCTATACGTATAAAAACTCCTTAACCGCGTATTAGCGCGGGTAATCATCCATAATCGTCCATAATCAGATATAAGCCTTCATAAGCCTTCGAAATCGGAGATACCTTCGAAAAAAACGTAAACTTAGTGTTAATTTCGTATCCAAGGGCAGCCTTAAGCATTCTGTGTGAGTTCTTAGTGTTGTTCTTCATCTTTCTCTGTGTGTTCTTCGTGATTACTGTGTGCCAGACACCTAAGCAGATCTTTGAATCCTTAGGAGGTTTGGGAAATAGATATTCCGCACTATTTCTCATCCTAGACCAGTCCTAGCATTAGGGTGTTAGTTTAGAACCCCCCACGGTCTAGGTGTCTTTTTGGTCTTTCAGGATTGTTAGTTTTGTTATTTTCTCGGTATTTTATTGTACGTTTAGTCGAAATAAGGTTGTTTTTGCGTTAAAAGATTTGTGTTTTTACGTAAATTAGTTCCTAATCATTGAAGTTTACACGTGCGTAGTGTCTCGCATTACGTACGTATAGCTCAGCAGTCCGTGCGTAGTCTGTCCTTCGTGTTCTAGAATTTTCCATAAACCGTGTTATGTCCGTGTGTGGTGCGTATTCATCACGTGCGTAGTACACTCCGCACGTATTGATTCTTAGTGTTAAATCGTTTCTTGAAAAATAAGTTACTCATTACATACGTAGTAAATCCATTTCGTGCGTACTAGGTATCCATTCCGTACGTACCTGAGTCTGTGTGAAAGTTTTTCATTCCGTGCATAGTACATTCCACTACGTGCGTAGTGTTTTCACTCTATACGTGTTATCCTCACTTCGTGCGTAGTGCTTGAGTTTGTTTTAGGTCTTATTAATAATGTCTGACATGAGTGCAATGGCTGCCAAACAAACCATAACTGCTTTAAGTAACCTAATAATGGATAATGAACAAGGAGGAATTAACAAAGTACCTCGACTTTTAACCATGGAAGACTATCCATTCTGGAAACCACGTTTTGAGATTTTTATTGATGGAATTGATCCGCGACTGCACAAGGCTATATCTGCTGATTATTTAATTCCTAAGGGTGAAGGGAATATCGAAGTTCCTTATGACATGATGAGTGATGTTCAGAGGAAAGCATACGATGCTGAAAAGAAAGCTTATTCTTACCTGATTCAAGTCATTCCAAATGAGATCTTTCATCAGTTCAGACGGTACAGAACTTCACATTCTTTGTGGAATGCGCTGCAAAAGAGGAACGAAGGGAATGCATCTCTGAAGGAGCTCAAAGCCTCTGAACTTAGAAAAGAGTCTAATCACTTCACAGCATACGTAAATGAAAAGCTTCCCGATCTGATCAACAGATACAACCACCTTCTTTCTGAAAGACAACAAGTAGATACTTTATCCAAGGCACTACCCAAGAGCTGGAGGCCATTTATTATGATTCTGAAGAATGGTGAAGGCTTTGAGGGTATGGATCTGAATGATTTCATAACTAAGTTGAAAGAGCATGAATAGGAGGAGCAAAACCTAGACAGATTGAGCAGCTATGTTCAAAATCCCTCGTTATACTGTACTGGACCCATTGCTTCTCCAGCCACTTCATCAAATGCTCCATTGCAGACAGCTTTTACTTCTAATGTCAGTGCCTCAACCAAGTCTGCTTCTGAAACCTCAAATGGACCATCATACTCTGCTCCTTCAAGCAAAAAGTCTGTGCCAGCTTTAAACACGGAACATTTCAAACATGGCAGCACTGAAGAAGTAAAGGAGCATATGGGGATGCTTAGTGCTTTGGTCTCTTCCTACGATGATCTGCTGAAGGGTAAAATTGGAAATGCATATCTGACCCAGGAAGATTATGACCAGATAGACAATGATGAGATGTAAAGGCAGGACATTCTATGATCCTATGCTAATCTGGTAAGGAGAGCCAAGGCACTGGTGAAGAGAACCGGGATAGAGCTGACAGCAACCAAAGATACCAAGTTGGGTTTTGATAAATCAGCTGTCACGTGCTACAACTGTGGTGAAAAGGGTCATTTTGCTAGAGAGTGTGACAAACCAAAGAACTCAGGACCTAAGTACCCTTTCCGTACATCCCATAAGAAAACAGAAGCATCTCCTGACAGTTCAACCAAGGCAATGGCGGTTGTCCAAAAGGATGAGGGGATTGATTGGTCTGTGCATTTTAAAGATGATGATGCTTTTGAGGTTGCAGAGACCAACTTGGCCAGTGTTCAAGAACTGAATGATGAGTCACAATCTGAAGCAGATAGTGTCCAGGAGGCTGATGATGAATTTTTTGCTAGTAAGGAAGACTTAGTAATGCTTGCTGACAAACAAGTTTTAGTGCCAGCTGCCGAACCAACGCCAGTGACTGTTCAATCTCAATCTGAAGATCCTAAGGCGTGCATGACTGGACAAGCTGAATCAAAGGTAAGTAACATTTCTAGCCTTCCCTGTGCTTCGTGCAATGATTATGTACAAAACATAGTATCGCTGAAATCTCAAGTTGCTGAGCTTACCTCTAAACTGCATGAGAACACACTTATTAAAGGAAGAGAAAAGACTTTAAAAGACAAAATTGAAAGTCAAAATAGGCAGATTAGAGAGCTAGAGGCAGCTTTGTTAAATAAGCAGGATGCTATAGTTTTTACATCAATCAAATAGACACTCTGAAACGGGATCTTGCTAGCTCAAAGGTAGATTATGAAACTCTAAACTAGAAACTCAAAAGTTATTCAACTTCGTCTTACCTATTTGAGCACATAATCGACCGAAGACCTCAAGGTTCCGATTTAGAAAAGGACAAAAAGCAGTATACTAAATGTCCACCACCAGTGTTAAATCAACTGGTGAAAACAGATGTCTTCTCTGAAGCTGACTCACTTCCTCCTAAGGTTGATGAATCTTCTGCTTCAACCTCAAAACCTGATTTAAAAATGAAGGGGGTAGTTAGTGAGCCTCAGATGAAAGAGGTTAAAGAAGAAGAAATGCCAGAACCTGGAATGAGAAAACTTTTAAGCAATTTCACTGGACAAGGCACTCTAATGCAAAATGTCCAAGCAGCACTCAGAACAATTGGGAAGGAGGGTGCAAAGTATCCTGCAACCCGTCCTTATGAGGAAGTTAAAATCCTGCCCAAACAACGTGGTCTAAGAGTTGAGCCAAAATGTCCAGTTGATCAAAAAGTGCCACATAATCCTGCAAAACACCAGTCAAACAGGATTTGCTATGTTTGTAGGAGACCTGGTCACCTCAGTTATGAGTGTGATCAACAACAGAGCTGCAATGGGAATGTTGATTTTTTTTCTGAAAATTTTCAAAGGAACAAAATGTTTAATCAAAATAATCAAAGATCAACTCAACCCACTTCATAAGGTGATTAATGCTTCTAGTGTTTATCACAAGGCTTCTCCCCGTCAAGACTTAAAATGGACCAATAAACCCAAATTTAAAATGTCAAATAGTTCTGATACCAATGCAAACTTCAAAGCTACTGGTATTTGGATTAACATGCAAATTATTGGAGAAGATGGGAAACCCATGACCATTCGGGCTTGGGTTCCTAATGCTAACTAACTTTTTACTCTTTGTGTAGACTTCAAAACCAAGTGTGAGGTCGTCTCTGGTGATGTAACTTAATGCATTTCTCGTATTTGTGCCTGTGTGTCTATTTTCTATGTGTTTATTTTCTGTGTCTGTGTGTCTCTGTTCTTGGTATTTATTTCTTTTAGTATTTTAGGGGGAGATAGGTGCAACATAGAAAATACAAAAAAAAAATTCAGAAAAACATAGAAAATACAAAAAAATTCAGAAAAACATAGAAAATACAAAAAAAATCAGAAAAACAATAATGAGAAGTTGATCCAACTGAAATGGAAAATGATGGTACACTGGCTTTCAATACAAAGTATGTCTAGTAAAATTAGGACTGAAGGCATGTACATATTCTTGAGAAAACTGTCTGAAAATTTGAGTCAAATCAGATAAGAAACAGATGGCGTGTAAGACATATGATGAGAGTCTAGGCTGATAAGTGGTTATGCATGTGGAAATCCATCAAAGATTCAAACTATCGAGACATTCCAAGTCTACAAGTCAATAACAGTTGAGACTAACTTAGTCTGGTGCACACACCTGTTACCATGCCAAATGTATTAGATGACAATGAGCAAAATGTAAAAAGAGGGTGAAAAATTGACCCCAATCTGAGATGACAAAAGAAATAGATACATTGATCTATTAGTGTTGAATTGTCAAAGAGCATAAAATGCAGTGACAAAAGCTCAACATAAATTATCAAAAGAGGTGAAAAATTGACCTCCATGTCAAAGAGCATAAAATGCAGTGACAAAAGCTCAACATAAATTATCAAAAGAGGTGAAAAATTGACCTCCATGTCAAAGAGCATAAAATGTGTTGACAAAATCACAAAGCACATAAGCATGATGGTTGGGTACTCAAGTTGTGCAACCGACTGAGTGAATCAAAACACTGTGAGATTTTGAAAGAGATAGTCTTAACCATGTACCCAGTCTAGATAATCAGAAAATGTTGAAATCAAATCTGTCATTATCCGAGGAAAGTTAGATTAACAGACATAAATTGAGGGAGTATGTTTGTGCCTAAGGTTCTGAAATGAATGATAACTAAGTATAGATATGCTGGTACTGATTCCATCTTAGAACCTTCTCACAAAAAGATTTAATTTCTGCAATTTAATTTTTTGCAAGGTTTCTTTTCAGTTATTTTTTTATTTATTTTTTTCATTTCTGTCTTTTAGTTTTAGAGTTTAATTCGTTGAATCTAGATCTCCCTGAAATTA
Organism: Pulicaria dysenterica; assembly: GCA_947179395.2. Classification (NCBI taxonomy): domain Eukaryota; kingdom Viridiplantae; phylum Streptophyta; class Magnoliopsida; order Asterales; family Asteraceae; genus Pulicaria; species Pulicaria dysenterica. The sequence continues at coordinate 26,905,712 of OX359294.1, read as the reverse complement.
GTTTGTGAATAGTCTGCTTTCTGTTTCTTTTATTCAGAAAAATACTAAAAGATTTTTGGTGTGGTCTAACTTCTTTCGGTGTGTTTTGTTTTATATTTAAAGGTTCTTGTTGTTTTGATGTGCTTAAATGTTTATTAATTGCCTTGAAGTTACTGATCTTTTATTGCTGAGTGCAGTACGAAAAGTAACAAGTTTCACATTTGAGGATTTCATCGCGTGCGTAATGGAGCCACTATGCACGGTTTACAGCGTGCGTAGCACAGGTATGATTCTGAGCATTTTATTGATAGAACTAGGTCTTGGGGGAGTTTGTTGGTGCATAATTGTAAATCCCTAGTTCTTATCAATCGAATATATAAATGTTTACTTGAAATGTTAATTCAAATGTGTTTTGATTAATAGTTTTCATGTTTATATATTCTAAGTGTTTACTTATATTTGTTTTAAGCCTACAAGTACTTAGTCATGTGTTGATTTGTGTTTGGAAGTTTAAGTATAAGTGAAGGTTACCACGTGTGTAGTGTATCTCACTACGTGCGTAGTGAAGTAGATAATTAAAGTTTAATTGAATATCATTAAAACACCCGGTACGTGCGTACTGGATTAACTACGTACGAATTGCAGAGCATTACGTGCATAGTGTAAGTTAATTAAGGAAATGACGTGTTACACTCAAATACGCGTTTTCTATACGTATAAAAACTCCTTAACCGCGTATTAGCGCGGGTAATCGTCCATAATCGTCCATAATCAGATATAAACCTTCATAAGCCTTCGAAATCGGAGATACCTTCGAAAAAAACGTAAAATTAGTGTTAATTTCGTATCCAAGGGCAGCCTTAAGCATTCTGTGTGAGTTCTTAGTGTTGTTCTTCGTCTTTCTCTGTGTCTTCTTCGTGATTACTGTGTGCCGGACACCTAAGCAGATCTTTGAATCCTTAGGAGGTTTGGGAAATTGATATTCCGCACTATTTCTCATCCTAGATCAGTCCTAGCATTAGGGTGTTAGTTTAGAACCCCCCACGGTCCTACAGTTAGTAACCTGGACAAGTATGAAACAGAATTTAGTGGCTACTTCAACTGTTGAAGCTGAGTATGTTGCTGCAGGAAGCTGTTGTGCTCAAATCCTGTGGATGCAACATCAGCTTCAAGACTTTGGTATCAAGTTTAAGAAAACTCCTATCTTTTGTGATAACCAAAGTGCAATAGCCATCATATATAATCCAGTATTCCACTCCAGAACAAAGCATATAGAAATTAGACATCACTTCATAAGAGACATCCTAGAAAAAATAAGGTTGACATAAATTTTATTTCCATAGATGATCAATTAGCAGATATATTTACAAAATCTCTTGATAAGAAAAGGTTTTCTTATCTGCTAAGTAAATTGGGTATGCTTAACCCTTAGATAATTTTCTAACACTGAGTTTCAGCTTGACAAAGACTATGTATCTTAAGCTGAGCATACAGTTTATAGATATGTCTTCATAAACTGTTCACTTGGTCAAGCTAAGTGATAAGTTCACACGTTTGGTCTGTTACAAACATGTTTTAACTACTTAGTGTGGTTAAAATATACGTTTGAGTTAGTCTCAACTAAATATGACTAAGTGTCATTGATTCTGAGCTGTGTGCTCAACTTAAGTTGAGTGCTAAAGTCAAACTGAGTGCTTGACTCACACTGAGTGATAAGATTCCTTAGCTTGGTATGTCCAAACCATGTATTAATTACTATGTGTTATTAATTCATAAGACATTATGTTTGAGTCAGTCTCAAATAATGTTTTATACCGATTATGTATTGGTGTAATACAACAGTGTAAATAATATTTTTGTAAGTCAAGAATGTTATTTTACCAACTTATCCGTTGGAATATGATGTGTTTCATCTCGATTACTGTTATATCTATCCATAAGTTAGATAGTGTAACGGATAAAAAGGGATTTCCAACGGTAACTTTTCTCTCTCCTCAATAAGGTATATATATTGATTGTAACTGAACTTCAGAAGTTTACGCTTACTCTCTCTCATATTTCTACTTCTGAAACTCTCAATATACTTTCCACACTCACCTCAATTGCTAAGTACAATCAAATTTTCGTGCGAACTTGAAATCCTCGCTCAGTGTGAAATACGATTTTACTCAGTGTCAATCAAATTCTAACCTAATCATTTAACAATGGACGGAATCATTCTCAATCTCAGTGATAGAATGGTACGAGGTGCAACATTCAAGAACAACGGAGTGCCGTTGATTAGAATCAACAATCACCGCGCCTGCCTCGCTATTCCTGAGCGAAAACGGGGCAGAGGTTATGAAGCCTGGGTGGAGTACATTCGTAAATGCCCATTGGCATTCACTTTCACCGGGGCACCAATTCATATTGCCCCTCAAAATCTATTGGAATTATGGTATACATGTGTTTATGACCAGGATAGGGGAGAAATTAGAGGAACTGTTCTGAATGGGGAGAGACCAGTAATGATCACGGTCAATAGGCTGAGGGAAGTGTTACAGCTTCCTAATAATGATATGTTCGAGCCTCCCGTGTCAAGACAAGTAACTAGATCAGTTCTACCCAGAATGGGTCACCCACAAATAGAGGGTGTCATTAAGAAAGCTACTTTTCCAACCGGCTCGGGTTTCATGGTGTCTATAGTGATCCATTCACTAGGGCCCAGGGTTGGATTACTGAAACAGGATATGTTCCTCACACCAGAACTCAGCTCAAAGATGTTCAACAATGACATCTTTCCAGAGCAAGAGGGACTAAGTGAGGCCTTGCGATGGATTGCTGAAGGAGCATCCTCAAAAAGTGAAGTTGAGGAGTCTGACCAAGAGGGAACAACTCAAGCTTAGCTGGAAATTCACGCTGAGCACTCTGCTTACGCTGAGCTTGAAGTTGAAGCTGAGGGTACATCTTCTACGTCTTCATCTTCAGAGTCTCCATCAGTTGGCAGACTCAGACCAGGTATGACTTCTCAACTTTCTTCTTCTTATTTTTCTCCATCTTTATTTGGAGATAAGACTGTGATAAGCCCAACACAGTCTAACCCATCTCCTCCACCTTCCATCCATCATAAACTCCAACTGAAGCCAACCTTGGTGTTGGTCCCTTGGTGAGAAGATCAACAACCAAGTAATGTGTAGAAGGGGGGTTGAGTACACACATAAAACCACAAACAACCGAATGCTTTGCTTTCATTAATAAGAAGATGATTACAGGAACAATCAAGTAAGCACCACTTGATATGTAAACACCTAATGTAAATCAAATCTCTCAATCTCTCAAACTTTGCTGTCTATAATCAACTTAAGATTATAGATACGAACTGACTCTCTAAACAGGATTTATTCACAAATTGAATACTTACCAACTTCACAACAGATGTGAAGATTCGAACACACGAACAATTGGCAATCTGTGAATTTCTTGATCACGTTGAACTTACAAACTGTGTATTAAGATTCGTAACACATATGATCAATAGGTTGAGGTGAATTGAGTTTGGCTCTGTACCTCGTACCACTAAACTTATCAGGAGATAAGTATTTATAATCTTGTTCCTACAGATTCTAACAAACTAGAACTAATCCTAATCTACTAACAAACTAACAGATAACCCGGAATCTTGAATCTTGAATCCTGAATCTTCTTATCTTGAGTCTTCAATCTTCAATCTTTATTCTGGAATTTTCTTATCCACACCATAGATATAGAGAGTTAAAAAGGAATTTAAAACATATTTAAATTCTCTTAAACTGACTTCTTTAGTCGGACTGAGTTACTCAGCTTTAAACTCATCAAGCTGAGTTCTTCGAGAAAAACCCGAAATGAAACATGTACTAACACGTATAATGACTAACTTATCCGTAGAAGTCATAAGAGTTAGCTAGAACTTACTTAGCAACTCTGTTGAGCTGACTCAGTCTATAAGCTGAGTCTCTCAGCTCGAAACGAATCAAGTTGAATACTCAACCTATATCTTAGATGACACACACAGCTTATCAAACATATTGATAATATTACCAAGATATAGTCTAAGTTGATCAAACATATGCTGAGCTTATATTCAGCTTATGCTCAGTCTGAAACACTATAAGTGCTCAGTCTGACTAAACTTCATAATTCTATTTAAGTTATATTTAGAACATATCTTACAAACTTAACTTTGTCTCGTCAAATTTCAACTGATGAGATCATTTGAAAAATAAACTCCCCTATTTGACGATGACAAAACCATCAAACAGTTCTTAAGTTTTTTTAACAGAATTATGTTTTAAATCTTAAACTTATCAAAATTTTAATTTTGAACTTATCAAATATTAATTGAACTTATCAATTTTAAATTGAACATATCAACCAATCATATTAATGAACAAGAACTAATCAATTATTCCTCCAAGCTGAACTAATCAGACTAAGAATTATGAACACATCATAAATAGTTAAACATATCAAACAAATATTTGTATTCATTGAAGATATCAGAGTACAAAATTTTGATCACTAAGATCATGCACACTTAGTGCTTACAAATTATTAGAACTAATTAATAATTACAAATAGAACTAATTTATTCAGGATATAGCTATTCAAATTCTTTAATCTCCTTGTTGATTTCTTCAAGAAGTTATTGCAAATTTGGCAAGTGTTGAAGTTGATCCTTTTGTGATCTTATTGCTCTGTTTAGCCTGTATCTAAACCTAGCATTCTGTTCAGTCTTTGCCACCAGTAATCTCATAGCAAACACTTTAGATACCCCACATGTATATATACTTGCATCAGACTGGAAGCATTGTTCACCATTTCTATCTAAGTACATAAATCCTTTCTAAGGCTTTTCAACGTAAGCATTTTCTTTAAATTCAATGCCTTCACGAAGATCTAGACTGTACTTGTTTTGTTGGAGTCTGCTCATTGACAAAAGTACATTGGTGTTACTGCTGATGAAGTGCGAGCCTATTGGGTCACACACCAAGGATTGATCCCGACAACTTACTCATAAAGAGAGAAGGTCCAAAAATCAAATTGTTTGATTTTAGGGCTTCACGGCCGTGAGGGATGCTCCACGGGTCATGAAGCCCACTGCCCTCACGAATGGCTCAATAACCTTTACACGGGTCGTGAAGAGGTCGTGGAGGGGCCGTGAAGGTGACGCCCTCACGAGTCACTCGAACGCGGCACGGGCCGTGAGGATTATGGCCAGTCGTGGCGCATTTTGTCTTCACAGGCCGTGAGAGACCGTGAGGGGCCGTGAAGGACCATCTGCATGAAATTCTTATTTCTGATTGGGCCATCTCATGGTCCAATAGAAGTGAGCTCTTGACTCCAGCCAAATAACAGTTTTTGAGGCTGGATCAGAATGGTTCATGTAAGAAATTTGATCTTCTTCACTCTCTCTCTAACTTCTCTCTTGGTGCCTTTGAGAAATATACACATTATACACTAAGCTCTTGATGCTTGAGTGTTGTGTGACCGTTTTGGTGCAAGAGGAGAAATAAGTAGGCTGTTCCAGACGAGAAGAATCACGTGGATGTCTTCTTGAAAGGATTGCTAACACGTTGGGATCGTGGTTACTTGGTGTGGATCAATGATAGAGGAGGATTCACTTGAGTTCTCGTACATCCCGATTTGTCACTAGCTTCAGCCGATTTGAGCCAAGGTAAAGAGGTATTTTCTGCCCTCTTGTTGTTTCTTTAGTTGCAATTTGGTTTTGTAGAACACTATCACTTTGGAACATGTATGGACATTCTGTCCAGAATTTCTTAACGGGTCGTGAAGGATTATTCTTCACAGTCGTGAAGTCTCACGACCGGTATCGTGAAGATTTTACTTCACGGTCGTGAAGGCTTACGACCTGTCTCGTGAAGATTTTTCTTCACGGTCATGAAGGCTTACGACCAGTTACGTGGGGTGTTGGTCGTGAAGGATTTTCACTGTGTCAGAGTCGTGGAGCTCATGGTCTTCACGGGCCGTGAAAGGCCGTGAAGGCTCCTGGGTCGTGAAGGACGTTGTGAACAATGTTTTTGTCCTTTTGGTAAAAGAAAAATATTTTCGGTTTTAGCTCCTTTCGATTCTATTTTTCCAGAATCTGTCCAAAGTGTTTGGATGATGAAAAGCCCCATATGTGTCTTGATTCATGCATTTATATGTATTGGGTGATTTTTGGCATGAAATGCACACATGCATATACTTGTATATTGTATATATGAATATGTATGCTCAAAGTGTTTGGGGTACTAATGCATATGTACAAGGATTGTTCACTTTGTTCCTTGAGTGTTTTAGCTAGGTTTGAACAATCTTAATCGAGATACATTTCACACGGTTTTGTTGTGGCACACCGTGTTGTTGTTTGTGGTTTGTTGTTTGATCCGGTAACGCCTTGCCCATTAGACCTATGTGTTGGTTGTTTGGTTGTGTTTAATTATTCATTCATCTGGTGGTTTGTACCACAATTGGTTTGTAATAATTAAATTTATTTGGTCTTGTATTTTGTACTTTATTTTGGCTTGCATGCCGATTTCTTTTCTTTGTAATTGTTAGAATTAGCTTAGATTAGCATTTCGCGGCTTGCATGCCGTTTCTTTTCAAATATTTGTATGTATTTGTAAAAGAAGACCGAAGACAACCATCGAGATTCGTGGAGGAGACGTCTCGGCTATGGTGGATCCGGAGGTTCATTGGAGATGACGGATTCAGTGGGAGCACTTCTAGCTGGGCCAAGTGGCTGTGTCCTTAGTTTGGCCTTGCTTTCCTCGTTTGGCTCACGGGGAAAGCGCATAGGGTTTAGGGGTATGTTACCGGATATTGCTTGTGCGTGGTTGTTGTTTTGTTTAGTTTCTTGAGTGGTTGTTTAGTTTCTTCGCTCGCTTGAAAAGTTTTCAAAATAATAAAACCAAGAGTTTTGAATTGGTTTACAAACCTCGCGCACCACAAGACCACTTTAAAAACAAAATCCCGTTTTTATCAAATGTAAATCACTCGCCTCCCGTAAGATGACACCACCCAAATCTAGTGAAACAAGATCGGTCGTCGAGCTTAGCCAAAATCGGTTTTGTGTAACTGTGTGGAAGGTGCGCGTGGCAACTCGCAAGGGTCGGTTGTCGAGCTTAGCCGAGCTGGCCATTGGGCTATAGTACCACCGTGTATCTTGACGGTCGATTTACAATTCCAAGACTTAAGACGCCTTGGTAGTTCTCGTGCCCATACCGAGCTATCAAAGCGGATTAATGAGGAATCGGTGAGAGAAGGGATCAAACATGCCAAATGGGTGCTATGAGTACCTAGGATCCCGCAAGTGTCTAAAAGTTGTAATCTCGGATTGCAATTGGTAAAGTGTTTACCGGCCTAAGTAGCTCCATGAAGTGATCCCCGGCAAACCCGTCATGGATTGGGGTACTTTGAGGTTCTTAGCCCTTGTTAAGATAATTTGGTTTTCTTAATCAGCTAGGTAATTATTTTAACGAGGATAATATCGAAACTAACTAAAACGTGTACTCTTTTATAGATGGCAAATATTAACGACACAACACCAAAATTTAAACTTCGATTATTCCTAGAAAGGGAGAGACTCATAGGAGTGAACTTCGCTGACGGCTATCGTGTATTGAGGATTGTCCTCCGTCACGAGTCAAAGTTGCACATCCTTGAGGAACCCTTTCCGGAGCCACCTGCTACCAATGCGAACTGGGCCACTCGATATGCTTTTGAGAAGCGTGTTAGAGATAGACAAGATATTTCTTGTCTCATGTTATCGACTATGAGCTTTGAGTTGCGTCAGCAGCTTGAGCAATTGAGTGCGCATGACATGATAAACCGGCTAAAGGACATGTTCCCGCAGCAGGTTAGCAAGAACGGTTTGAGTGTATAAAGGCTTTGGTCGGTTGTAGGATGCAGGAAGGTGAGGATGTAAATGTCCATTTCCTTATGATGAAGGGATATATGGACCAATTGGAGAGACTTGGACTTCCAATAGGGAGGGAGATTGCGGTGGATATAATCCTCCAGTCCCTGCCCGCGTCTTTTCAGAAGTTTGTCAAGAACTTTCACAAAGACAATTTGGAAAAATCCTTGATCGAACTTCAAGACATGTTGAAGGCTGTTCAGTCTTACATGGTTGAGAAGGATCGTATCTCGTCCACATCCACTATGGCTACTAGGAAATAAGTAAGCAAGAAGGAGAAACTGACCTCAAAAGGAAAGTCTAGTGTGACTAGGCTATCCGTAATTGTGGAGTCTGAGGAGAATGAGATTGTGCCTCAAGGTGATATTCCACATGGGGTAGTTTGCTACTTTTACGGAGAAATTGGAAATTGGCGCCGTCACGCCTGCCTCAAGTGCCTGGAAGAGCTAAGTATCCTAAAGCGGAAGAACGTTAGCTCATCTTCAGGTACATTCATGATCAAACTCCATTGATCTTCTACTTCTAATGACTGGGTTTTGAACGCTAGTCAAAACGCTTACGTTTGTCACAAACTTGTTTGTTGCAAAGTGCAGGTGTTAATCAGAAGTAGGTAATGGATGCATGGAGAGCTGGAACTTAAAGAGGGAAACATGGTAGTTGTCCCTAACTAGAAGGATTGGAAGAAGAGTCTTGCCATTCCATCCGGCTAAACTATTACTTCATTTAGATCTTTGTCTTATGCCCTGCTAGGCAAGAAGCATTGTATCTTATTTGCCTTTGATGACGATGAATATTACTTTGAATAACGTTATTGTGGGTTTTCGAGTTTTACTTCAAAGTCTATTCATGTCGTGGCATTTGCAATAAGTTTTGCTTAAGAAGTAATGGATTGATTATGAATGATTATTGAATTTTTATCCTTATGAAATAGTTGATTTAACCATATAAACAAGACTAGCATCACCAAGCTCCATGTGGTTAGGAACTTGGAATCTTTTGACCATGGGTCAATTGTTGATTGCAAATCTTGCTTATAAGGCTAAATAACTAAGACATCCTTCACTTGTTGATGTGAGAGGAATAAAGGCTTGTTGGATTTCGTTTGCACGTTGGTGTAAAGACCGTTCAAGCAAAATCATAAGGATTAACTAGATATGATTTGTTACCTTTACCGATCATGGTAGAAGGAATGGGTAAGTCTAATTTATTAGACGAATATCTGAAACCTGAGAGGTGTTCAAGACTCACCCTTAACAAATTTAAGATGAAAGGGGCAAAGAGGGAATAAAGATACTCAAATCTTGCAAGATGTTGAGCATCTACATTTTTAACCATCATGAGAATTATGAGTTTGCATCATAATTCACTTCTTCTAGGATACATGTTTTACATGGATCGCTAAGTGGAGGAATGGAACATATTGGTTATAGTTCCGACTTGATGGATTAAACTTAAGTAACCTGCTTGATAGGTGTACTTGAGTAGTGACGGGCAATGTTCTTGTTTTAAATCAACAAAGATGGTCAAATTAGCATGTAAGGAGATTCGATTAGAAAGTGTTATTTGCTAGTCAATCTCATAGATCAGAGTTATCCAGTCTACATTTAGTGGGAGATGGATGAACTTAAAGGATGCTAATGTATTTAAATAGTTCTTCTAAGTTTCAGATATTCATTTCATATCCTTTTGAGAACCAGGTTAGGTTGCTCGAAAAGGGAAATGAACAACTGAAGCATTCCTGTGGAAGAACGTGAGATTTAAATAAAAGACCTGATGTTGGCACTAGCATTCAATCAGAAATGATTGGAACTCAACATGGCTATGTTGGAGTATCTAGCATAAAGTTATTACTTCTCCATATGTCTGGTAAGAGTCGTCATAAGACCAGAAGAGTATAATTTATTATATCTGAGGACGATGACTTATTGATGATACGTGATGTATGCATCAACTACCGGAAGCTGTAGTGGGCCCTTTTGAGTCTGCTAAGAAGAAAAGTGTAATAACATAAGATATATTCCATGCTGGATTTTCAAGTTTTGAACTTGGTTAATCCAACACCTAGGTTTTGACCTGATGGTGTAAATAGATCTTTTGGGAATAAGATCTGCATGGATTAATTTGTAGATAACTTCAAATACTGACTGGAAGAAATTGGTTTCATGATGATTGACCATTGGGTAGGAATCATATGAAGACATTCTCTCAGTAGTTATGTTGAAGTTTAAGGGGATGCTTATGCCGTGTTATGGCAGTATGATGCAAGGACCGCATTCCGTTATAGGAATTTTATGAGGAAGTGTTCACAACACTGTCCGAGGGTCTTTTACATCATGAGTATCCTTATGATGTCTACAAAGGAGGAGTCCTTTTGGGCTCATAGTAAATCTAAGTTTTGGAATCTTTGCAAAGAAAATCAAGTGTTTGAGTTTTCAGTAAGCAATGATGAAACTTGGATAGATGTCAGAGCTAGTGGGAGCGCTGTTATAATCCTATTTGGTATGTCTAGCACATACTTTGTTTTGGAGATAATGTCTTAATATAGCTTGGCAACAAGTGTAAATTAAGAATTATGCGTCCATAATAAATATGGGATATTCAAAGAAGTTTATGGAATACAAGAAATATGAGTATATTTCTTGTGGTGTGTAATTAGAAGAAACTTAAAGTGAGTTGTTACTCTTGTGATGACTTCTACTTTAAAGGATAACCGCTGATCTTCATTGGTGTTTGTGATCCTTTTCGAAATATGGTGTTGTTAGTTTGCGTGTGTCTTAAAGCGTCGTTGACTCTATTGGGTTCTTTTGAGGCAATGAGAGTACGATGGCTTATACACACTAAACTTTGAGACCCGAGCGTTGTTTACCTTATTGGGTTCTTTTGAAACAATGAAGGTATAACGGCTTGGATAAATGATCGAAATCCCATCAACGCACACTTTGGAAGTGGTTGGTTGCAGTAGGGATATGATCAATGTCAGAGTACACACGGATAACATCGTGGATGGTGATCCGTTTACTGAGCTATAGTGGCAGTCTAGTGATGAATGTCATACTAAGGTCTGCATAAACTTGGCTTGAGTATGTTTTAGTCAAAGTTTTGATATGCTTTATCTTTGGGAACATTAAGCAATATTGTGCTTCTGCTTGTATCGATTATCAAAGGGGTTTGGTAATGCGCGTGTAGCGGGTACTCTCAGTTAGCCTTATTGTGTTCCAACTTTGCATGTTTTACCTCTTCCCTGGATGTATTTACATTCTAAATGTCCACAACCAGTCATTCTTCATGGGAATGAAGTCTGAATAAAGGCTGAGGGAAGTGATTGGTCAAGTGTCCAATGGTGATTGGAACATAGGGACGCAATACTTCGCCTATACTTGAAAGGGGTTTCAAGTGACTGGACGACCCACACCTGAATTCACTTTGTGGTACTTGTCATGAGTGATTCAGGATGATAATATCAATTCATCCTCATACTGGAGATGCATGTGTCTGCATCACTTTGGTTTGTTTTGCTCTAGTTGCTTTCAAACGCAGTCCGTAACTGGATGTTATAAAGGGAGTAGCTGATCAGAGTATGATCACTGTGGTGGGCAATGTAGTCAAAGGAATTTGTTCCTCTGTTTAGAGAGATATCCCTGGGCCCCTTGATGATTGGGCGTTGACACCAAAATGCATGGCCGTGCTCGAGTGTGCAATGATTTGGTAATCAATTGCAACTTGTTTATTTTGGTCACCAGCAATCTCGATCTAGAAACATAATCGTGAAGGACTGAGAATGACTTAGTACCATGTCTCGTCTTCACATGGATATCGCAAACAAAAGGATGGTTGATCCCTTATCTAGGGCCATTTCAAACCTTTGGTTGTGAATTGGTACTTGTCTATGCGATGACATACCTCGTACTGACTTGGGGGCAGGGATGTCTTGCTAGAGGCCGCTCCCTGTCTGTGATACCTCTGGGTACGTTGTGTCATGCACAAGTGGGAGTCTATTAGAGTCTGCCCATTGACACAAGTACATTGGTGTTACTACTGATGAAGTGCGAGCCTATTGGGTCACACACCAAGGATTGATCCCGACAGCTTACTGATAAAGAGAGAAGGTCCAAAAATCAAATTGTTTGATTTTAGGGCTTCACGGCTGTGAGGGATGCTCCACGGGTCGTGAAGCCCACTGCCCTCACGAATGGCTCAATAACCTTTACACGGCTCGTGAAGTCTTCACGGATCGTGAAGAGGTCGTGGAGGGGTCGTGAAGGTGACGCCCTCACGAGTCACTCGAACGCGGCACAGGCCGTGAAGGATTATGGCCAGTCATGGCGCATTTTGTCTTCACGGGCCGTGAGAGACCGTGAGGGTCCGTGAAGGACCATCTGCATTAAATTCTTATTTCTGATTGGGCCATCTCATGGTCCAATAGGAATGAACTCTTGACTCTGGCCAAATAACAGTTTTTGAGGCTGGATCAGAATGGTTCATGTAAGAAATTTGATCTTCTTCACTCTCTCTCTAACTTCTCTCTTGGTGCCTTTGAGAAATATACACATTATACACTAAGCTCTTGATGCTTGAGTGTTGTGTGACCGTTTTGGTGCAAGAGGAGAAATAAGTAGGCTGTTCCAGACGAGAAGAATCACGTGGATGTCTTCTTGAAAGGATTGCTAGCACTTTCGGATCGTGGTTACTTGGTGTGGATCAACGATAGAGGAGGATTCACTTGAGTTCTCGTACATCCCGATTTGTCACTAGCTTCAGCCGATTTGAGCCAAGGTAAAGAGGTATTTTCTGCCCTCTTGTTGTTTCTTTAGTTGCAATTTGGTTTTGTAGAACACTATCACTTTGGAACATGTATGGACCCGTTTTTGTACGATTTTTTGAAACTTTTGTTTTTGCTTCCGCTGTGTTTTGCTCCATACCGTGTTCCAACATGTTTGCATTTGCTAATTCAGCTGGCTTTGTCAACTTTTTCTTCCCAATTTTGTGAAAGTAAGACAGTAGGGTTGCTATTTCAGATCTGGGTATGATTTCCATTGCATCAGCTCTTGCAAGTAGCCTTAGTATTTCTTCTTTTATTTAATTTCTAGCAGAGGACTTTTTCATCTGCTTAATGAATATAGCTACATGCTTCCATTCTTCGTATCCCAGTCTGTGAAGTTGATTCAGCTCCAGGGAAGGTGTTTTACCATTTCTTAAGACAAACTCTAGAATGACAATCCCTTGGACTGAGCTCAGCTTGAGTGATTTTATTTGAGAGGAGAAGTGTGTCTTGGTATAACATTGAGTTATATCTTCTTCCTCTTGTTGATTCTCAACGGGAATCTCCTCAACTTCTTCCTCTTTGGGCACAATAGGCAGTCTGAGGTTTGCTAGTTGCTCATTCTGCTTTTTGATATGTTCAGCCCAGACCTATTCCCTTGATTCTTTCTCATGTGCTAACTCAGCTTATACGTTCATTTGCCTTCTTCTTAGTTCGCTGATTGACATCCCAAGCTAGTCAGCATCTTGTTGTTCCCTCCTTCTCACTCCCAACAGAGAAGCTATTTCTTGTAAAGTCATTTTATCTACAGAGTCTTCATATGAGGCTGATTCACTAAGAATCATTTTCCTTCTTTTCTGCTTGGGGGGTTCTGAATCATCTGAACTGACTACTACAGGTCTTTTCCCTTTTGCTTTTTCAATCAGCTCAGTTTCAATTTCTATCTCCTTTTCTTCCTCCCCCTCAATCTGAGTTGGCTTTTCTGCTCCATTAGCTAGTAGTAACAAAGATTTAGCTCTAACGGACTCAGCTTCAGCCTCTTAAACCTTCTCCCCCTTTTTGTCTTCATCGATAGGGTTCGAAGTCTGTTGTTGTTGAGTTAGAGCAGCCACTGCAGATTTTAGTTTCAACACCTCTTCATCCAGAGAATCTAGTATCAGCAACATATGCTTCTTTGTCTCTCTTCTCTTGAGATGCAAAGTGTCAAACTAACCTTTAATGAAGTTCAATAGGTCATCTATGTCAGCTTGAGAAGGTTGGGACTTGGGTACATCATTCAAGGGTTGGTTTATATCCTCAAAATCATGTGCACCAGAGTTTGGACCCTGTAATTCACCTTGGTATGTAGATGATGTTGGGATTTCGTGGGCTAGCAGCGGAAGCAAGGTACAACAAAAACAGCCCAAGGTACAAGCAATCAAAGCATAAAATATGAAATCCCGAACATGGACCAAACTCTATGTAAAGAAATGCAACAAGAAAATAAGGAAGAAGGTTATTATACCTTTCTCCTAAGCTCCAGTAAACTTGTTGTCTCGTGATGGTGAAGCTCCAAGAGAGAAACGCGGATCGACTAATGGGTAGTACCCCGGGAACATGTCTAACCGCACGAGCTAGCGAGCCTTCGTGTTTCTTCACTATGAAAAACACTCTGGAACAGCAACAATACGAGACCAACTTCTGGAAAATCTCTCTTGAATCTTCTCTTGGCCTCTTGAAGCACCAAAGAAGATAATATGTATATTAGAGAGAAAAGAGAGAGCAAAAGAAAACCAACTCAAAACAAATGAGTTCTCCTCCTCTCTTTTGGCTCCAGATTCGGGACTTAACCCCAGAAACCGGCCAAGCCTCGAAAGACACAAGCTAACATGCATTGGCTAGTTTGGAGGTGGATTTGACAAATGGCACTGGCAGGGTTTAGCGGCGCTAACCATAAGTTAGCGGCGCTAACTCAAAATAGTTAGCGGCGCTAACGCGCAATGTCAGTGATTTGACACAAAGTTCATGCAGCCGTAGCAGCGCTAACCTCTAGGACATAGCGGCGCTAACCCCTAATAGTTAGCGGCGCTAACGCGGCCTGCGATGTCAACTTTTGTCTTTTGTCATATTTGGTCCCTTAACTTAAGTTGCTGTCAGGTTAGACCCCGGTGTATGACCCAATAGGCCCATACATCATCAGCAGCGGTCCATATGGCGTACGTACATTAATGGGCATATTACTAACAAACTCCCACTTGAACATAATGAACCGTACCCATTTGACCACAGACAAAGAGCGGCCTCTAGCAAAAGCATCAATGCCCCCAAGTCAGTATGGGTTCCGCTTCTTTGCAGAAAACCATAACCTATTAAACAACTTAGAGGTCCTATTGATAAGTGATCAATACTCCTTTTATTCGCGATATCCTTGTGAACACGAGACATGGATTGATACGTCAATCTCCAGATCGTTCACGATTATGTTACTCGATCTTGATTAGTGGTGACCAAAATTTAAGGACATATCTGATTCTCAATCAATATTCCTTTGCGCATGGCCATGCTTATTTTGGTGTCAGCGCCCAATCATCGAGGGGCCCAGGGATATCTCTCATACTAGAGGAGCAAATTCCGCTGACTATACAACCCCATTGAGTGAATCTTATCTTACTTAACTATTCCCTTTATAGTAGCAAGTTACGAACTACGTTTTGAAATGGTTAAAGTAAGAAAGTTTCAGGCTATAGCAATTCATACATCTCGGGTAGAAGGTCGTATGATATTATCCTTCCGAGTCACTCTTTAACCATGACCCATGAAGTGAACTCGGGTGCAGGTCTTCCAGTTACTTGAAACTCCTTTCAAGCACAGGTTACTGTTGCGTTTCATGCATTCAATCCTTGATTAATGCATAACCAACACCTAACCTCAGCCTTAATTCAAGCTTCCTTCCCTTGAAGAATGACTGGCTGTGGAAATTTAGAATGTATAAACATTCTGGGAAGAGGTTAAACATGCTAAGATGAAACACAGTAAAGACCAATGAAGGTAACCGCATCATGCGTATATATAGTCCCCACTATATATCGATACAATCATCAGTGAGCAGTACTGCTTACCATTCCCAAAGCTTATAAGTAAATCAAACATTTACTAAAATGATATCCAAGCCTAGTCATAAGCATTAACAATGCTATTATACCTAGTATGTATAACATCACTAGTATTTGACAACGGCTTAACTATGGGATTATCCACACAATATCCCTTTTGTACTCTTTTGTATTCTCTTGTTAAACCACTTGCAAAGTGTTTATCAAAGAGATCATATACAAAGCTATCATAGTCATCATATCCTTAATGTTACCGAAGTCTACAATAGGATTAATGACACTTATGATTATCAGAGTCGACGTACTCTTAATGTAACCGAAGTTCACAATAGAGTTACTGACACTCATTGAATCTCAATGTCGTATCTGCACCACATATTTGAATATTCTAAACTTCGATTAAAAATCGACAGTTTCAAAAGTATAGATTTGCTTGCAGTACTAACTTACTCAAGACAACTCTATTTACGTCGAACATCAAGAACATACATCAGTATTTCTTGAATCTAAACTCCACTTGATTCCATATTCTCTATTTATACTCATAGAACAATAATTCCAACATTAGGTTGTAGAACAACCCTAAATTAGGACATTATTTTCATTGAGCATATTTTACTAGGAACACATGAACCTCCCACTAGCCCTGACAAGGGTATCTGGCTCATACTATACTTTCTAGAAAACTCATTCCTTTGACTTTCTTGCAAAGCAGGATTACAGCCACAAGATGCAAGTATTGCTGACTTTAGTCATGGACATAACTTGGATATTATGGATATATTAGACCTCGGAACATGCTTCAAACATTTCCTCAACTTAATCCCACGAAAGATCTTGGTCTTTTATTTCCATGTGAACATACTCGTTTTCCCAAAGTGACAACAATGTTTCACATAATCCAGACCTAATCTGGATATTATGGATGAATAAGACCCTCGGAAAGTGCCTTAAGCATTTCCTCAACTTAATCCTATGAAGGATACAGGTCTCTTACATCCAAGTGAACTAATCTTGTTCCCGCAAGGTGACAACAATATTTCACTTTGTCTAAGTCATCTTCAACATAACCACTAGAACATGTTTCCATATTTAAACAATATGAAACACTTTGTCTCTAGTCGGTATTTGAAGTTGTCCATAATTGCATATATGTTAGTCCCTTCACCCTTCTCGGATTACACCTTAGGTGTGGGATTCACCCAAGTCAAGTACTTGGACGCAGCAAATAGATTACATCTATGTATACCATTCCCTTGTTTTATTCACTAGTGAACACAGGGTCCCACCATGTTTCCTATGAATGGTAACATCACAATGATTTACCATCAAGCTGCTGTTACTAAAATATGACAACCTCATATCTAAACAGCCTTCTTTGATTTCCATCAGATTTAAAGAAGCAATGGATATTGTCAGGGTTTACCAGCATCTCTATGTTGGTTAAATGCTAGTGTCAACATTAGGTCTCTTATTTAAGTTTTACGTTCCTCCACTGGAATGCTTTTGTAAATTGTCCTCTCCCTTTTGAGCTACCAAACATGGTTCCCATAAGTTCAAGAAACAATTATCCAAAGGACTCTTTCTAGTCAAAATCTCATTGGATGCTTAAGTGACCATAATGTCGTGTTTTAGATTGAGGACTTGGTTCATAAAATAATGTATATCAATCATATTGAATACATGTTTAAGGCCTGCCTTTTACCAGATCATCAACAAAGATATCCGGTTTTTATTTAAAGTAACACCATGTACAAAATGTGTTTCTTAGAGAAAACGAAGTATGGGATAAACCCATGATTCATTTCATGTTTAAATCAATATAGATAATAGAAACTAGCATCTTATCTAGATCTAAGAATCGATATCTATATGCCCTTATTGATTCCCAATTTCTTAAGGTTATTTCCGAACACCTCCAGGTTTCAGACACAAACCTCTTATCTAGTTAAACATTCTCCCAACTACTATCATAAAGATGGTGATGGAGAATTTTACTAGTGTCACTATACATGGCATACTTGAACGGATTATCCACACAAGTGTGATCAAAATCCAACAAGTTATAATCCTTCCTACCAATACTGGTGAAAGATTTCTTAATCGTCCTAGTCCAATAAACAAGATTTGCATCTTTCATTTAACCCGAAGCTAAACTTTTACAAAGATCCTAACCACATGGATCTAAGTGATGTAAATGTTGTTTACTTGGTCAAGTTTGATTATGCCATATACTTAATGTATCCAAACCACTTTTGGATCTAAGAATCAATTATTTCATGATTGCCTTATTACTTATAACGTGTCTTTATGTATGCAATGATATGGATAAGTTTTTAATAAAACGTCTCAAAATAATTTTTCAAAAATTTTTCAATTCCACGCAACATCCATCGTCATCAAATGTGTATTTGTGCACCAAAATGGTCAAAATAACACATAAGCTTAGACATGGATAGAAAATGAAATGAAACCATCAGAATGAAAAATCTTTTAAACAAAAATACAAGATACAAAAATATCCATCATCTTCAAAAGAACATACAATAAAGCAGTCTTGTCACGCAGGGCGTACATACAAAAGTAATAATTAATCCGGAATTAATGGCGAGACCAACACTCCCAATTCTCTTGTAGAAGACAATCAACAAAATTTCTTCTTCAGAGATCAGGTTCTTCAAGCTTCTCCTTCTTACAACGAACAGACCTACACTTTGCAACAAAATAAATTTGTGACAAATGTGAGTCTTATAGCTCGGGTAAACAACCCAGCTTATTAAGGAATAGCAATGAAGTATAATCATGAATGTACCTCAAGTAGGAAAATTAACTCTCTCTTTTCTGAGAAGTTTTATATCCTCTCGGCACGAAGAGCAGGCATGACGGCCTCAATCCCCAAATCTTCCGCAAAAGTAGCAAATCACCCCTTGTTGAGTCTCCTTAGGCACATCATCAATGTCCATAGACTCAAAACTTGAAGCAAGCTTGGATACTCCAACTTCTTCTTATGGGATCGATTTCTTCTTCCTCGTAATGTGTTGTTCCTTAGAACCAAAAACGGGAGTGGATGAGGATGATGCATGCTTGGACATGTTAGATTTTACAATCTTCAACATTCCATGTAATTCATCTATAGATATTTCATTTCCATTCATATGATAGTCCATTACAAACTTCTCATATGATGCTGGCAGAGATTGAAGTATGAAGTTCACACCGAGCTCCCTCCCTATAGGAAAACCTAACCTCTCCATCTGGTCCATGTATGATTTCATCTTCAAAACATGGGCACTAACACTCCAG
This sequence comes from Pulicaria dysenterica, assembly GCA_947179395.2. Taxonomy (NCBI): domain Eukaryota; kingdom Viridiplantae; phylum Streptophyta; class Magnoliopsida; order Asterales; family Asteraceae; genus Pulicaria; species Pulicaria dysenterica. The sequence continues at coordinate 26,886,643 of OX359294.1, read as the reverse complement.
CCTTCCCGCATCTTACAACCGGTTAGACTTTTAACACACCCATAATGTTCTTGCCTAACTTGCTATCGGAATATATCCTTCAGCTTGTTAATCATGTCATACACAGTCATGTGCTCAAATTGCTTTCGCAATTGTAAGCTCATACTTGATAACATGAGGCAAACAACATCGTGCGTATCCCGAACAGGCTTTTCATACGTGTATCGGATAGTCCATTCCGCATTGATAGCAGGTGGTTCAGGAAGGGGTTCCTCAAGAATGTGCAACTTAGACTCGGCACGTAGGACAATCCTCAATTGCCTAAGCCAGTCAACAAAGTTCACTCCCGTGAGTTTCTCCCTCTGTAGGAACATACGAAGTGAATAGTTCAACGTGGTGTTGTTTTGATTCGACATCCTATATTTGAATAGAGTACACGAATTAGTTAGTTTGATTTAATCCTCATTAAAATAATTACCCATATCGTCTTGAAAAATATTTTAACAAGGGCTAAGAACCATATTTCACTTCAATTCATGACGGGGTTGCCGCGGATCACTTCATGGAGCTATTTAGGCCGATAACCATTTTACCGATTGCAATCTCTATTGCAACTCTTAGACACTTGCGGGATCCTACGACAACCATCGGTCATTTGGCATGTTTGATCCCTACTTGCACCAATTCCAAATTAAAATTCTTGGTTGACTCGTGCTAAGCTCGACAATCACTCAAGGATTTTAATTTGCAATTGTAAATCGTCCGTCAAGACATACGGTAACAAACTCACCAAAACTGACTCGTCCAAAGCTCGACAACCAAAATTGTGAATTTGCCACACTCACCTTCCACACAGTTTTATGGGAGTTGGCTCGTGCTAAGCTCGACAACCAAAGCTCATAAATCAAGATTCGGGTGGTATCGACTTATGGATGGTGCAAAATTTACGTTTTATGAAAAACGGGCTTTTGTTTTTGGCTTGGTTACAGATTAACTTGTTTAGTGACAAAACCTATTTCCACTAGGTGAGTTAATCTTGTATGTGAGCGCGCGAGAGTTGCAAACCATTTTTACCAAATCTCTTGTGATTTTATTAATTTCGGAAAAATTATCTAGCATGCGAATCCTAAGCAAACCATGCAAGAATTAAATAAAATCACATCACACGCATATATACGAAATAAATTGGTAATCCTTGCCAAAATTCCTATGCGTTCTTCCCGTGAGCCAAAACGGGTAGAACGTGCTCAAACTAAGGGACAAAAGGACTCCGATGTGATCTCCCACTAGAACCGCTATCTCCATTGGATTCCACCGGCTTCTATAGTCATCATCCATCTCCTTTTGACTCCTTTTTGTGTGTCTTCATCCAAAATTTATAATACATACAAATAGAAAATAAATGACATACAAGCCACAATTTTCCTATTTTATCTATTACAAATTACACGGATGAATGAAATGGCATGCAAGCCACAATATTATTACAAACAAATCTGAATTAATAAATATTACAGCCCATATTGTGATTTTAAAATCACCAAATTGCATCCAAACACACAAAGTCAACCACAAGGTCAAAGGCAAGATTACCAATTTCAAATCTATAACATACAACCAAACATACCAAAAAGGTAATAAAATTACCAAGACAAATCTGGAACAAATTTCCAGAATAACAAAAAGGCTAAAATTTTCCGAGACCAAAATTGTTTTTATCTTTGAAACCCAAAACCGTAGCTGCGCGATAGCGCCGCTATCTTTTATGAGTTAGCGCCGCTAACCCGAGGTTAGCGCCGCTAACCTTGTTCGAACAGAAAACAAACATTCCACTGTTGGCTCTGATACCACTGTTGGGATTTCGTGGGCTAGCTGCCAAAGCGAGGTACAACAAAAACAGCCCAAGGTACAAGCAATCAAAGCATAAAACATGAAATCCTGAACATGGACTAAACTCTATGTAAAGAAATGCAACAAGAAAAGAAGGAAGAAGGTTATTATACCTTTCTCCTAAGCTCCAGTAAACTTATTGTCTCGTGATGGTGAAGTTCCAAGAGAGAAACGCGGATCGACTAATGGGTAGTACCCCGGGAACACGTCTAACCGCACGAGCTAGCGAGCCTTCGTGCTTCTTCACTATGAAAAACACTCTGGAACAACACCAATACGAGACCAACTTCTGGAAAATCTCTCTTGAATCTTCTCTTGGCCTCTTGAAGCACCAAAGAAGATAATATGTATATTAGAGAGAAAAGAGAGAGCAAAAGAAATCCAACTCAAAACAAATGAGTTCTCCTCCTCTCTTTTGGCTCCAGATTCGGCACTTAACCCCACAAACCGGCCAAGCCTCGAAAGACACAAGCTAACATGCATTGGCTAGTTTGGAGGTGGATTTGACAAATGGCACTGGCAGGGTTTAGCGGCGCTAACTCAAAATAGTTAGCGGCGCTAACGCGCAATGTCAGTGATTTGACACAAAGTTCATGTAGCCGTAGTGGCGCTAACCTCTAGGACTTAGCGGCGCTAACCCCTAATAGTTAGCGGCGCTAACGTGGCCTGCGATGTCAACTTTTGTCTTTTGTCATATTTGGTCCCTTAACTTAAGTTGTTGTCAGGTTAGACCCCGGTGTATGACCCAATAGGCCCATACATCATCAGCAGCGGTCCATATGGCATACGTACATTAATGGGCATATTACTAATAGATGAATCATTGACAGATCGTGCTGGTGAGTGTGAGAAAAGAAGAGAAGTAATTGGGCTCGACACGTGATGTGTATGGGTTGGTGGTTGGCTAATTGGGTTAGAGGAGGGTGATTGACCCTGGGGATTGGTCATTCTTTCAATGTAACCTGAGTGTGTCTGCTCAGGAACATAGTAGGCTCTCCCATGTCTCTGGAGAGTGTGGGCTGAGTAGTCACCACACCCGGTTTAGGCTGTTGGGTTGTAATGAGCCTCGGCATTGACACCTTAAGAATAGGCGTCTCCTCCTCAACTCTTGCCGGTGGAGGAGTCAATGCGACTTTAGCTCCAGTGATACCACTTTTGGCAGTTTTTTTATTATAGGTTTGGAGAGTTACCTTGGCAGCAGTGGGCACACCAAGGTTGTCCTTAGAGTGGGATTTATGATGGAATGAAGGTGGAGGAGATGGGTTAGACTGAGTTGGGTTTACTACATTCTTGTCTCCAAATGTGGATGGAGAATAATGAGAAGAAGAAGAAAGTGGAGAGATCTTACCAGAAGCAGCTTCAACAGTTGCTGGCTCAGCCTGAGTAGGGTGCTCAGCTTGAACCTCTGGATCAGCTTGAGCTGCTCCTCCTTGATTCGATCCCTCTGCTTCACTTTCTGATGAAGCTTCCTCAGCTATCCAACGCATAGGATTACTAAGACCCTCCTGCTCTGGAAAGATGTCATTGTTAAACATCTTTTAGCTGAGTGTTGGTGTTAGGAACACATCCTGATCAGATTTATAGACTGATGTCCCCATCTCGGCTTCAAATGCGAAGGACATGTACCTTATGAATGGTAGATGAAGATCTGTTGTGGTCTTCATCACTTGGATCTTGAGTTCGTTGAAGATGAGCTGTGCATAATCCAAGTTGCGCGCGAAATACATGTTGTAGAGCAGCTTCATCTCAAACTCATTAACTTGGTCCAATCCTCCAACCTTGGTATCAAGTGAACGAATCACAGTACACACCATGAAACCCTATCCGGTTGAAAAGGTGGCCTTCTTGATAACACCCTCTATTTTTGGGTGACCCATTCTTGGTAGGACTGACCTTGCCACCAGCCTCGTCACAGCAGGCTCAAACTCATCACATTGAGGAAGTTGAAGAACCTCTCTTAGCCTGTGCACTGTGAGAGCAATTGATCTCTCTCCATTCAGCACCGTGCCGCGGATTTCGCCGCTGTTCTCGTCATAGACACACGTAGGTAATTCATGCGGAGGTCGACGAATTTCAAGTCAATATATCTCTTAATCGCCTCAGAACAATCTTTGCCCTACCCACAGCAGACAGCAGACCTCCGGCAACAGACTTTGAGGACATCCCAGATGAGGATGCATGTCTTGCAATAATAAGGGAGACGGGATATGACGGTGACCTCATCAGGAAAGGTCAATTCAAACGCACCGGCTTGCATCCAAAATATAATACATTCATGACGGTGCTTCAAAGATGTCTTACTCCAAAGCACTCAGGCTACGAATTCCCAACGGAACATCAACTCAAAATCTTTGTAGCAGCTGCGACGCATATGCATGTGGATTATGCATTCCTTCTCTTTCTGGATATCAAAGCTACTATGCTCAGGAAGAACTCCCAAAAGAAGAGGGATTCGAACATGCTGTCCTACCACCGATTTCTACCAATGATTATCCAGTATGTGATGGATCGAAATGCAGAAATTCCTCGGAGAACAGGTTTACCTTCCATTATTCCTAAACTTTTCTTGAAACCTGCCATTCTTGCAAACATGCCAATTCCAAAACCCTTCCATGTATCTCTTTTAGACCTTTGTGAGCAGAATCATATTGTTAAGAGTTATAGGGAGAGTGTAGGAATACCTCCCATGGTCGGGCCAGAGCCGGCCAGACCTTCCCAGGGAGGAGTAGCACCTGGTGAGCATGTAGAACTTAGGCCTCAGACATCTGCGGGAGATGCTGAGCGAGACGTGCAGAGAGAAAATATTGAGAGGGGTGGAGAAGAGGGTGAAGGTGTTGAGAATAGAGAGGGAGGGGATGCATATGATCCCGCTACCATTTAAGCCATTGTACAATCACTTTCTCAGACCACCCGAACCCAAGTTGTTCTTTCTGAACTTGGTCTTGACGTCTCTGAGTCATCCAGTTCTTCTCATGAAGAGTCAGCTTCTCACCGAGGTGGTGCCCCTGTTCTTGAACCTATCTTATCACCTTTGGGTACCCCCGAACACCCAATTACCAAACCTACAGAAAGCACCCCCTCATTTATGAAACTAACTGAACCACCATCAACCTCACCTGAAGTGACACCCACTGCTCAACCTGACACTACAATTCCTCAAGCAGGTGGGCTTGTCATCCCTTTGAATCCTCCCACCCACACTGCTGAAGTACTTCCAGCAAGAAGGGCCATAGTTGCCCCTGAACATGACATTCCAGTCACTTCGCCAAGTCATTCCTTATCTGTTGAACTTGGTTCTGTCACCCCTGACTCTCTATTGTACAAACACACACTAACACATACAAGCAGTGCTTAATTTGTAGCATTACGGGACCATCAATTGGTATGAGAGCCAAACTCGTGTGTTGGCTCTACATTGTTCGAAGATTCCAAACTCAAAGTTGAAAAATCAAAGTTCAAGGTTGAAGAACAAGCTCTCGGTTTCATAAACATCCTTGAACTCATGGTTTCTACAAAAAAAGGGTGTTTTGAAATGGTCTCCAAGGTAACAACCATTGATTCCCAAGTGTAGAACACGTTCAAGGTATAAACAATCTTTCATTCTACCATCTCATTGGGTTACTTAAGGGGTTGGTTACTGTTTTATTAAGTTTTCTTAAAGAAGGATACCAACTTAGGGGTGTATGATCTTCAAAATTTCCATCGGTTCATTTAATTCCCACTTTTTGGTCATTAAATTTCTGGGTATTTAAGCATTAATGGAGGTATGAGGTCTTGATAGCACAACATTGAAGAAGAGTATAATCATTTTTTAAAAATTAAAAAGTATTAAAAGATTAATTGTTATACAAGGAAACTCACGTACATACCATACCACTTGAGGTACAAGTTGGTAGTCATCATTCAGAGTAACCATGCTGGTCTGATTGTGTCAGATTAGACCCTATCGACCGCATTACCCTGAGGAATGCAATAGGGTGAGGCGTTAAGTCACACAGTTGATAGAAACTGCCAGCGTAAAGTTCTAAGTGTTATTACAAGGGCTATCGACCGCATTCAGTAGGCTATCACATGGATTGAACTTGCTAAGTGTTAAAAGCAATCTACCGCATTCAAACAGTCTATGCGATCCAAGTTACTTTGTTCTGCTTTACCAAGTGTTTGGTGCTACAGGGTGTTATGGCATACTATTGGTTACTTATATTCACTAAACCAAGTCATTACTCTGCCCAACATTCACAGGTCAAACATTCTATCTCACGAGTTAACCAAGAATGTTCCAAGTGTTGTGATCTATCGCACAAGATAATCTATTGCATACTAGTGACTGTTGGTCCCTTTGTGAGAATATCAACAAGTAAGTAATGTGTAGAAGGGGGGTTGAATACACTTTCTGCGGAAAATTGAACTAATCAATAAAAAGTGTTAACACACATCAAACCACAAACAACCTAATGCTTTGCTTTTCATTAATAAGAAGATGATTACAGAAACAATCAAGTAAGCAACACTTGATATGTAAACACCTAATGTAAATCAAATCTCTCAATATCTCAAACTTTGCTATCTATAATCAACTTATGATTATAGATACATGTCGACTCTCTAAACAAGATTTAATCACAGATTGAATACTTACCAACTTCACAACAAATGTGAAGATTTGAACACATGAACAAATTGGCAATATGTGAGTTTCTTGATCACGTTGAACTGACAAACAGTGAATCAAGACTCGTAACACATACGATCAATGGGTTGAGGTGAAACTCGAATTTGGCTCTGTAACTCGTTGTTGTAGTTGTAGTCGTACCCCTAAACTTACCAGGATGATAAGTATTTATAATCATGTTTCTACGGATCTTAACAAACTAGAACTTATCCTAATCTGCTAACAAACTAACGGATAACCCGGAATCTTGAATCTTGAATCTTTTGATCTTGAGTCTTCAATCTTCAATCTTGATTATGGAATCTTCTTTTCCTTGCCGTAGATATAGAGAGATAAAAGAAATTTAAAACATATTTAAATTATCTTAAACTGACTTCTTTAGTCGGACTGAGTTACTCAACTTAAAACTGATCAATCATAGTTCTTCGAGAACAAACCCGAAAACAAACATGTACTAACACGTATAATGATTAACTCATCCTTAGAAGTCCTAAGAGTTACCTAGAACTTATTTAGCAACTCTGTTTAGCTGACTCAATATATACGCAGAGTCACTCAGCTTGAAACACATCAAGCTGAATACTCAACCTATATCTTAGGTGACACACACAGCTTATCAAACACATTGATAATATTACTAATATATAGTCTAAGCTGATCGAACATATGCTCAACTTATATTCAGCTTGTGCTCAGTCTGAAACACTATAAGTGCTTAGCCTGATCAAGCCTCATCATTCTGTTTAAATTATATTTAGAACACATCTTACAAACTTAACTTTATCTCATCAAATTTCAACTGATGAGATCATATTCCCAACAAACTCCCCCTATTTGATGATGACAAAACCATCAAACAGTTCTCAAGTTTGTTTTACAGAGTTATGCTTTAAATCTTAAACTTATTAAGATTTTATATTTGAACTAATCAAATATTAATTGAACTTATCAATTATAAGTTGAACAAACCAACTAATGATGTTAATGAATAAGAACAAATCAATTATTCATTCAAGCTAAACTAATCAGACTAATAATTATGAACATATCATGAATACATTTGAACATATCAAACTAATACTTGTATTTATTGAACATATCAGAATAAAAAAGTTTTGATCACTCAGTCATGCATACTTAGTGCTTACCAAACTAGAAGTAATCTAATATGTACAATAGAACTAATCTATTATCTTATGAACTCAGGATGTAGAAGTTCCCAATTAATGATTTCTTTGTTGATTTCGTCTAACAACTTCTCAGCTTCTACATTCCCTCTGAGTTCCTTCTGTTGTACTCTTATGATTTTGTTCAACTTCTATCTCACAAAGTGATTTGAGCTATCACCACCACAGCAGCATCGAATGTGTAAGGCCTCCCTAGCTTTTAGATAACATATCTCATTCAACTTGATAAAGCTAAGTTTGCCTGCCTAATCCTTGAACATAAACCCTTAAACAGGTGCATCAATACTTTGATTCTTTTTTAACTCCACATCTTCAGGTACTTGAGATAGTTTTTCCCATTGCAAACCAGGAACTGGAACATATCTCAACTCCTCAGCTCTACTGATCAGTTTAGAAACTTCAGCGAAGATCTCTTGCTTCATTTGACTTCTCTTGAACTTCTTGAGCATCATTAATATTCTTTTCCATTCTATGTAGCCCATCTTGTTAACAAATCTCAGGTCCATTCTCATTGTAGATTTATCATCAAATTCTATGTTAAGAATGATGGCTCCATTTACTCTGCTCAAAGTCATGCCTCTGATCTCTCCGCTTGAGCATCTTCTAAAATAGCGCTCTTGAATTTCTGCGTCTGTATATGGAATAGGATCAGGTCTTGGACCAGTGTAGTCAGCTTCAGCTTGAGCCAAAGTTTTTCTTTCTTTTTCCTTTTCTTTGACCTTTGCCTCCTTTTCTTTCCTTTTTCTCAGCTCATCAAGTGAAATGCCTAACTCAATGGCTTCCTCTTGTTCGAGAATTTCAATCATATGCCTTGTGGATTTTTCTTCCTCAGTCTCAGAAACACTATCAGCTTCAGATTCAGATTCTATCACTTTTTGCTTCTTAGCTGCAGGTTCCTCTTTTTCTAGCTCTAGCTCCCCCTCAAACTGAGCTTGCCTATCTGCTCCTTTTGCTAGTGCCAGTAGAGCTTCAGCTTGAACTAACTCAGCGTCAGCTTTAGATGGATCCTTCTCCTTCTTTTTGTGATCATCAACAGGGTTCGAAGTTTGTTTCTGTTGAAGGGTAGCAACTGCAGAGGCAATCTCTTTAACATCGTTAGTCAGCTTCTCAAGCCTCTGGTAGATTTGACGTTTGTGCTTCTTCTGCTTGAGATGGAACAAACCAAACTAAGCTGCAACGTATTGTTTCAACTGTTCCATTCCTGAGGAGGCAGATGCTTCTGGAGGAGACTGATTTCTGTCCTTAGACTCAAAATGTTTGTCCTGAGAATTGGAAGAGTCAAGAACATTAAGAGGTGAGTGTTTGGGTGCATCATCCAAGGGTTGGTGTATACCCTCAAACTCATGTGCACCAGAGTGTGGACTCTGTGATTCACCTTGGTGTGTAGATAAAACATTGACAGGTCATGCATGTGGGTGTGAGAAGTGAAGAGAAGTAATTGGTCTCAAAGCGTGCAGTGTATGGGTAGGTGATTGGCTTATTGGTTTGGAGGGGACCTTGAGGAATGGTCATTTTTTCAATGTTACCTGAGTGTGACTTCTCAGGCATGGTAGTGGGCTCTCCCATGGCTCTGGAGAGTGTGGGCTGAGTAGACACCACCCGGTTTAGGCTGTTGGGTTGAAAAGAGCCTCGAGGTTGACACCTGAAGAGTAGGCGTCTCCCCTTCAACTCTTGCCGGTAGAGGAGTCAGAGTGACTACAGCTCCAGTGATACCTTTAGGAGTGGTACAACTTTTGGAAGTTTTGTGATTGTAGGTTTCGAGATTTACCTTGGCAACAGTGGGCACACCAAGGTTGGCTTCAGATTGGAGTTGAAAAGAAGGTGGAGGAGATGGGTTAGACTGGGTTGGGTCTACCACAGTCTTATCTCCAAAAAAGAAGTGAGAAGAAGTTGAGAGATGAGGAGTTATACCTTGTCTTGGTCTTGCAACGAATGCAGACTTTGAAGATGACTGAGAACCAGAAGGAGAGGAAGACTCAGCTTGAGCTGGCTGCTCAGCTCGATGATCTGGTTCAGCTTCAGATGCTCCCCCTTGATCCGTCTCCTCAGTTTCACTTTCTGATGAAGCTCCCTCAGTTATCAAAAGCATGGGATCACTAAGACCTTCCTGCTCAAGAAAGATGTCATTGTTGAGCATCTTTAAACTGAATGTTGGTGACAGGAACACATCCTGATCAGCTTCGTACAGTGCTGTCCCAAGCTCGGCTTCAAATGCCAAGGACAAGTACCTTATGAATGGTACATGAAGATGCCTTGTAGTCTTCCTCACTTGGACCTAGAGTTCATTGAAGATGAGTTGTGCGTAATACAAATTTCGTGAAAAGTAAATGTTATAGAGGAGCTGCATCTCAAACTCATTCACTTGGTCCAGTCCTCCAACCTTGGTATCCAGTGAACGAATTACCATGGACACCATCAAACCCCATCCGGTTGGAAAGGTGGCCTTTTTAATCACACCCTCTGTTTGTGAGTGACCCATTTTGGGTAGGACTGACCTAGGCACTAGCCTCGTCATAGGAGGCTCGAACTCATCAGATTAAGGAAGTTGAAGAACCTCCCTTAGCCATTGCGCTGAGAGAGCGATGGTCCTCTCTCCATTCAGCACCGTGACCTGAATTTCACCGTTGTTTTGGTCATAGACACAAGTATACCAAAACTCCAGTAGATGCTGAGGAACCACATGTAATGGTGGTCTTGTGAAAACGAATGCCAATGGGCATTTATGAATGTAATTCACCCAAGGTTCTTATCCCCTGTTTCTCTTGTGTTCAGGGATTGCAAGGCACGATCGTTGATTATTGGTTTTGATCAACGGCAATCCATTCTGTTTGAAAGCAGCACTCCTTACCATTCTATCACGGAGATTGAGAATGGTTCCATCCATCGTTGATTACACTGAGTAAATATTGAATTCACACTGAGCGATTTTGAATTCGCACTGAGGGATTTAGTGTTTCGTGATCAATGAGACAAAAGAATTGCACTGAGCAATTAGTGGTTATAGAAGTTATAGAGAGAATTTCAGAAGTTTAGTAAGCGTAAACATCTGAAAGTCGGTTATGGTCGATATATATACCTTTCCGAGGAGAGAGAAAAGTTACTGTTGGAATTCCATTTTTATCCGTTACACATAGAAAATTTACGGCGCAAGGTGACAATAACCAAGATGAAACTTACCATCTCCCAACAGCTAAATATGTAAAATAATACTATTGACTTACAACAATATTATTTACACTGTTGTATTACACCAATACACAATCGGTATAAAATGTGATTTGAGACCGACTCAAATACATAACGACTTATGAATTAATAACACATAGTAATTAAGTCATAGTTTGGACACACCATGCTAAGTAAACTTATCACTCAACTTTAGTAAAGCACTCAGGTTGAGATGATCACTCCGGTTGAGATTCATACTCAGCTTGAGTGGAGCACACATCTATAACTTATCCTAATCTGCTAACAAACAAACGGATAACCCGGAATCTTGAATCTTGAATCATCTATCTTGAGTCTTCAATCTTCAATCTTGATTCTGGAATCTTTTTATCAGCACCGTAGATATAGAGAATTACAGAATTTAAAACATATTTAAATTCTCTTAAACTGACTTCTTTTGTTAGGCTGAGTTACTCAGCTTGAAACTCATCAAGCTGAGTTATTCGAGAACAAACTCAAAATCAAACATGTAGTAACATGTATAATGACTAACTCATCCTTAGAAGTCATAAGAGTTGGCTAGAACTTACTTAGCAACTCTGTTGAACTGTCTCAGCCTAGAAGTTGAGTTGCTCAGCTTAAAACACATCAAGCATAATACTCAACCTATATCTTAGGTGACTCACACAACTTATCAAATATATTGATAAACTAACTAAGATATAGTAGAAGCTGATCAACTATAAGTGCTCAGTCTGATCAAGCTTCATAATTCTGTTTAAGTTGTATTTAGAACATATCTTACAAACTTAACTTTGTCTCATCAAATCTTAACTGATAAGATATTTTGACCAACAAACTCCCCCTATTTGATGATGACAAAACCTTCAAACAGTTTATAAGTTTGTTGAACAGAATTATGTTTCAAATCTTAAACTTACTAAGATTTTAATTTTGAACTAATCAAATATTAATTGAACTTATCAATTTTAATTGAAATTATAAATTATAAGTTGAACATACCAACCAATCATATTAATGAACACGAACTAATCAAATTGTTCATTCAAGCTAAACTCATCAGACTAATAAATATGAACATATCATACACATTTGAACATATCAAAATAATACTTGTATTCATTTAGTTGAACATATATGGATACAAAATTTTGATCACTTAGATCATGCACACTTAGTGCTTACATATTATTAGAGCTGGTCTAATAATTTACAATATAACTAATCTATTACAAAAATTATCTCTAGAACTCTGGATGTAAAACTTCCCAAAGGATAATTTCTCTGTTGATCTCTTCTAGTATCCTTTCAGCTTCTGCATCCCCTCTGAGTTCATTATGTTGCACTCGGATTATCTTATTAAGCTTGTATCTCACAAAGTGATTTGTGCTATCATCACCACAGCAACTCCTTATTCTTAAGGCATCCTTAGCCTTCAGATAACATATCTCAGAAAGCTTAATGAAGCTAGGATTGCCTGCCTGATCCTTAAACATGAATCCCTAAACTGGTGTCCCTGTAACTTGATTTTCTTTAAATGTCACACCTTCAGGTACTTTAAATAAGCTTTCCCATGACAGACCAGGAACTGGAACACATGTCAGCTCCTCGGCTGTAGAAATCAGCTTAGAGACTTCAGTTGTAATCTCTTGCTTTATTTGACTCCTTTTAAATTTCTTGAGCATCATTATTATTCTTTTCCACTCAATGTAGCCCATCCTGTGAACATACCTCAGGTCCATTCCCACTGTTGACTTATCGTCGAATTGGAAGGTGAGAATGATGGCTCCATTTATTTTGCTCAGAGTCATGCTCTTGATTTCCTTGCTGGTGCTTCTTCTGAAGTAGCATTCCTGGATGTCTACATCAGTATATGGGATTGGATCAGGCCTTGGACCAGAGTAGTTAGCTTCAGCTTGAGCTAAAGCTTTTCTTTCTTTTTCTCTTTCTTGGTCCCTTACTTTTTCTTTTCTCTTTCTTAACTCATCAAGAGATATGCCAATCTCATTAGCTTCCTCCTTTTCAACAATTTCAATCGTAAGCCTTGTGGCTTTGTCTTCTTCAGTCTCGGACTCACTGTCAGCCTCAGATTCTACAATTTTTCTTTTCTTTGCTGCATGTTCTTCGATCATAACTTCTAACTCCCCCTCAATCAGAGCTTGCTTCTCTGCTCCTTTGGCTAAAGCTAATAAAGCCTCAGCTTCAGCTTGAACTAACTCAGCCTAAGCTTCAGCTTGAGCTTTCTTCCCCTTTTTGTCATCATCAACAAGGTTTGAAGTCTTTATGTGTTTTAGAACAGCGACCGCAGATGTATGCTCTTTGACATCGTTGGTCAGCTTTTCTATCCTCTGATAGATTTTTCGTTTCTTCTTCATTCTCTTGAGGTGGAATAACCCAAATTGAGCTACAATGTATGTCTTTAGTTCTTGAATACTTGACGAGGTAGTTTCATCCTGGGGAGACTGACTCCTGCCCTTGAACTCAAAATGTTGTTCCTCTGAAGTGTAAGAATCAAGGTCCTTAATTGGTGTAGCAAGAGAGTGTTTGGGTGCATCATCGAAGGGTTGGTGTATACCCTCAAAGTCATTTGCACCAGAGGTTGGACCTTCTAACTCACCTTATTATCTAGGTGAATCATTGAAAGGTCGTGCAGGAGAGTGTGAGAATTGAAGAGAATGAGTTGGGCTCAAAATGTGATGAGAATGGGTTGGTGGTTGGCTTATTTGGTGAGTGGGGGGTAGTTGACCCTGGCGATTGGTCAGATCTTCAATGTTACCTGAGTGTGTCTGTTCAGGCATAGTAGCAGGCTCTCCCATGGCACTAGAAAGTGTGGGTTGAGTAGATACCACACCCTGGTTAGGCTTAAGGGTTGGAATGAGCCTTAAGGTTGACACCATAAGAGTATGTGTCTCCCCCTCAACTCCTGTCTTTGGAGGTATCAATATGATATCAGCTCCAGTGGTACCTGTAGGTATGGCACCACCTTTGGTAGTCTTTCTAATATAGGTTTGGATATTTACCTTGGTAGCAGTAGTCATACCAAGGTTGCCTTCAGATTAGAGTATTTGATGGAAATAAGGTGGAGGAGATGGGTTAGACTGTTAGAATCTGCCCGATAATATATGTACGCCTTAAAGCACTGCTGATGATGTATGAGCCTATAAGTGTCACACACCGGGGTCTAACATGACAGCAAATAAAGTTGAGGGATCAAAGATGGCAAAAGTGGAAGTTGGCAATGCAGGCCACGTTAGCGCCTCTAACTTAACGAGTTAGCGCCGCTAACTGTTAGAGGTTAGCGCCGCTAAGGCTGCATGTGCTTTACGTCTAATCGAAGTCAGGCCACGTTAGCGCCGCTACGGGTTAAGGTTTAGCGCCGCTAACTCTTGGTTAGCGCCGCTAAACCTGCATGGACTTTATGTACAAGTCACCTCCACTTGAAGCCAATGGGTGAGAGTTCTAGAACCGACTTGGCCGGTTAAAGGGGATATAGAGGGTCGGTTTTGAGTCTATAAAAGACTCAATAGCTGGACTTTATCTACTCTTGGTGAATCTCTCTCTAGCAACATCTCTCTCTTACACACACTCTTTGATACTTAGTTAGTTGATCAAGTGGGTGTTATCTTGGGTTCCAGAAGCAGAAGTTTGCTGTTCTTGAGGTTAATTTCCAGTAAAAGATTACCTCAAGCTTGCTAGCACTTGGTGTTAGACTTGTACCCGGGGTGTGATTTCGAGAAGGTCAAGAACAAGAGTAAGAAGAAGGAGATCCTTGCTTCAATCACTATCTTTCAGCCACCATCACGAGATTTCTGGAGCTTAGGAGCTGGTATAATACTCTAACTCCCTTGTTTTGTTGCTATTTTGTACATAGAGTAGATCCATGCTTGGGATTTCATAGTTTTTTAACACTTGCATGCATGTTTTATCATGTTCTCGCTTCCGTTGCGTGTTCTTGAAATCCCAACAGTGGTATCAGAGCCACCTCTATGATAGAATAGCACTTGGTGGCTTGAAAAACCCGAAATCAATATGTTTGTATTCTGCCGTTAGGGTTAGCGGCGCTAAACTGAGGTTAGCGGCGCTAAGTCTCATGAGTTAGCGGCGCTAACGTTACTGGAAACTTGTTTTTCGAATTTTTTGATAAAACAGTTTTGGTCTCGGGATTTTTTAGCATTTTGAGCTTCTGGAATTTTATTTATGCTATTTTATTTGAATATTCCAGTAGCCTAAGTTTATGTTTGGTTGTATGTGTTAACATGAGTTGGTAATCTTGCCTTGGCCCATTTGGTTGTATTGTGTTGTGCATGCAATTTGGTGGTTTTAATCCACATTTGAGGCTGTAAATTTATTAAATTCAGTTTGATTGTAATAATTTGTGGCTTGCATGCCATTTCATTCATCCATGTACAAGTATTAGATAAATAGGAAAATTATGTGGCTTGTATGCCATTTATTTTCTATTGTATTATGTATTGTATGATGGAGGGATGAAGACACAAGAGGAGGCAAAACAAGATGGAGCATGGAGCCCTTAGAAGCCAAAGAAATCCGATGGCGATGGTGGTTCTAGTGGGAGCTCGCGTCAATATTGTTTTGTCCCTTAGATTGACCGAGTTCTTCCCGTTTTGGCTCACGGGAGGAACGCATAGGTTTTATGGCAAGAATTACCGACTATGTTGTATATTGCGTGTGATGTGATTTTATTATTCTATGCATGGATTGTAGGTTTCGCATGCTAGAAAATTTTTTGATAAAAATTAATAAAATCACAAGAGTTTTGTTAAAAAATGGTTTCCTCTCGCGCGCGATCACATACATTGATTAACACACCTAGTGGAAATAGGATTTGTCACTAAAAAGTTAATCAAAACCAAACCGGAAACAAAAGGCCCGTTTTTCCACAAAACTTAAATCATGCACCATCCGTAAGTCGATACCACCCGAATCTAGTCTTATGAGATTTGGTTGTCGAGCTTAGCACGAGCCAATTCTCATGAAACTGTGTGGAAGGTGAGTGTGGCAAATTCACAACTTTGGTTGTCGAGCTTAGCACGAGCCAGTTTTGGTGGATTTGTTACCGTATGTCTTGACGGACGATTTGCAATTTTAGGTTTGAAATCTTGGTTAATTGTCGAGCTTAGCACGAGTTAACCAAAATTTCAAGACTTAGAATTGGTGCAAGAAGGGATCAAACATGCCAAACGACCATTGGATGTCGTAGGATCCCGCATGTGCTAAGGATTGCGATGGAGATTGCAATTGGCAATATGGTTGCCGACCTAAATAGTTTTATCATGTGATCCGCGGTAACCCCGTCACATGGTAGGATGAAATACGGTTCTTAGCCTTGTTTAACTAATTCTTATTGGGTAAATTATTAAACAAGATAAAATATCATAATAACTAATATCTACTTTGCAAATTTTAGATGGCATCAACAAGCGCAACAAACACCACCACCAACGTTTCTCTTAGGGTTTTCCTTGAAAAGGAGAAACTCGATGGTAGCAATTTCATGGATTGGCATAGACAACTGAGGTTGGTCTTACGCTATGAAGGAAAGTTGCATACCGTAGAGGAACCCCTCCCCGAGGCACCTCCTGCCGGTGCAACAAGGGCTATCCGTGAGGCGTATGAAAAACGTCTCAAGGAGACTGAGGAAGTCACGTGCCTTATGTTGAGCACGATGAACCAAGATTTGCAAAAGCAAATGGATCATCTTAGTGCTTACGACTTGCTCGTGCAGCTAAAGGACATGTTCCAGCAGCAGGTGAGGCAAGAGAGGTACGAGTGCCTAAAGACAACCCTTGCTTGCAAGATGCAAGAGGGTGGGAACGTGAGCGCGCATGTGTTGCGTATGAAAGTAAACATCGAGCGCATGGAGAAGTTGGGTTTTACCATAGGGAGGGAGATGGCGGTTGATTTAATCCTCCAATCCCTGCCCGGTGCATACGATCAATTCGTTATGAGTTATCATATGCACAGCATGGATAAGACCTTGATGGAACTTCATGGTATGGTGAAGACTGCTAAGTCTAGCATGACCAAGAACAAGCCATCCTCCTCCACCTCTCAAGTTCTCGCCATCCGGGAAGGCCGCATCACGAAGAAGAAGGCCGCCTCTTCCTCTAAAAGGAAGGGTAAGGGAAAGGTTGGCGGGGCCAAGCCTAACCCGGCCTCCGAGGGCAAAGGCAAAGGGAAACTTCCCCAAGCCAAGGCTCCGGAGGATGCGGAGTGCTTTTTCTGCGGGGGCAAGAGCCATTACCGCCGTACCTGCCCAAAGTACCTGGAGGGACTCAACAAGCTCAAGGCAATGAGCATATCGGGTCCGGATACGTCAGGTACGTTCATGATAGAACTCCACCATACTTCTACTTCTAAAGGCTGGGTATTAGATACTGGCTGTGGCACTCACATATGTAATATGGTGCAGGTGCTAAGGGAAAGTAGGAGCTTGGAGCGGGGAGAACTGGATCTTGTCATGGGAAACTCAGAGGTTGTCCCTGTGGAAGCTAAAGGTGACTTGGAGCTTTCATTCAAGACCGGTTTTTCTATTTTGTTAAAGGATGTAAGCTATTCGCTCAATGTGGCTAGAAACATTATTTCTTTTCACAAGTTGTATGACGATGGTTTTGATTTTAAATTTGTAAGTGGTACAATCATTTGCTTTAAAAATGAAATTGTTTATTTTAAAGCTATACCATGTCATGGCATATATGAGGCAAATGCATACATTGAATCAAGAAAATCTATCATGAATATTGATTCTGACTCCAAAAATGGTTTGGATAAATATTCCATGTGGCATAGTCGTCTTGGCCATATAAACAAGACTCGTATCACCAAGCTCCAAGTGGATGGGATCTTGGAATCATTTGATCAAGGATCAAATGAAGTATGCGAATCTTGTTTATTGGGCAAAATGACAAAAGCACCCTTCACGGGAACAAATGAGAGGGGAAAGGACCTTTTAGACATAATCCATACGGATGTATGTGGACCTTTCAAGCATGTCACAAGGAATAATTCAAGATACTTCGTAACCTTTATAGATGATTATAGTAGGTACGGGTATGTCTATCTTGTTAAACACAAGAATGAAACCTTTGAGGTGTTCAAGACATTCCAAAACGAAGTTCAGAATCAGTTTGGCAAGACTATAAAGATACTCCGGTCTGATAGAGGTGGAGAGTATCTTAGTACCGAATTCGTCGATCATCTTAAAAATTGTGGAATTGTTTCACAATTAACACCTCCGAGGACTCCACAATTAAATGGGGTCGCTGAGAGGAGGAACCGGACTTTGCTTGATATGGTAAGGTCTATGATGTGTCGAGCGGAGGTACCTATTAGTTTCTGGGGATATGCCTTAGAAACTGCGGTAAGAATCCTTAACCTCGCACCAACCAAGAAAGTCGATAAAACACCTTATGAAATGTGGCATGGTAAGAAGCCGACACTTTCATATTTACGAGTTTGGGGTTGTCAAGCCTACGTGAGACGTGAGGCTGAAGACAAACGTGAACCTCGTTCAGAAAGGTGTTATTTTATCGGATATCCTCCTAACGGTGTTGGATATTTATTTTATAAACCTTCAGAGAACAAGGTATTTGTTGCTCGAAGGGCATTCTTCCTTGAAAGGGAGTTGCTATCCAAACATGGCAGTAAGGAAGTTGACCTTGAGGAAGATCAAGGGTCGGCCGATAAGGAACTTGAGGTTGGCACTAGCCAAAATACCGAGCAAGATAACGCTGCGGTACCTGACACTCTTGCAACGTCTACTCCTAGGCGTTCCAGTAGGACTCGTTTTGAGCCAGAGAGATATGGGTTTCTCATATCTGAGGGCAATGAGTTATTGGTGGATCATGATGATCCCACCAGCTACAAGGAAGCCATGGCAGGCCCTGAGTCTGCTCAATGGAGGAAGGCAATGGAGAGCGAGATGCAATCTATGTCGGATAACCAGGTTTGGGAACTGGTTGATCCTACACCTGGGATTAAACCCGTCGGGTGTAAATGGGTTTTTAAGAAGAAACCCGGCATAGATGGAACCTTGGATATCTTCAAAGCCCGACTGGTGGCGAAGGGTTTCACTCAGACGCAAGGAATTGATTATGATGAAACTTTCTCCCCAGTGGCCATGTTGAAGTCAATCAGGATACTACTTGCCATTGCTGCGTTTCATGATTATGAAATTTGGCAAATGGATGTAAAGACCGCCTTCCTTAACGGGAAGCTTAATGAAGAGGTGTATATGAGACAGCCTGACGGTTTTGAACATCCAAAGTATCCGAACAAGGTTTGTAAGCTTATGAAGTCCATTTATGGACTTAAGCAAGCATCTCGAAGCTGGAATCTTTGCTTTGATGAGAAAATCAAAGAGTTTGGTTTTTCGAAGAGTAAAGATGAACCTTGCGTATATGTCAGGGCTAGTGGGAGCACCATAGTCTTCTTGGTTCTATATGTAGATGATATTCTACTTATTGGAAATCATATCCCAAGCTTAAGAAGTGTCAAAGCTTGGCTAGGGAATTGCTTTTCAATGAAGGACCTAGGCGATGCGAGCTGTATTCTGGGTATAAAGATCTATAGAGATAGATCAAGAAGGCTATTAGGGCTTTCTCAAAGTGCATACATAGAAAAGGTCGTGAGACGCTTTAAGATGGAGGAATCCAAGAAAGGAAACCTCCCTATGTTGCATGGTTTGACTTTGAGTAAAACTCAATGTCCTACCTCCAAGGAGGAGATAGAAGTAATGAAGCGAGTACCATATGCTTCGGCTGTGGGCTCGATCATGTACGCCATGCTATGCACTCGTCCTGATGTGTCATGTGCTTTAAGCATGACTAGTAGATATCAGGCGAACCCAGGAGAACCTCACTGGAGGGCAGTGAAGAACATTCTTAAGTACTTGAGGCGTACAAAAGAGATGTTCTTGGTATATGGTGGGGAAGAAGAGCTGAGAGTAAAGGGTTACTCGGACGCTAGCTTCCAAACTGACAGGGATGACTGCCGATCTCAATCGGGGTTTGTGTTCCTGTTAAATGGTGGTGCTGTCAGCTGGAGGAGCTCAAAACAAGACACGGTGGCTGATTCGACTACCGAATCGGAGTACATTGCGGCTAGTGAAGCAGCAAAAGAAGCCGTGTGGATGAAGAAATTCATCCAAGATCTACAAGTGGTTCCAAGCATCGCTGACCCTATTGAGATCTTTTGTGACAATGAGGGTGCGGTGGCTTTGGCAAAGGAACCAAGAGCTCATAAGAGGACAAGACACATTTCGCGCAAATACTACTTTATTCGGGATGTAATTGAAAGTGGTGAAGTCATCATTAGCAGAGTAGCATCGAATGGAAACTTGGCAGATCCATTCACTAAGCCGTTACCGCAAGCAGCTCATGAATCTCACACTAGAAGGATAGGTGTAAGATTTGCTAGCGATTTGGCTTGAGTTGTATATATATTAGTTTATTTGATATGTATTAATTTATTTTGGGAACGATACAGACAGTATTGTAATTATGCTTGTTTCGATATGCGAGTGATTCGGTTACATTCATAAGACTTTACTGTGTTCCATCTTAGCATTTTTAACCACTTCCCAGAATGTTTATACATTCTAAATTTCCACAGTCAGTCATTCTTCAAGGGAAGGAAGTTTGAAATAAGGCTGAGGTTAGGTGTTGGTTATGTATTAATCAAGGATTGAATGCATGAAACGCAACAGTAACCTGTCCTTGAAAGGAGTTTCAAGTGACTGGAAGACCCACACCCAAGTATACTTCATGGATTATAGTCACGAGTAACTTGGGATGATAAAATCTTACATCCTCAGACCCGAGATGTATGAATCGCTATATCATAGTTCTTACTTGCTTTAGCCATTTTCAAAAGCAGTTCGTAAATGGCTGTGATAAAGGGAATGACTAGGTAAGTCAAGAGGTATGGTATGGGATTATGCAGTCAAAGGGATTTGTTCCTCCTGTATGAGAGATATCCCTGGGCCCCTCGATGATTGGGAGCTGACGCCAAAATATTGCATGGCCATGCACAAGGAATATTGATTGAGAATCAGATATGTCCTTACCTTTTGGTCACCACCAACCAAGATCGAGAAACATAATCGTGAACGATCTGGAGATTGACATTTATTAATCCATGTCTCGTGTTCACAAGGATATCGCGAACAAAAGGATGTCTAAGATCACTTATCTAGGACCACTACTTTAGTATGATGGTTTTCTGCAGGTATTCAGAACTCATACAGACTTGGGGGCATTGATGCTTTGCTAGAGGCCGCTCTTTGTCTGTGCTTGCCTGGGTACAGTATATTATGTGCAAGTGGGAGTTTGTTAGAATCTGCCCGATAATATATGTACGCCTTAAAGCACTGCTGATGATGTATGAGCCTATAAGGGTCACACACCGGGGTCTAACATGACAGCAAATAAAGTTGAGGGATCAAAGATGGCAAAAGTGGAAGTTGGCAATGCAGGCCACGTTAGCGCCGCTAACTTAACGAGTTAGCGCCGCTAACTGTTAGAGGTTAGCGCCGCTAAGGCTGCATGTGCTTTACGTCTAATCGAAGTCAGGCCGCGTTAGCGCCGCTACGGGTTAAGGTTTAGCGCCGCTACGGGTTAAGGTTTAGCGCCGCTAACTCTTGGTTAGCGCCGCTAAACCTGCATGGACTTTATGTACAAGTCACCTCCACTTGAAGCCAATGGGTGAGAGTTCTAGAACCGACTTGGCCGGTTAAAGGGGATATAGAGGGTCGGTTTTGAGTCTATAAAAGACTCAATAGCTGGACTTTATCTACTCTTGGTGAATCTCTCTCTAGCAACATCTCTCTCTTACACACACTCTTTGATACTTAGTTAGTTGATCAAGTGGGTGTTATCTTGGGTTCCAGAAGCAGAAGTTTGCTGTTCTTGAGGTTAATTTCCAGTAAAAGATTACCTCAAGCTTGCTAGCACTTGGTGTTAGACTTGTACCCGGGGTGTGATTTCGAGAAGGTCAAGAACAAGAGTAAGAAGAAGGAGATCCTTGCTTCAATCCCTATCTTTAAGCCACCATCACGAGATTTCTGGAGCTTAGGAGCTGGTATAATACTCTAACTCCCTTGTTTTGTTGCTATTTTGTACATAGAGTAGATCCATGCTTGGGATTTCATAGTTTTTTAACACTTGCATGCATGTTTTATCATGTTCTCGCTTCCGTTGCGTGTTCTTGAAATCCCAACATAGACTGGGTTGGGCTTACCACCGTCTTATCTCTAAATGAAGATGGAGAAAAATAAGAGCAAGAAGAAAGTGGAGAAGTCATATCTGGCTTAGCTTCAATATTGGCTGGCTCAGCTGGAGCAGAGTGCTCAGCTTGAACCTCTTGGTCAGCTTGAGCTGCTCCCCCTTGATCAGACCCCTCAGCTTCACTTTTTGATGAAGCTCTTTCAGCAATCCATTGTATAGGTGCACTGAGGCCCTCTTGCTCTGGAAAGATGTCATTGTTGAACATGTTTGAGCTGAGTGCTGGTTTAAGGAACACATCCTGACCAGCTTCGTAAAGTTCAGTCCCCAGCTCACCTTCAAATACCAAGGACAAGTACCTTATAAAAGGCACAAAGTCCAAATTTCTTGCAAAGTAGATGTTGTATAGCAGCTGCATTTCAAACTCATTAACTTAATCCAAACCTCCAACCTTGGTTCCGAGTGAACAGATCACTGTGGAAACCATAAATCCCCAACCTGTTGGGAAGGTGGCCTTCTTGATAACACCCTCAGTTTGTAGGTGACCAAACCTGGGTAGAACAGACCTTGCCACCAGTCTTGACACGGTGGGCTCGAACACACCATTCACAGGGAGGTGTCGAATCTCCCGTAGCCTCTGAACCGTAATTTGTACTTGTATCTCCCCATTAAGAACTGTCCCTCTAGTTTCTTCTATGTCCTGGTCATAGACACACGTGTACCAGAACTCCAATAAGTGGTGAGGAAAAATGTTGATGGGTGCTCCAGTAAAAACGAATGCCAATGGGCATTTGCGAATATAATCCACCCACGCCTCATAACCTTTGTTCCTTTTGCGCTCAGGGATGGCTTCACAAGCTCGTTGATTATTGATCTTAATCAACCGCACTCCATTATTATTGAACGCGGCACCTCTTACCATTCTATCACTAAGATTTAGAAGGATCCCGTCCATTGTAGAATTGGTAAAACTTGAAGTTGATTCACACCGAGTAATTATAAAATTTATACTGAGCGATTAGGGTTTCAAGTTCGAGTGAACGGTGGATTACACGTAGCAATAGAGGTGTATGAAGAAGTTATATTGTGTGTAGCAGAAGATTAGAGATGAGAGAAAGTAAGCGTAAACTTCTGAATTTCGGTTACAATCGATATATATACCTTAGTGAGGAGAGAGAAAAGTTACCATTGGAAATCCCTTTTTATCCGTTACACTAACTCACTTACAGATAGATTAACAATAATCGAGATGAAACACATCATATCCCAACGAATAAGTTTTTAAAATAACATTCTTGACTTACAAAAATATTATTTACACTGTTGTATTACACCAATACATAATCGGCATAAAACGTAATTTGAGACTGACTCTAACATTATGTTTCATGAATTAATAACACGTAGTAATTAAAACATGGTTTGGACATACCAAGCTGAGTAAACTTATCACTCAACGTGAGTCAAGCACTCAGCTTGATTTTAGTACTCAGTTTGAGATTAACACTCAGCTTGAGTGGAGCACATAGCTCATAATCAATGACACTTAGTCATTTTTATTTGAGATTGACTCAAACTGATATTTTAACCACACTTAGTATGTAAAACCTGTTTGGAACAGACCAAACGTGTGAACTTATCACTCAGCTTGACCAAGTGCACAGTTTGTGAAGACATATCTATAAACTGTACACTCAGCCTAAGACACATAGTCTTTAGCAAGCTGAAACTCAGTTTTAGAAACTTATCTAGGGGTTGAGCATACCCAATTTACTTAGCATATAGGAAAACTTTTTCTCATCAAGAGGTTTTGTAAAGATATATGCTAATTGATCATCTGTGGAGATAAAATTTATGTCAAATTTACCTTTTTCCACGATGTCTCTTATGAAGTGATGTATAATTTGTATACGCTTTGTTCTTGAGTGGAAGACTGGATTATATGTGATGACTATTGCACTTTGGTTATCACGGAAAATAGGAGTTTTCTTGAAATTCATACTTGTCTTGAAGCTGATGTTGCATCCACATGATTTGAGCACAACAGCTTCCTGTAGCAACATACTCAACTTCAGCAGTTGAAGTAGCTACTGAATTTTGTTTCTTACTTGTCCAGCTTACTAACTCCCCTCCAAGCATTTGACATCCTCCAGTTGTAGATTTTCTGTCTAATTTCCACGCAGCATAATCAGCATCCGAAAATCCAACTAAATCAAATCCAGAGTCCTTTGGATACCAACGACCTAGATTTGGTGTACCTTTTAGGTACCTAAAGATCCTTTTGACAGTTTGAAGATGTGATTCCTTAGGATCTTCCTGATATCTTGTAAAAACACATGTAACAAACATTATTTTAGGTCTACTAACTGGCAAATAAAGTAATGAACCTATCATTCCTCTATAGGTAGACTGACATACAGACTTTCCATCTGAGTCCTTGCTCAGCTTGACAGCTAGTGACATGGGTGTTTTCATGGTTGAACTAGAATCAAAACCATTCTTTATCAAATCAAGAACATACTTTCTTGGATTAATGAATATCCCATCAGGCTTTTGTTGAATCTGTAAGCCTAGGAAATATGTCATTTCACCCATCATACTCATCTTGTACCTTTTTGACATAGCTTTGGAGAACCAATCACACAGGGATTCATTTGTAGAACCAAAGATAATGTCATCCACATAGATCTGTACAAGAATTACCTGTCCTCTACTCTTTTTATTGAAGAGTGTTTTATCAATACTACCTCTGGTGAAAGCCATTCATAGTAGACATTTGGATAGTGTATCATACCAAGCTCTTGGAGCTTGTTTTAGACCATACAAAGCCTTGTCTAACTTAAAGACATGATGTGGATACTTTGAACTCACAAAGCCAGGAGGTTGTTTCACATAGACTTCCTCCTGAAGTTTTCCATTTAGGAAAGCACTTTTCACATCTATTTGATAGACTTTGAAGTCTTTATGCTGCATAAGCGAAGAACAGCCTAATGGCTTCAATTCTAGCAACAGGGGCAAATGTCTCATCATAATCTATTCCTTCTTCTTGTCTATACCCTTGTGCTACCAGCCTATATTTGTTCCTAACAATCACTCCATCCTTGTCCATCTTGTTTCTATAGACCCACTTAGTGCATATAATTGTATGATCTTTGGGGGCCGGGATAAGATTTCATACCTTGTTTCTCTCAAACTCAGTTAATTCCTCTTGCATAGCTTCAATCTAGTCCTCATCCTTTAAGGCTTCTTCAGTCTTCTTTGGTTCCATTTGAGATAGGAAACCAAAGTAAGCAGCATAATTTGCAGATGCCTTTGATCTGGTGGTCACTTCTCCTTGTATATTACCAATTACTTGATCATGAGGATGATCTTTGAGGAACATAAATGTTGTAGTAGGAGATTGTGGTTCTGTACTTGAGTGATATTGAGGACTCTGAGATGAACCTACATCCTCAGTCTCAATTACAGCATTGTCATCAAACTATTGATCACCAAGATCTTCAGTTTGAGTAGTGTTCTCTCTAAAAGGATTAAAGAACTCATCTTCTTTCTCATCATGAGACTCTTTTGGAGGTTGTGATGATATCTTTGATGTACATACATCATCATCACTGTCATCATCTATGACATACATAGGATTTGACCTTTTTGTTTCCTCAGGCCTTTCAAGCTCACTCAGACTGACTGAGTCAGCTTGATCAATATTGTCTTCATCAAAGGAGACATGAAATTGGTTCTTCTATAGCCTTTCTCCTTGAGTTATACACTCTGTACGATTTGGAAATTGAGGAATAACCAAAAAAAATTCCAGGATCAGCTTTAGGTTCCAACTTATGGAGCTGATCTCTTTGATTAAGCACAGAGCATTTTGAACCAAAGACATGGAAGTAACCTATATTGGGCTTTCTTGATTTATAGATTTCATATGCAGTGTTGCCATTTCTTTTGAGTATGATTGACCTATTTTAGGTATAACATGTTGTACTGACAGCTTCATCCCAGAAGTAGAGTTTCAATCCTGCCTCACACAGCATTGTTCTAGCAGCCCCAATTAAGGTTCTATTTCTCCTTTCAGCAACTCCATTTTGCTGAGGAGTTCTAACTGAGGAAAATTTTTGCAATATTCCTTTTTGTTCACAAAATCCTTCTAGGGTTGAATTTCTAAACTCAGTCCCATGATCACTTCTGAGTTGCTTAACAGACTTACCTTTTTGCAACTCTTCCTGTTTGATAAAACTTATTATCTCCAGGGCAGCTTCACTTTTGGCTTAAAGAAATATTACCCAGGTGAATCTGGAGAACTTATCAACTATCACCAGGGTATACTTCTTGCCACTTAGGCTTGGAGTACTTATGGGTCCAAACAGATCCATGTACAACATATGTAATGAGTCTATTATTGAACAGTTTTTCTTTGATTTAAATGTCCCTTTGTGATGTTTCCTTTGTTCATAAGCTGAGCACAATTTGTCCTTTACAAATGTGATTTTTGGCAATCTAGAGACTAACTCTTTGTTGGATAGCTTATTTATATTCTTGAAATTTAAATGTGAGAACCTTTTATGCCACAGCCAACTCAGCTTAGGAACAAATTGGTAATATAAGCAGGTTTCAGTATAGGGATAAGCAGAATTGAGGTCAAGTAGATACACATCTCTTTCTCTTTTTGCTATTAGCACTGGCTTACCCTTTGCATTGTATATTGTTCTTGCTTTCTTCCTAAAAGTAACAACATTGTCTTCATCACACAATTGATTGATACTTATCAGATTATGTTTAAGACCTTTAACATATGCAACCTTCTGGAAAGTAACCTTGCTAGCATGCATCTTCCCATATCATTTAGTTCTTCCATGGGAGTTATCACCAATTTTACTTTAGGACCTTCATCTTCCTGGAATTCACTTAGAAGTTCTTTCCATCCTGTCATGTGCCTTGAGCATCCACAGTCCAAGTACCATTTACTTGAACCCTGCACATAAAAAGAAACTAAACATATTAGTTTTGTTTAGGAACCCACTTTGTAGTAGGTTCAGATGATGAGCACTTAGCTGTTTCATCTTGTGGAGCTGACTTGTCAACTTGATTAGGTGTTGAGTCCTGCGTAGGCTGGTCAGCTTTTTTTTTTCAGGCCTTAAAATTTCACTATCACAGTCTTTGGCCTCATGTCCTCTACCTGCACACTTGTAGAACTTCCTTCTTCCAATGACTACTGGAGGTAGGTTATCCAATAATCCTTTTGACAATTTGCTCTCAGTTTTAGGATTATAGGTTGTGGATAATTTCTCAACTTTCTTTGCAAGTTAATTCACCTGATGCTCATTGACTTTGGACTTACCTTTGTCATATCTAGGTTTATTATCCTTTTGATCAAAAGTTTGACCAAGAAACTTCTTTTCATTGACTTTGGACTTACCATTGTCATGTTCTCTGGACTTACCAGTTTCAACAACTTTGGACTTACCATTTTTGTGATATGACCTCTGACTTACAGTTGTATTCCTATTCTTGAAACTTCTCTCTGAACTTGACAGAGAATGCTGTCTTTTGAAAGGGTTTGGATTAAACCTTTCAATAACAGATGTTCTTTGAATAGGCTGAGTACCTAATCTATCATGCACAGACTTACTATGTTGTCTAGAAGTTGAACACTCATTCCCATGATCCTTTGCCTTTACAAACTTATTGTATTTAAGGCTTTGATCATGTCTTTTTTCTGAGGCTAACATCTAAGACTTAATCAGTTGTCTATCATCCTCAGAATATGTACTTGCACCAGGATTCAGTGACCATTTGAAATTGGTCAGCCTTATCCTTAGCTTCCTGAATTTCTTTACTTAGAAGTTTGTTAATGTGTCTTTGACATTCATGATCACATTGTGCTTTCTTTCGAACAGTAATGAGAGTTCGATTTTCCTTAATCTCATTCTTAAGCTTAGTTATTTCAGCTTTGAGGTCAGCTTGAGTCTTAAGGCTGGTCTTAAAGTCGTTTAACAGATAACCAAATGTAAGACCTTTTTATTCAGCTTCCTTCATGTCAGCTTCAAAAGTTGATTTAGACAGACCATAATCAACTTCATCTACTTCAAACTCTTCATCTTCTTGAGCCATCAGACACTTGTCATCATCATCTAAGGTAGATGATTTTGTATCCCAAGTTTCAGTATAAAGTCCTTTAGTATTGGACTTGTCTTTAGGCTTTCCTTTCTTGAGCGAGTATATTTCTTCTTGTACTTATCAGCTCTGTAAGCATTTTTGTCCGCTACTGAAGCTGTTTTACCCTTCTTCACTCTGTACTCAGCAACAATGTGTCCCTTCTTCTGACATTTGAAGCACACAGCTTTCTTGTGGTCAAAAGAACTCTTTCATTTGCCTTTGTTAGATCTTCCTATTCCCCTTTGTGCTCTTCTCAATCTTCTGGCAAGCATAGCCATTTGTTCAGTGACAGTCTGAACATCATCAGTATGACTGGATTCTGAGTCTAAGTGGTCAGCTTGAGAATCTGACTCAGTCTCAGATTCAGCTATGAAGGCTTTTGAACTCTTTTTCTTCTTCTCTGCAACTAATGGAATTTCATGTTATCAAGAAAGTCCTTCATCTGTTGTTGAGAAGATTTATTGTATTCTGTGATCTATTCATGATTAAGCAAGAACCCATATATGGACTGTAGGTTATACATATGTAATTTACCTCCAGCCCTTAGTGCTATGGTTACCTCATTGAATTTCTCTGGTAACACATCCAGAAATTTCAGCACTAGGTGAGCTTCATCCTTTTTAATGCCTACACTTAGCAGATCATTAATCAAGCAATGAAACCTTGTAAACACATCAGACATGGTTTCATTCTTCTTTGAAAAAAAGTTTTCATAAGATCTGTTAAGATGATTCTTCTTTTGCTGCTTGAAAACATCTGTACCCTCATATGTAATACTTAGAGTATCCCAGATTTCTATTGCAGATTGACACCCAGTCACAGTATGCGAAATATCATTGGTCAAGGCATTTGCCATAACACTTTCTGCTTTGTCATCAAGGGAATGTAATTTCCAATCCTCTTCAGTCCAGGATGCCAAAGGTTTCTTGACTTCCTTTTCAGTCTTGTCAGGAGACTTATCACTGCCAACTGCAGGAATCTTGGGGATGATTGGTCCACGAGTTATGACATAATACATTCTAGTGTCAATGGACTTAAGGAAGAGCATGGCTCTGAATTTCTACATAGGATAATCAGATCCATCAAATATGGGACATCTTTTAGCAGCCATTTGAGGAAAGTTAGATGAATTGTTGCTTGTCAACATCTTACTATATCTCAGGATCTTGATATCTTCAACTTATGAAAAATTTCACAGTACTCCGGTACCAATTTTTGGTCCCTTGGTGAGATAAACAACAAGCAAGTAATGTGTAGAGGGGGGGGGGGGGGTTGAATACACTTTTTGCGGAAAATTGAACAAATCAATAAAAAGTGTTACACAAATCAAACCACATGAAATCGAATGCTTTCATTAATAAGAAGATGATTACAATGACTATCAAGTAAGCAACACTTGATATGTAAACACCTAATATAAATCAAATCTCTCAATCTCTCAAACTAATTGATCTAACTTGCTATCTATAATAAACTAATGATTATATACACGGACTAACTCTCTAAACAGGATTTATTCACAGATTGAATACTTACCAACTTCACAACAGACCCACGAACTATGTTGGCAATCTGTGAATTTCTTGATCATGTTCAACACACAAACAATGTATCAAGATACGTAACATATACCATGGTGGGGTTAGGTATTCTCTGAACTTATCAAGAGATTAATATTAATAATCATGTTCCTATGGATCCTAACAAACTAGAACTTATCCTAATCTTCTAACAAACTAACGGATAACACGGAATCTTGAATCTTCTATCTTGAGTCTTCAATCTTCAATCTTGATTATGGAATCTTCTTATCCCTACCGTAGATATAGAGAATTACAAAATTTAAAACATATTTAAATTCTCTTAAACTGACTTCTTTTGTCAGGCTGAGTTACTCAGCTTGAAACTCATCAAGCTAAGTTAATCGAGAACAAACTCAAAATCAAACATGTACTAACATGTATAATGACTAACTCGTCCTTAAAAGTCATAAGAGTTTGCTACAACTTACTTAGGATCTCCGTTGAGCTGACTTAGCCTAGAAGGTGAGTCACTCAACTTGAAACACATCAAGCTGAATACTCAACCTATACCTTAGGTGACACACACAAGTTATCAAACATATTGATAAACTAACTAAGATATAGTCTAAGTTGATTAACTATATGCTCAGCTTATACTCAGCTTTTGCTCAGTCTGAGACACTATAAGTGCTCAGTCTGATCAAGCTTCATAATTCTGTTTAAGTTGTATTTAGAACATATTTTACAAACTTAACTTTGTCTCATCAAATCTTAACTGATAAGATCATTTGACCAACAAAAAGTAACTTTAATTATCTCCGTATTTATACATGAAATGTTAATGTTGGTCCCTTGTATGAGAGAGTAACAACAAGCAACAGTGTGTAGAAGGGGGGGTTGAATACACTTTCTGCGGAAATTGAACAAATCAAAGAAAAGTGTTACACACAGTAAATCAAACCATAAACTGTCAAATGCTTTTATTAATCAGAAGATGATTACAATGCTTTGAATAAGAAGATGATTACAATGACTATCAAGTAAGCAACTCTTGATATATAATCACCTAATATAAATCTATCAATTCTCTCAAACTTAGATATCTATAATTAACATATAATTATAGATACCGACGACTCTCTAAATTGGATTTTCACAGATTGAATCAACACGTGATTACTTACCAATATCATAACTAATGTGATTAATTCGAACACACGAACTTCTTTGGCAATCTGTGATTAAATCTTGATACTTAATCAATACTCGTAACACATACGGTGAGGTGAGGTTTGGCTCTGCAACACTTAGTTGTTTTTGTATCAAAGTCGTAACTCTAAACCTATCAGGAGATAAGTATTTATAATCATGTGCCTACAGTTCCTATAAACTAAGACTCAACTTAATTCGCTAACTAACTCTCAGATAATCCGAAAACTTGAATCTTGAATCTTCTATCTTCAATCTTGATTCTGGAGTCTTCTTATCCGCGTCGTAGATATAGAGAGAGATAAAGATGAATTTAAAACATATTTAAATTATCTTTAAACTGACTTCTTCACTCGGACTGAGTTACTCAGCTTGAAACTCATCAAGCTGAGTTCTTCGAGAACAAATCTGAATTCAGATATGAACTAACACGTACATTGATAAACTCATCCTTAGAAGTCTAACTTAGTTGACTAGAACATATTTAGCAACTCTGTCGAGCTGACTCTGCTTTTGAGCTGAGTCACTCAGCTTGAAACACATCAAGCTGATTACTCGATATATACCTTATGTGACATACACAGATTATGAAACATATTATTAAACAAACTAAGGTATAATATAAACTGATCAACATATGCTCAGCTTATATTCAGCTTATACTCAATCTGAATCACTCTAAGTGTTCAGTCTGACTAAACTTCATAATTCTGTTTAAGTTATATGTAGAACTCATCTTACAAACTTAATTTTGTCTCATCAAATTCAAACTGATGAGATCATTTTCCCAACAAACTCCCCCTATTTGATGATGAAAAAACCATCAAACAGTTCTTAAGTTTGTTTAACAGAATTATGTTTTAAATCTTAAACTTATTAAGATTTTATTATTTGAACCGATCAAATATTTATTGAACATATCAATATTAATCAATTAAAATTGGAACACACCAACTTTTAGTTGAACACACCAACTAATTATATAAATGAATAAGAACTTATCTGTTATTCATTTTTGTTGAATTTATCAGACTTAGGAATATGAACACATCATAATACAGTTGAACATATCAAACTTTATATTTGTATTAATAGAACTGATCATAATACAAAAGTTGTTGATCACATAGATCATGCACACTTAGTGCTTACAAAAATATTAGAACTAATCTAATATTTACAGTAGAACTAATCTACTCTATCTGATGAACTCAGGATGTAGAAGCTCCCAGATGATGATCTCTTTATTGATCTCATATAACAGTCTTTCCGCTTCATCGTTTCCCTGAAGTTCCTTCTGTTGTACGCTAATGAGTTTATTCAGCTTATACTTTATTAACTGATTTGACTCCTCATTACCACAACAGTTTCTTATTCTCAAGGCATCCTCAACTTTTAGATAGCAAATCTCATTTAGCTTAATAAAACTGGGATTACCTGCCTGATCATTAAACATGAAACCTTGAATAGGAGTGTTGATGCTTTGATTTTCTCTGAATTCTACTCCTATAGGCATGTCAAACAAATTCTCCCACTGCAGACCAGGAACTGGGACATACCTCAGTTCTTCAGCTCGAGCAATCAACTTGGAGACTTCAGATAGAATTTCTTGTTTGATCTGACTTCTTTTAAATTTCTTGAGCAGCATCATTATCCTTTCCCATTCAATGTAGCCCATCCTGTGAACGTATCTCAGGTCCATTCCAACTGTTGATTTGTCACTAAGCTCAAAAGTGAGAATGACAACTCCATTTGCTCTGCTCAAGGTCATTCCTCTGATCTCTTTTTTGTAGCTCCTTCTGAAGTAACATTCCTGTAGTTCTGCATCTGAGTATGGAATTAGATCAGGTCTTGGATCAGTGTATGTAGCTTCAGCTTGAGCCAAAGCTTTTCTTTCCTTTTCTTTTTCTTGGTCTTTCACTACCTTCTCTTTTCTATTTTTCATCTCTTCAAGAGAAATGCCCAACTCATTGGCTTCCTCTTGTTCAAGCATTTCAATCATAATCCTTGTGGCTTTATCCTCTTCTGTTTCTTCCTCAGCTTCAGAAACACTGTCAGCTTCAGGTTCAGATTCTTCTACCTTTTGTCTCTTAGCTGCAGGTTCCTCTTTATTTATTTCTAACTCCCCCTCAGTCTGAGTCTTCCTCTCTGCTCCTTTAGCTAGTACTAGTAGAGCTTCAGCTTCAGCTCGAACTAGCTCAACTTCAATATCAGCTTGAACCTTCTCCCCCTTTTTGTCATCATCAATTGCAGAGGCAATCTCTTGAACATCCTTTGTCCGCTTCTCAAGCCTCTGATAGATTTGGCGTTTATGTTTCTTCTGCTTGAGATGCAACAAACCAAACTGAGCAGCAATATAATCTTTCAGCTGCTGGATACCTGAGGAGGCAGTATCAGTGTGAGGAGAGTCTTTAGGTGCATCATCCAAAGGTTGGTGTATACCTTCAAATTCATTTGCACCAGAGTCTGGACCCTGTGATTCACCTTGGTTTGAAGATGAAACATTGACATGTCGTGCGATAGGGCGTGAGAATTGAAGAGAAGTTATGGGGCTTGAAACGTGTCGTGTATGGGTTGGTGGTTGGCTTATTGGTTTAGAGGGGGGTGATTGACCCTGGGGATTGGTCATGTATTCAATGTTACCTGAATGTGTCTGTTCAGGCACAGAAGTAGGCTCTCTCATGGCACGAGTAAGTGTGGGCTGAGTAGACACCATACCCGGCTTAGGCTGTTGGGTTTTAAAGAGCCTTGAGGTTGACACCTTGAGAGTAGGCGTCTCCCCCTCAACTCCTGCCGGAGGGATCAATGTGATCTCAGCTCCAGTGATGCCTTTAGGAGTGGCACCACCTTTGGCAGTTTTTCTTTGGTATGTATGGATATTCTCCCTAGTAGCAGTGGGCACACTAGGGGTAGCTTCAGATTGGAATTGTAGATGGAATGAAGGTGGTGGAGATGGGTTATACTAAGTTGGTTCTACTGCAGTCTTATCTCCAAAAGTGGATGGAGAAAAGTGTGAAGAAAGAGAAAGTGGAGAGGTCATATGAGAGGTAGCTGCAGTGTAAACAGTTTTAGCCTGAGCAGAGTGCTCAGCTTAAACTTCTGTGTCAGCTTGAGAAGTTCCCCCTTGATTTGATTCCTCTGCGTCACTTTCTGATGAAGCTCCCTCAGCAACCAAGAGCATTGGACCACTTAGACCCTCTTGCTCAGGAAAGATGTCATTGTTAAACATCTTAGAGCTGAGAGTAGGAACAGGGAACACATCCCATCCAGCTTCATATAAGTCCCCCGACTCAGCTTCAATCACCAGGGATAAGTACCTTATGAAAAGCACATGAAGATCCCCGGTGGTCTTCAGTACTTGGACCTTGAGCTTGTTGAAAATGAGTTGTGCATAGTCTATGTTTCTCGCAAAGTACATGTTGTACAACAGCTTCATCTCGAACTCATTGATCTGGTCCAATCCTCCATCCTTGGTACCAAGTGAAAGAACCACTGTGGACACCATGAAGCCCCATCCGGTAGGAAAAGTGGCCTTCTTGATCACCCCTTCAGTCTGTGGGTGACCCATTCTAGGTAGGATAGACCTAGCCACTAGCCTTGTGACAGCCGGCTCGAACTCATCAAATTGAGGGAGTTGAAGAACATCCCTTAGCCGCTACACTGACAGGACGACTGTTCTAGTACCATTAAGAACAGTTCCTGTTATCTCTCCCCTGTTCTGGTCGTAAGTACAGGTGTACCAGAACTCTAGCAGATGTTGAGGAACGATGTGGAGGGGTGCGCCACAGAAGGCGAATGCCAGAGGGCATTTACGAATATAAGCCACCCAGGATTCATAACCTCTGCCTTGCTTTCTCGGAGGAATTGCAAGGCAGGCCCGTTGATTGTTGACTTTCAACAACGGCACTCAATTGTTCCTGAACTGAGCACCTCGAATCATTTGATCACTGAGAACTAACGTTATTCCATCCATGTTGGTTAATTACACTGAGTAATTGGAAATACGCACTGAGCGGTTCAAAAATTGCACTAAGCAATTTAGGGTATTGAAACGAACGTATGCACTAAGCAATGGAGGTGTATGCGAAAGGTAGTTTAGAAGGTGAGAAGTCTGAATTGTAAGCGTAAACTTCTCTAATCCGAATAAGATCGGTATATATACCTTTCTGAGGAAAGAGAAAAATTACCGTTAGAAATCCCCCTTTTTATCCGTTAAGCCGTAAAATTGTGATGTAACAGTAAGTGGGTAGAACAAATCATCTTCCAACGGATACTAAGGTAATATAATAATATTGACTAACAATAAGATTATATACCCCGATGTATTATACCTATACACAATTTAGTATAATACGCGATTTGAGACTGACTCAAATACGCAGTAGTCATGAGTCACTTACACTTAGGAAATAACACATGAGATTGGACACACCAAGCTGAGTAAACCTATTACTCAGTTTAACTCAAGCACTCAGCTTGAGAATGAAACTCAGCTTGAAATGTGCACTTAGCTTGAGTAGAGCACACAGCTCATATGTAATGACACTAAGTCATTTTCGTCTGAGACTGACTCAAACGAATCTATTAACCACACTGAGTAGTTATAGAGTGTTTGGAACCAACCAAACGTGTGAACCAATCACACAGTCTGAGTTAAGCACATAGCTCAGACTCAATGACACGTAGTCATTTATGTTTAAGACTGACTTAAACATGTAATTTTAGCTACACTAAGTAGGTAAAATATGTTTGGAACTTACCAAACATGTGAACCAATCACACAATGTGTGTTAAGCACATAGCTCAGACTCAATGCCACGTAGTCATTTATGTTTAAGACTGACTTAAAAATATAATTTTAGCTACACTAAGTAGGTAAAATATGTTTGGAACTTACCAAACGTGTGAACTCATTATTCAGTTTGACATATAGATCAGTTTATGAAAACTTATTTATAAACTGTGCACCCAGCTTAAGATACTTAGTCTCTATCAAACTGAGAACTCAAATTTTAGACACTTAGCTAGGGGTTGAGCATACCCAATCTACTTAGCAGATACATAAACCTCTTTTCATCAAGGGGCTTAGTAAAGATATCTGCTAATTGGTCATCAGTGGAGATAAATTTAATGTCAACTTTACCTTTTTCCACGATGTCCCTTATGAAGTGATGTCTAATTTCAATATGCTTGGTTCTGGAGTGAAATACTGGATTGTAAGTGATGGCTATTGCACTTTGGTTATCATAGAAGATAGGAGTTTTCTTGAAACTCATCCCAAAGTCCTGAAGCTGATGTTGCATCCACAAGATTTGAGCACAACAGCTCCCTGCTGCAACATACTCAGCTTCAGCAGTTGAAGTAGCCACTGAGTTCTGTTTCTTACTAGTCTAGCTTACTAATTTACCTCCAAGCAATTGACATCCTCCAGTGGTTTATTTTCTATCTAACTTGCACCCAGCATAATCAGCATCTGAAAAACCAACTAATTCAAATCTAGAATCCTTTGGATACCAAAGTCCTAGATTTGGTGTACCTTTAAGGTACCGAAAGATCCTTTTTATAGCTTGAAGATGTGATTCTTTAGGATCAGCCTGATATCTTGCACAAACACATGTGGCAAACATGATATCAGGTCTACTAGCTGTCAAATAGAGTAATGAACCTATCATTCCTCTATAGGTAGACTGACACGCAGGCTTACCATCTGAGTCTTTACTCAGCTTGACAGCTGGGGTCATGGGTGTTCTCATGGTTGAACTTGAATCAAAACCATATTTCTTTATCAAATCCAAAACATATTTGCTTTGATTGATGAAAATTCCATCAGGCTTTTGTTAAATTTGTAGACCTAGGAAATATGTCATCTCACCCATCATACTCATCTTGTACTTTTGTGACATTATTTTGGAGAACCAATCACACAGAGACTCATTTCTAGAGCCAAAAATGATGTCATCCACATAGATTTGTACAAGAATTATCTGTCCTTTACTCTTTTTAATAAAGAGTGTCTTATCTATACTGCCTCTGGTGAAATTCATGGATATTAGATAAGTGGACAGTGTATCATACCAAGCTCTTGGAGCTTGTTTAAGACCATACAAAGCCTTGTCCAACTTATAGAGATGATGTGGAAACTTTGAACTTACAAAGTCAGGAGGTTGTTTCACATAGACTTCCTCCTTAAGTTTTCCATTCAAAAAAAGCACTTTTCACATCCATTTGATTGACTTTGAAGTCTTTATATGCTACATAAGCCAGGAATAGCCTTATAGCTTCAATTCTAGCAACAGGGGCAAAGGTCTCATCATAATCAATTCCTTCTTCTTGCCTATACACTTATGCTACCAGCCTGGCTTTGTTCCGAACTATCACCCCATCCTTGTCCATTTTGTTTCTGTAGACCCACTTAGAGCCTATAATTGTATGATCTTCAGGGGCAGGGACAAGGGTCCAGACTTTATTCCTCTCAAGCTCATTTAATTCCTCTTGCATAGCATCAATCCAATCCTCATCTGCTAAGGCATCCTCAGTCTTCTTTGGTACCATCTGAGACAGAAAACCAAAGTGAGCAGCATAGTTAGCTGTAGCCTTAGATCTGGTTATGACTTTCTCTTGGACATTTCCAATGATTTGATCTTCAGGATGATCTTTGAGGAATTTAAATGTTGTAGTTGGAGAGTCTGGTTCTGAATCTGAGTGATGTTGAGAACCTCGAGGTGAACTTATCTCCTCAGTCTCAACAGCAGCATTGTCAACAAACTGATTATCACTAAGATTCTCAGTCTGAGTGACTTCAGCTCCAAAAGGATTGACGAACTCATCATCTTTCTCATCTTGAGAATCCTTTGAAGCTTGTGATGATTTCATTGATGAACACACATCATCATCACTATCATCTCCTATGACATACATAGGAGTTGACATGTTGATTTCCCTTGGCCTTTCAAGCTCATTCAGACTAACGGAGTAAGCTTGACTTTTCTCAACTTGATCAATACTGTCTTCATCAAATGAAACATGAATTGATTCTTCAATGGCCTTTCTCCTAGAGTTATATACTCTGTATGATTTGGAGATTGAGGAATAACCATCAAATATTCCAGGATCAGCTTTGGGTTCCAACTTAAGGAGCTGATCTCTTTGATTCAGCACATAGCATTTTGAACCAAAGATATGGAAATAACCTATATTGGGCTTTGTAGACTTATACATTTCATATGAAGTCTTTCCATGTCTTTTGACAATGATTGACCTATTCTGAGTATAGCAGGCTGTACTAACAGATTTATCCAAGAAATAGAGTTTCAATCCTACCTCACATAGCATTGTCCTTGCAGCCTCAATTAAGGTTCTATTTCTCCTTTCAGCAACTCCATTTTGTTGAGGAGTTCTGACAGATGAGAAATTCTGTAATATTCCTTTTTGTTCACATAAGCTTTCAAGGGTTGAGTTCCTGAACTCAGTCCCATGATCACTTCTGAGTTGCTTTACAGACAAACCTTTCTGCAACTCTTCCCTTTTGATGAAACTTATTATCTCCAGGGCAGCCTCACTTTTGGCTTTTAGGAATATTACCCAGGTGAATCATAAGAACTCATCTACTATCACCAGAGTGTACTTCTTGCCACTTAGGCTAGGAGTACTTATGGGTCCAAACAGATCCATATGCAACATATGCAGTGGGTCTGTTATTGAAAAGTTTTACTTTGATTTAAAGGACCCTTTATGATGTTTCCCTTGTTCACAAGCTGAGCACAATTTGTCTTTGACAAATGTGATCTTTGGTAATCCAGAGACTAACTCTTTATTGGATAGCATATTTATATATTTAAAATTTAAATGAGATAAACGTTTATGCCATAACCAACTCAGCTTAGGAACAGAATGGGAATACAAGCAGGTTTCAGTATAGGGATCAGCGGAATTTGGATAAAGTAGATACACATCTCTTTTTCTTTTAGCTATTAATACAAGCTTTCCCTTAGCATTATAAATTGTTTCTGCTTTCTTCCTAAAAGTAACAACATTTTCCTCATCACACAATTGACTGAT
This sequence comes from Pulicaria dysenterica, assembly GCA_947179395.2. Classification (NCBI taxonomy): domain Eukaryota; kingdom Viridiplantae; phylum Streptophyta; class Magnoliopsida; order Asterales; family Asteraceae; genus Pulicaria; species Pulicaria dysenterica. The sequence continues at coordinate 26,847,537 of OX359294.1, read as the reverse complement.
ACTAATCAGGTTGTGTTTGAGGCCTTTGACATATGCAACTCTCTGGAAAGTGACTTTACCAGCTTGCATCTTCCCATAGCCTTTAGTTCTACCATGGGAGTTGTCACCAAATGTTACATTAGGACCTTCATCTTCCTGGAAATCACTGAGAAGTCCTTTCCATCCGGTCATGTGTCTTGAACATCCACTATCCAAGTACCATTTACATGAACCCTGCACATGATATAAAAACTAAACACATTAGTTTTGCTTGGGAACCCACTTCTTGGTGGGTTCAGATGAGGAGCAATTAGCAGCTTCATCTTGTTGAACTGACTGCTCAGCTTGAGCAGGAAATGAATCCTGTGTAGGCTGATCAGTTTGTTCTTGCTCAGGCCTAGAGATTTCAGCTTCACAGTCCTTAGCCTCATGACCTCTACTTCTGCATTTGTAGCATCTCCTTCTTCCAATTATGACAGGAGGTAGAGTGTCTAACAATCCTAGTGTGAATTTACTCTCAGTTTTAGGATTGTATGTGGTGGATAACTTCTCAACTTTCTTTGCAAGCTGATTCACCTGGCGATCACTGACTTTCGACTTACCTTTATCAGGTCTCTTTTTGTTATCCTGAGAAGATTGACTAACAACCTTCTTCTCCATGACTTTGGACTTACCTTTGTCATGCTTACTGGACTCACCAGTTTCAATAGTTTTAGACTTACCACTGTTGATCTTCTTGGACTTACCAAGATCAACAACTTTGGACTTACCATTGTTGTGATTTGACCTCTGACTTACAGTGGTCTTCCTATTCTTATAACTTCTCTCCGAGCCAGATAGAGAATTTTGTCTTTTGAAAGGATTTGGATTAAGCCTTTCTATGACTGAAGTTCTTTGAACAGGCTGAGTGCCTAATCTGTCAACCACAGACTTACCATGTTGTTTGGATGTTAAGAACTCATTACCATGATCTTTGGCCTTCACAAACATATTGAATTTTAGGCTTGGATCATATCGTTTCTCTGAGGCTGACTTCTGAGACTTAATCAGTTGTCTATCTTCCTCAGAATCTATATTTGCTATCTCATCATCACCTACATAAGCTACTGTTTGATAGTCACCTCCAAGTACAGCCTTCACCTGTTTACGTATCTATTGGTTTATGCACTGTTCAGCAAGCTTTGATGACTTACACCAAGACTCAGTGATCTTTTGAAGTTGATCAGCTTTGTCTTTTGCTTCCTGAAGTTCTTCACTAAGAAGTTTATTAATGTGCCTCTGACATTCATGGTCACACTGTGCTTTCTTACCAACATCAATGAGAGATTTATTTTCCTTAATCTCATCTTTAAGTTTTGCTATTTCAGCTTTAAGGTCAATCTGAGACTTAAGGATGGTCTTGTAATCATTCAACAAATAATCAAAAGAAAGACCTTTTTCCTCATCTATATAAGAGTAGAAATTACTGACCTTGTACATGGAAGCTGGATCCCAATCACTCAGTTTGTTGTTTTCTTCAGCTTCCTTCATGTCAGCTTCAAAGATTGATTCGGACTGACCATAATCAACCTCATCCAATTCTAGCTCTTCATCTTCTTGAGTCATTAGACATACATTATCATCTGAGGTGGATGATTCTGTATCCCAGGTTTCAGCATATAAACCTTTTCCACTGGGTTTGTCTTCAGGCTTTGATTTCTTGAGCTGAGTGTACTTCTTCTTGTACTTATCAGCTCTATAAGCATTCTTATCAACAACATATGTTGATTCTACGTTCTTATATGTCCCTTTTTCTGACAGTTGAAGCACACAACATTCTTGGGATCAAAGGAACTCATCCTTTTGCTCCTGTCAGATCTTCCTCTTCCCCTTTGAGCTTTTCTCAAACGTCTGGCTAACATGGCAATCTGCTCAGTGATAGTCTGAACATCATCAGTATCACTTGAGTCTGAGTCTGAGTGGTCAGCTTGAGATTCTGACTCAGTCTCAGATTCAACAACCATAGCGTTGGAACCTTTCTTCTTCTTCTGTGCAACTAATGCAACTTCTGTTTTGTCCAAAGATTCTTTAGTTGTTGTTGAGAAGCTCTTTTGTGTTCTATGATCTGTTCATGATTCAGCAAGAACCCATAGATGGACTGTAGGTTATACATGTGTAATGTTCCTCCAGCCCTTAGTGCAGTGGTTACTTCATTGAACCTTTCTGGTAACACATCCAGAAATTTCAGCACGAGCTCAGCTTCATCTCTCTTTACACCCACAGTTAGTAGGTCATTTATCTAGCAGTGAAACCTTGTGAACAAATCTGCCAAGGTTTCATTCTTCTTTGAAAAGAAGTTTTCATACGATCTATTCAAGTGATTCTTCTTTTGCTGCTTGACCAGATCTATGCCCTCTTAAGTGACACTCAGCGTATCCCAGATATCCTTTGCGGTTTGACACCCAGTCACAGTGCGCAGGATTTCATTAGTTAGGGAATTCGCTAGAACACTTTTTGCCATGTCATCCCGATTGAAGAGTTTCCAATCTTCATCAGTCCAGGATGCAACAGGCTTTCTTGTTTCCTTATCAGATTTTCCAGGAGACGTATCACTGACAGTAGAAGGAATCTTGGGGATTATTGTTCCTTTTGTGATGACTTCCGACATACGGTTGACAATGGACTTTAGGAAGAGCATGGCTTTGAACTTCCACATAGGATAGCCAGATCAATCAAATATGGGACATCCTTTAGCAGATATCTGAGGAAAGTTTGATGGAGTATTGTTTGTCGACATTTCAATCTTTCTCAGAATCTTGAACTATTCAACTGATGAAATCGTTCAGCCTGCTCTGATACCAGTTGTTGGTCCCTTGTATGAGAGAGTAACAACAAGCAACAGTGTGTAGAAGGGGGGGTTGAATACACTTTCTGCGGAAATTGAACAAATCAAAGAAAAGTGTTACACACAGTAAATCAAATCATAAACAGTCAAATGCTTTTATTAATCAGAAGATGATTACAATGCTTTGAATAAGAAGATGATTACAATGACTATCAAGTAAGCAACTCTTGATATATAATCACCTAATATAAATCTCTCAATTCTCTCAAACTTAGATATCTATAATTAACATATAATTATAGATATCGACGACTCTCTAAACAGGATTTTCACAGATTGAATCAACACATGATTACTTACCATCACAACTAATGTGATTAATTCGAACACACGAACTTCTTTGGCAATCTGTGATTAAATCTTGATACTAAATCAAGACTCGTAACACATACGGTGAGGTGAGGTTTGGCTCTGGAACACTTAGTTGTTTTGTATCAAAGTCATACCTCTAAACTTATCAGGAGATAAGTATTTATAGTCCTGTGCCTAGGGTTCCTAACAAACTAAGACTCAACTTAATTCGCTAACTAACTCTCGGATAATCCGGAATCTTGAATCTTGAATCTTCTATCTTCAATCTTGATTTTGCAGACTTCTTATCCGCGCCGTAGATATAGAGAGAGATAAAGATGAATTTAAAACATATTTAAATTATCTTTAAACTGACTTCTTCACTCGGACTGAGTTACTCAGCTTGAAACTCATCAAGCTGGGTTCTTCGAGAACAAATCCGAATTCATACATGAACTAACACGTACATTGATAAACTCATCCTTAGAAGTCTAACTTAGTTGACTAAAACATATTTAGCAACTCTGTCGAGCTGACTCTGCTTTTGAGCTGAGTCACTCAGCTTGAAACACATCAAGCTGATTACTCGATATATACCTTATGTGACATACACAGATTATTAAACATATTAATAAACAAACTAAGGTATAATATAAACTGATCAACATATGCTCAACTTATATTCAGCTTATACTCAGTCTGAATCACTCTAAGTGTTCAGTCTGACTAAGCTTCATAATTCTGTTTAAGTTATATGTAGAACTCATCTTACAAACTTAACTTTGTCTCATCAAATTCAAACTGATGGGATCATTTTCCCAACAGTTAATCTATTAATTAAAAAGTTGTTCATGTCACAAAGAGCAGGATAATGTTTTCTAGTCTGTAACAAAACAAAACTTGTTATACAAATTAACAATATTTTAAATTTAGAAAATTTTATTCTCCTCCTATAATATTCTTTTAAATTAATTTATCCTCTTTATCAACAAGTCATGAATGATATATGAAATCTGTTAAATTAATTTAGTTTATTATAATGTATCCAAAATATAAAAATAACAACAAATTAAAATTTTGATACACGTAATAGAAACGTTTAAAGTTCGATACACAAAATAGCAAAACATAACAAGTTTGATATATTTTTGTGAACTAAATCCATTAATTTTTAATAACTTTATTTAATATTAAGGGGTCGTTTGTTTACTAAGACATATGAGTTTGAATTTTAATACCATGTCTGAATATTAAGAGATAATTCTGACGTCTGAATGTTTATTCATATATTTATGTTTCTTTTATGAAATATCTGAATGGTTGTAATTATTTATTTTATAATATTATATATTCAATTGTTACATATATAACAAAATTTTAACTTTTCTAATTATAAAGTAAATTATTTTAATAACAAATATTAAACCATAATAATATAAGGAATTAAAATAAAAATATACAGAAGAGAGATGCGCGACAGTGTACGGCGCCCTACGGTGATCGTGAAAGGTGTTCATACATGTAGAGTAATGGAGGAGTAGATGTTGACGTCAATTAGTAGATGTTACATCTTAATACCTTTTATTGATTCAGATTAAGATGTATTAAGAACTTTTTCAGAAAAACAAACGATCCCTAACACTTGTTTTGATCAAGTAAAAAGATAAGTAATAAAATATTGTATAAACCTCTCATAATATATATTTAGAAATTACTTATTGATGTAGAGATCAGTATATTACACGTCAATTCTTTGAAATTTCTTTCTAGATAGTTATTACAATCTTTAATTTTAACTAATAAATATTGACAATTGAATCACTATATAACATATATAAAATAAAAGACTAAAAGATAAATTTTCATAAAGCTATTGTATGTTCTAAGGTTAATCCATAATCTACGACTGCTACAACAAATAAATCATATGGACATCTGTTGGTCCCTTGGTGAGAATAACAACAAGCAACAAATGTGTAGAAGAGGGGTTGAATACACTTTCTGCGGAAATTGAACCAATCAAAATAGAGTGTTACACATAGTAAATCAAACCACAATCGAATGCTTTGCTTTTCATTAATAAGAAGATGATTACAGACTCTATCAAGTAAGCAACTCTTGATATGTAAACACCTAATGTAAATCTCTAAATCTTTCAAACTTAGCTATCTATAATCAACTTATGCTTATAGATACTGGACCACTCTCTAAACAGGATTTAATCACAGATTGAAAACTTACCAATTTCACAACTAATGTGAATATTCGAACACACGAATAGCTTGGCAATGTGTGAGTTTCTTGATCACGTTGACCTGACAAACAGTGATTCAAGAATCGTAATATATACGGTTGAGGTGAGGTATTTGGCTCTGTAACTCGAATAGTAGTCGTTCCTCTAAACTTACCAGGATGATAAGTATTTATAATCCTGTTCCTACGGATCCTAACAAACTCGACTTATCCTAATTTGTTAACTAACTGACGGATAAACCGGAATCTTGAATCTTGAATCTTCTTATCTTGAGTCTTCAATCTTCAATCTTGATTCTAGACTCTTCTTATCATTCCCGTAGATATAGAGAGTTAAAAGATAAATTTAAAACATAATTAGCTCATCCTTAGAAGTCCTAAGAGTTGGCTAGAACTTATTTAGCAACTCTGTTGAGCTGACTCAGTATCTAAACTGAGTCACTCAGCTTGAGACACATCAGGCTAAAAGCTCGGTATATCTTAGGTGACATAGACAGCTTATCACACATAATGACAATCTTACTAAGATATAGTATAAGCTTATCGAAGATATGCTCAACTTATATTCAGCTTAGGCTCAGTCTGAAACACTATAACTGTTCAGTCTGATCAAGCCTCATAATTCTGTTTAAGTTAACTTTGGAACACATCTTACAAACTTAACTTTGTCTCATCAAATCTTAATCGATGAGATCATTTTCCCAACAAACTCTCCCTATTTGTTGATGAAAAAACCATCAAACAGTTCTTAAGTTTGTTTAACAGAATTATGTTTTAAATCTCACACTTATTAAGATTTTATATTTAAACTAATCATATATTAATTGAACACATCAATTTTAATTGAACTTATTAATTATTAGTGGAACGTACCAACTTTAAGTTGAACACACCAACTAAACACATTAATGAATAAGAACTAATCAATTATTCATTCAAGCTAAACTTATCAGACTAATAATTATGAACATATCATAAAACAGTTGAACATATCAAACTCATACTTGTATTAATTGAACATATCATAATACAAAAGTTTTGATCACTAAGATCATGCACACTTAGTGCTTACAAAATTAGAACTAATCTAATTTATACAATAGAACTAATCTATTCAGGATTTCATCTCTTGAACTCAGAATGTAGAACCTCCCAGAGAATTATTTCTCGGTTAATCTCTTCAAGTAGGCTCTCTGCTTCTACATCTCCTTTAAGTTTCTTTTGTTGCACTCTGATGATTTTATTCAGCTTGTATTTCACGAAATGATTTGAGCAATCACCGCAGCAACTTCTTATATGGATGGCATCCCTAGCTTTTAGATAACATATTTCCTTCAGCTTGATAAAGCTAGGTTTGCCTACCTGATCCTTAAACATAAACCCCTGAACAGGTGCATCAATACCTTGATTCTCTTTGAACTCCACACCTTCAGGTATCTCGAATAGTCTCTGTTGGGAAAATGATCTCATCAGTTTAGATTTGATGAGACAAAGTTAAGTTTGTAAGATGAGTTCTACATATAACTTAAACAGAATTATAAAGCTTAGTCGGACTGAACCCTTATTGTGTTTCGGACCGAGTATAAGGTGAATATAAGCTGAGCATATGTTCGATCAACTTAGACTATATCTTAGTAAGATTATCAATATGTTTGATAAGCTGTGTGCGTAAACTAAGATATACATATTGAGTTTCAGCTTGATGAGTTTCAAGCTGAGCGACTCAGCATGAAGACTGAGTCAGCTCAATAGAGTTGCTAAATATGTTTTGGATAACTCTTTGGACTTCTAAGGATGAGTTAAAAATTATACATGTTTGTCCATGTTTTTTTTCGAGTGTGTTCTCGAAGAACTCAGCTTGATGAGTTTCAAACTGAGTAACTCAGCCTGACTAAAGAAGTTAGTTTAAAGATAATTTAAATATGTTTTAAATTCATCTTTATCTCTCTCTATACCTACGGAAAGGATAAGAAGACTCTAGAATCAATATTGAAGATTGTAGACTCAAGATTCAAGATTCAAGATTCCGGGTTATCCGATAGTTAGTTCGCAATTTAGGATTAGTCCAGTTTGCTAGGAACCGTACCAACAGGATTATAAATACTTATCTCCTGATAAGTTTAGAGGTACGATTCTGAAACAAGTTACAGAGACAAAACCTCACCTCACCGTATGTGTTACGATCTTGAATTACTGTTTGTAAGTTCAACGTAATCAAGAAATTCACACATTGCCACACTATTCGTGTGTTCGAATAGTCACATCAGTTGGGATATTGGTAAGTAATCATTAGTTGATTCAATCTGTGTAAATCCTGTTTCGAGAGTCGTCAGTATCTATAATCATAAGTTGATTATAGATAGCTAAGTTTGAGAGATTGAGAGATTTATATTAGGTGATTATATATCAAGAGTTGCTTACTTTATAGTTATTGTAATCATCTTCTTATTCAAAGCATTGTAATCATCTTCTTAATAAACGCATTCGACTAGTTGTGGATTGATTTACTTTGTGTAACACTTTTATTTGATTTGTTCAATTTCCGAAGAAAGTGTATTCAGCCCCCCCTTCTACACACTGTTGTTTGTTGTTATTCTCACCAAGGGACCAACAACTGGTATCAGAGCAGGCTGAACGATTTCATAAGTTGAAAGTTCAAGATTCTGAGAAAGTTTACAATGTCTACAAGCAACAATCCTTCAAACTTTCCACATATGTCTGTCAAAGGTTGTCCTATATTTGATGGATCAGACTATCCTATGTGGAAGTTCAGAGCCATGCTATTCCTCAAGTCCATTGACATTCGTATGTTCGATGTCATTACAAAAGGACCTATCATCCCCAAGATTCCCGCTACTGTCAGGGATACATCTCCTGGCAAAACTGAAAAGGAAACAAGAAAGCCTATTGTATCCTAGACTAATGAAGATTGGAAACTCTTCAATCTGGATGACAAGGCAAAAAGTGTTATGGCCAATGCCCTGACCAATGAAATCTTGTGTACTGTGACTGGGTGTCAAACTGCAAAAGATATCTGGGATACGCTGAGTGTCACATATGAGGGCATGGATCTGGTCAAGTAGCACAAGAGAAATCATTTGAATAGATCATATGTGAACTTCTTTTCTAAGAACAATGAAACCTTGGTAGATTTGTTCACAAGGTTTCACTGCTTGATAAATGACCTACTAAGTGTGGGTGTTAAGAAAGATGAAGCTGAACTTGTGCTGAAATTTCTGGATGTGTTACCAGAAAGGTTTAACGATGTAACTACAACACTAAGGGCTGGAGGAACACTGCACGTGTACAACCTATAGTCCAAATATGGGTTCTTGCTAAATCATGAACAGATCACTGAACACAAAAGAACTTCTCAACAACAACTCAAGGAGTCTTTAGATATGAATGAAGTTGCATTGGTTGCACAGAAAAAGAAGAAAAGCTCCAAGACAATGGTTGTTGAATCTGAGACTGAGTCAGAATCTCAAGCTGACCACATAGACTCAGACTCAAGTGATACTGATGATGTTCAGAATATCACTTAGCAAAAGGCAATGTTAGCCAGACGTTTGAGAAGAGCTCAAAGGGGAAGAGGGAGATCTGACAGGGGCAAAGGGAAGAGTTCATTTGATCCCAAGAATGCTGTGTGCTTCAACTGTTAGAAGAAGAAACATATTGCTGCTGAGTGCAGATTAAAGAAGATGGAATCAACATCAGTTGTTGATAAGAATGCTTACAGAGCTGATAAATACAAGAAGAAATATACTCAGCTCAAGAAAGGAAAGCCTGAAGACAAACCCAGTGCAAAAGGACTAATTGCTGAAACCTGGGATAAAGAATCATATACCTCAGATGATGATGTATGTCTGATGGCTCAAGAAGATGAAGAGTTGGAGATAGATGAGGTTGATTATGGTTTGTCCGAGTCAACTTTTGAAGCTGACATGAAGGAAGCTGAGTAAAACAACAAGCTTAGTAACTGGGATCCTGCTTCCATGTATAAGGTCAGTAATTTCAACTCTTACACTGATGAGGAAAAGGGTCTTGCTTTTGATTATCTGCTGATGATTTCAAGACCATCCTTAAGTCTCAAAATGACCTCAAAGATGAGATAACTAAACTCAAGAATGAGATTAAGGAAAATAAATCTCTCATTGATGTTGGTAATAAACGTCTAAGTGAGAACTTCAGGAAGCTAAAGACAAAGCTGACCAACTCTAAAAGGTCACCGAGTCTTGGTGTAAGTCATCAAAGCTTGCTGAAAAGTGCATAAACCAACAAATACCTAAACAGGTAAAGGCTGTACTTGGAGGTGACTATCAAACAGCAGCTTATGTAGCTGATGATGAGATAGCAAGTACAGACTCTAAGGAGGATAGACTGCTGATTGAGTCTCAGAAGTCAGCCTCAGAGAAGAAACATGGTCAAAACCTTAAATACAATATGTTTGTAAAGGCTAAAGATCATGGAGAAGAGTGCTCAACATCCAAACGGCATGGTAAGTCTGTGCTGGACAGATTAAGTACTCAGCCTATTCAAAGAACTTCAGTCATAGAAAGGCTTAATCCAAATCATTTCAAAAGACAACATTCTCTATCTGGCTCAGAGAGAAGTTACAAGAATAGGAAGACCACTGTAAGTCAGAGGTCAAATCACAACCATGGTAGGTCCAAAGTTGTGGATCTTGGTAAGTCCAAGAAGATCAACAGTGGTAAGTCCAAACCTGTTGAAACTGGTGAGTCCAGTAGGCATGACAAAGGTAAGTCCAAGGTCATGGAAAAGAAGTTTGTTGGTCAAGCTTCTAAGGATAACAAACAAAGATCTGATAAAGGTAAGTCCCAAGTCAGTGAGCATCATGTGAATCAACTTGCTAAGAAAGTTGAAAAGTTATCCACAACATATAATCCTAAAACTGAGAGTAAGTTCTCACATTGGACACTCTACCTCCTTTAATCATTTGAAGAAGGAGATGCTACAAGTGCAGAAGTAGAGGTCATGAGGCTAAGGACTGTGACGCAGAAATCTCAAGGCCAGAACAAGAACAAGCTGATCAGCCTGCACAGGACTCAGCTCCTGTTCAAGCTGAACAGTCAGTTCAACCCGATGGAGAGGCTAAGTGCTCCTCATCAGAACCCACCAAGAAGTGGGTTCCCAAACAAAACTAATGTGTTTAGTTTTCATATCATGTGCAGGGTTCAAGTAAATGGTACTTGGATAGTGGATGCTCAAGACACATGACCGGGTGGAAAGGACTTCTTAGTGATTTCCAAGAAGATGAAGGTCCTAAAGTAACATTTGGTGACAACTCCCATGGAAGAACAAAAGGCTATGGGAAGATGCAAACTGGTAAAGTTACATTCCAGAGAGTTGCATATGTCAAAGTTCTCAAACACAACCTGATTAGTATCAGTCAATTGTGTGATGAAGATAAAGTTGTTACTTTTAGGAAGAAAGCAGGAACAATTTATAATGCTAAGGGAAATCCTGTATTAATAGCAAAAAGAGAAAGAGATGTGTATCTACTTTATCCAAATTCCGCTGATCCCTATACTGAAACCTGCTTGTATTCCTATTCTGTTCCTAAGCTGAGTTGGTTATGGCATAAACGTTTATCTCATTTAAATTTTAAATATATAAATATGCTATCCAATAAAGAGTTAGTCTCTGGATTACCAAAGATCACATTTGTCAAAGACAAATTGTGCTCAGCTTGTGAACAAGGGAAACATCATAAAGGGTCCTTTAAATCAAAGTAAAACTTTCAATAACAGACCCACTGCATATGTTGCATATGGATCTGTTTGGACCCATAAGTACTCCAAGTCTGAGTGGCAAGAAGTACACACTGGTGATAGTAGATGAGTTCTCACGATTCACTTGGGTAATATTCCATAAAGCCAAAAGTGAGGCTGCCCTGGAGATAATTAGTTTCATCAAAAGGGAAGAGTTGCAAAAAGGTTTGTCCGAACTCCACAACAAGTCTTATAGAATATATAATACAAGGAGTAATCATGGGACTGAGTTTAGAAACTCAACTCTTGAAAGCTTCTGTGCACAAAAAGGAATATTACAAAATTTCTCATCTGTCAGAACTCCACAACAAAATGGAGTTGCTGAAAGGAGAAATAAAACCTTAATTGAGGCTACCAGAACAATGCTGTGTGAGGCAATATTGAAACTCTATTTCTGGGATGAAGCTGTTAGTATAGCCTGTTATACTCTGAATAGATCAATCATTGTCAAAAGACATGGAAAGACTTCATATGAAATATACAAATCTAGAAAGCCCAATATAGGTTTTTTCCACATCTTTTGTTCAAAATGCTATGTGTTGAATCAAAGAGATCAGCTCCATAAGTTAGAACCTAAAGCTGATCTTGGAATATTTGTTGGTTATTCCTCAATCTCCAAGTCTTATAGAATATATAATACAAGGATAAAAGCCATAGAAGAATCAATTCATGTCTCATTTGATGAAGACAATCTTGATCAAGCTGATAAAAGTCAAGCTGACTTAGTCAGTCTGAGTGAGCTTGAAAGGCCTAAGGAAACCAACTTATCAAATCCTATGTATGTCATAGGAGATGATAGTGATGATGATGTGTGTTCATCAAAGAAATCATCACAAACTCCAAAGAATTCTCAAGCTGAGAAAGATGATGAGTTCATCAACCCCTTTGGACCTGAAGTTGCTCAGACTGAAGATCTTGGTGATCAACAGTTTGTCGACAATGTTGTTGTTGAGATTAAGGATGTGTGTTCATCTCAGAGCTCTCAACATCACTCAGATTCAGAACCAAACTCTCCATCTACAACATTCAAATTCCTTAAAGATCATCCTCAAGATCAAATTATTGGAAATGTCCAAGAAAAGGTCATGACTAGATCTAAGGCTACAGCTAACTACGTTGCTCACTTTGGTTTCCTATCTCAAATGGAACCAAAGAAGACTGAAGAAGCCTTAGAGGATGAGGATTGGATTGAAGCTATGTAAGAGCATTTGAATGAGTTTGAGAGAAACGAAGTCTGGAAACTTGTCCCTGCCCCCAAAGATCATTCAATTATAGGCACTAAGTGGGTCTATAGAAATAAAATGGATAAGGATGGAGTGATAGTTAGGAACAAACCAAGGCTGGTAGCACAAGGGTATAAGCAAGAGGAAGGAATTGATTATGATGAGACCTTTGCCCTTGTTTCTAGAATTGAAGCCATAAGGCTGATCCTGGCTTATGCAGCCTATAAAGACTTCAAAGTCTATCAAATGGATATGAAAAGTGCTTTTCTTAATGGAAAACTTCAGGAGGAAGTCTATGTGAAACAACCTCTTGGCTTTGTAAGTTCAAAGTTTCCACATCATGTCTATAAGTTGGACAAGGCTTTGTATGGTCTTAAACAAGCTCCAAGAGCTTGGTATGATACACTGTCCATGGATTTCACCAGAGGGAGCATAGATAAGACACTCTTTATTAAAAAGAGTAAAGGACAGGTGATTCTTTTACAAATCTATGTGGATGACATTATCTTTGGTTCTACCAATGAATCTCTGTGTGAGTGGTTTTCTAAAATAATGTCACAAAAGTACAAGATGAGTATGATGGGTGAGATGACATATTTCCTAGGCCTGCAAATTCAACAAAAGCATGATGGAATATTCATCAATCAAAGCAAGTATGTTCTTGATTTGATAAAGAAATATGGTTTTGATTCAAGTTCAACCATGAAAACACCCATGTCACCAGCTGTCAAGCTGAGTAAAGACTCAGATGGTAAATCTGTATGTCATTCTACCTATAGAGGAATGATAGGTTCATTACTTTATTTGACAGCTAGTAGACTTGATATCATGTTTGCTACATGTGTTTGTGCAAGATATCAGGCAGATCCTAAAGAATCACATCTTCAAGCTGTGAAAAGGATTTTTCGATACCTTAAAGGTACATCAAATCTACGTCTTTGGTATCCAAAGGACTCTGGATTTGAGTTAGTTGGTTTTTCAGATGCTGACTATGCTGGGTGCAAGTTAGACAGAAAATCAACTACTGGAGGATGTCAATTGCTTGGAGGGAAGCTAGTAAGCTGGACTAGTAAGAAACAGAACTCAGTGGCTACTTCAACTGCTGAAGCTGAATATGTTGCAGCAGGAAGCTGTTGTGCTCAAATCCTAAGGATGCAGCATCAGCTTCAAGACTTTGGCATGAGTTTCAATAAAACTCCTATCTTCTGTGATAACCAAAGTGCTATAGCCATCACTTACAATCCAGTCTTCCACTCTAGAACCAAGCACATTGAAATTAGACATCATTTCATCAGGGACATCATGGAAAAATGTAAAATTGAAATAAAATTTATTTCCACCGATGACCTATTAGTAGATATTTTTACTAAACCCCTTGATGAAATGAGGTTTATGTATCTGCTAAGTAAATTGGGTATGCTCAACCTCTAGCTAAGTGTCTAGAATCTGAGTTTTCAGTTTGACAATGACTAAGTGTCTGAAGCTGAGTGCTTGACATAAACTGAGTAATCAGTTTACTCAATCTTGGTGTGTCAAAATTATGATTTAATTACTAAGTTTGATTACTTCATATGCAAGTGCGTATTTGAGTAAGTCTCAAATCGAGTATTATACTAATTCGGTATTGGTGTAATACGACAGTGTTAATAATATGTGTAAGTCACTAATATTATTTTACACTTGTATCCGTTGGAAGACGATGTGTTTCTAACCTCTAACTGTTACATCAAGCCGTAATTTTTACGGTGTAACGGATAAAAAGGGGATTTCTAACGGTAACTTTTCTCTCTCCTTGGAAAGGTATATATACCGATCATATTCGGACTAGAGAAGTTTACGCTTACACTTCTGACTTCTCACCTTCTAAACTACCTTTCACAAACACCTTCATTGCTTAGTGCATACGTCCGATTCAATACCCTACTTTGCTAAGTGCAATTTTTTTTTAAAACCGCTCAGTGCGAATTTCCAATTACTCAGTGTAATTGACCCAACATGGACGGAATCACGTTAGTTCTAAGTGATCAGATGATTCGAGGTGCTGAGTTTAAGAACGATGGAGCACCAATGATTAAAATCAACAATCAACGGGCCTGCCTTGCAATTCCTCCGAGAAAACAAGGCAGAGGTTATGAAGCCTGGGTGGCTTATATTCGTAAATGCCCCCTGGCATTCACCTTGTGTGGCGCACCCCTTCACATCGTTCCTCTACATCTACTAGAGTTCTGGTACACCTATACTTACGACCAAAACAGGGGAGAGATAACAGGGAGTGTTCTAAATGGCAATAGAACAGTAACCCTTTCAGTGCAGCGGCTAAGGGATTTTCTTCGACTCCCTCATTCTGATGAGTTCGAGCCGGCTATCACAAGGCAAGTGGCTAGGTCTGTCCTACCTCGATTGGGTCACCCACAGACAGAGGGTGTCATCAAGAAGGCCACTTTTCCAACCAGTTGGGGATTCATGGTTTTAACAGTGATTCGTTCACTGGGGACAAAGGTTGGAGGACTGGACCAGGTAAATGAGTTCGAAATGCAGCTGCGGTACAATATTTACTTCAACAGAAATCTGGACTATGCTCTGCTTTTCTTCAATGAACTCAAGGTCCAAGTGATGAAGACCACAAGGGATCTTCATGTACCATTTATAAGGTACATGTCATTGGTAATTGAAGCCGAGCTGGGGACAGCACTCTATGAAGCTGATCAGGATGTGTTCCTATTTCCTACACTCAGCTCCAAGATGTTAAACAACGACATCTTCCCAGAGCAAGAGGGTCTGAGTGAGCCCATGCTCCAAATAGCTGAGGCAACTTCATCTGAAAGTGAAGCAGAGGGATCGAATCAAGGGGGAGCTTCTCAAGCCGAGACCGAAGTTCAAGCTGAGTACTCTGCTAAAGCTGAACCAGCAATCATTGAAGCTGCTTCTGGTAAGACCTCTCCACTTTCTCTCTATTCTCACTTTTCTCCATCTACCTTTGGAGATAAGACTGTAGTAAACCCAAATCAGTCTAACCCATCTCCACCACCTTCATTCCATTTACAATCACACTCGGAAGCCACCCACTACTGCTAGGGAGAATATCCAAACATACCAAAGAAAGACTGCCATAGGTGGTGCCACTCCTAAAGGCATCACTGGAGCTGAGATCACACTGATCCCTCCCCAGGCAGGAGTAGAGGGGGAGACGCCTTCTCTTAAGGTGTCAACCTCAAGGCTCATATCAACCCAACAGCCTAAACCGGGTGTTGGAACTACTCAGCCCACACTTACTCAAGACATGAGAGACCCTATTAATGTGCCTGAGCAGACACACTCAGGTAACATTGAAAATTTGACCAATCCCAAGGGTCAATCACCCCCCTCTAAACCAATTAGCCAACCACCAACCCATACACTTCACGTTTCTAGCCCAATAACTTCTCTTCACTTCTCACACCCTCTTGCACGACCTGTCAATGATTCATCTTGAAACCAGGATGAATTACAGGGTCCAAACTCTGGTGCAAATGAGTTTGAAGGTAAACACCAACCTTTTGATGATGCACCCAAAGAGTCTCCAAACACTGACACTGCCTCCTCAGGCATCCAGCAGCTGAAAGATTATGTTGCTGCTCAGTTTGGTTTGTTCTATCTCAAGCTGAAGAAGCACAAACGTCAAATCTATCAAAGGCTTGAGAAGCTGACCATGGATGTTAAATAGCTTGCCTCTGCAGTTGCTACACCCCAACAACAAAAGACTTCAACCCCTATTGATGATGACAAAAAGGGGGAGAAGGTTCAAGCTGATACTGAAGCTGAGCTAGTTCGAGCTGAAGCTGAAGCTCTACTAGTACCAGCTAAAGGAGCAGAGAGGAAGACTCAGGCTGAGGGGGAGTTGGAAATAAATAAAGAGGAACCTGCAGCTAAGAGACAAAAGGTAGAAGAATCTGAATCTGAAACTGACAGTATTTCTGAAACTGAGGAAGAAACAGAAGAAGATAAAGCCACAAGCCTTATGATTGAAATGCACGAACAGGAGGAAGCCAATGAGTTAGGTATTTCTCTTGAAGAGCTGAGAAAGAGAAAAGAGAAGGAAGTAAAAGACCAAGAAAAGGAAAAAGAAAGAAAAAGTTTGGCACAAGCTAAAGCTACATATACTGGTCCAAGACCTGATCTAATCCCATACTCAGATGCAGAACTGCAGGAGTGTTACTTCAGAAGAAGCTTCAACGAAGAGATCATAGGAATGACCTTGAGCAGAGCAAATGGAGCTGGCATTCTCACTTTTGAGCTTAGTGACAAATTAACAGTGGCAATGGACCTGAGATACGTTCACAGGATGGGGTACATTGAATGGCAAAGGGTAATAATGTTGCTCAAGAAATTTAAAAGAAGTCAGATCAAACAAAAAATTATATCTGAAGTCTCCAAGTTGATTGCTCGAGCTGAAGAACTGAGGTATGTTCCAGTTCCTGGTCTACAGTGGGAAAATCTGTTCATAATGCCTGAGGGTGTAGAATTCAAGAAAAATCAAAGTGTCAACACACCTAATCAAGGCTTTATGTTTAAGGATCAGGCAGGCAATCCTAGATTCATCAAACTAAATGAAGTATGTTATCTGAAAGATGAGGATGCCTTGAGAGTTAGAAAGTGTTGTGGTGATGATGCTTCGAATCAACTAATGAAATACAGACTAAACAAGATCATGAGGGCACAACAGAAGGAACTCAGTGGAAATGAAGAAGCTGAAAAACTGTTAGATGAGATTAACAAGGAGATCAGCATCTAAGAGCTTCTACATCCTGAGTTCATAAGATAAACTGTATAATAGATTAGTTCTATTGTAAATATTAGATTAGTTCTAATATTTTTGTAAGCACTTAGTGTGCATGATATAAGTGATCAATCATTTTGTAGTATGATCAGTTCAATTAATACAAGTATAAAGTTTGATATGTTCAACTGTGTTAGGATGTGTTCATATTTATAAGTATGATAAGTTCAGCAAAATGAATAACTGATAAGTTCTTATTCATTAATGTAATTAGTTGGTTTGTTCAACTGAAAGTTTGTGTGTTCCAATTTAAATTGATAAGTTCAATTAAAATTGATAAGTTCAATTAAAATTTATTAGTTCAAATTTAAAATCTTGATAAGTTTAAGATTTACTAATAATTCTGTTAAACAAACTTAAGAACTGTTTGATGGTTTTGTCATCATCAAATAGGGGGAGTTTGTTGGGAAAATAATCTCATCAATTTAGATTTGATGAGACAAAGTTATGTTTTTAAGATGAGTTCTACATATAACTTAAACAGAATTATAAAGCTTAGTCGGACTGAACACTTATTGTGTTTCGGACTGAGTATAAGCTGAATATAAGCTGAGCATATGTTCGATCAGCTTAGACTATATCTTAGTAATATTATCAATATGTTTGATAAGCTGTGTGCGTAAACTAAGATATACATATTGAGTTTCAGCTTGATGAGTTTCAAGCTGAGCGACTCAGCGTGAAGACTGAATCAGCTCAATAGAGTTGCTAAATATGTTTTGGTGAACTCTTTGGACTTTTAAGGATGAGTAAATAATTATAAATGTTTATCCATGTTTGTTTTCGAGTGTGTTCTCGAAGAACTCAGCTTGATGAGTTTCAAGCTGACTAACTCAGTCTGACTAAAGAAGTGAGTTTAAATATGTTTTAAATTCATCTTTATCTCTCTCTATATCTACGGAAAGGATAAGAAGACTCCAGAATCAAGATTGAATATTGAAGACTCAAGATAAGAAGATTCAAGATTCAAGATTCCGGGTTATCCGATAGTTTGTTAGAAAATTAGGATTAGTCCAGTTTGTTAGGAACCGTAGCAACAGGATTATAAATACTTATCTCCTGATAAATTTAGAGGTATGATTCTGAAACAAATTACAGAGCCAAAACCTCACCTCACCGTATGTGTTACGATTCTTGAATTACTATTTGTAAGTTCAACGTAATCAAGAAATTCACAGATTGCCAAACTATTCGTGTGTTCAAATTGTCACATCAGTTGTGAAATTGGTAAGTAATCATTAGTTGATTCAATCTGTGTAAATCATGTTTAGAGAGTAGTCAGTATCTATAATCATAAGTTGATTATAAATAGCTAAGTTTGAGAGATTGAGAGATTTATATTAGGTGATTATATATCAAGAGTTGCTTTCTTGATAGTTATTGTAATCATCTTCGTATTCAAAGCATTGTAATCATCTTCCTAATAAAAGCATTCGACTAGTTGTTGTTTGATTTACTTTGTGTAACACTTTTATTTGATTTGTTCAATTTCCGTAGAAAGTGTATTCAACCCCCCCTTCTACACACTGTTGCTTGTTGTTATTCTCACCAATTGACCAACAGTATCTCCTATTGTAGGCCAAGAACTGGGACATACCTCAGCTCCTCAGCTCGAGAAATCAGCTTTGAGACTTTAGTTGTAATCTCTTGCTTGATCTGACTCTTCTTGAATTTCTTGAGCATCATCATTATTCTTTGCCATTCGAGGTAGCCCATCCTGTGAACATATCTCAGGTCCATTCCTATTGTTGATTTTTCATCAAATAGGAAGGTGAGAATGATGGCTCCATTTTCTCTGCTCAAAGTCATGCTTTTGATTTCCTTGCTAGTGCTTCATCTGAAGTAGCACTCCTGAATATCTGCATCTGTATATGGGATCGAATCAGGCCTTGGACCAGAATAGTCAGCTTCAGCTCCAGCTAAAGCTTTTCTCTCTTTTTCTTTTTCTTGGTCCCTTACTTATTTTTCTTTTCTCTTCTTCAACTCAGCTACTGAGATCCCAAGTTCATTTGCCTCTTCTTGCTCGACCATCTCTATTAATTCTCTTGTAGCTTTTTCTTCTTCTGTCTCTTCCACAGTCTTAGAAACCCTGTCAGCTTCAGATTCAGATTCTGTCACTTTTTGTTTCTTAGCTGTAGGTTCCTCTCTCTCTAGATCCAGCTCCCCCTCAAACTGAGCTTGCCTCTCTGCTCCTTTCACTAATTCCAATAAAGCTTCAGCTTGCACTAACTCAGCATCAGTTTGAACCTTCTCCCCCTTTATGTCATCATCAATAGGAGTCGAAGACTTATGTTATTGGAATGCAGCCACTGCAGAGGCAATTTCGTGAACATCCGTTGTCAGCTTCTCAAGTCGTTGAAAATTTTTGCGTTTGTACTTCTTTTGCTTGAGATGGAACAAACCAAACTGAGCAGCAACATATTGCTTCAGCTGTTCAATGCCTGAGGAGGCAGATGCTTCTGGACGAGACTGACTTCTGTTTATAGACTCAGAATGTATATCCTGTGAATTGTAAGATTCAAAAACAATAAATGGTGAGTGTTTGGGTGCATCATCCAAGGGTTGGTGTTTACCCTCAAACTCCTTTACACCTGAGTTTGGACCCTGTGATTCACCTTGGTATGTAGATGAAACATTGACAGGTCGTGCATGGCGGTGTGAGAAGTGAAGAGAAGTAAGTGGGCTAGAAACGTGAAGTGTATGGTAGGTGGTTGGCTTATTGGCTTGGAAGGGGGTGATTGACCCTGGGGATTGGTCATTTCTTCAATGTTACCTAAGTGTGTCTGCTTAGGCACAGTAACGGGCTCTCACATGGCACTGGAGAGTGTAGGCTGAGTAGACACCACACCCGGTTTAGGCTGTTGGGTTGTAATGAGCCTCCAGGTTGACACCTTAAGAGTAGGCGTCTCCCCCTCAACTCCTGCCGGTGGAGGGATCAATGTGATCTCAGCTCCAGTGATGCCTTTAGGAGTGGCACCACCTATGGCAGTTTTCCTGGTGTAGGTTTGGATATTCTCCCTAGCAGTAGTGGGCATCCTAGGGGTGGCTTCAGAGTAGGATTTAAGATGAATAGAAGGTGGAGGATATGGGTTAGACTGGGTTGGGTTCACCACAGCCTTATCTCCAATGTAGATGAAGAATAATGAGAAAAAGAAGTAAGTGGAGAGACCTTACTAGTGGCAGCTTCAATATTGGCTGGCTCAGCCTTAGCAATGTGCTCAGCTTGAACCTCTGGATCAGCTTGGGAAGCTCCCCTTGATTTGATCCTACTGCTTCACTTTCAGAAGAAGCTGCCTCAGCTATCAGAAGCATGGGTTCACTTAGACCCTCTTGCTCTGGGAAGATGTCATTATTGAACATCTTGGAGTTAAGTGTTGGTGTCAATAACGTATCCTGATCTGCTTCATAGAATGTTGTCCCTTGCTCGGCTTCAAATACGAAGGACAGGTATCTCGTAAATGGTACATGAAGATCCCTTGTGGTCTTCATCACTTGGACCTTGAGCTCGTTGAAGATGAGCTGAGCATAATCTACATTTCTGGCGAAGTACATGTTGTACAACAGCTGCATCTCAAACTCGTTGACCTGGTCCAGTCCTCCAACCTTGGTACCAAGTGAACGAATCACCGTGGACACCATGAAACCCCAATTGGTTGGAAAAGTAGCATTTTTTATTACACCCTCTGTTTGTGGGTGACCCGTCAAGGGTAGAACAGATCTAGCTACCAACCGCGTCACAACAGGCTCGAACTCATCGGATTGAGGGAGTTGAAAAACCACCCTCAACCTCTTTACTGTGAGAATAATGGTCCTCTCTCCATTTAGCACCGTGGCCCGAATTTCGTTGTTATTTTGGTCGTAGACACACGTATACCAAAACTCCAGCAGATGCTGAGGAACGACATGTAATGGTGCTCTAGTGAAAACGAAAGCCAATGGGCATTAAAAAATATATTTACCCATGGTTCGTATCCCCTGTTAATTTTGCGTTGAGGAATTGCAAGGCAGACACGTTGATTGTTGATTTTGATCAACGGAAATCCATTGTTCTTAAACGCAACACCCCTTACCATTCTATCACTAAGATTCAGAATGGTTCCGTCCATCGTTGATATCATAAAATTACAGTGAATAACTGTTCTATTCACGCTGAACAAACTGAAGTCGCACTGAGCGATATTGGATTCGCACTGAGCAATGTTGGGTTTTGTGATCGATGAGACAAAGAATTGCATTGAGCAATTAGTGGTTGTGGAAGGTATAGAGGTAGTTCCAGAAGTATAGTAAGCGTAAACCTCTGAGAGTCGGTTATGGTCGATATATATACCTTTCCGAGGAGAGAGAAAAGTTACCGTTGGAACCCGCTTTTTATCCGTTATGCCGAAAATTTTACGGCTTGATGTAACAGTAATAGGGTAGAAACTTATCATCTTCCAACGGATAAATGTGTAAAATAATATTCTTGACTTACAAAAATATTATAGACACTGTTATATTACACCAATACACAATTGGTATAATACGCTATTTGAGACTGACTCAAATACGCAGAGACACATGAATTAATAACACTTAGTAATTAAAACATATTATTGGACACACCAAATCTGAGTAAACTTATTACTCAATTTAAGTCAAGCAATCAGGTTGATTTGAGCACTCAGCTTGAGATTGATACTCAGCTTGAGTAGAGCACACAACTCAGACTCAATGACACTTAGTCATTTATGTTTGAGACTGACTCAAACATGTAATTTAGCTACAGTAAGTAGTTAAAATATGTTTGTAACTTACCAAATGTGTAAACCTTTCACACAGTTTAAGCACATAGCTCAGACTCAATGACACTTAGTCATTTTGTTTGAGACTAACTCAAACTATATACATATCTTAACCACACTAAGTAGTTAAAATATGTTTGGAACTCATCAAACGTGTGAACTCGTCATTCAGCTTGACAGCTTATTCAGTTTATGAAAACTTAGTTATAAACTAGCACTCAGCTTAAGACACTTAGGCTTTGTCAAACTGAAAACTCAGATTCTAGACACTTAGCTAGGGGTTGAGCATACCCAATTCACTTAGCAGATATTGATATTCACAGAAATATACATAAAATATATATCTGATATCTGACAATATCTGGTTTTTATTAAGAAAATATATCCAAAATGAGCTTTAAATGTTTTATTATTTTATTCAAGGCTATTTCAAGTATACAATACGGAAAAATGGATAACACGCGTCAAAACGAGAAAACACCACGCAAAAAGATGGAGATTTTATGAAAATGAAATTACGCGCCGAGTACCATACCCCAATCCGCGACGCGAACGCAACGGATTCTGTTTCAACATAATGCAAGTTGTCATGGCACAAAAGTCCAGCTGTTAGGGAATCTTGTCAGGTATCTTTCCGCACCACGGAAATAGATCATTACGTGCCGCGTAAACAGTCGAACCTCTCCTATAAATATATGCATTCGTGTTCAGTTGGGGGAGAGCCAGAAATCAATAGCAAAAGCTATGCTATCATATACTCTCGTCCCAGGCTCAGTAGTTTACTAAATCTTAGTTTCTATATGTAATATTTAGCGTAGATTACGTTTACATGTTCGTTAGTTGCTATTTCAAGTTCATTTCCGCATTCCAGAAGCATGTACCTGTATTCCAAGTTCCAGAAACTGTAAGACTCATCTTCCTTCTGTAATCTACATATTGGTACTTTGTTTCCTTAAATATGTATTCGTATTCACGTATTCCAGTCATTATGCGTAGCTAACTTTCCATTACCTCGTTATGATGAATCCAGATTAGTAGAAATATGTAGTTGTTAATCGTAGGTTATTTTACAATGATTTTAATAAAGACATGATATTTCTGAATTAATGAAACATATATTTGGTTATTTTGTATAATATTATCAGTTCATGCGGGTATTCGGCATTGTAAGGGTTGAAAAACCATTTTCTTAGAATATCTGTATCTTTATACATATATGTTCAAACAAACTCATATTTATATGCATTTTCTCATAGACCCACTTGAGGAGTACGGTACATACAAGTTTGGTATGTGTATACAGGGACATTTGTTCATAGTCCCACTTGAGATGTTGAACTGATATATTATCTTAATACCCAAATGTATATCTTCTTACCGGATGTTGACCGACAATGGTATTTACTTTGTCTATTATTTCATTAAGAGATAAATACTGACCTTTTATGTAAAACGGGATAACACCCGGAAAGCTAGGTTTTATCTAACTTATGTTTTAATAATTTAAAGATCAAATCAGGATTATCTATATTTGTGCCTAAAATAATAAATCATGTTGTAACACAATCTTTGTTAAATCAGCCTTTAATAACTGGATTAGTTAACACTACTAATTAATATTGATCTGGAGGATTCATAACTAGGTATCTTGTTTTTCATTTTACTTATTTCAATATGTATTTCTGCTTAATTATTGTTACTTTTAGAGTTGTTAATATTGTCTTAGTTTTATCTGCATGTTCCTTGTAGTTAAATTCCATTCTTCCCCATAATTATTGATAGCTAGACAATAGGTTCGGATTTGAGTAGCAACAGTTATCGCTTACCCGTGTTCGATATAAATCATCGGTCTTACCAGTGCACTATATTATACGTGATGGGTTCTCTACCCAGCCGAGCCGTGGGCACTCGTACCATTGTGAAATCCGGTCCGCACATAAACGCGACACACCAGATATATAAACCTCTTCTCATCAAGTGGTTTAGTAAAGATATCTGCTAATTGGTCATCATTGGAGATAAATTTAATGTCAACTTTACCCTTTTCCACGATGTCCCTGATGAAGTGATGTCGAATTTCAATGTGCTTGGTTCTTGAGTGGTAGACTGGATTGTAACTAATGGCTATAGCACTTTGGTTATCACAGAAGATAGGAGTTTTCTTGAAACTCATACCAAAGTCTTGAAGTTGATGTTGCATCCAAATAATTTAAGCACAACAGCTTCCTGCTGCAACATATTCAGCTTCAGCAGTTGAAGTAGTCACTGAGTCCTGTTTCTTATTAGTCCAGCTTACTAACTTCCCTCCAAGCATTTGACATCCTCCAGTTGTTGATTTTCTATCTAACTTGCACCCAGCATAGTCAGCATCTGAAAAACTAACTAACTCAAATCCAGAGTCCTTTGGATACCAAAGACCTAGATTTGGAGTACCTTTAAGGTACCTAAAGATCCTTTTCACAGCTTGAAGATGTGATTCTTTAGGATCTGACTGATATCTTGCACAAACATATGTAGCAAACATGATATCAGGTCTACTAGCTATCAAATAGAGTAATGAACCAATAACTCCTCTATAGGTAGACTGACACACAGACTTACCATCTGAGTCCTTACTCAGCTTGACAGCAAGTGACATGGGTGTTTTTGTTGGGATTTCTAGGGCACGTAATGGAAGCAAAACAACATGAAAAGCCCATATAATCAAACATACATGGTGAAATCCCAAACATGGATCATACTATATGAATAGAAATGCAACAAAAGGAGAAAGATAAGGAGGTTATACCTGTTAGAAATATACCCATTAATGTACGTACGCCATATGGATCGCTGCTGATGATGTATGGGCCTATTGGGTCATACACCGGGGTCTAAACTGACAGCAACTTAAGTTAAGGGACCAAATATGACAAAAGACAAAAGTTGACATCGCAGGCCGCGTTAGCGCCGCTAACTATTAGGGGTTAGCGCCGCTAAGTCGTAGATGTGTGCGCCGCTACGGCTGCATGTACTTTGTGTCAAATCACTGACAGGGCGCGTTAGCTCCGCTAACCTTTTGAGTTAGCGCCGCTAAACCCCGCCAGTGCCATTTGTCAAATCCACCTCCAAACTAGCCAATGCATGTAGGACTTCTACTCTCGATGCTTGGCCAGTTGAGAGGGTTATTATCCGATTCTGGAGCCAGTAGAGAGAAATGAGTTCATTTGTTTTGCTCTCTTCCTCTCTTTTCTCTCTAACAAATATACACACTCTTTGGTGCTACTAAGACCAAGAGAGTATTGATTCAAGAGAGTTATTTCTAGAAGATTGTGGTCTCGTTGTTGCTGTTCCAGAGTGCTTTTCGTGGTGAAGAAGCACGAAGGCTCGCTAGCTCGTGTGGTTGGACGTGTTACCGGGGTACTACCCATTAGTCGATCCGCATTTCGATCTTGGAGCATCATAACCACGAGATTTGCAGAATTCTGGAGCTAAGGAGGCTGGTATTATCTTCTAACCTCTTTACATGTTGCTATTTTTGTTACATAGAATTGATCCATAATTGGGATTTCATGCTTTGAACACTTTTGTACATTAAGTTGATGATGTTTACGCTTCCGCTGCATGTTCACGAGATCCCAACAGTGGTATCAGAGCCACATCTATGTAAAAATTGCACATGGTGGCTCAAGAAACCCGAAATCAAATTGTTTGTAATCTGCCGTTTGGGTTAGCGCCGCTAAGTTGTGGTTAGCGACGCTAAGTTTTTAGCGTTAGCGGCGCTAACTGTTTTGAAAATTGTTTTCGAAAATTTTGATTTAAACAGTTTTGATATCGGGATTTTTGGGTTTTTACCTTCTGGAATTTTCTTCCAAAGGTATCTTGCTTGAAAGACCCGAAGCCAAAATGTTTGTTTTCTGTTCGAGCTGGGTTAGCGGCGCTAACTAGAGTTAGCGGCGCAAACTCAATATTGTTAGCTGCGCTATCGCGCTTTAACAGTTTTGGTTTCAAAATTAAAAACAGTTTTGGTCTCGGGAATTATGGCAATTTTGTAATTCTGGAATTTTGTTCCAGATTTAGTATTGGTAATTTTGTTACCATTTTAGTATGTTTGGTTGTATGTGGTAGATTTGAAATTGGTAACCTTGCCTTTGACCTTGTGGTTGACTTTGTGTGTTTGGATGCAATTTGGTGATTTTAATCACAATATGGGCTGTAATATTTATTAATTCAGTTTGTATGTAATAATATTGTGGCTTGCATGTCATTTCATTCATCCGTGTATTTGTACTAGATAAATAGGAAATTTTGTGGCTTGTACGCCATTTCAATTTCTTTTGTATGTTTTGTACGTTTTGTACGTTTGGATGAAGACACACAAAAAGGAGTCAAAAGTAGATGGAGGATGACCATAGAAGCATGTGGAATCCAATGGAGATAGTGGTTCTAGTGGGAGCTCGCATCGGAGTCCTTTTGTCCCTTAGTTTGACGATGTTCTACCCGTTTTGGCTCACGGGAAGAACGCATAGGATTTTGGCAAGGGTTACCAATTTATTTCGAAAAATTAATAAAATCACAAGAGATTTGGTAAAAATGGTTTGCAACTCTCGCGCGCTCACATACAAGATTAACTCACCTAGTGGAAATAGGTTTTGTCACTAAACAAGTTAATCTGTAACCAAGCCGAAAACAAAAACCCATTTTTCATAAAACGTAAATCTTGCACCATCCGTAAGTCGATACCACCCGAATCTAGATATATGGGTTTTGGTTGTCGAGCTTAGCACGAGCCAACTCTCATAAAACTGTGTGGAAGGTGCGTGTGACAAATTCACAATTTTGGTTGTCGAGCTTAGCACGAGCCAACTTTGGTGGATTTGTTACCGTATGTCTTGACGGACGATTTACAATTGCAAATTAAAATCCTTGAGTGATTGTCGAGCTTAGCAAGAGTCAACCAAGAATTTTAATTTGGAATTGGTGTAAGTAGGGATCAAACATGCCAAACGACCGATGGTTGTCGTAGGATCCCGCAAGTGTCTAAGAGTTGCAATAGAGATTGCAATCGGTAAGATGGTTATCGGCCTAAATAGCTCGATGAAGTGATCCGCGGCAACCCCGTCATGGATTTGAGTGAAATATGGTTCTTAGCCATTGTTAAAATATTTTTCGAGGCAATATGGGTAATTATTTTAATGAGGATTAAATGAAACTAACTAATTCACGTACTCTCTTTAATTATAGAATGTCGAATCAAAACCACAACACGTCGAACTTTTCACTTCGTATGTTCCTACAAAGGAAGAAACTCACGGGAGTGAACTTTGTTGACTGGATTAGGCAATTGAGGATTGTCCTACGTGCCGAGTCTAAGTTGCACATCCTTGAGGAACCCCTTCCTGAACCACCTGCTATCAATGCGGAATGGACCATCCGATACGCGTATGAAAAGCCTGTTCGGGATACGCACGATGTTGCTAGCCTCATGTTATCAAGTATGAGCTCGGAAGTGCGAAAGCAATTTGAGCACATGACTGTGTATGACATGATTAATAAGCTGAAGGAAGTATTCCAACAGCAAGTTAGGCAAGAACATTATGAGTGTGTTAAAAATCTAACCGGTTGTAAGATGCGGGAAGGCAGGAGTGTAAGTGCCCATGTTTTGAAGATGAAGTCATACATGGACCAGATGGATAGGCTTGGTTTTCCTATAGGGAGGGAGCTCGGTGTGAACTTCATACTTCAGTCTCTGCCTGTGTCATATGAAAAGTTTGTTATGGAATATCATATGCATGGAAAGGAAATATCTATAGATGAATTACATGGAATGTTGAAGGTTGTAGAATCTAACATGTCCAAGCATGAATCATCCTCATCCACTGCTATTCATGGTTCTAAGGAACAACTTTTAGCCAAAAAGAAGAAATTGATCCCATCGAATGAAGAAGTTGGAGTATCCAAGCTTGCTTCAAGTTTTGAGTCTATGGACATTGATGATGTGCCTAAAGAGACTCAACATGGGGTGGTTTGCTACTTCTGCGGTAGATTTGGGGATTAGGGCCGTCATGTCTGCCCTCCGTGCTGAGAGGATATAAAACTTCTCAGACAAGAGAGTGTTAATTTTCCTACTTGAGGTACATTCATGATTACACTTCATTTCTATTCCTTAATAAGCTGGGTTGTTTACCCGAGCTATATGACTCACGTTTGTTACAAATTTGTTTTTGTTACAAAGTGTAGGTCTGTTTGTTGCAAGAAGGAAGAGCTTGAAGAACCAGATCTCTGAAGAAGAAATTTTGTTGATTGTCTTCTTCAAGAGAATTGGGAGTATTGGTCTCGCCATTAATTCCGGATTAATTATTACTTTTGTATGTACGCCCTGCGTGGCAAGACTCGCTTTATTGTATGTTCTTTTGAAGATGATGGATATTTTTGTATCTTGTATTTTTGTTTAAAAGATTTTTCATTCTGATGGTTTAATTTCATTTTCTATCCATGTCTAAGTTTATGTGTTATTTTGACCATTTTGGTGCACAAATACACATTTGATGACGATGGATGTTGCTTGTATTTGAAACAATTTTGAAAAATTATTTTGAGATGTTTTATGAAAAACTTATCCATATCATTGCATACATAAAGACACGTTATAAGTAATAAGGCAATCGTGAAATAATTGATTCTTAGAACCAAAAGTGGTTTGGATACATTAAGTATATGGCATAATCAAACTTGACCAAGTAAACAACATTTACATCACTTAGATCCATGTGATTAGGATCTTTGTAAAAGTTTAGCTTCGGGCTAAATGAAAGATGCAAATCTTGCTTATTGGACTAGGATGATTAAGAAATCTTTCACCAGTATTGGTAGGAAGGATTATGACTTGCTGGATTTTGATCACACTTGTGTGGATAATCCGCTCAAGTATGTCATGTATAGTGACACTAGTGAAATTCTCCATCACCATCTTTATGATAGTAGTTGGGAGAATGTTTAACTAGATAAGGGGTTTGTGTCTGAAACCCGGAGGTGTTCGGAAATAACCTTAAGAAATTGGGAATCAATAAGGGCATATAGATATCGATTCTTAGATCTAGATAAGATGCTAAGTTTCTATTATCTATATTGATTTTAACATGAAATGAATTATGGGTTTATCCCATACTTCGTTTACTCTAAGAAACACATTTTGTACATGGTGTTACTTTAAAGAAAAACCGGATATCTTTGTTGATGATCTGGTAAAAGGCAGGCCTTAAAGATGTATTCAATATGATTGGTATACAATATTTTATGAACCAAGTCCTCAATCTAAAAACACGACATTATGGTCACTTAAGCATCAAATGAGATTTTGACTAGAAAGAGTCATTTGCTTGTCGATCTCATAACTTAAAATTATCCATTCTACATTTAGTGGGAGATGGATGAATTATAAGTTGATGCTTGTATATTTAAGTAGTTCATCTGAGTTTTGGATAATTGTTTCTTGAACTTATGGGAACCATGTTTGGTAGCTCAAAAGGGAGAGGACAATTTACAAAAGCATTCCAATGGAAGAACGTAAAACTTAAATAAGAGACCTAATGTTGACACTAGCATTTAATAAACATATAGATGCTGGTAAAACCTGACAATATCCATTGCTTCTTTAAATCTGATGGAAATCAAGAAGGCTGTTTAGATATGAGGTTGTCATGTTTTAGTAACAGCAGCTTGATGGTAAATCATTGTGATGTTACCATTCATCGGAAGCATAGTGGGACCCTGAGTTCACTAGTGAATAAAACAAGGGAATGGTATACATAGATGTAATCTATTTGCTGCATCCAAGTACTTGACTTGGGTTAATCCCACACCTAAGGT
This sequence comes from Pulicaria dysenterica, assembly GCA_947179395.2. Classification (NCBI taxonomy): domain Eukaryota; kingdom Viridiplantae; phylum Streptophyta; class Magnoliopsida; order Asterales; family Asteraceae; genus Pulicaria; species Pulicaria dysenterica. The sequence continues at coordinate 26,817,670 of OX359294.1, read as the reverse complement.
GTAATCCGAGAAGGGTGAAGGGACTAACATATATGCAATTATAGACAACTTCAACTACCGACTAGAGACAAAGTGTTTCATATTGTTTAAATATGGAAACATGTTCTAGTAGTTATGTTGAAGATAATTTGGATAAAGTGAAATATTGTTGTAACCTTGCGGAAACAAGTTGGTTCACATGGACGTAAAAGACCTGTATCCTTCAAAGGATTAAGTTGAGGAAATGCTTGAGGCACATTCCAAGGGTCCCATACATCCATAATATCCAGATTAGGTCTGGATAATGTGAAACTTCGTTGTTACATTATGGAAACAAATATGTTCACATGGAAATAAGAAGACCAAGATCCTTCGCAGGGTTAAGTTGAGGAAATGTTTGAAGCATGTTCTGAGGTCTAATATATCCATAATATCCAAGTTATGTCCATGACTAAAGTCAGCAAAACTTGCATCTTGTGGCTGTAATTCTGCTTTTCAAGAAAGTCATAGGAATGAGTTTTCTAGAAAGCATAGATTGAGCCAGATACCCTTGTCAGGGCTAGTGGGAGCTTCATGTGTTCCTAGTAAAATATGCTCAATGAAAATAATGTCCTAATTTAGGGTTGTTCTACAACCTAATGTTGGAATTATTTTTATATGAATATGTATAGAAGAATATGTAATCAAGTGGAGTTTAGATTCAAGAAATACTGATATATGTTCTTGATGTTTGACGTAAATAGAGTTGTCTTGAGTAAGTTATTACTGCAAGCAAATCTATACTTGTGAAACTGTCGATTTAATCGAAGTTTTGAATATTAAAATATGTGGTGTAGATACGACATTGAGATTCAATGAGTGTCATTGACCCTATTGTGTACTTTGGTAACATAAAGGGTATGTCGACTCTAATAAAAATGAGTGTCAATAACTCTATTGTATACTTCGGTTACATTGAGAGTATGACGACTCTGATAGTCATAAGTGTCATTAATCCTATTGTAGACTTCGGTAACATTGAGGATATGACGACTATGATAACCTTGTGTATGATCTAGTTGATAAACACTTTGCAAGTGGTTTTATAAGAGAATACAAAAGAGTACAAAGGGATATTGTGAAGATGATCCCATGATTAAGCCGTTGTCAAATTCTAGTGATGAATATCATACTAGGTATAATAGCATTGTTAATGCTTATGACTAGGCTTGAATTTCGTTTTAGTAAATGTTTGATTTACTTATATGCTTTGGGAATGGTAAGCAGTACTGCTAACCGATGATTGTATCAATATATAGTGAAGACTATATATACGCATGATGCGGTTACCTTCATTGGTCTATACTGTGTTCCATCTTAGCATGTTTAACCACTTCCCAGAATGTTTATACATTCTAAATTTCCACAGCCAGTCATTCTTCAAGGGAAGGAAGCTTGAATTAAGGCTGAGGTTAGGTATTGGTTAGGCATTAATCAAGGATTGAATGCATGAAACGCAACAGTAACCTGTGCTTGAAAGGAGTTTCAAATAACTGGAACACCCACACACGTAGTTCGTAACTGGCTACTATAAAGGGAATAGTTAAGTAAGATAAGGTCCACGCTATGGGGTTGTACAGTCAACGGAATTTGTTCCTCTGGTATGAGAGATTGTTAGAATCTGCCCGATAATATATGTACGCCTTAAAGCACTGCTGATGATGTATGAGCCTATAAGGGTCACACACCGGGGTCTAACATGACAGCAAATAAAGTTGAGGGATCAAAGATGGCAAAAGTAGAAGTTGGCAATGCAGGCCACGTTAGCGCCGCTAACTATAACGAGTTAGCGCCGCTAACTGTTAGAGGTTAGCGCCGCTAAGGCTGCATGTGCTTTATGTCATATCGAAGTCAGGCCGCGTTAGCGTCGCTAGCGGGTTAAGGTTAACGCCGCTAACTCTTGGTTAGCGCCGCTAACCATGCATGGGCCTTATGTCATATCGACCTCCACTTGCAGCCAATTGAGGTGAGAGTCTAGAATAATCTTGGCCGGTTTTGGGGAGCTTAAGTGGCATTCCAGAAGTCTATATAAGGCTTGGTTGCTGGAACAAATATTCTCTCTTGGCCAAATTTTCTCTCTTCCACCATAACCCACATATCTCTCTCTCACTTAATACCTAGTGTTGGTGATTTAGTGAGCAAGAAATTTCGAGTTCCAGTAGTTTATTTGCTGTCCTTGTGTGAGAATTCCAGTGAAGTTCTCGTGCAAGCTTGCTAGCACTTGTTGTTGGACTCATTCCCGGGGTGTGATTTCGAAGAAGGACAAGAAGAAGGAGGTTCTTGCTTTTACCACCAAGTTCAGCCACCAACAAGGACTTTGCTGGAGCTAAGGAGCTTGTATAACTCCCTTTCCTTCTTGTTTAGTTGCTATTTGTTACATAGAGTAGATCCATGCTTGGGATTTCATAGTTTTTAACACTTGCATGCATGTTTTATGTTATTCTCGCTTCCGTTGCGTGTTCTTGAAATCCCAACAGTGGTATCAGAGCCACCTCTATGTTAGAATAGCACTTGGTGGCTTGAAAAACCCTAAATCAAAGTGTTTGTATTCTGCCGTTAGGGTTAGCGGCGCTATCCTAGAGTTAGCGGCGCTAAGTCTCTAGGGTTAGCGGCGCTAACGCCACTGGAAAATTGTTTTCGAAAATCTTGAATAAAACAGCTTAGGTCTCGGGATTTTTAGCACTTGTACCTTCTGGAAATTTGTTCCAAAGATGTTTTTCATCTTGTTCCAGTAGTAGCATGATTTGTTTGGTTGTATATGTTAACATGAGTTGGTAATCTTGCCTTGGCCCATATGGTTGATGTGTGTTGTGCATGTAATTTGGTGGTTTTGATCCACATTTGGGGCTGTAAATTTATTAAATTCAGTTTGATTGTAATAATTTGTGGCTTGCATGCCATTTCATTCATCCATGGACAAGTAATAGATAAATAGGAAAATTATGTGGCTTGTATGCCATTTATATTTTCTATTGTATTGTATATTGTATGATGGAGAGATGAAGACACAAGAGGAGGCAAAACAAGATGGAGCATGGTGCCCTTAGAAGCCAAAGAAATCCGATGGCAATGGTGGTTCTAGTGGGAGCTCGCGTCGAGTTTGTTTTGTCCCTTAGATTGACCGAGTTCTTCCCGTTTTGGCTCACGGGAGGAATGCATAGGTTTTATGGCAAGAATTACCGACTATGTTGTATATTGCGTGTGATGTGATTTTATAATTCTATGCATGGATTGTAGGTTTCGCATGCTAGAAAATTTTTTGATAAAAATTAATAAAATCACAATAGTTTTGTTAAAAATGGTTTCCTCTCGCGCGCGATCACATACATTGATTAACCCACCTAGTGAAAATAGGATTTGTCACTAATAAGTTAATCAAAACCAAACCGGAAACAAAAGGCCCGTTTTTCCACAAAACGTAAATCATGCACCATCCGTAAGTCGATACCACCCGAATCTAGTCTTATGAGATTTGGTTGTCGAGCTTAGCACGAGCCAATTCTCATGAAACTGTGTGGAAGGTGAGTGTGGCAAATTCACAACTTTGGTTGTCGAGCTTAGCACGAGCCAATTTTGGTGGATTTGTTACCGTATGTCTTGACGGACGATTTGCAATTTTAGGTTTGAAATCTTGGTTAATTGTCGAGCTTAGCACGAGTTAACAAAAATTTCAAAACTTAAAATTGGTGCAAGAAGGGATCAAACATGCCAAACGACCATTGGATGTCGCAGGATCCCGCATGTACTAAGGATTGCAATTGGCAAAATGGTTGCCGACCTAAATAGTTTTATCATGTGATCCGCGGTAACCCCGTCACATGGTAGGATGAAATACGGTTCTTAGCCTTGTTTAACTAATTCTTATTGGGTAAATTATTAAACAAGATAAAATATCATAATAACTAATATCTACTTTGCAAATTTTAGATGGCATCAACAAGCGCAACAAACACCACCACCAACGTTTCTCTTAGGGTTTACCTTGAAAAGGAGAAACTCGATGGTAGCAATTTCATGGATTGGCATAGACAACTGAGGTTGGTCTTACGCTATGACGGAAAGTTGCATACCGTAGAGGAACCCCTCCCCGAGGCACCTCCTGCCGGTGCAACAAGGGCTATCCGTGAGGCGTATGAAAAACGTCTCAAGGAGACTGAGGAAGTCACGTGCCTTATGTTGAGCACGATGAACCAAGATTTGCAAAAGCAAATGGATCATCTTAGTGCTTACGACTTGCTCGTGCAGCTAAAGGACATGTTCCAGCAGCAGGCGAGGCAAGAGAGGTACGAGTGCCTCAAGACAACCCTTGCTTCCAAGATGCAAGAGGGTGGGAACGTGAGCGCGCATGTGTTGCGTATGAAAGCAAACATCGAGCGCATGGAGAAGTTGGGTTTTACCATAGGGAGGGAGATGGCGGTTGATTTAATCCTCCAATCCCTGCCCGGTGCGTATGATCAATTCGTTATGAGTTATCATATGCACAGCATGGATAAAACCTTGATGGAACTTCATGGTATGTTGAAGACCGCTGAGTCTAGCATGACCAAGAACAAGCCATCCTCCTCCACCTCTCATGTTCTCGCCATCTGGGAAGGCCGCATCACGAAGAAGAAGGCCGCCTCTTCCTCTAAAAGGAAGGGAAAGGGAAAGGTTGGCGGGGCCAAACCTAACCCGGCCTCCGAGGGCAAGGGCAAGGGGAAACTTCCCCAAGCCAAGGTTCCGGAGGATGCGGAGTGCTTTTTCTGCGGGGGCAAGGGCCATTACCGCCGTACCTGCCCAAAGTACCTGGAGGGACTCAACAAGCTCAAGGCAATGAGCATATCGGGTCCGGATACGTCAGGTACGTTCATGATAGAACTCCACCATACTTCTACTTCTAAAGGCTGGGTATTGGATACTGGCTGTGGCACTCACATATGTAATATGGTGGAGGTGCTAAGGGAAAGTAGGAGCTTGGAGCGGGGAGAACTGGATCTTGTCATGGGAAACTCGGAAGTTGTCCCAGTGGAAGCTAAAGGAGATTTGAAGCTTTCATTCAAGACCGGTTTTTCTATTTTTTTAAAGGATGTATGCTATTCGCCCAATGTGGCTAGAAACATTATTTCTTTTCACAAGTTGTATGATGATGGTTTTGATTTTAAATTTGTAAGTGGTACAATCATTTGCTTTAAAAATGAAATTGTTTATTTTAAAGCTCTACCATGTCATGGCATATATGAGGCAAATGCATACATTGAATCAAGACAATCTATCATGAATATTGATTCTGACTCCAAAAATGGTTTGGATAAATATTCCATGTGGCATAGTCGTCTTGGCCATATAAACAAGACTCGTATCACCAAGCTCCAAGTGGATGGGATCTTGGATCAAATGAAGTATGCGAATCTTGCTTATTGGGCAAAATGACAAAAGCACCCTTCACGGGAACAAGTGAGAGGGGAAAATACCTTTTAGACATAATCCATACGGATGTATGTGGACCTTTCAAGCATGTCACAAGGAATAATTCAAGATACTTCGTAACCTTTATAGATGATTATAGTAGGTACGGGTATGTCTATCTTGTTAAACACAAGAATGAAACCTTTGAGGTGTTCAAGACATTCCAAAACGAAGTTCAGAATCAGTTGGGCAAGACTATAAAGATACTCCGGTCTGATAGAGGTGGAGAGTATCTTAGTACCGAATTCGTCGATCATCTTAAAAATTGTGGAATTGTTTCACAATTAACACCTCCGAGGACTCCACAATTAAATGGAGTCGCTGAGAGGAGGAACAGGACTTTGCTTGATATGGTAAGGTCCATGATGTGTCGAGCAGAGGTACCTATTAGTTTCTGGGGATATGCCTTAGAAACGGCGGTAAGAATCCTTAACCTCGCACCAACCAAGAAAGTTGCTAAAACACCTTATGAAATGTGGCATGGTAAGAAACCGACACTTTCATACCTACGAGTTTGGGGTTGTCAAGCCTACGTGAGACGTGAGGCTGAAGACAAACTTGAACCTCGTTCAGAAAGGTGTTATTTTATCGGATATCCTCCTAACGGTGTTGGATATTTATTTTATAAACCTTCAGAGAACAAGGTATTTGTTGCTCGAAGGGCATTCTTCCTTGAAAGGGAGTTGCTATCCAAACATGGCAGTAAGGAAGTTGACCTTGAGGAAGATCAAGGGTCGGCCGATAAGGGACTTGAGGTTGGCACTAGCCAAAATACCGAGCAAGATAACGCTGCGGTACCTGACACTCTTGCAACGTCTACTCCTAGGCGTTCCAGTAGGACTCGTTTTGAGCCAGAGAGATATGGGTTTCTCATATCTGAGGGCAATGAGTTATTGGTGGATCATGATGATCCCACCAGCTACAAGGAAGCCATGGCAGGCCCTGAGTCTGCTCAATGGAGGAAGGCGATGGAGAGCGAGATGCAATCTATGTCGGATAACCAGGTTTGGGAACTGGTTGATCCTACACCAGGGATAAAACCCGTTGGGTGTAAATGGGTTTTTAAGAGGAAACCCGGCATAGATGGAACCTTGGATATCTTCAAAGCCCGACTGGTGGCGAAGGGTTTCACTCAGACGCAAGGAATTGATTATGATGAAACCTTCTCCCCAGTGGCCATGTTGAAGTCAATCAGGATACTACTTGCCATTGCTGCGTTTCATGATTATGAAATTTGGCAAATGGATGTAAAGACCGCCTTCCTTAATGGGAAGCTTAATGAGGAGGTGTATATGAGACAGCCTGACGGTTTTGAACATCCAAAGTATCCAAACAAGGTTTGTAAGCTTATGAAGTCCATTTATGGACTTAAGCAAGCATCTCGAAGCTGGAATCTTTGCTTTGATGAGAAAATCAAAGAGTTTGGTTTTTCAAAGAGTAAAGATGAACCTTGCGTATATGTCAGGGCTAGTGGGAGCACCTTAGTCTTCTTGGTTCTATATGTAGATGATATTCTACTTATTGGAAATCATATCCCAAGCTTAAGAAGTGTCAAAGCTTGGCTAGGGAATTGCTTTTCAATGAAGGATCTAGGCGATGCGAGCTGTATTCTGGGTATAAAGATCTATAGAGATAGATCAAGAAGGCTATTAGGGCTTTCTCAAAGTGCATACATAGAAAAGGTCGTGAGACGCTTTAAGATGGAGGAATCCAAGAAAGGAAACCTCCCTATGTTGCATGGTTAGACTTTGAGTAAAACTCAATGTCCTACCTCCAAGGAGGAGATAGAAGTAATGAAGCGAGTACCATATGCTTCGGCTGTGGGCTCGACCATGTACGCCATGCTATGCACTCGTCCTGATGTGTCATGTGCTTTAAGCATGACTAGTAGATATCAGGCGAACCCAGGAGAACCTCACTGGAGGGCAGTGAAGAACATTCTTAAGTACTTGAGACGTACAAAAGAGATGTTCTTGGTATATGGTGGGGAAGAAGAGCTGAGAGTAAAGGGTTACTCGGACGCTAGCTTCCAAACTGACAGGGATGACTGCCGATCTCAATCGGGGTTTGTGTTCCTGTTAAATGGTGGTGCTGTCAGCTGGAGGAGCTCAAAACAAGACACGGTGGCTGATTCGACTACCGAATCGGAGTACATTGCGGCTAGTGAAGCAGCAAAAGAAGCCATGTGGATGAAGAAATTCATCCAAGATCAACAAGTGGTTCCAAGCATCGCTGACCCTATTGAGATCTTTTGTGACAATGAGGGTGCGGTGGCTTTGGCAAAGGAACCAAGGGCTCATAAGAGGACAAGACACATTTCGCGCAAATACCACTTTATTCGGGATGTAATTGAAAGTGGTGAAGTCATCATTAGCAGAGTAGCATCGAATGGAAACTTGGCAGATCCATTCACTAAGCCGTTACCGCAAGCAGCTCATGAATCTCACACTAGAGGGATAGGTGTAAGATTTGCTAGCGATTTGGCTTGAGTTGTATATATTAGTTTATTTGGTATGTATTTATTTATTTAGGGAACGATACAGACTGTATTGTAATTATGCTTGTTTCGATATGCGAGTGATTCGGTTACATTCATAAGACTTTACTGTGTTCCATCTTAGCATGTTTAACCACATCCCAGAATGTTTATACATTCTAAATTTCCACAGTCAGTCATTCTTCAAAGGAAGGAAGTTTGAAATAAGGCTGAGGTTAGGTGTTGGTTATGCATTAATCAAGGATTGAATGCATGAAACGCAACAGTAACCTGTGCTTGAAAAGGAGTTTCAAGTGACTGGAAGACCCACACCCAAGTTTACTTCATGGATTATAGTCACGAGTAACTTGGGATGATAAAATCTTACATCCTCAGACCCGAGATGTATGAATCGCTATATCATAGTTCTTACTTGCTTTAGCCATTTTCAAAAGCAGTTCGTAAATGACTGTGATAAAAGGGAATGACTAGGTAAGTCAAGAGGTATGGTATGGGATTATGCAGTCAAAGGGATTTGTTCCTCCTGTATAAGAGATATCCCTGGGCCCCTCGATGATTGGGAGCTGACGCCAAAATATTGCATGGCCATGTACAAGGAATATTGATTGAGAATCAGATATGTCCTTACTTTTTGGTCACCACCAATCAAGATCGAGAAACATAATCGTGAACGATCTGGAGATTGACATTTATTAATCCATGTCTCGTGTTCACAAGGATATCGCGAACAAAAGGATGTCTAAGATCACTTATCTAGGACCACTACTTTGAGTATGATGGTTTTCTGCAGGCATTCAGAACTCATACAGACTTGGGGGCATTGATGCTTTGCTAGAGGCCGCTCTTTGTCTGTGCTTGCCTGGGTACAGTATATTATGTGCATGTGGGAGTTTGTTAGAATCTGCCCGATAATATATGTATGCCTTAAAGCACTGCTGATGATGTATGAGCCTATAAGGGTCACACACCGGGGTCTAACATGACAGCAAATAAAGTTGAGGGATCAAAGATGGCAAAAGTGGAAGTTGGCAATGCAGGCCACGTTAGCGCCGCTAACTATAACGAGTTAGCGCCGCTAACTGTTAGAGGTTAGCGCCGCTAAGGCTGCATGTGCTTTATGTCATATCGAAGTCAGGCCGCGTTAGCGTCGCTAGCGGGTTAAGGTTAGCGCCGCTAACTCTTGGTTAGCGCCGCTAACCATGCATGGGCCTTATGTCATATCGACCTCCACTTGCAGCCAATTGAGGTGAGAGTCTAGAATAATCTTGGCCGGTTTTGGGGAGCTTATGTGGCATTCCAGAAGTCTATATAAGGCTTGGTTGCTGGAACAAATATTCTCTCTTGGCCAAATTTTCTCTCTTCCACCATAACCCACATATCTCTCTCTCACTTAATACCTAGTGTTGGTGATTTAGTGAGCAAGAAATTTCGAGTTCCAGTAGTTTATTTGCTGTCCTTGTGTGAGAATTCCAGTGAAGTTCTCGTGCAAGCTTGCTAGCACTTGTTGTTGGACTCATTCCCGGGGTGTGATTTCGAAGAAGGACAAGAAGAAGGAGGTTCTTGCTTTTACCACCAAGTTCAGCCACCAACAAGGACTTTGCTGGAGCTAAGGAGCTGGTATAACTCCCTTTCCTTCTTGTTTAGTTGCTATTTGTTACATAGAGTAGATCCATGCTTGGGATTTCATAGTTTTTAACACTTGCATGCATGTTTTATGTTATTCTCGCTTCCGTTGCGTGTTCTTGAAATCCCAACAGAGATATCCCTAGGCCCCTCGATGATTGGGCGCTGACACCAAAATAAGCATGGCCATGCACAAAGGAATATTGATTGAGAATCAGATATGTCCTTAAATTTTGGTCACCACCAATCAAGATCGAGTAACACCAATCAAGATTTGAAGTACCTTTAAGGTACCTAAAGATCCTTTTCACAGCTTGAAGATGTGATTCTTTAGGATCTGACTGATATCTTGCACAAACATATGTAGCAAACATGATATCAGGTCTACTAGCTATCAAATAGAGTAATGAACCAATAATTCCTCTATAGGTAGACTGACACACAGACTTACCATCTGAGTCCTTACTCTGCTTGACAGCAGGTGACATGGGTGTTTTTGTTGGGATTTCTAGGGCACGTAATGGAAGCAAAACAACATGAAAAGCCCATATAATCAAACATACATGGTGAAATCCCAAACGTGGATCATACTATATGAATAGAAATGCAACAAATGGAGAAAGATAAGGAGGTTATACCTGTTAGAAATATGCGCATTAATGTACGTACGCCATATGGATCGCTGTTGATGATGTATGGGCCTATTGGGTCATACACCGGGGTCTAACCTGACAACAACTTAAGTTAAGGGACCAAATATGACAAAAGACATAAGTTGACATCGCAGGCCGTGTTAGCGCCGCTAACTATTAGGGGTTAGCGCCGCTAAGTCCTAGATGTTAGCGCCGCTACGGCTGCATGTACGTTGTGTCAAATCACTGACAGGGCGCGTTAGCGCCGCTAACCTTTTGAGTTAGCGCCGCTAAACCCCGCCAGTGCCATTTGTCAAATCCACCTCCAAACTATCCAATGCATGTAGGACTTCTACTCTCGATGCTTGGCCAGTTGAGAGGGTTATTATCCGATTCTGGAGCCAGTAGAGAGAAATGAGTTCATTTGTTTTGCTCTCTTCCTCTCTTTTCTCTCTAACAAATATACACACTCTTTGGTGCTACTAAGACCAAGAGAGTATTGATTCAAGAGAGTTATTTCCAGAAGATTGTGGTCTCGTTGTTGCTGTTCCATAGTGCTTTTTGTGGTGAAGAATCACGAAGGCTCGCTAGCTCGTGTGGTTGGACGTGTTACCGGGGTACTACCCATTAGTCGATCCGCATTTCGATCTTGGAGCATCATCACCACGAGATTTGCAGAATTCTGGAGCTAAGGAGGCTGGTATTATCTTCTAACCTCTTTACATGTTGCTATTTTTGTTACATAGAATTGATCCATAATTGGGATTTCATGCTTTGAACACTTTTGTACTTTAAGTTGATGATGTTTACACTTCCGCTGCGTGTTCACGAGATCCCAACAATACCAGCCTCCTAAGCTCTAGAAACGTTGGTGTTGATGAAGAACTTTCCCCTTCTCCCTTCAACGAATCGACTATGGTGTGATATCTCGGTAACACGCACATCTCTTGTGCTAGCAAGCTTCTTCTGATTCTTCTCTCCAAAAAATCACTTGAAGAACAGAAACTAATAAACCAAGAACAATTTCCTGGAGCAAAACTCTCTCTTGAACTCTCTAAGTCTTGAGGCACTTAAGAGTATATGAGAATTGTGTGTGTGGCTAAGAGAGACAAATGAGGACATCTTAGGGTGTTTTTATAAGCTCCCAGACTTCACTAGGTATACCCTAAGCCGGCCAAACTCGAATAAGCATATTTCATGCATTGGTTAAGTGGAGAGGTGATTTGACAAAAAGTCATGTCTGACCGTAGCGGCGCTAACCTAGAGTTAGCGGCGCTAACCTATAAGGGTTAGCGGCGCTAACGCGGCCTGTCAGATGACATGACACAAAGTACATGTAGCAGTAGCGACTCTAACCCATAAGTGTTAGCGGCGCTAACACCTTATGGTTAGCGGCGCTAACCATGCCTGCGATGTCAACTTTTGTTTTTTGTCAATTTTGGTTCTTTTACTTTAGTTGTTGTCAGATTTGACCCTGGTGTATGACCCAATAGGCCCATACATCATCGGTAGTGATTTAAATGGTGTACTCGTATCAGTGGACATATTCTAACAAACTCCCACTTGCACACGATGCACCATTTTTCATAAACCACAGACAATGAGCTGCCTCTAGCAAAACATCATTTCCCCCAAGTCAGTATGGGTTTCGTTATCCAGAATAAAACCTATTCACAAAGAAAGGTCCTATAGATAAGTGATCTTAAACATCCTTTTGTTCACGATATCCGTGTGAACACGAGACATGGATTAAATGTCAATCTCCAGATCGTTCACGATTGTGTTTCTCGATCTTGATTAGTGGTGACCAAAAGTTAAGGACATATCTGATTCTCAATCAATATTCCTTGTGCATGGCCATGCAAAATTTTGGTGTCAGCTCCCAATGATCGAGGGGCCCAGTGATATCTCTCATATCAGAGGAACAAATCCCCTTTGACTGTATAACCCTATACCATGCTTCTTGACTTGTCTAGTCATTTCCTTTATCATAGCCAGTTACGAGCTGCTTTTGAAAATAGCTAAAGCAAGAAAGAAGTATGATATAGCGGTTCATACATCTTAGGTCTAAGGACGTAAGATATTATCATCCCAAGTTACTCGTGACTATAATCCATGAAGTATACTTGGGTGTGGGTCTTCCAGTCACTTGAAACTCTTTTCAAGAACAGATAGGCATTGCTCCTTAATTCGACCATATTGAATTCAAGGTCAAATGCTTATCTCAGTCTTAATTCAATCTTCCTTCCACAAGATCGACTGACTGTGGAAAGTTCGAAATATAGAATAATATTTCTGGAAGTATTTAAACATTCTAAGATGGAACACAGTAGAGTCTTATGAATGTAACCGTATCATACGCATATATAATCTCCATTACATATCAAAACAAGCATAAGTTACAATACTGTCTTTATCGTTCCCAAAATATAGAATAATTTACATATCAAACAAACTAAATAATTAACTCAAGCCAAATCGCTAGAAAATCTTACACCTATAGCACTAGTGTGAGAATCATGAGCAGCTTGCAATAACGGCTTCGTGAATGGATCCGCAAGATTTCTATCTGATGCTCCTCTGCTTATGATGACTTCTCCACTTTCAACTACCTCTCGTATAAAGTGGTATTTGCGCAATATGTGCCTTGTTCTCTTGTGAGCTCTTGGTTCTTTTGCCAAAGCCACTGCACCCTCATTGTCACAAAATATCTCAACAGGGTCAGTAATGCTTGTAATCATTTGTAGATCTTGGATGAATTTCGTCATCCACACGGCCTCCTTTACGGCTTCACTTGCCGCAATGTATTCCGACTCAGTAGCCGAGTCAGCCACCGTGTCTTGCTTCGAGATCTTCCAGCTGACAGCACCACCGTTTAATAGGAATTCAAACCCCGATTGAGATCGGCAGTCATCCCTATCAGTTTGGAAGCTAGCGTCCGAGTAACCCTTTACTCTCATCTTTTATTCGCCACCATATACTAAGAACATCTCTTTCGTATGCATAAGGTATTTGAGAATGTTCTTTACAGCTTTCCAATGAGGTTCCCCGGGATTTTCCTGATATCTACTAGTCATGCTTAAAGCACATGACACATCAGGACGAGTACATAGCATGGCGTATATGATCGATCCCACAGCCAAAGCATATGGTACTCGCTCCATTACTTCTATCTCCTTTTGGGAGGTAGGACATTTAGTCTTGCTCAACGTCAAACCATGTGACATAGGGATGTTTCCTTTCTTAGAATCCTCCATTCTAAAGTGTCTCACGACCTTATCTATGTATGCATTTTGAGAAAGCCCGAGCAGCCTTCTTGATCTATCTCTATAGATCTTGATCCCCAAAATATAGCTCGCATCCCCTAGGTCCTTCATGGAAAAACAATTCCCTAGCCAAGCTTTAACACTCCTTAGGCTCGGAATGAGATTTCCAATGAGTAGTATATCATCTACATATAGGACTAAGAAGACTATGGTGCTCCCACTAGCCCTGACATATACACATGGTTCATCTTTGCTTTTCGAAAATCCAAATTCCTTGATTTTCTCATCAAAGCATAGATTCCAGCTGCGAGATGCTTGTTTGAGTCCATAAATGGACTTCTTTAGCTTACAGACCTTGTTTAGATACTCTGGATGTACAAAACCATCAGGTTGTGTCATATACACCTCTTCAGAAAGCTTCCCGTTAAGGAAGGCGGTTTTAACATCCATTTGCCATATTTCATAATCATGAAATGCAGCAATGGCTAGAAGTATCCGGAGAGATTTCAACATTGCCACTGGGGAAAAGGTTTCTTCAAAATCTACACCAAGTGTTTGAGTGAAACCCTTTGCCACCAGTCGGGCTTTGAAGGTATCCAAGGTTCTGTCCATGCCGGTCTTCCTCTTGAAGACCCATTTACACCCTGCGGGTCTATCCCCGGGCGTAGGATCAACCAGTTCCCAAACCTGGTTATCCGACATGGATTGCATCTGACTTTCCATTGCTCCTCTCCACTTTGCAGACTCAGGGCCTGCCATAGCTTCCTTGTAGATAGTGGGCTCATCATGATCAACTACTAACTCGCTTCCCTCAGATATGTAGAACCCATATCTCTCTGGCTCATAACGAGTTCTACTGGAACGCCTTGGAGTAAGCAATGAACGAGTGTCAGGAACTGCAACACTTTCTTGCTCAGTTTCAACCATCTTAGGTTGATTGCTAGTGCCAACCTCAAGTTCTTTATCAGTTGACCCTTGAACTTCCTCAAGGCCAATTTCCTTATTGCCTCTTTGTTTGGATAGCATTTCTCTCTCAAGGAAAAATGCCCTTCGAGCAACAAAAACTTTGTTCTCAGAAGGTTTATAAAATATATATCCAACACCGGTAGGAGGATATCTGATAAAGTAACACCTTTCTGAGCGAGGTTCAAGTTTGTCCTCAGCCTCACGTCTTACGTAGGCTTGACAACCCCAAACTCGTAGGTATGAAAGTGTCGGCTTCTTATTATGCCACATTTCATAAGGTGTTTTTGATACTTTCTTGGTTGGTGCGAGGTTAAGGATTCTTACCGCCGTTTCTAGAGCATATCCCTAGAAACTAATAGGTACCTCCGTTCGACTCATCATGGACCTCACCATGTCTAATAAAGTCCGGTTCCTCCTCTCAGCGACCCCATTTAATTGTGGTGTCCTTGGAGGTGTCAATTGTGAAATAATTCCACATATTTTAAGATGATCGGTAAACTCGGTACTTAGATACTCTCCACCTCTATCAAACCGGAGTATCTCTATTGTTTTGCCCAATTGATTCTCAACTTCGTTTTGGAATGTCTTGAACACCTCAAAGGTTTCATGCTTGTGTTTAACAAGATAAACATATCCATACCTACTATAATCATCTATAAATGTTACGAAGTATCTCGAGTTATTCCTTGTAACATGCTTGAAAGGCCCACATACATCCGTATGGATGATATCCAAGAGGTCTTTTCCCCTCTCACTTGTCCCCGTGAAGGGTGCCTTTGTCATTTTGCGTAATAAACAAGAATCACATACATCATTCGACCCTTGGTCAAATGATTCCAAGATCCCATCCACTTGGAGCTTGGTGATGTGAGTCTTGTTTATATGGCCAAGATGACTATGCCACAAAGAAAACTTGTCCAAACAATCTTTGGAACTAGAATCAATATTCATGATATATTTTGTTGAATTAATGTATGCAGTTGCCTCATAAATGTCATGACATGGTAAAGCCTTAAAATAAACAATGTTATCTTTAAAGCATATAATAGAACCATCATTGAAATGAAAGTTATAACCATCGCCATACAATGCGTGAAATGAAATTATGTTTTTACCATGCTGGGCGAATAACAGACATTTTTCAATAAAATAGAGTTGTCAATCTTGAATGAAAACTCCAAACTTCCTTGTGCTTCCACCGGGAAAATCTCCGAGTTTCCCATTACAAGATCTAGCTCTCTCCTCTCCAAGCTCCTACTTGCCTTTAGCACCTGCACCATATTACATATGTGAGTGCCACAGCCAGTATCCAAGACCCAGCCTTTAGAAGTCGAAGTATGGTAGAGTTCTATCATGAATGTACCTGAAGTGTCGGGGCCCGATATGCTCATTGCTTTGAGCTTGTTGAGTCCCTCCAAGTACTTCGGGCAGCTTCAGCGGTAGTGGCCCTTGCCCCCACAAAAGAAGCACTCCGCATCCTCCGGAGTTTTGGCTTGGGGAAGTTTCCACTTGCCTTTATCCTCGGAGGCCGGGGCAGGCTTGGCCGCGCCAACCTTTCCCTTACCCTTCCTTTTCTTGGAAGGGACGGCCTTCTTTTTGGTAATGAGGCCTTCCCGGATGGCTAGAATGGGAGTGGAGGAGGAGGATGGTTTGCTCTTACTCATGCTCACTTCGGCAGTCGTGAGCATACCATGCAGCTCCATCAAGAATTTGTCCATGCTATGCATATGATAACTCATGATGAATTGATCATATGCACTGGGCAGGGATTGGAGGATCAAATCGACCGCCATCTCCCTCCCGATGGTAAATCCGAGCTTCTCCATGCGCTCAATGTTTGCCTTCATACGCAAAACATGAGCGCTCGCGTTCCCTCCATCTTGAAGCTTGCAAGCGAGAATGGTCTTGAAGCATTCATACCTCTCCTGCCTCGCCTGCTGTTGGAACATGTCCTTCAGCTGCGCGATCAGGTCTTAAGCACTTAAGTGATCCATTTGCTTTTGCAAATCGGTACTCATGGTGCTCAACATGAGGCATGTTATCTCCTCAGTCTCCTTGAGGCGTTTTTCGTACGCTTCACGGACCGTCCTCGTTGCACAGCTGGGAGGTGCCTCGGGTAAGGGTTCCTCTATGGTGTGCATCTTCCCTTCATAGCGTAGGACAAGCTTAAGCTGCTATACCAATCCATGAAGTTGCTCCCGTATAGTTTCTCCTTTTCAAGGAAAACTCGTAGAGAAACGTTAGTGGTGGTGGTGTTTGCGCTTGTAGATGCCATATATAATAAATGCAAAGTAGACTTTAGTTAGTTTGATATATTATCTTGTTAAATTAATTTACCCATAAAGAATTAACTTTAACAAGACTAAGAACCGTATTTCATCCCAGCATGTGACGGGGTTACCGTGGATCACATGATAAAACTATTTAGGTCGGCAACCATTTTGCCAATTGCAATCTCTATCGCAATCCTTAGCGCCTTGCGGGATCCTACGACATCCAATGGTCGTTTGGCATGTTTGATCCCTTCTTGCACCAATTTTAAATCTTGAAATTTTGGTTAACTCATGCTAAGCTCAACAATTAACCAAGATTTCAAATCTAAAATTGCAAATCGTCCGTCAAGATATACAGTAACAAACTCACCAAAGTTGGCCCGTGCTAAGCTCGACAACCAAATTGTGAATTTGCCACACTCACCTTCCACACAGTTTTATGGGAATTGGCTCGTGCTATGCTCGACAACCAAATCCCAAAAGACTAGATTCTGGTGGTATCGTCTTACGAATGGTGCATGATTTACGTTTTGTGGAAAGACGGGCTTTTGTTTCCGGTTTGGTTTTAGATTAACTTATTAGTGACAAATCCTATTTTCACTAGGTGGGTTAATCGTGTATGTGAGCGCGCGAAAGAGTTGTAAACCATTTTTATCAAATCTCTTGTGATTTTGTTAATTTTCGAAAAATTATCTAGCATGCGAATCCTAAATAATCCATGCATACAAAAATCACATCCCACGCATAAAATACTATAATTGGTAACCCTTGCCATAAAAACCTATGTGTTCTTCCCGTGAGCCAAACGGGAAGAAATTGGTCAATACTAGGGACAAAGTCTTCAACGCGAGCTCCCACTAACGCTGCCATCTCCATTGGATTTCATCGGCTTCATGGACTCCATACTCCATCATCTTTGATCCCAACTTGTGTGTCATCATCCATCAAGATATTACATACAATAGAATAAAATGGCATACAAGCCATAAAATACCTATTTATCTATTACATTTACATGGATGAATAAAATGGCATGCAAGCCACATTATTATTACATTTACTTGCTCCTTCTCCCTTGAACGAATCGACTATGGTGTGATACCCCGGTAACACACAAATCTCTTGTGCTAGCAAGCTTCTTGTGGTTCTTCTCTCCAGAAAATCACCTGAAGAACAGCAACTAACAAACCAAGACCAATTTCCTGGAGCAAAACTCTCTCTTGAACTCTCTTTTGAACTCTCCAAGTCTTGAGGCACTTAAGAGTATATGAGATTTGTGTGTGCGGCTAATAGAGACAAATGAGGACATCTTGGGGTGTTTTTATAAACTCCCAGACGTCACTTGGTATGCACCAAGCCGGGCAAAGTCAAATAAGCATCTTTCATGCATTGGTTAAGTGGAGAGGTGATTTGACAAAAAGTCACGTCTGACCGTAGCGGCGCTAACCCAGAGTTAGCGGTGCTAACCTATAAGGGTTAGCGGCGCTAACGCGTCCTGTCAGATGACATGACACAAAGTACATGCAGCCGTAGCGACTCTAACCCATAACTGTTAGCGGCGCTAACACCTTATGGTTAGCGGCGCTAACCATGCCTGTGATGTGTGTTGGGGTTCGTGGTACACCGCAACGGAAGCATGCAAGGTCAAAAAACAAATTTTCAAATATAAACAAGACCACATGGTGAACCCCATCAATGTACCAAACTCTACAACATGGTTAAGCAACTACAACAGAAAAGGGAGAAGAGATTTTATACCCCTGATATCTCTGGTTAGTTGTGTGTAGCTAGCTCCAAACTTGATTTCCTCCTTGAGCTCCTTCTTCTTCAATCGAAGTCCACACCGAGACACTAGGTAACCCAAGTGTACTAGCACTCCAAGTACCCTTCTTCTTCACGAAGGTACTACTGGAACACAACCTTGAAACTCCAGGGAACTCTCTTCTCTCTTAGCACTTAGCAACTCACAATAGTTCTAAGTTAGTTTTTCTCTCAAATTGACCAAGAGTATAGAGAGGAGAGTTATGCATGTTTTTATATGCCTATTCACGACTCCAGGTCTCCCAAGTCGGCCCCAGAGATGAATCATTGCAAATGACATGCATTGGTGAAATTTAGAGGTGAAAAGAATAAAGTTGTTTCTGTCAGGCAGGGTTAGCGCCGCTAGCCGCACACGGTTAGCGCCGCTAACCGCCCAAGGTTAGCGCCGCTAACGCGGCTGATTTAGCGACGCCAGGGTTAGCGCCGCTAACCCCTGCCAGGAAACCAACTATCATTATTTATCCTTTTCACCCTCATCTTTTAGGTTGTGTCAAGGTCAACCCCCGGTGTATGACCCGATAGGCCCATACATCATCGGTAGCGATCATTTAGCGTACGTGTGTCAGTGTGCATACTCCAACAGACTCCCACTTGCACATGACTCTGCGTACACAATGCATCACAGACAAAGAGCGGCCTCTAGTAAGACATCTCTGCCCCCAAGTCAGTATGGGTTTTGTCTTCAGTACAAAAACCAATCTGCAACCCATGTGAAAAGGTCCTATCGATAAGTGATCAATCATCCTTATTGTTCGCGATATCCATGTGAACACGAGACATGGTACTTAGTCATTCTCCGTTCGTTCACGATTATGTTTCCCGATAGAGATTAGTGGTGACCAAAACTTGCAAGTTGCAATCAGATTCATTAATCATTGCACACTTGAGCACGGCCGTGCATTTTGGTGTCAGCGACCAATCATCGAGGGGCCCAGGGATATCTCTCTTAACAGAGGAACAAATTCCTTTGACTCACACTGCCCACCACAGTGATCATACTTTGCCCAGCTGCTCCCTTTATAACAACCAGTTACGGACTGCGTTTGAAAACAACTAGAGCAAAGCAAACCAAAGTGATGCAGCCACGTGTATCTCCAGTCTGAGGATGAACTGATATTATCATCCTGATTTACTCATGACAAGTACCACAAAGTAAAATCAGATGTGGGTCGTCCAGTCACTTGAAACACTTTCAAGTACAGGCGAAGAATTGCGTCCCCGTGCCCCAATCCCCATTGGACACATGACCAATTACTTCCCTCAGTCTTAGTTCAGACTTCCTTCCCATGAAGAATGACCGACTGTGGACATTTAGAATGTTAAAATATTCAGGGAAGAGGTAAAACATGCAAAGTTGGAACACAATAAGGCTTACTGAGAGTACCCGCTACACGCGCATTACCAAACCCTTTTGATAATCGATACAAGCAGAAGCACAATATTGCTTAACGTTCCCCAAAAGAAAAACATATCAAAATATTACTAAAACGAACTTAAGCCAAGTATATGCAGGCCCTAGTCTGATATAAAATCACTAACCTGCTACTATAGCTTAGTTCACGGATCCGCCACCATTGCTCTCCGTGTGTACTCTGATTATGATCGTATCCCAACTCCAACCAACCACTTCCAAAGTGTGCGTTGATGGGATTATGATCATTTGTCCAAGCCGTTATACATGCATTGTCTTAAAGGAATCCAATAAGACAAAAAACGCTTGGAACTAAAATTTAATGTGCATGAGCCATCATACTCTCATAGTTTTCATAAAGATCTCTATAGAGTTATTGATGCTCTAAGAATAAAATCTTATTTGCTTAAGCCATTGTACTCTCATAGTTTTCACAAGGATCTCTATAGAGTTACCAATGCTTTAAGAATAAAATCTTATGTGTTAAAGTCATCGCACTCTCATAGTTTTCACAAGGATCTCTATAGAGTCACCGACACTTTAAAATCAAATCTCATGTGATTAAGTCATCGTACTCTCATAGTTTTCATAAAGATCTCTATAGAGTCACCGATACTTTAATAATCACATTTACTAACGACACAATATTTGTAGGATCACAAACCCAATCGAATTGGAGATTATCCCAAAACATAAACTATCACCCAGAGTAATGAATTACTCTCATATCTTATGATTAACAAGAACATATCTTAATATTTCTTGTACTTCATAAATTGCTTTGTTAATCCTCAATGGACGTATAATTCTTGACTCAAGCCAAAAATGATCAAGACATTATCTCCATTATTGCATATGTCTAAGACATATCACATAGGATAACAACAGCCCTCCCACTAGCTCTGACATCTATCCAAGTTTCATCGTTGGTCATTGAAAACTCAATCGAATTGATTTTCACAACACGAAACTTAGATGTTTGTTGAAGTTCAAGGCAATCCTTTTCATGTTTTGTAGATATTACATGGACACTTTTAGATGTAAAGCACCTTCGGACAGTGTTACCAACACTTCCTCATTGAATTCCTATTACGGAATACGGTCTTTGCATCAAGCAGCCATGAAACGGCGTAAGTGTCCGTGTAAACTTCAACATATCCACTGGAAGAATGTCTTCATATGATACCTTCCACATGGTCAATCATCATGAAACCAATTCCAACCGGTCAGTATTTGAAGTTATCTACAAACTAATTCATGCAGATCTTATATCCAAAAGATCTATTTACACCTTACTGGACTCATCTAGGTGTTGGATTATCCAAGCTCATTCTTGAAATCCAGCATGGATTATAGCTTATCTCATTACCTTTTCCTTATCTTAGTAGAGCCAAGGTCCATTACATATTCCGGTAATTGATACATACGCAATGTATTATCAATAAGTCATCGTCCTCATGTATGTAATACATTTCCGGCCTTATGATGACTATTACCAGACTTATGAAGAGGTAATATCATAACGCCAAGTACTTCAACATTGCCATGTTAAGTTCCAATCATTACTGATTGAATGCTAGTGTCAACATCAGGTCATTATTTAAATTACACGTTCTTTCACTGGAATGCTTCAGTTGTTCATTTCCCTTTTCGAGCAATTCTCCTCAGTTCTCAAAAGGTTATGAAAAGAACATCCAAAACCAAGAATAACATGTTTAAATGTATTAGCATCTTTTAAAGTTCATCCATCTCCCACTAAATGTAGACAAGATAACTTTAATCCACGAGGTAGATAAGCAAAGCTATCTTTCTAGTCTAACCTCCATGGTTGCTAATTTGACCATCTTTGTTGTAATAAAACAAGAACATTGCCAGCCACTACTTAAGTACACCCATCTTTTAGGTTACTCAAGTCTAATCCATCAAAGGGAATCATATCTAGTATGTTCCTTTTCTCCACTTGGCGATCCATGTAGAACATGTATCCTAGGAGAGTTAAATTATGAGACATTCTCATAATTCTTATGATGAACAAGGAATCTATTATATCTCAACATCTCATAAGACTTGAGTATTTTAGTTTCCCTTTTGCCCTCTTCACATGTTATGAATTTATTACGGGTGAGCTTTGAATACCTCTCAGGTTTCAAACACTTTTCTAGTACCCTTTTCTTCTACCATCAAAAGTAAAGGTAACAAATTTATACTTAGTTCATCCTTATGACTTTGTTTGATTGCACCTTACACAAAAGTGTAAGCGAAGTCCAACAAACTTTTATTCCTTCCATTTCAACTAGTGAAGGAATTCATAGGTATTTAACTTTATAAGCAAGATTCAATCATTAACTAATAGCTCAAAGCTAAAAGATTCCAAGTACCTATCCACATGGTGCTTGGTAACGATAATCTTGTTTATATGGTTAAATCACCAATGTTGTAAGGATAACTAATCAATGATCATATTATTACTTCTTAAGCAAAAGCTTATTATTTATGCCACAACATGAATAAACTTTGATATAAAACTCTAAACCCATAATTCAAAGTAATATTCATCGTCATCAATAGCATAGAAGATACAATGCTTCTTGCCACGCAGGGCGTAAAACATCTATCTAATGAAGTAATAAATTAGCTGGTAGGAATGACAAGATCAACTCTTCAAATCCTTTTAGCAAGAGATAAGCACACAAGCTTCTCTTCACTTCTTCCAGCTCTCCATGCATCATCGGCCTACTTCGGATAAACACCTACACTTTGCAACAAACAAGTTTGTGACAAACGTGAGTGTTTTGACTAGCGTTCAAAAAACCTAGTCTTTTGAAGTAGAAGATCAATGGAGTATAATCATGGATGTACCTGAAGTCGAGGAGCTAACGTTCTTCCGCTTTAGGATACTTAGCTCATTCAGGCACTTAGGGCAGGCGTGACGGCGCCAATTTCCAATTTCCCCACAAAAGTAGCAAACTACCCCAAGTGGAACGTTATTTTGAGGCACAATCTCATTTGCCTCAACTTCCACATTTATGGTAGGCTTAGTCAAACCAAGCTTTCCATTTGAGGTCAGTTTCTTCTTCTTATATTTTTGTTTCCCAGTAGCCTTAGCGGGTATGGACGAGATTTGCTTACCTTTGGCCATGTTCAACTCAGCCTTTAACATGCCATGTAGCTCACTTAAGGACCATTCCATATTGTCTTTGAGATATTCCATGACGAACTTCTCATAAGACGTGGGCAGGGATTGGAGAACCAAGTTCACCATCAAATCCCTCCCTATGGGTAATCCAAGTCTCTCCATTTGGTCCATGTACGCCTTCATCATAAGGACATGAACACTTACATCCCCGCCTTCCTGCATCCTACAACCGACCAAAGCCTTGACATACTCAAAAAGTTCTTGTCTAACTTGCTGCGGGAACATGTCCTTTAGCTTATTAATCATGTTGTACGCACTCATATGCTTGAGTTGCTTTCGCAGCTCACAGCTCATAGTCGACAACATGAGACAAGAAACATCTTGTGTATCTCTGACACGCTTTTCCCATGCGTATCTCGTGGCCCAGTTCGCATTGGTAGCAGGTGGCTCCGGAAGAGGCTCCTCAAGGACGTACAACTTTGACTCGTGTTGAAGGACAATCCTTAACACACGATACCAGTCAACGAAGTTCACTCCTATGAGTCTCTCCTTTTTCAAGGAACAAACGAAATGATAGTTTTGATGTAGTGTCGTTAAAATTTGTCATCTAAAAGAAGAGTACGAGTTTTAGTAAGTATTGATAAAATCCTCGTTATGATAATTACCCACTTGATTTAAGAAAACCAAATTATCTTAACAAGGGCTAAGAACCTACAAAATACCCCAATCCATGACGGGTTTGCCGCGGATCACTTCATGAAGCTATTTTAGGAAGGTAAACGATTTACCAATTGCAATCCGTGATCACAACTCTTAGACACTTGCGGGATCCTAGGTACTCGCAGCACCCATTTGGCATGTTTGATCCCTCTCACACCATTCCTCATTAATCCACTTTGATAGCTCGGCTAGAGCTCGACAACTACCAAGGCGTTTTAATTCTTGGAATTGTAAATCAACCGTCAAGATACACGGTGGTACTCTAGCCCAATGGCCGGCTCGGCTAGAGCTCGACAACCGACCCTTGCGAGTTGCCACACGCACCTTCCACACAGTTACACAAAACCGGCTCGGCTAGAGCTCGACAACCGATCTTGCTTTACTAGATTCGGGTGGTGTCATCTTACGGATGGCGTGAGATTTACAATTTTGAAAAACGGGATTTTGTTTTACCGGTTAAAACGATTTTAACCAATTCTTGTCTATGTGGCGCGCGGAGTTTGTAAACCAATTTAAAACTCTTTGATTTTATTATTTTGAAAAATTTTCTAGCATGCGAAGAACCTAAACATCCATGCAAGAAAATATATAAAATAAAATCAACCACGCATGTAATATAATCCGGTAACGAGCCAATCCTATGAGCCTTGCCCGTGAGCCAACGGGCAAGACTAAGTCATCTAAGGACTAGACCGAATGACTTGATGTGTGCTCCTCCCACTCGATCCATTGCGTCTCCTATCGACCTCCGGATCCAAGCTTGCCAAGAAACCCTCCATGGTTCTTGATGGTTGCTTCGGTTCTCCTTTTACAATTTACAAAATTTAAAAGGAAATGGCATGCAAGCCACAATTTCTATTCTAAGCTAATACTACAAATTACAAAGAATAAGAAATCGGCATGCAAGCCGTTAAATATACAAACCGAATGAATAAATTAATTATTACAAACCATTGTGGTACAAACCACAGAATGAATTAACAAATTAATTTAAACAACCAAACACATCACATAGGTCTCAAAGGCTCAAAATGTTACCGGATACACATACTACAACCACATACAAGAAATCACAAACTACACATGGTGTGCCACACAAAACCATACAAATCTTATATGTCTTGGTTAAGATTATCAAATCACTCAAGACACAAGTAATCCTATGTACATATGCATTAGGAATTTTAAACAATTCAAAATTCCATAGTCATATGTACACAATGTAAGTATATGCAATTAACCATTTTCATGCCAAAATGTTAATCCACATATAAATACACCAACCAAGACATAAGGCAACTTTAATCTAAACACAGCTCAAATCTGGAACAATTCCAGCAAGTACAAATAGCCCAAAAATCCAACAAAATTGATTTAAGGCAAAACCATGCATTCTGCCAGTAAGGGGTTAGCGACGCTAACTATAAAGAGTTAGCGCCGCTAACTCAGTTTAGCGCCGCTATCGCGAGACGACATTAAAACAAGTCAGTTTACCAAAGAGGACTGTTGACTCCGACTTTAGCGCCGTTAACTAAGGTTTAGCGCCGCTAACATACAAAAGTTAGCGCCGCTAAACACTGGACAGAACCAAAAATCACATTTTTCGGATTTTCTTGGCCATCTAGTGCAAAACCAGTGTAGAGCTGGCTCTGATACCACTGTTGGGGTTCGTGGTACACCGCAACGGAAGCATGCAAGGTCAAAAAACAAATTTTCAAATATAAACAAGACCACATGGTGAACCCCATAAATGTACCAAACTCTACAACATGGTTAAGCAACTACAATAGAAAAGGGAGAAGAGATTTTATACCCCTGATATCTCTGGTTAGTTGTGTGTAGCTAGCTCCAAACTTGATTTCCTCCTTGAGCTCCTTCTTCTTCAATCGAAGTCCACACCGAGACACTAGGTAACCCAAGTGTACTAGCACTCCAAGTACCCTTCTTCTTCACGAAGGTACTACTGGAACACAACCTTGAAACTCCAGGGAACTCTCTTCTCTCTTAGCACTTAGCAACTCACAATAGTTCTAAGTTAGTTTTTCTCTCAAATTGACCAAGAGTATAGAGAGGAGAGTTATGCAAGTTTTTATATGCCTATTCATGACTCCAGGTCTCCCAAGTCGGCCCCAGAGATGAATCATTGCAAATGACATGCATTGGTGGAATTTAGAGGTGAAAAGAATAAAGTTGTTTCTGTCAGGCAGGGTTAGCGCCGCTAGCCGCCCACGGTTAGCGCCGCTAACCGCCCAAGGTTAGCGCCGCTAACGCGGCTGATTTAGCGACGCCAGGGTTAGCGCCGCTAACCCCTGCCAGGAAACCAACTATCATTATTTATCCTTTTCACCCTCATCTTTTAGGTTGTGTCAAGGTCAACCCCCGGTGTGTGACCCGATAGGCCCATACATCATCGGTAGCGATCATTTAGCGTACGTGTGTCAGTGGGCATACTCCAACAATGTGAACTTTTGTCTTTTGTCAATTTTGGTCCTTTTACTTTAGTTGCTGTCAGATTTGACCCCGGTGTATGACCCAATAGGCCTATACATCGTCGATAGTGATTTAAATGGTGTACTCGCATCAGTGGGCATATTTTAACATTTTTAATGGCTGAACTTGAATTAAAACCATATTTCTTTATCAAATCAAGAACATACTTGCTTTGATTGATGAATATTCCATCAGGCTTTTGTTGAATTTGTAAGCCAAGGAAGTATGTCATCTCACCCATCATGCTCATCTTGTACTTTTGTGACATTATTTTGGAGAATCATTCACACATTGATTCATTTGTCGAAACAAAGATAATGTCATCCACATATATTTGTACAAGAATCACATGTCCTTTACTCTTTTTAATAAAGAGTGTCTTATCTATACTACCTCTGGTGAAATCCATTGATAGTAGATAGTTGGACAGTGTACTATACTACCTCTGGTGAAATCCATTGATAGTAGAAACTTTGAACTAACAAAGCCAGGAGGTTGTTTCACATGGACTTCATCCTGAAGTTTTCCATTTAGGAAAGCACTCTTCACATCCATTTGATAGACTTTGAAGTCTTTATATGCTTCATAGTCCAAGAACAGCCTTATGGCTTCAATTCTAGCAACAGGGGCAAAGGTCTCATCATAATCGATTCCTTCTTCTTGCTTATACCCTTGTGCTACCATCCTGGCTTTGTTCCTAACTATCACTCCATCCTTGTCTATTTTATTTCTATAGACCCCTTAGTGCCTATAATTGAATGATCTTTGGGGGCAGGGACAAGGCTCCAGACCTTATTTCTCTCAAACTCATTTAATTCCTCTTGCATAGCTTCAATCCAATCCTCATCCTCTAAGGCTTCTTTAGTCTTATTTGGTTCCATTTGAGATAGGAAACCAAAGTAAGCAGCATATTTAGCTATAGCCTTTGATCTGGTCATGACCCTTTCTTGAACATTTCCAATGATTTGATCTTGAGGATGATCTTTGAGGAATTTAAATGTTGTAGTTGGAGAATCTGGTTCTGGGTCTGAGTGGTGTTGAGAACTCTGAGGTGAATAGACATCCTCAGTCTCAATAGCAGCATTGTCAACAAACTGATGATCACTAAGATCTTCAGTCTGAGAGTCCCTTGGAGTTTGTATAACACCCACTCTACCGGCCTAGAATTATGAGGTAATTAATTAAGTTAATATAGAGGTTTAATTTGATTATGTGAATTATTTATTAATATTCTTTTTATTGATGATTAATTGTATTAATAATATTTTTTATTGTTATTATTTGATAATAAATTAAATAATATTAATTTTTGGGGTTAGTGGATGTGTTGGCCGAATTTGGTGAGTTTAGTCACCAACCTCACCACCTCATCCTCATTTACATGCAATTAGCAAAAAGTGTGTGTGTGTGTTTTGGGTTGTACTCTCGGCCGTGGATCAAAGAAGAAGAAGAATTATCTTTGATTTGCATAAATTGATTATTGAATTAAGTTATCTAAATTCTGCTATAAACTGATCAAGAAGGTTAGCATCGTTGTTGTTAAATTGTTAATTGTATTCGGTTTTATAGAATTATTATGAATTCCGATTGGACTTTGATGAAATTAGTATGTTGCATGTTAGAGTTTATTATGAATTGATGTTGTTTATATGCTTAGAATGATTTCTGGAAACATGGATTATATGCATGCTTAAAATCAGATGATAATTTATGTTAGAAATCGAAGTTTGGCAAGAACACATAAATCAATCGGAATTAAGTATGAATTAGGCGGAATTGATGAATCCCGATAAAATATTATCGAAATACATGAATTCCGGGACAATGTACTCGGAATGTGTTGAATTCCGATAAAATGGATTTATGGAAATGTTGAATGCCCTAACACTTTTATCGGAATTCTATTTTATCGGAATTGACTATTGGCCTTTACTCGGAATGCATATTTTGTTGGAATTGATGAAATGCTCGGAATTAATATATGCCTTTGCTCGGAATCATGATTTATCGGATTGTGCCATTTCTCGGAATTGAACTATGATTTTATCAGAATTGATGTTAATCGGAATTGACCATTTCTCGGAATTGGATATATCGGAATTGGCCTTTCACTTGGAATCCGACTTTGAACTGAATTGGATTTAATCGGATTTTGGGATTTTAGACTTATTCTCAACAATCAAACTATGATTTGATATACATGATATATGTATGTGATATACATGTGATGTATGAATATATATGATATTTATTATGAATCAGTATTATGAATTGAATACTGACTTGTGTTTACTTAATCTTAGGAACTGAGAAAACTCAGTGAGTTAGTCGACTGAGTGTGATCCAACAGTGCTAACTGTGATGAGTAGATTTATATCTACTGATATACAGGATATGATATCCTATTGTTACTTGGTCATTGGACTGTATGTCTTGATTTTGAATATGTATACATGTTACCTTCGGAGATCAGCGTGGGGTATTTTTGGCTGGGCTCGGTTTAGGGATATATAGTATTAGCACACGGTTTGATTTGCATTTGTTGTATTCAATGGTGCTAATATTGTTGTCCATGTAACTGAGCTATTGGTAAACCTTGGTTTTGGCCGACCTTGGTTGTAGGTGGTTGCAACACCGCCGGTTCTCCTTAATTTATGAGCATTGTGTTTTGGGCATGTTTGCCTTGTGTATGTTTAGATATTTGTTCTCTCACTTAGCTTTGTGCTAATTCCCCACTAGATTGTTTTGCAGATATTCCTTGGTGAGTTATAGATAATGAAGACTGGGATTTTGGACAGACCATAACTCTGATGTCAAAATTTTGGATAGAGCCTGATTTTGTAATTAACACTGTAAATGACATTTTATGTAAATGATAACTAGTCAAAGTTGTGTTTATCTTTGATTTGTTATAATTATATATATTAAGCTTCCGCACGCTATTTTATGTTAATTAAAAAGTACAGTGTTATAGTTTGTGATGATTTCTTTGATGGACACACATCATCATCACTATCATCTCCTATGACATACATAGGATTTGACATATTGGTTTCCTCAGGCTTTTCAAGCTCACACAGACTAACCAAGTCAGCTTGTCTTTTCTCAGCTTGATCAAGACTGTCTTCATCAAATGAGACATTAATTGATTCTTCTATAGCCTTTCTCCTAGTGTTATACACTCCGTAAGGCTTGGAGATTGAGGAATAACCAACGAATATTCCAGGATCAGCTTTGGGTTCCAACTTATGGAGCTGATCTCTTTGATTCAGCACATAACACTTTGAACCAAAGACATGGAAATAACCTATATTGGGCTTTATAGATTTATACATTTCATATGCAGTCTTGCCATGTCTTTTGACAATGATTGATCTATTTTGGGTATAACATGTTGTACTGACAGCTTCATCCCAAAAATAAAGTTTCAATCCTGCCTCACATAGCATTGTTCTGGCAGCCTCAATTAAGGTTCTATTTCTCCTCTCAGCAACTCAATTTTGTTGGGGAGTTCTGACTGATGAGAAATTTTGTAATATTCCCTTTTGTTCATAAAAGCTTTCAATGGATGAGTTTCTGAACTCAGTCCCATGATCACTTCTGAGTTGCTTTACAGACTTACCTTTTTGCAACTCTTCCTGTTTGATAAAACTTATTATCTCCAGGGCAGCTTCACTTTTACCTTTAGGAATATTACCTAGGTGACTCGTGAGAACTCATCTACTATCACCAGTGTGTACTTTTTGCCACTTAGGCTTGGAGTACTTATGGGTCCAAACAGATCCATATGCAACATTTGCAGTGGGTCTGTTATTGAAAATTTTGCTTTGATTTAAAGGACCCTTTATGGTGTTTCCCTTGCTCACAAGCTGAACACAATTTGTCCTTGAAAAATGTGATCTTTGGTAATCCAGAGACTAACTCTTTATTGGATAGCATATTTATATATTTAAAGTTTAAATGTGATAATCGTTTATGCCACAACCAACTCAGCTTAGGAACAGATTGGGAATACAAGCAGGTTTCAGTATAGGGATCAGCAGAATTAAGATCAAGTAGATACACATCTCTTTCTCTTTTAGCTACTAATACAGGCTTTCCCTTAGCATTTTATATAGTTCCTGCTTTCTTCCTAAAAGTAACTATATTATCTTCATCACACAACTGGTTGATACTGATCAGATTGTGTTCAAGACCTTTGACATATGCAACCTTCTTGAAAGTCACCTTGCCAGCATGCATCTTCCCATAGCCTTTAGTTCTTCCATGGGAGTTGTCACCAAAAGTTACTTTAGGACCTTCATCTTCCTGGAAATCACTAAGAAGTCCTTTCCACCCAGTCATGTGCCTTGAGCATTCACTATCCAAGTACCATTTACTTGAACCCGGAACATGATATGAAAACTAAACACATTAGTTTTGTTTGGGAACCCACTTCTTGGTGGGTTCAGATGATGAGAACTTAGCATTTTCATCTTGTTGAACTGACTGTTCAGCTTGAGCAGGAGTTGAGTCCTGTGTAGGCTGATCAGCCTGTTCTTCTTCAGGCCTTGAGATTTCAACATCACAGTCTTTAGCCTCATGACCTCTACTTCTGCACTTGTAGCATCTCCTTCTTCCAATGATTACAGGAGGTAGAGTGTCTAATAATCCTTGTGAGAACTTGCTCTCAGTCTTAGGATTATATGAAGTGGATAACCATTCAACTTTCTTTGCAAGTTGATTCACTTGATGCTCACTGACTTTGGACTTACTTTTGTCAGATCTTTGTTTGTTATCCTTTTGTTTAGAAGCATGACCAACAAACTTCTTTTCCATGACCTTGGACTTACCTTTGTCATGCTTTCTGTACTCACCAGTTTCAACAGATTTAGACTTACCACTGTTGATCTCCTTGGACATACCAAGATCCACAACTTTGGATTTACCATTGTTGTGATATGACCTCTGACTTACAATGGTCTTCCTATTCTTGTAACTTCTCTCTGAGCTAGATAAAGAATGTTGTCTTTTAAATGCATTTGGATTAAGCCTTTCAATGACTGAAGTTCTTTGAATATGTTGAGTGCTTAATCTGTCCAGCACAGACTTACCATGCTGTTTAGATGTTGAGCACTCATTACCATGATCTTTAGCCTTTACAAACATATTGTATTTAAGGTCTTGACCATGTTTCTATTCTGAGGATGACTTTTGAGACTCAATCACTTGTATATCCTCCTCAAAGTCTGTACTTGCTATCTCATCATCAGCTACATAAGCTTCAGTTTAATAGTCACCTCCAAGTACAACTTGTACCTGTTTAGGAATTTGTTGGTTTATGCACTTTTCAGCAAGCCTTGATGACTTACACCAAGATTCAGTGACTTTTTGAAGTTGGTCAGCTTTGACATTAGCTTCCTGAAGTTCTTCACTTAAAAGTTTATTAATGTGTTTTTGACATTCAAGATCACATTGTACTTTCTTACCAACATCAATCAGAGATTGATTTTCCTTAATCTCATTCTTCAGTTTAGCTATCTCAGCTTTGAGGTCATTTTGAGACTTAAGGCTGGTCTTGAAATCATTTAACAAATAATCGAAGGCAAGACCCT
Source organism: Pulicaria dysenterica (assembly GCA_947179395.2). Lineage (NCBI taxonomy): Eukaryota > Viridiplantae > Streptophyta > Magnoliopsida > Asterales > Asteraceae > Pulicaria > Pulicaria dysenterica. The sequence continues at coordinate 26,785,778 of OX359294.1, read as the reverse complement.
TTTATTCATTGGTGTAAGAGTTGAAATTACTAACCTTGTACATGGAAGCAGTATCCCAATCACTATACTTGCTGTTTTCCTCAGCTTCCTTCATATCAGCTTCAAAAGTTGATTCGGACAAACCATATTCAACTTCATCAATTTCAAACTCTTCATCTACTAGAGCCATTAGACATACATCATCATATGAGGTGGACCATTCTGTATCCAAGGTTTCAGCATATAGTCCTTTTGCACTGAGTTCGTCTTCAGGCTTTCCATTCTTGAGTTGAGTATATTTCTTCTTGTATTTGTCAGCTCTATAAGCATTCTTATCAGCAACTGATGTTGATTCTACCTTCTTTGATCTGCACTCAGTAGCAATGTGTCCCTTTTTCTGATAGTTGAAACACACAACATTCTTAGGATCAAAAGAACTCTTTCATTTGCTCCTGTCAGATCTTCCTCTTCCCTTTTGAGCTCTTCTCAATCGTCTGGCTAGCATAGCCATTTTCTCAATGATGGTCTGAACATCATCATCATCACTTGAGTTTGAGTCTAAGTGGTCAGCTTGAGAATCTGACTCAGTCTCAGATTCAACAACTAAGGCTTTGGAGCCTTTCTTCTTTTTCTGTGCAACTAATGCAATATCAACTTTATCCAAGGAATCCTTAATTGAGAAGATTTCTTGTGTTCTGTAATCTATTCATGATTAAGCAAGAACCCATAGATGGACTATAGGTTATACATATGTAGTGTTCCTCCAGCCCTTAGTGATGTGGTTACTTCATTAAACCTTTCTCGTAGCGCATCCAGAAATTTCAGCACAAGTTCAGCTTCATTTTTCTTAACACCTACACTTAGCAGGTCATTTATCAAGCAGTGAAACCTTATGAACAAATCAGGCAAGGTTTCATTATTCTTAGAAACGAAGTTTTCATATGATCTATTCAAGTGATTCTTCTTTTGCTGCTTGACCAGATCAGTGCCCTCATATGTAATACTCAATGTATCCCAGATCTCTTTCGCAGTTTGACACCCAGTCACTCTGTGCAAGATCTCATTGGTCAGGGCATTTGCCATAACACTCTTTGCCTTATCATCCAAAGAATGTAGTTTCCAATCTTCTTCAGTCCATGATGCAACAGGCTTTCTTATATCCTTTTCAGATCTGCCAGGAGACGAATCAGTGACAGTTGCAGGAATCTTGGGGGTTATTGGTCCTTTTGTGATAACATCGTACATACGATTGTCAATGGAGTTGAGGAACAACATGGCTCTGAACTTCCACATAGGATAGTAAAATCCATCAAATATGGGACAGCCCTTAGCAGACATCTGTGGAAAGTTTGAAGAATTATTGCTTGTAGACATTGTTAACTTTCTCAGAATCTTGAACTTTCAACGTATGAAATTGTTCAACCTGCTCTGATACCAGTTGTTGGTCCCTTGGTGAGAATAACAACAAGCAACAAATGTGTAGAAGGGCGGTTTAATACACTTTCTGCGGAATTGGAACAAATCAAAATAAAGTGTTACACATAGTAAATCAAACCACAATTGAATGCTTTGCTTTTCATTAATAAGAAGATGATTACAGACTCTATCAAGTAAGCAACTCTTGATATGTAAACACCTAATGTAAATCTCTCAATCTTTCAAACTTAGATATCTATAATCAACTTATGATTATAGATACTGGACGACTCTCTAAACAGGATTTAATCACAGATTAAAAACTTACCAATTTCACAACTAATGTGAATATTCGAACACACGAATAGGTTGGCAATCTGGGAGTTTCTTGATCACGTTGAACTAACAAACAGTGATTCAAGAATCGTAACACATACGGTTGAGGTGAGGTATTTGGCTCTTTAACTCGAATAGTAGTCGTACCTCTAAACTTACCAGGATGATAAGTATTTATAATCATGTTCCTACGGATCCTAACAAACTCGACTTATCCTAATTTGCTAACTAACTAACGGATAAACCGGAATCTTGAATCTTGAATCTTCTTATCTTGAGTCTTCAATCTTTAATCTTGATTCTGGTGTCTTGTTATCCTTTCCGTAGATATAGAGAGTTAAAAGATAAATTTAAAACATATTTAAATTCTGTTAAACTGACTTCTTGCTCGGACTGAATTGCTCAGCTTGAAACTCATCAAGCTGAGTTCTTCGAGAACAGACTCGAAAATAAACATGAACCAACATGTATAATAATTAGCTCATCCTTAGAAGTCCTAAGAGTTAGCTAGAACTTATTTAACAACTCTGTTGAGCTGACTCAGTATATAAACTGAGTCACTCAGCTTGAGACACATCAGGCTGAAAGCTCAGTATATCTTAGGTGACATACACACCTTATCACACATAGTGACAATCTTACTAAGATATAGTATAAGTTGATCGAACATATGCTCAGCTTATATTAAGCTTAGGCTCAGTCTGAAACACTATAAGTGTTCAGTCTGATCAAGCGTCATAATTCTGTTTAAGTTAACTTTGGAACACATCTTACAAACTTAACTTTGTCTTATCAAATCTTAACTGATGAAACATCTCAAGTCATATATAAATTATAAACGTGCATATATTTAATAAGAAAATAATACAAAATTAAAAATAGTTACATTACCTACAATATAAAGTATGTTTACATTTTAAAATTGTAAAAATTCATTTTTCACATCAAATGTCTTCGTGTTTCATTGAGTGAAGAGCTTATAACATTTTGGCGAAAAGATCGACTTTATACACTTTCTAACTGTAGAAAAACGCAATTACATACATCAATTTTTTTCAAGCTTCTTTGCTGAAGATGATCATAAAACTTGATATGAAGTAATTGAACTATTTTCTAAAATTATAGATGTCAATATTATTATGATTTTTTATATTTTTAAAAAAATACAACTATATTATACTCGTTTATAAGTGCTAATTATGATTAAATTTTAAGAAATTTAAAAAAGAATATGTACATAAAATAAAAAAATTAAAATATTTTTTATGACACTACTAGAAAAACTACCAAAATTAACGGGCGAATTCCATTGGTAAATAGGCTAATTCCGCTAGTAATTCGGTTTACCAACGAGATTACCAACGCAAAATCAACTGTCGGAAAAAGAACCGTGGGTAAATTTATTTACCAACGAAACCGTTGTTAAATTAATAACGGAAGGCCGTTGATAATTAAATATTGTCCGTTGGTAATTATGATAGCCAAAACTGCATAGCCCGTTGGTGATTTAGCAACGGAAAAGACATTGGTGTTCGACCTATGTCCATTGGTAATTTTAGTAGCCATAAGCTTATGGCCCATTGGTAATTTCATAAATTACCAACAATATATTGTAATTTAGCAACGGCTTTAGGTGTGTTGATGTTTTGAACAAAAATTTATCAACGGACTATTTCCGTTGATACTTTATCACCATCAATCGTTCGGTTATGGACTAAAATTTTATCCTTATTTTTCTATATAGTTGTATCCCAACTCAATTACCAATCAACCAAATAATATAGATGACTAAAAACATATCCACAAACAAAGTTGCTAAATATTCGAAAATACATATCAAACAAAAATGGTTCAAAAAGATCCTTGAATAAACACTCTTTTTCATTAGTGTCATAATAAATACAATCTCTTTTCATTGATCTATGTCCCCCTCTTTTGACAAAAGCATCCTTCCATGATTCTTGCATGACCACAGGCCAATTGGCATAACACGTTTATGTTCGAACATCTTCCTCGAATAATTTTAAAGTGTGAAGTAGCATATATCCTTGCCAATCAAATACTATATTAATTTACATCCCTATTCTTTTACTCCATCTACCTTATACTCTTTCACCGTTCTTTATTTTCTCCAAATTTTTTTTATTTTGGCTTCTAAAAAAGCCACATTCGAAGTTAATCACAACGATGATTCGGATTCAATCCCCTTAAATTTGATGACAGTGTGCGAGACTACGCTTGCTACACTACTAGGGATCTCGACATTATGGGCTGGATTCTTTCGGATTTTTTACTTTGTAGATCAAAGGTTCTACAAGTAGTACGTGTATGAATGTGTGGTTAAATTTCTTCTCATTTCGAGTTTACCCGTAAATATTTAAAAAATACCAATCGATGAGCACAATCATCACGTGTGAATGCTTGAAATTGCGTCCACATGTGGCCAAGTTGATATTAAATTGACAGGAGGATGAAGTATGAAGACAAAGTATGAGGATATATTATTTCACTTTTAGCAATATATACACCGATTCGTATTTTTTGGTAGTTTTTTTATAGTTTTAGTTATTTAAGGTAGTACTTTAGTTAATTCTTATATGTTTTAGCTAATTATTATAATATTTAGTAAATCAATAAACATCGCAAATTACATTAAAACACTACGAGATAATATTCTTGCTGTGACAGTAATGTTAAAAGAAAAATGTATTGAAACTAAGGTATCATCCATGATGATCCAAGATTACAGTTAACGATAGAGTTGCTCTTGGTGGATTACATCAATAAGAAAGAAAAAAATTCAAACAAATGGTGTACGTACACACCTTTTATTCTATCTTATGGTCTTACAAATGCTAAGCTAGAGGAGCCTAGTGTGTACTTATATGTACACATGATCATATATTCATAGGTTATTCGACTGAATTAAAGAAAGCCATCGCAAAAATCATACATTCTATCAATATGCTTCCAATTGAGCGAAGTTAACCGGCGTCACGTATTCTGGTCCACCGTTGTATAAGGTTACTGCTGCAAGCTTGGAAGCATATTGTGTTGGATGAAATAGATCCCAGAAGAGATATTTGTCACGATTTGAGCATAAATCTGCCTTTGGATTACAACCCTTTTCAGCATTTAACCACCCTTTTCCACAACATGCCTTAGCTACATCTGTAAAATCTGGAAAAAAGAGCAAAAAAAAGAGAAAAAAGTTATTTTTGCAACAGAAATTCTTATGTTCACAAACTTGAGATTTGATATGTTCTACTTACTGAATAGTTGTGGGTAGTTGATGACATTCATGGTCATTTTGTATGAGTTTCCAAGTGAATACTTCATTCCTGTTAGCTTACAAGAAAGCTTCTTCAAGAGGGTCTCTAGTGACAAATGAAAAGCTTGAGCGAAAGTGTTTTCAATGTCGAAACATCCACCCGTGATGTTGTGGATTCGTTGCGATGGGCAACATCCGATCGGAGGTACGCTGATGATGCCGAACTTCCTCGCTCCAAGGTTGTACATAGACTTGGAAGGATTTCGAAATTGTTTAAGGATAATTAAACAACAAAAATTCAAAATATTTTATTTATTTATTTTTCTATTCACTATAACATAAGTATTATCATTTAGTACTAGAAGGATTAAGTAAGAGTATTTAGTAAGAAAGAAATAACGACTTTTCCATATATAAGTATGTACCTCAATGTGACACTCATATGCGGACATTAATGAACCGATGAAAACAGTTGGATCAACAATGCTTTGGTTTTGAAAATAGCCGAATATATCATTGCTTCCCACACTAATGGCAAAAATGGATTTTTTGACTAAGTTTTTAGCTGATCCTCGACCCTTTACGAGCGTAAGATTGCCAAGAACCGTCTCGAATTGCTTGATTTGCTCCGACATTGGTACAATATTCTGCCCACATTTTTAACCATATATTATTAATATTTAACCAAAAAATTCACTTGTTGATGCATCTTTATGTCACAACCATCTAATGGTTGAATAGTACAAAACTTACAAGGTGTTTTCCAGTCACATCAAGAAGACCAGATGCTGCAGATGCAAAGTTTACGCCTCTAAACATCCGCCTTTTCAGACCCGCTTTAAGTAGAAACAAGTAAGGTTGCGGGCTTCTTTTCTGTCCCATTAGCTTTGCTGAAACAGAACCAATAAAAAAAGGAAAAGATATATATCAAGTATATTAGTTAAAGTATTTATAATAAGATATATTTTTAATCTGATGATACTAACATAAGTAGTCTGCACTGTTGAAGCCATTGCTAAAGCGTCCTGTTGGTCTAGAATTCGGAAAATCGATTCCGTTATAAGGAAAATCCGCTCTCATTTTGGTTTTTGGCAAGAAAGAGTTGGTTCCCACATCCGCCGTAGAGTCTCCAAATATGAAAATTGCGGGCGGATGGTTTGTCGCAACAGAACCCTTTGAAACTATAGAAAGGGTTACCATCAACAAGTAGAAAAAGCGGCCGTACATTTTCCAATAAGGATTTAAACTACGATACACACACTTTTTACCTTTTTTTTCTTACTTGTGAGTATTGGTTGGTTTACGAGCGAAAATATTTATAAGGTTTGATGATTTACATAAAACAAAACAAGTTATTTGTGTTATCGGACGAATCCATGAATTTGTTGAAGAAATGTGTGTTCAATAAGACGAATCGTTGGAACCATTGCTAGATTTAAGTATTTTTTAATTTTAATATTATTGTCTTTATTCTATAAACAATATTCCTCAAAATATGGAAGGTTAAGTAGCCGTTTGGGTTAGGAATCGGAGTATATGCCGTCCGTGTGACAAAGTTTACATTGTTTTTCTTTTGCTCTTCTTTGTCATAGTTATTGTTTAAAGGGTCAATAATGACAAAGTTTTAGTTTGATTTCAATTTAATCATCACTTTTTTTTTTCAAATCGTCATAAATTTTAAATTTGTTATGATTTAATCATTAAAGTCACATTTTTTTTTTTAACTTTAAATATTTTTCTAAACAATTTAACCCTTAAAATTTTGTTTTAAAATGGTTTAACCTTCTAAGGTTTGTTATGTTTTTAATTAAAAATAAAATGTATATTCTAGTAGAGAGGTTAAAATTAAAAACTATACAAAAATTAAGAGATTAATCAGTTTTTTAACAACACTTCAAGTTTTAAACCATTTGAAAAAAACTTCGACGTTTAAATCATAAAAATTTAAAACTTTATAGTAACATCGTTTAGAAAAAAACTTTAATTGTGAAACCGAAATTGGACGAAAACTTTGGTGATTAAGCCAGTATTCACCGTTGTTTAAAATCATGTGAATTTGTGAGTTCTTTGGAGTTTGAAACTATATTTTGATCATAAGAAAGTATAATACGAACATTCTTTTTTAGTTAGATATACAAGTCATGATTATTTTGCATTTATTTTTATTCATGTACGTGGAAATGATCTTGTCGCTAACGCTACTTAACGTTTGTGTTGTTGTATATGGGTGAGCATGAAAAAACAAAACAGAACAAACAATAAGAAAAGCGAAACAAAATAAACTAGACCATCATAGGAACCTGTTGAAACAGATACTAACACAAAGTGTTCGTCACTTTATTCAATCAATAAGCATGGCTATCACTACAAAAAATATATAATTTATCCACGCTTCATAAAGAGCGTGTAACATTTTTAACCATTGTCACGCTTATAAGTGTGAAAAATGGTTTGGAGAATAAAGATTGTTAGAAAACGAAAAAACTTAACATTTATAGACGTGAAGTTTTACTTTTAAAAGTCCACGCTTTTAAATGTGTAAATTTAATAATAAATAGATGATTATATAAGTTCACATTTAGAAGCGTGGACTTTTGTAACCTAAAATTATTTTTCAAATTTTCCACGCTTAGAGGTGTGAACATTTAGATAATTTGTCCACGCTAATAATTGTGAATTTTGATTCCAATTTTCACACTTTCAAATGTGAAGATTTGATAGAAATTAGTAACACTCGTTTTTTCCACGCTTGATCGTAATTCTCCACGGTTTTAAGTGTATTCATATTGATAAAAAAAGTATGGATAATAAGTATCTTTTTTGTAGTGTATACATAGCCTACAAAAGAAATAACGGAAATGCTAAAAAACAGAGACTACATCGGAAAGAAATATTCAAAAACAAAACGACTTCCTACATATATGGTCAAAGACCATTTATTCTGCAAACTCAAAATTGACTACAATAATTCTTCACCTTAAACTAAAAATGCTGAATAAGCATTTAGTTTACTCTTCAAGTACTTGAACTCCCAGTAGCCCTCTTAGCTTGACAAAAGTCTCTAACTTGACTGGCTTAGTCATGATGTCTGTAACTTGTTCTTTAGTTCCACAGAAAACTAACTTCACCAATCTTTCACTTGTAAGATCACGCAGATAATGGTATCTAGTATTGATGTGCTTCGTCCTTTAATGCATCACCGGATTCTTTGACAACTTAATGAAGGAGCTATTATCACAAAGAATTTCAGGACAATCATTTTGTTTGTGATTAAGCAGCTGAAGTAGACCCTTTAGCCACACATAGCGGCAAGCACACGATTGTTTGCTTCCATGAACTCCAACATATAGTTGCATTGTAGGGATTTACAGGGTACAAACATGCACATCGGAATATATAAAACTTGTAAATCCCGTTCCCAGGATCCCAACTGGATCAGGTGGGGAAACAATACTAGAATCATAAAACAGATATATCATGCAATATACACAGGTTTAAAACATTTATTTCTAAAAGGTAGAAATTATACCTTTAAACTGCTGATGGGGGATACACAGCTACTGTACCCTTGAAAGGGCTGCTAGACCGCAAAAACTGAATGTCACGTGTGTATAAATAATACCCGACAAAAACCGGCCTCGGTTTTTGTCCTGGACCGCCGGCGCCGAGAAGAGCCGCCGTAAAGGCGCTCTCGGCCCTAGGGTTTTGCGCCGCTAAGGTCGCAGGCCACCACTGCCGTGGCCGCCGGAGAAAACCCGAAACCACCTTCGGGTGGTGTTCGGCCGATCGCAGAGAGAGAGAGAGAGAGAGAGAGAGAGAGAGAGAGAGAGAGAGAAGGAGGAGGTTTGTGTTTGTTTAGTAATAGATAACTTTGATTAGTTTGAATTAGGTTTGAACTAAGGTTTAAACCCCTTTTATAGATATTCTCTGGGCCTAAGCCGTTGGACCTTAAAGCCCGGTCCATAATCTATAACTTTAATCCTATAACAGTATAAGCCCTCCAAGTTCAGTTATTATTAATTAGACAACTGTTAATTAATAATTTTCCAACTAAACTTTATTTATTAAATATTTAACTAATATTTAATTTTCCTTGCTCTTTATTAATAAATATCCATTTATTAATTCCCTCTTTCCTGATAATTAACAAACTGTTAATTATCTATTTTATACACACTGATTTATTCGTGGTTCATGAGTTGGGTGTGCAGCTGTGTGACCCCTTTAGTGACTCATAGTGTCCATGGATGTGATGACACGTGTACACTATCGTTGCACACAATCCTTTCAGACTCCAACTTGTGCACGATAGTTACACTCCCTTGTCAAATCACGGGCCTAAGGAGGTCCCCAGCCAAACACTTAGGTTGACCATGAATATAAGTTCTCTTATGTCCATCGATTATGTAATCACCTACTTGGATTACCCGGCTTTTCCTTTCGCATCGCGATATCCCGTAATGTGGATTTCAGACATGGAGCACGTGATCTATTCTAAATATCCAGATTATGTTTCTCGACTTCTGATTTCGACTAACTGCAGTTACGGAGTTACAAAATGATGTCCATAATTCTATCCGAGCGCGGCCATGTATTCCATTTAGTCTCAACCGTCAAGGGGCCCTGGAATATCTCCTATCTACAAGGAAGGTGCAAATCTCATCTTGACTGCTTGCATTTGAGCACACGTCTTCCGCTGCACCCAGATACGCCTGTCATTACTATCCAGTTACGGCGTAGCGTTAGAACGTTCCAAAGTACTGAAGTCCTCATGCCCCAAACCAAACATCTTCAGGTCTAAGGACAACCAATCACCTGACTCATGTCGTTGGCTCCATGAAGTTAGACTAATGCGGATCACCTCAATATTTGTACCTTTGACAAATATCTATAAATACTTGATCACATAACTTGTGCTGTTATTCTCTACCCGAATAATCCAACAAGTATTTATAATAGCATTAGTATCACCCTAATGTGGCTCCCACCGCATTAGGTAGCAACGGAGTAATTTTGATATACCAAGACTTGTATATCATGGATGAATAAATATGCTAAAAGTATGGAGATATTTAAAAGATTATATTAAACCTCCTATTTCCATCACGCACAAAAGTTTAATACATAATCATAAAGTTTAAATCTCAATCCATAAAATTTTAATTAAATACTAAAAAACTAGGTGCTAGGTCCGATGTACTGCATTCCTGTGGAACTAGCATGTCTCTCATGCTTTTCTCTTGCTAGCGCCTTGGTCAACGGATCAGCAACGTTGTCCTCTGTTGGTATCTTGCATATCCTAACATCTCCCCTTCCGATAATCTCTCGGATGATGTGATATTTTCTAAATACTTGCCTGGTCCGCTCGTGATCTCTTGGTTCTTTCGCTGGCAACCACTCTAAGATCCGAGATAAAATTCCGCAACCAAACCGCTTCCTTTGCCGTATCATTTTCCGCAATGTACTCAGCCTCTGTAGTTGTATCTGCTATAGTATCTTGCTTTTGGCTTTTCCAAGATACAGCTTTACCGTTTAGGGTAAAAACAAACCCTGACTGCGACTTAAAGTCATCTCTGTCTGTCTGGAAGCTCGCATCTGTGTAACCAGTAACACTGATTTCATTCGGGCTTCAACCAAAGACTAAGAACATATCTTTTGTTCTTCTCAAATACTTGAGAATGTTCTTGACAGCCACCTAATGGGGTTCACCCAGATTTTGCTAAAATCTACTCGGAAGGCTTATGGATTAAGCAACATCGGGCCTAGTACATAACATGACATACATAATCGATCCTACTGCCGAAGCATAGGGAACTGATTTCATCCTCTTCTGCTCTTCTGGAGAAGTAGGGCATTGAGCCTTGCTCAATGCGTTTCAACACTTTATCTATGTATGTACTCTGACTAAGACCGATCATCCTCCTAGATCTATATCTATATATCTTAATACCAAGTATGTATACAGCTTCTCCTAGGTCCTTCATCTGGAAACATTTACCTAACCAGGATTTTACTCCTTGTAATGTTCGTACATCGTTTCCTATGATCAGTATGTCATCCACATACACGACCAGGAAGATTGCTATGCTCCCACTGAACTTCGTGTAAACACAGGACTCAAACTCGCTTTTGGTAAAACTAAACTCCTTAATACGCTCATCAAACTGCAAGTTTCAGCTTCTAGATGCTTGCTTTAATCCATAAATGGATTTCAACAACTTGCATACTTTACCTGGATTCTTGGAATCCTCAAAACTGTCCGGTTGTGTCATATACACATCCTCTGTTAGTATCTCGTTAAGGAAAGCGGTTTTGACATCCATTTTCCATATCTCATAATTGAAGTATGTAGATATGGCCATAAGAATCCTAATTGACTTAAGCATGGCCACTGGCGAAAAGGTTTCATCATAATCAATACCATGAGTTTGATTATAACCTTTTGCAACAAACCTTTTGCACCCAACAACTCTATTGTGTTGGGCAAGTTTACTAACTCCCAAATTTGGTTGTCATACATGGATTGCATCTCCGCCTTCATGGTGCCATTTGTCAGACTCACTGCCTGACATAGCATCACCGTACGATGTGGGCTTATAAAGATCCCCTTCTTCCTGAGCGATTAGAAATCCTAGATATCTATCCAGCTCAGTCCGAATCCTACTGGACCTACGAAGGTCTTGTGTTACCACTTCTTCTTCAACCACAGACTCAGGTTGGCATTCAACAACTCTTTGTTGACTTACGGGTTCCACTAGTGGAGGAGGCATACCTTCATCCTCTTCAATTTCTTGAAGATCTATTTCTTTTCTAGAAGTTCTTGAACTTAGAAACTTATCCTCTAGAAATGTCCTTGACCGAGCGACAAAAACTTTGTTCTCATCGGGATTATAGAAATAGTACCTTAAGGTTTCCTTAGGATAACCCACGAAGATACACTTATCTGATTTGGGTTTTAGTTTATCCGAGAACAGTTGTTTAACGAACGCCTAACAACCCCAAATCTTTATGAAAGTCAGTTTGGGCTTTTTCCCCGTCCATAACTCGAACGGTGTCTTTCCTTTTTCCACAGACTTAGTTGGAACTCGGTTAAGCATATAAGCAGCCGTTTAGAGTGCATGACCACAGAACGACATTGGTAAACTAGTTCGGCTCATCATAGACCGAACCATGTTAAGTAAGGTCCTATTCCAGTGTGGTACACCATTCCATTGTGGCGTATACGGAGGTGTGAGTTGTGAAACAATCCCACATTCCATTAGATGATCGTCAAACTCCTGACTCAGATATTCACCACCCCGGTCAGACCGAAGCAGCTTTATCTTCTTGTCAAGGTGGTTTTGTACTTCACTCTGAAATTGTTTGAAGAAATCAAAACTTTCAGACTTGTGTCTCATTAGATACACATAACCATACCTACTGAAGTCGTCAGTAAAGGTAATGAAGTACCGGTATCCTCCCCTGGCTTCCTGACTGAAAGCACCACATTGTTGGTCCCATGGTGAGATAAACAACAAGTAATTATTGTGTAGAAGGGGGGGGGGGGGGGGGTTGAATACAGTTTCTGTGGAAAATTGAACAAATCAATAAAAAGTGTTACACACATCAACTTGAAAGAAACTGAATGCTTTTATTAATCAGAAGATGATTACAATAACTTATCAAGTATAAAACACTTGATGTATAAACACCGAATACAATTCAAATCTCTCAATCTCTCAAACTAATTGATCAAACTTTCTATCTATAATCAACGAATGATTATAGACACAAATTGATTCTCTAAACCGGATTTATTCACAGATTGAATACTTACCAACTTCACAACGTACGTGAAGATCGAACACACGACCTCTTGTTGGCAATCTGTGAATGCTTGATTACGTTGATCAACTTACAATCAATGTATCAAGGATGGCGATGTTGTATGAGGTTTTTACCTCTCTCCTGATTAGGAGAATTTATAGACCTATTCTACGTATCCTAAGAAACTAGAACTTATCATAATCTGTTAACTAACTAACGGATAATCCGGATATCTTGAATCTTGAATCTTCAATATTGAGTCTTCAATCTTCAATCTTGATTCTGGAATCTTCTAATCCGCACCGTAGAAATAGGATAATAGAATTCAAAACATATTTTAATTCTATTAAACTGACTTCTTTTATCAGGCTGAGTTACTCAGCTTGAAACTCATCAAGCTGAGTTCATCGAGAACTAACTCGATATTAAACATGTACTAACATGTATAATGACTAACACATCCTTAGAATTCATCAGAGTTAACTAGACCTAACTTTGCAACTCTTTTGAGCTGACTCAACCTAAAGGCAGAGTCACTCAGCTTGAAACACATCAAGCTGAATATTTAACCTATACCTTAGGTAACACCCAACTTATCGAACATATAGATAAATTGGCTAAGATATAGTCTAAGCTGATCTACTATAATGCTCAGCTTATGCTCATTCTGAAACACTATAAGTGCTCAGTTTGACCAAGCTTCATAATTCTGTTTAAGCTATACTTAGAACATATCTTACAAACTTAACTTTGTCTAATCAAATCATAACTAATAAGATCATTTGACCAACACACACACATCTGTGTGTATAATTCCTAGCAGTTCCTTTGACCTTTCATTCAAACTGTCGATAGGTTTCTTTGTCATCTTGCCGGACAAACAAGATTTGCAATTGTCAATTGATTAAAGATCTAATGACCCTAGAACTCCATCACTATGAAGTTACTCTATGCGTTTCTTATTTATGTGTCCGAGCCGACAATGTCAAAGGTAAGTCTGGTTTAATGTGTCCTTTGACCTCTTACTTCTATGATAGATTTCCTTGTCATATTCTAGATTTATCATATATAGAATATTTTGTGAACTTGCTTTAAAATAGAATAAATCATCTTTAAAGCACAAAATTGTTTTACCTACTGACTGATGGTTAAAACCACTGTCTATTAATAAATCGTACGAGATTACATTTTTAATCAATCTAGGAACGTAAAAACAATTCTCTAGTTCTATGATTAATTCAGAAGGTAGCCTGAGACAATAAGTTCGTACAGCTTCAGCACAAATGATGGAGCCTTCGCCTACCGTAGGTCCATGTCCCCCTTCCATAGTTTCCTACTTCTCTTGAATCCCTGCAAATGATTGCAAATGTGATGACCACACCCGGTATCGAGTACCCATGATTCAAATGAAGTAACTAAGCAATCTATCATAAAGATACTTGACTCGTCGATAGAACCAACGTCCAGCTGATCAATGTCGAGTGAGTGTGTTGGGAAGATGATCTCATCAGTTGAAATTTGATGAGACAAAGTTAAGTTTGTTAGATATGTTCTAGATATAACTTAAACAGAATTATGAGGCTTGATCAGACTGAACACGTATAGTGTTTCAGACTGAGCATAAGCTATATATAAGCTGAGCGTATGTTCGATCAGCTTATACTGTATCTTAGGTTATCACTATGTGTGATAAGCTGTGTATGTCACCTAAGATATATTGAGCTTTCAACTTGATGTGTTTCAAGCTGAGTGACTCAGCGTATATACTGAGTCAGCTCAACAGAGTTGCTAAATAAGTTCTAGCTAACTCTTAGGACTTCTAAGGATGAGTTTATTAATATACATGTTAGTTCATGTTGGTTTTCGAGTTTGTTCTCGAAGAACTCAGCTTGATGAGTTTCAAGCTGAGTAACTCAGTCCGAGTAAGAAGTCAGCCTAAAGAAAGTTTAAATATGTTTTAAACTTATCTTTTTAACTCTCTATATCTATGGGGAGGATAAGAAGACTTCAGAATCAAGTTTGAAGATTGAAGACTCAAGATAAGAAGATTCAAGATTCAAGATTCAAGATTCCGAGGTATCCGGTAGTTAGTTAGCAAATTAGGATTAGTCCAGTTTGTTAGGAACCGTAGGAACAGGATTATAAATACTTATCTCCCTGATAAGTTTAGGGGTACGATTCTGAAACGATTACAACTAAGTGTTGCAGATCCAAATACCTCACCTTAACCGTATGTGTTATGATTCTTGAATCACTGTTTGTCAGTTCAACGTGATCAAGATATTCACAGATTTTCAATTTGTTCGTGTGTTTGAATACTCACATTAGTTGTGAGATTGGTAAGTATTCAATCTGTGATTAAATCCTGTTTAGAGAGTCGTCAGTATCTATAATCATAAGTTGATTATTGATAGCTAAGTTTGAAAGATTGAGAGATTTATATTAGGTGTTTATATATCAAGAATTGCTAACTTGATGGAGTCTGTAATCATCTTCTTATTAATGAAAAGAAAAGCATTCGATTGTGGTTTGATTTACTTTGTGTAACACTTTATTTTGATTTGTTTAATTTCCGCAAAAAGTGTATTGAACCCCCCTTCTACACATTTGTTGCTTGTTGTTATTCTCACCAAGGGACCAACAACTGGTATCGGAGCAGGCTGAACGATTTCATAAGTTGAAAGTTCAAGATTCTGAGAAAGTTTACAATGTCTACAAGCAATAATTCTTCAAACTTTCCACAGATGTCTGCCAAAGGCTGTCCCGTGTTTGATGGATCTGACTATCCTATGTGGAAGTTTAGAGTCATGTTGTTCCTCAAGTACATTGACAATCGTATGTACGATGTCATTACAAAACGACCAATCATCCCCAAGCTACCTGCTACTGTTAGTGATACGTCTCCTGGCAGAACTGAAAAGGATATGAGAAAGCCTGCTGCATCCTGGACTGATGAAGATTGGAAATTATACAATCTAGATGACAAGGCAAAAAGTGTTGGGGTTTTCAGTGCACGCAACGGAAGCAAAGTACAACTCAAAAAGCCCATGGTACAAGCATATAAAGCACAAATCGTGAAACCCCTTAACATGGATCAATTTCTATGATAAGAAATGCAACAAAGACAGAGAGTAAAGGAGTTTATACCAGCTCCTAAGCTCCAGAAATTTGATGAAGATGTTTAAATTACATCTCCTTTTGCTTGAACGAATCCGCTAAAGGGTAGTACCCTGGCAACACACCAAATCCCTTGAGCTAGCAAGCCTTGGTGATTCTTCCTATCCGAAAATCACTTAAGGAACAGCAACTTACAAAGCTTGGATCGATTTCTGGAACTAATGCTCTCTCAAGAACTCACTAAAGTCTCTCAAACCCTTATGAGTGTGTAGTTTTCTAAGAGAACCAAATGAGAGAGTTTATCTCCACTTTTATAAGCCTCTAGTCGACTCATAGTCTCCCACAGCCAGCCAAGAGAGTTCTAGACCCAACCCACATGCATTGGCCAACTTTTGAGGTGATTTGACAAAAAGGTGCCGTTTGGACTTAGCGGCGCTAGCCAAACTTAGTGGCGCTAACTCATAAAAGTTAGCGGCGCTAACGCGGCTTGTCAGATGACTTGACGTAAAGCCCATGCAGCTCTAGCGGCTCTAACCCATAAGTGTTAGCGGCGCTAAAACTTTATGGTTAGCGGCGCTAACCTAGCCTGCGAGGTCAACTTTTCACTTTTGTCATTTTTGATCCCTTTACTTAAATTGCTGTCAGATTTGACCCCGGTGTATGACCCAATAAGCCCATACATCATCGGTAGTGATTCAAATGGCGTACACGCATCAGTGGGCATATTCTAACAAACTCCCACTTGCACATGATGCACCATTTCTAACAAATCACGGACAATGAGCGGTCTCTAGCAAAAACATCATTGCCCCCAAGTCAGTATGGGTTTCGTTATCCGAATGAAACCTGTTCGCAAAGAAAGGTCCTATAGATAAGTGATCTTAAACATCCTTTTGTTCACGATATCAATGTGAACACGAGACATGGATTGAGTGTCAATCTCCAGACGTTCACGATTGTGTTTCTCGATCTTGATTGGTGGTGACCAAAAGTTAAGGACATATCCGATTCTAAATCAATATTCCTTGCGCATGGCCATGCAAAAATTTTGGTGTCAGCTCCCAATCATCGAGGGGCCCAGTGATATCTCTCATATCATAGGAACAAATCCCTTTTTGACTGTATAATCCTAAACCATACCCCTTAACTTATCTAGCCATTTTCTTTATCACAGCCAGTTACGAACTGATTTTGAAAATGCCTAAAGTAAGAAAGAAGTATGATATAGCGGTTCATACATCTCAGGTCTAAGGACCTAAGATATTATCATCCCAAGTTACTCGTGACTATAATCCATGGAGTATACTTGGGTGCGGGTCTTCCAATCACTTGAAACTCTTTTCAAGTACAGATTGGCATTGCCCCTTAATTCGACCATATTGAATTCAAGGTCACATGCCTATCTCAGTCTTAATTCAATCTTCCTTCCACAAGATTGACTGACCGTGGAAAGTTTGAAATATAAAATATTTCCGAAAGTAATTGAACATGCTAAGATGGAACACAGTAGAGTCTTATGAATGTAACCGTATCATACACATATATAATCTCTATTATATATCGAAACAAGCATAAGTTACAATACTGTCTATATCGTTCCCAAAATATAAAATAAAGTTTACATATCAAACAAATTAAATACATAACTCAAACCAAATCGCTGGCAAATCTTACACCTATAGCACTAGTGTGAGAATCATGAGCTGCCTGCGATAACGGCTTCGTGAATGGATCCGCAAGGTTTCCATCCGATGCTACTCTGCTTATGACAATTTCACCACTCTCAACTACTTCCCGTATGAAGTGGTATTTGTGCAAAATATGTCTTGTTTTCTTGTGAGCTCTTGGTTCCTTCGCCAAAGCCACTGCACCCTCATTGTCACAAAATATCTCAATAGGGTCAGTGATGCTTGGAACCACTTGTAGATCATGGATGAATTTCTTCATCCACACGGCCTCTTTTGCAGCTTCACTTGCCGCAATGTATTCCGACTCGGTAGTTGAATCAGCCACCGTGTCTTGCTTCGAGCTCCTCTAGCTGACAGCACCACCATTTAACAGGAACACAAACCCCGATTGAGGTCGGCAGTCATCCCTATCCGTTTGGAAGCTAGTGTCCGAGTAACCCTTTACTCTTAGCTCTTCTTCCCCACCAAATACCAAGAACATTTCTTTTGTACGACTAAGGTACTTAAGAATGTTCTTTACAGCTTTCCAATGAGGCTCCCTGGGATTCGCCTAATATCTACTAGTCATGCTCAAAGCACATGACACATCAGGACGAGTGCATACCATGGCGTACATGATCGATCCTCTTGGGAGGTAGGACATTGAGTCTTGCTCAACATCAAGCCTTGTGCCATAGGGAGGTTTCCTTTCTTGGATTCCTCCATTTTAAAGCGTCTCACGACCTTATCTATGTATGCACTTTGAGAAAGCCCGAGCAGCTTTCTAGATCTCTCTCTAAATATCGTAATTCCCAGAATATAGCTCGCATCGCCTAAGTCCTTCATTGAGAAACAATTCCCAAGCCAAGCTTTTACACTCTTAAGGCTCGGAATATGGTTTCCAATGAGTAATATGTCATCCACATATAGGACTAAGAAGACAATAGTGCTCCCTCTAGCCCTGACATATACACATGGTTCATCTTTGCTTTTCGAAAATCCAAATTCCTTGATTTTCTCATCAAAGCATAGATTCCAACTGCGAGATGCTTGCTTAAGTCCATAAATGGACTTCTTAAGCTTACAAACCTTGTTCGGATACTCTGGATGTTCAAAACCATCAAGTTGTGTCTTATACACCTCTTCCGAAAGCTTCCCGTTAAGGAAGGCGGTTTTAACGTCCATTTGCCATATTTCATAATCATAAAATGCATTAATGGCCAGGAGTATTCGGATTGATTTCAACATTGCCACTGGGGAAAAGGTTTCATCATAATCAACACCAGGTGTTTGAGTGAAACCCTTTGCCACCAGTCGGGCTTTGAAAGTATCCAAGGTTCCGTCCATGCCGGTCTTCTTCTTGAAGACCCATTTACACCCTACGGGTCTAACCCGGGCGTAGGATCAACCAGTTCCCAAACCTGGTTATCCAACATGGATTGCATCTCACTTTCCATTGCTTCCTTCCAATGTGCAGACTCAGGGCCCGCCATAGCTTCCTTGTAGTTAGTGGGCTTATTAGAATCCACTACTAACTCGCTGCCCTCAGATATGTAGAAACCATATCTCTCAGGCTCGTAACGAGTTCTACTGGAACGCCTTGGAGTAAGCAATGAACTAGTGTCAGGTACTGCAACATTCTCTTGCTCAGTTTCAACCGTCCTAGGTTGAGCGCTAGTGCCAACCTCAAGTTCTTCATTGGCTGATTCTTAAACTTCCTCAAGATCAATTTCCTTGTTGCCTCTTTGTTTGGATAGCAATTCTCTTTGTAAGAAGAATGCCCTTCGAGCAACAAAAACTTTGTTCTCAGAAGGTTTATAAAATATATATCCAAGACCGGCTGGAGGATATCCGATAAAGTAACACCTTTCCGATCGAGGTTCAAGTTTGTCCTCAGTCTCACGTCTTACGTAGGCTTGACAACCCCAAACTCGTAGGTATGAAAGTGTCGGCTTCTTCTTATGCCACATTTCATAAGGTGTTTTCGATACTTTCTTGGTTGGTGCAAGGTTAAGGATCCTTACCTCCGTCTCTAGGGCATATCCCCATAAACTAATAGGTACCTCCGTTCGACTCATCATGGACCTTACCATATCTAGTGAAGTCCGGTTCCTCCTCTCAGCAACCCCATTTAATTGTGGAGTCCTTGGAGGTGTTAATTGCGAAATGATTCCACAATTCTTTAGTTGATCGATAAACTCGGTACTTAGATACTCTCCACCTATATCAGACCGGAGTATCTTTATTGTTTTGCCCAATTGATTCTTAACTTCATTTTGGAATGTCTTGAACACCTCAAAGGTTTCATTCTTGTGCTTAACAAGATAGACATATCCATACCTACTATAATCATCTATAAAGGTTACGAAGTATCTCGAGTTATTCCTTGTACCATGTTTGAAAGGCCCACATACATCCGTATGGATGATGTCTAAGAGGTCTTTACCCCTCTCACTAGTCCCCGTGAAGGGTGCCTTCGTCATCTTGCCTAATAAACAAGAATCACATACATCATTCGACCCTTGGTCAAACGATTCCAAGATCCCGTCCGCTTGGAGCTTGGTGATGCGAGTCTTGTTTATATGGCCAAGACGACCATGCCACAAGGAATACTTATCCAAACCATCTTTGGAACTAGAATCAATGTTCATGATAGATTTTGTTGAATTAATGTATGCACTTGCCTCATAAATGCCATGACATGGTAAAGCCTTAAAATAAACAAGATTATCTTTCAAGCATATAATAGAGCCATTATCAAAATGAAAGTAGTATCCATCGTCATACAAGGCATGAAAAGAAATAATGTTTCTTGCCACATGGGGCGAATAGCATACATTTTGTAATAAAATAGAGTAGCCGGTCTTGAACGAAAGCTCTACTTCTCCTTTAGCTTCCACTGGGACAATCTCTGAATTTCCCATCACAAGATCCAGCTCTCCTTACTCCAAGTCCGTACTTGCCTTTAGCACCTGCACCATATTACATATGTGAGTGCCACAGCCGGTATCCAAGACCCAGCCTTTAGAAGTAGAAGTATGATGGAGTTCTATCATGAACGTACCTGAAGATTCCGGGCCCGATATGCTCATTGCCTTGAGCTTATTGAGTCCCTCCAAGTACTTGGGGCAGCTTCGGCGGTAGTGGCCCTTGCCCCCACAAAAGAAGCACTCCGCATCCTCCGGAGTCTTGGCTTGGGGAATCTTCCCCTTACCCTTACCTCCGGAGGCCGGGGCAGACTTGGCAGCGCCAAGCTTTCCTTTACCCTTCCCTTTATTGGAAGGGGCGGCCTTCTTTTTGGTTATGCGGCCTTCCCGGATGGCTAGAACGGGAGTGGAGGAGGAGGATGGTTTGCTCTTGGTCATGCTCGCTTTGGCAGTCTTGAGCATACCATGTAGCTCCATCAAGGATTTATCCATGCTATGCATATGATAACTCATAGTAAATTGATCATATGCACTGGGCAGGGATTGGAGGATCATATCAACCGCCATCTCCCTGCCGATGGTAAATCCTAGCCTCTCCATGCACTCAATGTTTGCTTTCATACGCAAAACATGAGCACTCACGTTCCCTCCATCTTGAAGCTTGCAAGCGAGAGCGGACTTGAAGCATTCATACCTCTCCTACCTCGCTTGCTGCTGGAACATATCCCGCAGCTGCACGATCAGGCCGTGATCACCCAAGTGGTCCATTTGCTTTTGCAAATCGGTACTCATAGTGCTCAAAATGAGGCATGTAATCTCCTCAGTCTCCTTGAGGCGTTTCTCGTACGCCTCACGGATTTCCCTCGTTGCACCGCTTGGAGGTGCCTCGGGTAAGGGTTCCTCTATGGTGTGCATCTTCCCTTCATAGCGTAGGACAAGCTTAAGCTGCCTATACCAATCCATGAAGTTGCTACCATCGAGTTTCTCCTTCTCAAGGAAAACTCGTAGAGAAACGTTGGTGGTGGTGGTGTTTGTGCTTGTTGATGCCATCTAAAATTGCAAAGTAGACTTAAGTTAGTTTGTTGCATATGTTTTAACTTGTTAAATTAATTTACCCATAAAGAATTAACTTTAACAAGGCTAAGAACCATGTTTCATCCCACCATGTGACGGGGTTACCGCGGATCACATGATAAAACTATTTAGGTCGGCAACAATTTTTCAATTGCAATCTCTATTGCAATCCTTAGCGCCTTGCTGGATCCTACGACATCCAATGGTCGTTTGGCATGTTTGATCCCTTCTTGCACCAATTTTAAATCTTGAAATTTTGGTTAACTCGTGCTAAGCTCGACAATTAACCAAGATTTCAAACCTAAAATTGCAAATCGTCCATCAAGACATACGATAATAAATTCAACAAAGTTGGCTCGTGCTAAGCTCGACAACCAAAATTGTGAATTTTGCCACACTCACCTTCCACACAATTTTATGGGAATTGGCTCGTGCTAAGCTCGACAACAAAATCCCATAAGACTAGATTCGGGTGGTATCGTCTTATGGATGGTGCGTGATTTACGTTTTGAAGAAAGACGGGTTTTTGTTTCCGGTTTGGTTTTAGATTAACATATAAGTGACAAAAACCTATTTTCACTAGGTGGGTTAATCTTGTATGTGAGCGCGCGAGAGAGTTGTAAACCATTTTTATCAAATCTCTTGTGTTTTTGTTAATTTTCGAAAAAATTATCTAGCATGCGTATCCTACACAATCCATGCATACAAAAATCACATCACACGCATAAAATATTAAAATTGGTAACCCTTGCCATAAAAAACCTATGCGTTCTTCCCGTGAGCCGAACGGGAAGAACTTGGTCAATTCTAGGGACAAAATCTTCGACGCGAGTTCCCACTAATCCCGCCATCTCCATTGGACTTCATCGGCTTCATGGGCTCCAAACTCCATCTCCTTTGACCCATCTTGTGTGTTCATCATCCACAAAAAAAATAATACATACAATAGAATAAAATGGCATACAAGCCATAAAATACCTATTTATCTATTACAATTACATGGATGAATGAAATGGCATGCAAGCCACATTATTATTACAAATTTATCTTAAGAATAAAAATACAACCATCATGCATCTAAACACACAAAATAAACCAAATGGTCTACGCAAGGTTACCAACTTGAACATACACATACAACCAAACATACATATGCTACTGGAATTAAAACATCATAATAACAAGATTAAAATTTCCAGAAGCTAAAAAACAAGGCTAAAACCCGAGACCAAAATCTGTTTTTAACAAAGAACAAAAAACTGACACAGCGACGCTAGCGCCGCTATCTTGAAAGAGTTAGCGTCGCTAACCCCTGTTCGACAGAAAACAAACAATTTCGATTTCGGGTTTTCAAAGCCACCATGTGCATAACTCTCATTGAGGTGGCTCTAATACCACTGTTGGGCTTTTCAGTGCACGCAACGGAAGCAAAGTACAACTCAAAAAGCCCATGGTACAAGCATATAAAGCACAAATCGTGAAACCCCTTAACATGGATCAATCTCTATGATAAGAAATGCAACAAAGACAGAGAGTAAAGGAGTTTATACCAGCTCCTAAGCTCCAGAAATTTGATGAAGATGTTGAAATTGCTTCTCCTTTTGCTTGAACGAATCCGCTAAAGGGTAGTACCCCGGCAACACACCAAATCCCTTGAGCTAGCAAGCCTTGGTGATTCTTCCTATCCGAAAATCACTTAAGGAACAGCAACTTACAAAGCTTGGATAGATTTCTGGAACTAATGCTCTCTCAAGAACTCACTAAAGTCTCTCAAACCCTTATGAGTGTGTAGTTTTCTAAGAGAACCAAATGAGAGAGTTTATCTCCACTTTTATAAGCCTCTAGTCGACTCATAGTCTCCCACAGCCGGCCAAGAGAGTTCTAGACCCAACCCACATGCATTGGCCAACTTTTGAGGTGATTTGACAAAAAGGTGCCGTTTGGACTTAGCGGCGCTAGCCAAACTTAGCGGCGCTAACGCGGCTTGTCAGATGACTTGACGTAAAGCCCATGCAGCTCTAGCGGCTCTAACCCATAAGTGTTAGCGGCGCTAACCTAGCCTGCGAAGTCAACTTTTCACTTTTGTCATTTTTAATCCCTTTACTTAAGTTGCTGTCAGATTTGACCCCGGTGTATGACCCAATAGGCCCATACATCATCGGTAGTGATTCAAATGGCGTACACGCATCAGTGGGCATATTCTAACAAAAAGTGTTCTGGAAAATGCCCTGACCAACGAGATCTTGCATACTGTGACTGGGTGTCAGTCTGCAAAAGAGATCTGGGATACTCTGAGTGTTACATATGAGGGCTGAGATCTGGTCAAACAGCAGAAGAAAAATCATCTAAATAGATCATATGAGAACTTCTTCTCACAGAAGAATGAAACCCTAGCTGATGTGTTTACCAGGTTTCATTGCTTGATTAATGACCTGCTAAGTGTAGGCATTAAGAAAGAAGAGGCTGAACTCGTGCTGAAGTTTCTGGATGTGTTACCAGAAAGGTTCAATGAAGTGACCACAGCACTGAGGGCTGGAGGAACATTGCATTTGTATAACCTACAGTCCATTTATGGGTTCTTGCTAAATCATGAACAGATCACTGAACACAAAAGAACTTCTCAACAACAACTCAAGGAGTCTTTGGATAAAGCTGAAGTTGCATTGGTTGCACAGAAAAAGAAGAAAAGTTCCAAGGCACTAGTTGTTGAATCTGAGACTGAGTCAGAATCTCAAGCTAACCACTCAGACTCATACTCAGGTGATACTGATGATATTGAGATAATCACTGAGCAAATGGCAATGTTAGCCAGACGTTTGAGTAGAGCTCAACGGGGAAGAGGAAGATCTGACACAAGCAAAGGGAAGAGTTCCTTTGATCCCAAGAATGTTGTGTGCTTCAACTGTCAGAAGAAGGGACATATTACTGTTGAGTGCAGATTAAAGAAGGGTGAATCAACATCAGTTGCTGATAAGAATGCTTATAGAGCTAATAAATACAAGAAGAAATATACTCAGCTCAAGAAAGGAAAGCCAGAAGACAAACCCAGTGCAAAAGGATTATATGCTGAAACCTGGGATAATGAATCATCTACCTCAGTTGATGATGTATGTCTAATGGCACAAGAAGATGAAGAGTTAGAATTAGATGAGGTTGATTATGGTCAGTCCGAATCAATCTTTGAACCTGACATGAAAGAAGCTGAGGAAAACAGCAAGCTTACTGATTAGGATCCTGCTTCGATGTACTAGGTCAGTAATTTATACTCTTACACCGATGAAGAAAAGGGTCTTGCGTTTGATTATTTGCTGAATGATTTCAAGACCAGCCTTAAATCTCAAAATGACCTCAAAGCTGAAATAGCTAAACTCCAAGATGAGATCAAGGAAAATCAATCTCTCATTGATGTTGGTAAGAAAGCACAGTGTGATCTTCAATGTCAATGACACATTAATAAAATTCTAAGTGAATAACTTTAGGAAGCTAAAGTCAAAGCTGACCAACTTCAAAAGGTCACTGAGTCTTGGTGTAAGTCATCAAAGCTTACTGAAAAGTGCATAAACCAACAAATTCCTAAATAGGTACAAGTTGTACTTGGAGGTGACTATCAAACAGCAGGTTATGTAGCTGATGATGAGATAGCAAGTACAGACTCTGAGGAGGATAGACAACTGATTGAGTCTCAGAAGTCAGCCTCAGAGAAAAGACATGATCCAAACTTGAAATACAATATGTTTGTAAAAACTAAAGATCATGGAAATGAGTGTTCAACATCCAAACAGCATAGTAAGTCTGTGATGGACAGAGTAGGCACTCAGCCTATTCAAAGAACTTCAGTTGTGGAAAGGCTTAACCCAAATCCTTTCAAAAGACAACATTCTCTATCTGGCTCGGAGAGAAGTTACAAGAATAGGAAGACCACTGTAAGTTAGAGGTCAAATCACAACAATGGTAAGTCCAAAGTTGTAGACCTTTGTAAGTCCAAGGAGATCAACAGTGGGAAGTCCAAAGCTGTTGAAACTGGTAAGACCTGTAAGCATGACAGAGGTAAGTCCAAGGTCATGGAAAAGAAGTTTGTTGGTTAAACTTCTAATCAAAGGGATAACAAACAAAGACCTGACAAAGGTATGTCCAAGGTTAGTGATTATCAAGTGAATCAACATGCAAAGAAAGTTGAAAAGTTATCCACCACATATAATCCTAAGACTGAGAGCAAGTTCTCACAAGGATTATTAGACACTCTACCTCCTGTAATCATTGGAAGAAGGAGATTCTACAAGTGCAGAAGTAGAGGTAATGAGGCTAAGGAGTGTGATGTTGAAATCTCAAGGCTTGAACAAGAATAGGCTGATCAGTCTACACAGGACTCAGCTCCTGCTCAAGATAAACAGTCAGTTCAACAAGATGGAGATGCTAAGTGCTCCTCATCTGAACCCACCAAGAAGTGGGTTCCTAAACAAAACTAATATGTTTAGTTTTTAAATCATGTGCAGGGTTCAAGTAAATGGTACTTAGATAGTGGATGCTCAAGGCACATGACCGGGTGGAAAGGACTTCTTAGTGATTTCCAGGAAGACGAAGGTCCTAAAGTAACATTTGAAGAAAATTCCTATGGAAGAACTAAAGGCTATGGGAAGATGCATGCTGGCAAAGTTACTTTCCAGAAGGTTGCATATGTCAAGGGTCTTAAGCACAATCTGATTAGTATCAGCCAATTGTGTAATGAAGACAACATTGTTACTTTTAGGAAGAAAGCAGGAACAATATATAATGCTAAGGGAAAGCCTGTATTAATAGCTAAAAGAGAAAGAGATGTGTATCTACTTGATCTTAATTCTGCTAATCCGTATACTGAAAACTGCTTGTATTCCTAATCTGTTCCTAAGCTGAGTTGGTTGTGGCATAAACGATTATCATATTTGAATTTTAAAAATATAAATATGCTATCCAATAAAGAGTTAGTCTCTGGGTTACCAAAGATCACATTTGTCAAGGACAAATTGTGTTCAGCTTGTGAAACAAGGGAAACACCACAAACGGTCCTTTAAATCAAAGCAAAATTTTTCAATAACAGACCCACTGGATATGTTGCATATGGATCTGTTTGTACCCATAAGTACTCCAAGCCTAAGTGGCAAGAAGTACACACTGGTGATAGTAGATGAGTTCTCACAATTCACGTGGGTAATGTTCCTTAAAGCGAAAAGTGAGGCTGCCCTGGAGATAATAAGTTTTTTCAAACAGGAAGAGTTGCAGAAAGGTAAGTTTGTAAAACAACTCAGAAGTGATCATGGGACTGAGGTCAGAAACTCTACCCTTGAAAGCTTCTGTGAACAAAAGGGAATATTACAAAATTTCTCATCTGTGAGAACTCCCCAACAAAATAGAGTTGCTGAGAGGAGAAATAGAACCCTAATTAAGGCTGCTAGAACAATGTTGTGTGAGGCAGGATTGAAACTCTATTTTTGGGATGAAGCTGTCAGTACAGCCTGTTATACTCAAAATAGATCAATCATTGTCAAAAGACGTGATAAAACATCATATGAGATGTATAAGTCTAGAAAGCCCAATATAGGTTATTTCCATGTCTTTGGTTCAAAATGCTATGTGCTGAATCAAAGAGATCAGCTCCATAAGTTGGAACCCAAAGCTGATCCAGGAATATTCATTGGTTATTCATCAATCTCCAAATCATACAGAGTGTATAACACTGGGAGAAAGGCCACAGAAGAATCAATTCATGTCTCATTTGATGAAGACAGTCTTGATCAAGCTGATAAAAGAAAAGCTGACTTGGTTAGTCTGAGTGAGCTTGAAAAGCCAGAGGAAACAAATATGTCAAATCCTATGTATGTCATGGGAAATGATAGTGATGATGATGTGTGTTCATCAAAGTGATCATCACAAGCTCCAAGGAATTCTAAAGCTGAGAAGGATGATGAGTTCATCAACCCCTTTGGAGCTGAAGTTACTTAGACTGAGGATCTCAGTGATCATCAGTTTATTGACAATGCTGCTATTGAGACTAAGGAGATAAGTTCACCTCAGGGCTCTCAACATCACTCAGATCCATAACCAGATTCTCCAACTACATCATTTAAATTCTTCAAAGATCATCATCAAGTTCAGATCATTGGCAATGTCCAAGAAAGGGTAATAACTAGATCTAAGGCTACAGCTAACTATGCTGCCCACTTTGGTTTTCTATCTCAAATGGAACCAAAGAAGACTGAAGAATCCTTGGAAGATGAGGATTGGATTGAAGCTATGCAAGAGGAATTAAATGAATTTGAGAGAAATAAGGTCTGGAGCCTTGTCCCTGCCCCCAAAGATCATTCAATTATAGGCACTAAGTGGGTCTATAGAAATAAAATGGACAAGGATGGAGTGATAGTTAGGAACAAAGCTAGGCTGGTAGCACAAGGGTATAAGCAAGAAGAAGGAATCGATTATGATGAGACCTTTGCTCCTGTTGCTAGAATTGAAGCCATAAGGTAGTTCTTAGCTTATGCAGCATATAAAGACTTCAAAGTCTATCAAATGGATGTGAAAAGTGCTTTCCTAAATGGAAAACTTCAGGAGGAAGTCTATGTGAAACAACCTCCTGGCTTTGTCAGTTCAAAGTTTCCACATCATGTCTATAAGTTAGACAAGGCTTTATATGGTCTTAAACAAGCTCCAAGATCTTGGTATGATACACTGTCCACTTATCTATTATCTGTTAGAAAAATGCCCACTAATGTGTGTACGCCATATAGACCGTTGCTGATGATGTATGGGCCTATTGGGTCATACACCGGGCTGTAACCTGACAACAACTAAAGTTAAGGGACCAAATATGGCAAAAGACAAAAGTGGACATCGCAGGCCGCGTTAGCGCCACTAACTCTAGGGGTTAGCGCCGCTAAACCCTAAAGGTTAGCGCCGCTATGGCTGCATGTACTTTGTGTCAAATAACTGACAAATCGCGATAGTGCCGCTATCTATAAGTGGTTAGCGTCGCTAACTCTTATGGGTTAGCACCGCTATCCCTGCATGTACTTTTTGTCAAATCACCTCCAAAGCTAGCCAATGCATGTGTGCCACCTAGAAAAGTCTTCGGCCGGCCAAGGAGAGATATATGCATATCTGGAACATATTTGAAAGTGGAAGTGAGTGTTTTTCTCTCAAGGTGTAAAAACACACACATATTACACTCTCTAAAGTGGCATTGAGACTTTGAGAGAGCTTTTGAGTTCAAGAGAGTGTTCAAGAGTATTTAGTCTCACAAGTTGCTGTTCCAAGGTGATATTCACGGTGAAGTATCACTAGAGGCGAGCTAGCACTCGAGGTTGGCGTGTTACCGGGGTATACCTCAATAGAAGATCCGCGGTTTTCGTTCTTGGAGGATCACCACCACAACACCTATCATTTCTAGAGATAAGGAGAAAGGTATAACCACCTCTTTCCATCTACATGTTGCATATCTTTACATAGAGTTTGGTCCTCTTTTGGGATTTCTAGTTTTTTTGTGCTTTGTTGACTTGTACCTTGGGCTTTTTTGTTTGTACTTTGCTTCCGCTGCTAGCCCACGAAATCCCAACAGTGGTATCAGAGCCACCTCTATGTTAGATTTGTACATGGTGGCCTGAAAAATCCCGAAATCGAAATGTTTGTTTTCTGTTCGAATAGGGTTAGCGGCACTAACTATTAAACTTAGCGGCGCTAATGCGCTGTTACAGATTTTGGTTTCAAGTTAAAAACAGTTTTGGTCTCAGGAATTTTTGGCATTTTGTAATTCTGGAAATTTATTCCAGATTATTATCTGGTAATTTTGTTACCATTTTGTTATATTTGGTTGTATGTGGTTGATTTTAGATTGGTAACCTTGCCTTTGACCTTGTGGTTGACTTTGTGTGTTTGGATGCATTTGGTGATTTTATATCACATTTGGCTGTAATATTTATTAAAATTGATATATTTGTAATAATATTGTGGCTTGCATGCCATTTCATTCATCCGTGTAATTGTAATAGATAAATAGGAAATTATTGGGGCTTGTACGCCATTTCAATTTCTATTGTATGTATTGTACAATTGGATGAAGACACACAAAAGGAGTCAAAAGGAGATGGAGCATGGCCATAGAAGCCGATGAAGTCTATTGGAGATGGCGGTTCTAGTGGGAGCTCGCATCGGAGACTTTTGTCCTTAGATTGACCACGTTCTTCCCGTTTTGGCTCACGGGAAGAACGTATAGGACCTTTTGGCAAGGCTTACCAATTTGATATATTTATATTTTGAGATGTGAGTTTATATTTCTTGCATGGTTTGCTTAGGATTCACATGCTAGATAATTTTTCGAAATTAATAAAATCACAAGAGATTTGGTAAAAATGGTTTGCAACTCTCGCGCGCGCTCACATACAAGATTAACTCACCTAGTGGAAATAGGTTTTGTCACTAAAGAAGTTAATCTGTAACCAAACCGGAAACAAAAGCCCGTTTTCATAAAACGTAATTCTTGCACCATCCGTAAGTCGATACCACCCGAATCTTGATTTATGAGTTTTGGTTGTAGAGTTTAGCATGAGCCAACTCTCATAAAACTGTGTGGAAGGTGAGTGTGGCAAGTTCACAATTTTGGTTGTCGAGCTTAGCACTAGCCAATTTTGGAGGGTTTGACATCGTATGTCTTGACGGACGATTTACAATTGCAAGTTAAAATCCTTGAGTGATTGTCGATCATAGCACGAGTCAACGAAGAATTTTAATTTGGAATTGGTGTAGGTAGGGATCAAACATACCAAACGACCGATGGTTGTCGTAGGATCCCGCAAGTGTTTAAGAGTTGCAATAGAGATTGCAATCGGTAAGATAGTTATCGGCCTAATTAGCTCCATGAAGTGATCCGCGGCAACCCCGTCATGAATTGGAGTGAAATATGGTTCTTAGCCCTTGTTAAAATATTTTTCGAGACGATATGGGTAATTATTTTAACGAGGATAAAATCAAACTAACTAATGCGCGTACTCTCTATAATATAGGATGTCGAATCATAACAACACCACGTCGAACTTTTCACTTCGTATGTTCTTACAAAGGGAGAAACTCATGGGAGTGAACTTTGTTGACTGGCTTAGGCAATTGAGGATTGTCCTATGTGCCGAGTCTAAGTTAGACATCCTTGAGGAACCCCTTCATGAACCACCTACTATCGATGCGGCATGGACCATCCGATACGCGTATGAAAAGCGTATTCGGGATACGCACGATGTTGCTTGTCTCATGTTATCTAGTATGAGCTCGGAACTGCTAAAGCAATTTGAGCACATGACTGTGTGTGACATGATTAACAAGCTGAAGGAGATATTCCAACAGCAAGTTAGGCAAGAACATTATGAGTGTGTTAAAAGGCTAGCCGGTTGTAAGATGCGGGAAGGCGGGAGTGTTAGTATCCATGTTTTGAAGATGAAATCATACATAGACCAAATGGAGAGGCTTGGATTTCCTATAGGGAGGGAGCTCAGTGTGAATTTCATACTTCAGTCTCTGCCCCCATCATATGAACAGTTTGTCAAGAACTATCATATGCATGGAAAGGAAATATCTATAGATGAAATGCATGGAATGTTGAAGGATGTAGAAGCTAACATGTCCAAGCATGCATTAACCTCATCCACTCTCGTTCTTGGTTCTAAGGAACAACATAATATGAAGAAGAAGAAATCGATCCCATCATCAGAAGACGTTGGAATATCCAAGCTTGCTTCAAGTTTTGAGTCTATGGACATTGATGATGTGCGTAAAGATATTCAATAAGGGATGGTTTGCTACTTCTGCGGAAGATTTGGGGAGTGGGGCCGTCATGCCTGCCCTTCGTGCCGAGAGGATATAAAACTTCTCAGAAAAGAGTGAGTTAATTTTCCTACTTGAGGTGCATTCATGATTATACTTCATTGCTATTCCTTAATAAGTTGGGTTGTTTACCCGAGCTATAAGACTCACGTTTGTTACAAATTTATTTTTGTTACAAAGTGTAGGTCTGTTCGTTGAAAGAAGGAAGAGCTTGAATAACCGGATCTCTGAAGAGGAAACCCTATTTATTGTCCTCTATAAGAGAATTGAGAGTGTTGGTCTCGCCATTATTTCCGGATTAATTATTACTTTTGTATTTATGCCCTGCGTGGCAAAACTTGCTTTATTGTATGTTCTTTTGAAGATGATGGATATATTTTGACTCTTGTAATTTTGTTGAAAAGATTTTTCATATTGGTGGTTTCATTTCAAATTCTATCCATGTCAATGATTATATGTTATTTTTGACCATTTATGGTGCTCAAATACACATTTGATGACGATGGTTATGGCTTGGAATTGAAACATTTTGAAAAATTGTTTTTGAGATGTTTTTATCAAAACTTATCCATATCATAGTATACATAAAGACTCGTTATAAATAATAAGACAATCATGAATAATTGATTCTTAGATCCAAAAGTGGTTTGGATACATTAGCTCTATGGCATAATCAAACTTGACCAAGTAAACAACATTTGAATCGCTTAGATCCGTGAGGTTTGGATCTTTGTAAAAGTTTAACCTTGGGTTAAATGTAAGATGCAAATCTTGTTTATTGGACTTGGGTGATTAAGAAATCCTCATCCGTGATGGTAGGAAAGGATTGAGACTTGTTGGATTTTGATCACACTTGTGTGGATAATCCGTTCAAGTATACCACATAGAGTGACACGAGTAAAATTCTCCATAACCATCTTTATGATAGTTGTTGGGAGAATGTTTAACTAGATAAAAGGTTTGTGTCTGAAACTTGGAGGTGTTCGGAAATAACCTAAAGAAAATTAAGAATCAGTAAGGGCATATAGATATCAATTCTTAGATCCATAATAGATGCTAAGTTTACTTATCTATATTGATTTAAACATAAAATGAATCATGGATTTAACCCATAATTCGTTTTCTTTGAAAGACACATTTGTACATGGTGTCACATGCAAGAAAACCGGATATCTTTGTTGATGATCTGGTAAAAGGCAGGCCTAAAACATGTATTCAATGTGATTGGTATACATTAATTTTATGAACTAATTCCTCAATCTAAAACCCAACATGATGGTCACCTAAGCATCCAATGAGATTTTGACTAGAAAGAGTTCTTTGCTTGTCAATCTCATAACTTAAAATTATCCAGTCTACATTCAGTGGGAGATGGATGAATTATAAATTAAGTTGATGCTTATATATATATTTAAGTAGTTCATCTGAGTTTTGTGTAATTGTTTCTTAAACCTTATGGGAACCATGTGTGGTTGCTCAAAAAGGAGAAGACAATATCCAAAAGCATTCCAGTGGAAGAACGTAAAACTTAAATAAAAGACCTAATGTAGACACTAGCATTTAATCAACATAGAGATGCTGGTAGAACCTGACAATATCCATTGATTCTTTAAATATGATGGAAGTCAAGAAGGCTGTTTAGATATGAGGATGTCATATTTTAGTAACAGCAGCTTGATGGTAAATCATTGTGATGTTACCATTCATCGGAAACATAGTGGACCCAGAGTTCACTAGTGTATATATAAGAAGGGAATGGTATACATAGATGTAACCCATTTGCTGCAACCAAGTACTTGACTTGGTTTAATCCCACACCAAAGGTGTAATCCAAGAAAGGTGAAGGGACTAACATATATACAATAATAGACAACTTCAAATACCGACTAGAGACAAAGTGTTTCATATTGATTATATGGAAACATGTTCTAGTGGCTATGTTGAAGATGACTTGGATAAAGTGAAATATTGTTGTCACGTTGCGGAAACAAGTTAATTCACTTGGAAATAAGCTACCTGTATCCTTCGTAGGATTAAGTTGAGGAAATGCTTCAGGCACTTTCCGAGGGTCTTACACATCCATAATATCCAGATTAAGTCTGGATTAAGTGAAGCATTGTTATCGCTTTGGGGAAACAAGTAAGTTTACAAGGAAATGAGAAGACCGAGATCCTTCACAGGATTAAGTTGAGGAAATGTTTGAAACATGTTCCGAGGTCTTACATATCCGTTATATCCAAGTTATGTCTATGACTGAAGTTGACAAAACTTGCATCTTATGGTTGTAGTCTTGCTTTACGAGAAAGTCAAAGGAATGAGTTTTGTAACGCCACACCTAACGAGCTTAAAATTAGAGTTAATTTAAACTTTTTAAACATCGATTAACAAAAGTAAAGCAGCGGAATTAAACATCAATTACAAAAACAACGTTGTTTGACTCGGCTAATTAATTACACCAAAAATTAAACCAAGTTCTTTATCTACAAGCGTTACCTACAAGTTTTCCGACCATTGGATCCATACATAACAACGTGTTCCCCTAAATATATTTTCAACTAAAACTACCACCAGTCCCGCCTCACCAGGCGTCTAGCATCAACCTGCGAAAAAGATAAATCTTGCACCGTTAGCTACAACTAGCTAGTGAGCACCAATTACACATAAGCAACAATAAGCAGGCTATCATGTATCAAAACAGCACACAGGGCTATCCTATCATATTAAGGCGAGCCAAACATGTCAGCAGTAGTCGTATGTTACAGGGGAACCAACCCCGCTCAACAACCCAACAGCAGTCCACGTGGTATACCATATCTTTCATACTGGTTCCCATCTATCAAGGAACCCCATTCCATAGAGGAACGGCGGCCTGCAGAGCCCTACCCAAGTGTATACTACTTGAGTACCGTTAGTTCCCAGATTCATAGTCCCTAAGTACCCTGAGAACCCAGCCAGAGACTAACACCCGTCTACCTGACTGACCCCCGTGTTCTCCCGTTCAGTGTCCGGACATAACTTCATAAACAAATAGCTGATCCAATAAGGATCCAGTTTAATGCACGCATATAATCAGAACAATATCTTTCATATCAATAATAAGCATGCTTGTACAACTCTATCATAACATACCTCATCTTTCATGTATCAGTACACCAATCACGTGTCAACATATACCACAAATAACTTACCTACTGACACTCATGGGAAACTGGTACTCACCTCGAAACTACAAGAGGCAGATATGCAATCAGGAATCCCAAGAGAACACAGAATCGTCCGAGCCACCTAATACCAATAAACATAGATAAACACCCCTTAAAATACACTACAACAGACTGCACTAACAATTTCCTCAACAAAAGGTCAACATGGCTTCTGACAGCATCCTACGGCCGTAGGAACATGTTCCTACACCCGAAGGACACCCTTCCAACACACACTACGGCCGTAGTATTAATACACTACGCCCGTAGCAGTGCTTGCCAAAGAACCATGACCTACGGCCGTAGTAACCATATACTACGCCCGTAGTATGCCTCTTTTGGGTAACTACGGCCGTAGGTTATGTACCGACGCCCGTAGTCTTGTTTCCATCACACGTGGGTGGTAATCCTCTTAAACATGACACTACGGCTGTAGCAACCATTTCCTACGACCGCAATAATATAAACAACACCCTACGGCCGTAGCAACATCATACTACGCTCGTAGGAACAACAATTACAGTGTGTTCTTGCTCGGTTCGAGCACAGCTACGGTTTTTACCCATTTTGGACTCAAAATCGACTTGAATCCGTATTCAAGTGTTTTTTCAAGTTTTCTAACATATACACAAGCTTTCTAACATGATTTGGTCACAAAAACAACATCAAAACACATCTAAATCTATCAAAATGGGTCTTTACACCATGAACACCCAAGAACTAGGTTTCAATTAGAAAACTTACAAGAAAGAGATGAAAACAAGCTACAAGGACTGAACATCAATTGAATCCACCTTCTAATCCGAATCTAACTTGATTTTTTCTTCAATTTGTTCAAGTTTGTGTGTGTATATGTTCACGTACGTATGCAAGTATTTGTTGTGTGTGTTGTAGCTTATCCAGATAAGTCATAAAGACTTAGGCCGACTTAGTTGGCTAATACCCCACACGGGTATTTTGTTCTCCTATTCAACTTAAAACACAACTTAGGGTTATCCGTTTCAACTAACGGAGATATTTTTGGAACCCTTATCTAAAACCGTTCAACTATTTGTCAACATGGTCAACTTACAATACTTTTCATAATACTACATTTTTATACATATCTAACACCACTTAACACCAATCATGTTTAAAACACCAATTAACATTTAAGACACCATTTAGCAACATGTATACTACATTTAGCAACAAAACACCAGTTAAAGTCAACGTACAACTGTTCAGGCTACATGTACTACAGTTTACAACAAGGCCCCATTTTGGGGTGTTACAAATCTACCCCCTTAAGAAGATTCCGTCCTCGGAATCTGATCGTCTACAAACAAGTGAGGGTATCTAGCTTTCATGTCGTCTTCCGTCTCCCAGGTTATATTCGAACCCAGGTTATGCTTCCATTTGACTAACAACAGTTTAATCATCTTTCTGCGCAACTTCTTGGTTTTAGAACCAAGTATTTCAACAGGTTCTTCAACTAGGCGCTTTGAAGCGTCAACCTTCAATTCCTGTAGAGGCAGAATCTGGTTCTCCTCCACCTTACACTTACGCAGATAACACACGTTGAACGTGCTGTGAATTCCAGAAAGCTCTGGAGGCAACTCTAGCGTAACTGTCTGATCATAAACCACGCGAATGATCCGAAATGGACCAATGTAACGTGGACTCAACTTGCCCTTTCTACCAAAACGAATCACACCTTTCCAAGGAGAAACTTTCAGGAACACCTGATCGCCCTCCTGGAATGCAACTGGTCTACGCTTAGGGTCAGCATATACTTTCTGTCTGTCACGGGCCGCTTTAAGCTTTTCCCGCACAATCTTCACTTTATCTGCCGTAATCTGAACAATCTCAGGTCCGGAAAACTGCTTTTCACCGGGTTCTAACCAACATGTGGGAGTACGACAACGCCTCCCAGACAATATTTCATAAGGTGGCATCCCAATACTGGAGTGGTACGAGTTATTATAAGCAAACTCGACCAATGGCAGGTGAGAATCCCACGCGCCACCAAATTCAAGAACACATGCGCGAAGCATGTCCTCCAACGTCTGGATCGTTCTTTCCGACTGGCCATCTGTCTGCGGATGATACGCCGTGCTCAGATGAACAGGTGTACCAAGTTCATGCTACAAACTTTGCCAAAAATGTGAAGCAAATCTCGCATCAAGGTCAGACACAATTGAACATGGCAACCCATGTCGTGACACCACTTCATCTACATACAACTTTGCTAACTTGTCCAGCGGAGTAGACTCGCTGATAGCTAGAAAATGAGCGCTCTTGGCCAATCTATCGACAATGACCCAAATAGCATCATGACCCCTAAGGGTCTTCGGCAATTTTGTCACAAAATCCATCGTAATATGATCCCACTTCCATTCAGGGATCTCTAGTTGCTGTAAACTGCCATAAGGCTTCTGATGTTCTGTCTTAACTTGTGCGCTTATCTGACATTTTTCCACAAATGCAGCAATATCTGCTTCAAAGTAGGCCACCAATACAATGCCTTTAAGTCATGATACATCTTTGTGCTGCCCGGATGAACCGACAGCCTAAATTTGTGAGCTTCCTGCAGTATCAGCTCACGATTATCCCCATGAAGAGGTACCCACATGCGAGACTGAAAAGTCTTAAGTCCGCGAGTATCATCAACAAGTTGATCTCTCAGCTTTTTCATCGTTTCTACTTTGAGGTTTTTATCTTGCAACGCCACTTGCTGCGCTTCTTTCAATCGAGCAATGATATCGGGAACCACAGTAAGTTTCATAAATCTAGCATCTACTTTGGAGCTCTTGCGACTCAATGCATCTGCCACCACGTTGGCCTTACCAGGATGGTAGCGAATTTCACCATCATAATCTTTTATCAACTCGAGCCATCTGCGTTGTCTCATATTGAGCTCTTTCTGTGTGAACACATATTGTAGGCTCTTGTGATCTGTACAGACCACACATTTCGTGCCATAGAGATAATTCCTCCACAATTTCAATGCGAACACCACCGCTGCCAACTCAAGATCATGAGTCGGATAATTGCCTTCATGGGGTTTCAATTGCCTTAAAGCGTAGGCAATCACTTTATCTCGCTGCATCAACACACACCCCAATCCAGAATACGAAGCATCACAGTAGACAACAAAATCTTCAGAACCCTCTGGCAATGAAAGTATTGGAGCTTCGTACAGTAGCCGTTTCAAAGACTAAAACGCTTGTTCTTGAGCTTCCGCCCAAACGAATGCAACATCTTTGCGAGTTAGTTTAGTTAAAGGACCCGCAAGTTTAGAAAAGTCGCGGATAAACCGCCAAAAGTAACCAGCTAAGCCGAGAAAACTTCTAACTTCAGAAGGAGTTCGAGGAACTCTCCAATTCATAACCGCCTCGATTTTTGCCAGATCTACTTTCACGCCATTGCTGCTAATCACGAGACCGAGAAAATGAACTTCTCGTAGCCAGAACTCACACTTTGAGAATTTAGCGTAAAGCTTTTCCCGTCTGAGAGTTTCGAGAATCTCTCGCAAATGTAACTCGTGTTCAGCTTCAGTCTTAGAATAGATAAGAATATCGTCAATAAACACAATCACCGATTTATAGAGAAAAAGACGACAAACCCGATTCATCAGGTCCATGAAAACAGCAGGAGCATTGGTTAAACCAAAAGGCATCACCAAAAACTCATAATGACCATAACGAGTACGGAAAGCTGTCTTCGGAACATCTTCGTTAGCCACTAACACTTGGTGATATCCCGATCGCAGATCAATCTTTGAGAAGCACGTTGCTCCCTGCAGTTGATCAAACAAATCATCTATCCGCGGTAGAGGATATTTGTTCTTTACCGTTCGCTTATTCAGCTCCCGGTAATCAATACACATTCTCATTGTTCTGTCTTTCTTTTTCACAAACAATACCGGAGCACCCCAGGGAGAAGAACTCGGGCGAATAAAGCCTTTGTCAAGCAACTCCTGAATCTGCGTCATCATCTTGCGAACCTCGGAAGGAGCAAGACGATACGGAGCTTTAGCCAAAGGGGTAACCCCCTGAACAAGATCAATTCGATACTCAACATCTCTAACTGGCGGCAACCCAGGCAACTCCTCAGGAAATACCTCTGGATAATCAGTCACCTCCGGAATATCACTAACAACACGTTTCTCCAATTTAGCGTCAATCACATGGGCTAGATAACAATCGCAACCTTTTGAAACCGACTTACGAGCTTTCATAAGAGAAATGATTGGAACATCAGACTTTCGCCTTTCGCCACGAGCCACAGCATATGACCCGTCAGGTAAAGGAACTTTGATCAACTTCTTGGAACAAAAAAT
Organism: Pulicaria dysenterica; assembly: GCA_947179395.2. Lineage (NCBI taxonomy): Eukaryota > Viridiplantae > Streptophyta > Magnoliopsida > Asterales > Asteraceae > Pulicaria > Pulicaria dysenterica. The sequence continues at coordinate 26,746,821 of OX359294.1, read as the reverse complement.
CTCAGCATTCAACTTGCTAAGCCAATCCATCCCAATCACAACATCGAATCCTGTAATGGGCATTAAAATAAGAGAAACAGGAAAACTACTCCCGTCGATATCAATAACCGCTTGAGGGACATTATCTACAACTGGAACTACTTTACCACTAACCATCTCTATTCTTACGGGCTCAGACAACACAGATATAGGCATTTTCAGTTTATCACAGAAAGATACAGAAACAAAAGAATACGTAGCTCCAGAATCAAACAATACACATGCTAGGGTAGAGTTAATAAGAAAAGTACCAGGAATCACATCCCCAGCACCCTTTGCCTCTTCCTTCATTATATGGAACGCCCGCCCTTTAGCACGGGGAGCGTTGTCTTTCTTCTGCCCTGAGGCAGATCCTCCAGCTCCAGCATCCATCTTGGATCTACAATCAGAAATCCTGTGCCCAGGCTTGTGGCACTTGTAGCAGACATTCTCCTTAAACTCGCACTCATTCACCGAGTGCCCTTTCTGACCACACCTAAAACAACGAGTAGTGGCCTTCGAACAATCACCAGTATGGTAGGTGCGACACAGAGAGCACCACGAACCCTCAAACTTAGCCTTCTTCGAAGAATCAGGCTTTCCACCAGTTGACGACTGCCCCTTTGAAGTAACAGATTTTGAGAACTGCTGAAACTTCCTTTTCTGACCCTCAGCAACATGATCCCCCTTACCCTGGCGTCTATCCCCATCAATTTGTTGGGCTATCTCAAACGCCCGATCCAAGGTAGCCGCAACTCTCACATGAGCGCGATAATCGAGTGGCAACATGTTCACAAACTTGCGCATCTTGGCTTTCTCATCAGTTACCAAATGCGGTATGAATCTAACCTTATCCGTAAAAACATGAATAAGGTCCTCAACCGGCTTGTCCCCCTTACGGAGACTACTAAACTCGTTCTCCAGTCGCTCGAGATCATAATCTGTACAATACTTAGCTTTCAACTTCTCAGAGAACTACTCCCAAGTCAGAGCATCGATCACCTCCGGGCTCAACGTGTCTTTGACTGTATCCCACAAATCTAGAGCTGGCCCTTTCAACATCCGAACAACGTACTTAACGCGGAGTTCAGGTTCACAATCACAAGATTCAAACACCTGATCCGTCTCACGAAGCCAACGAATCGTATCCGAGGGATTATCACTACGCCCGTAAGACATGAACTTTTTGTAGGAGCACTTCTCTGGTTTCTTTCCTGCCAGAGCATTCTGCAACACCTCCCTTGTCAATCGGAGCTCCTCCTCTAACAATCTAACATATACCGCCTGCTCTTGATCGTGCCTTGGCGGCTCCATATTATGCTGAGAAGCCTCGTCCTCAGCTTCTCGTCGCTCACTTGTGGACTCGTCCTCCATTCGTTTAAGAGCTTCCTCTGTCGTAGCTCTACGCTCAGCCATTTCAACTGAACTTACTATTTGTTAGAAATATGCCCATTAATGTACGTATGCCATATGGACCGCTGCTAATGATGTATGGGCCTATTGGGTCATACACCGGGGTCTAACCTGACAGGAACTTAAGTTAAGGGACCAAATATGGCAAAATACAAAAGTTGACATCGCAGGCCACGTTAGCGCCGCTAACTATTAGGGGTTAGCGCCGCTAAGTCCTAGAGGGTAGCGCCGCTACGGTTACATGTACTTTGTGTCAAATCGCTCATAGGGCGCGTTAGCGCCGCTAACTATCCTGAGTTAGTGCCGCTAACTCATGGTTAGCGCCGCTAACCCTGCCAGTGCCATTTGCCAAATGCACCTCTTAAACTAGCCAATGCATGTGGGTATCTATATCTCGAGACTTGGCCGGTTTAAGTGGGGTTATTTGAGTCTGGAAGCATATGAAAAGATGAGGAAGGAGCTCATTTGTTGCTTGGCTCTTCATTTTTTTTCTCTCTCTAACACATATACACTCTTCTTTGGTGCTACAAAGACAAAGTGAGAGTTCAAGAGAGATTGCTCCAGCTTGGTCTCGGTTTGATGTCGTCCCGGAGTGCTTTTCATAGTGAAGAAGCACGAAGGCTCGCTAGCTCATGTGGTTGGACGTGTTCCCGGGGTACTACCCATTAGTCGATCCGCGTTTCTCTCTTGGAGCTTCACCATCATGAGTCAACAAGTTTTCTGGAGCTTAGGAGAAAGGTATAACACCTCTTTCCTTTACAAGTTGCATTTTTATACATAGAGTTTGGTCCATGTTTGGGATTTCGGTTTTATGCTTTGATTGCTTGTACTTTGGGCTGTTTTTGTTGTACATTCGCTTCCGCTGCGTGCCCACGAGATCCCAATAGTGGTATCAGAGCCACCTCAATGTTAGATTTGCACTTGGTGGCTTGAAAAATCCCAAAATCGGAATGTTTGTTTTCTGTTCGAAAAAGTTTAGCGGCGCTAACCTCGGGTTAGCGGCACTAACCCATAAAACTTAGCGACGCTAACGCACAGCTACAGATTTTGTTTTTCAAGTTAAAAACAGTTTTGGTCTCGGGTATTTTTGGCTATTTTGTAATTCTGGAAATTTGTTCCAGATTTTGTCTTGGTAATTTTGTTACCATTTTGTTTGGTTGTATGTGATAGATTTGAAATTGGTAAACCTTGCCTTTGACCTTGTGGTTGATTTTGTGTGTTGATGGATGCATTTGGTGATTTTAATCACATGGGCTGTAATATTTATTAATTCAGTTTGGTATGTAATAATATTGTGGCTTGCATGCCATTTCATTCATCCGTGTACTTGTAATAGATAAATAGGAAATTTTGTGGCTTGTACGCCATTTCAATTTCTATTGTATGTTTTGTACATTTGGATGAAGACACACAAAAAGGAGTCAAAAGGAGATGGAGGATGACCATAGAAGCCGGTGGAATCCAATGGAGATAGCGGTTCTAGTGGCAGCTCGCATCGGAGTCCTTTTGTCCCTTAGTTTGACCACGTTCTACCCGTTTTGGCTTACGGGAAGAACGCATAGGATTTATGGCAAGGGTTACTAATTTATTTCGTTTAAAATGCGTGTGATGTGATTTTATATTATTCTTGCATGGTTTGCTTAGGATTCGCATGCTAGACAATTATTCGAAAATTAATAAAATCTCAAGAGATTTGGTAAAAATGGTTTGCAACTCTCGCGCGCTCACATACAAGATTAACTCACCTAGTGGAAATAGGTTTTGTCACTAAACAAGTTAATCTGTAACCAAGCCGAAAACAAAAGCCCGTTTTTCATAAAACGTAAATCTTGCGCCATCCGTAAGTTGATGCCACCTGAATCTAGATTTATGGGTTTTGGTTGTCGAGCTTAGCACGAGCCAACTCTCATAAAACTGTGTGTAAGGTGCTTGTGGCAAATTCACAATTTTGGTTGTCGAGCTTAGCACGAGCCAACTTTGGTGGATTTGTTACCGTATGTCTTGACGGACGATTTACAATTGCAAATTAAAATCCTTGAGTGATTGTCGAGCTTAGCACGAGTCAACCAAGAATTTTAATTTGGAATTGGTGCAAGTAGGGATCAAACATGCCAAACGACCGATGGTTGTCGTAGGATCCCGCAAGTGTATAGAGATTGCAATCGGTAAGATGGTTATCGGCCTAAATTGCTCCATGAAGTGATCCGCGGCAACCCCGTCATGGATTGGAGTGAAATATGGTTCTTAGCCCTTGTTAAAAAAATTTCGAGACAATATGGGTAATTATTTTAACGAGGATTAAATCAAACTAACTAATTCGCGTACTCTCTTTAATTATAGGATGTCGAATCAAAACCACAATATGTCGAACTTTTCACTTCGTATGTTCCTACAAAGAGAGAAACTCACGGGAATGAACTTTGTTGACTGGCTTAGGCAATTGAGGATTGTTCTACGTGCCGAGTCTAAGTTGCACATCCTTGAGGAACCCCTTCCTGAACCACCTGCTATCAATGCGGAATGGACCATCCAATACGCGTATGAAAAGTGTGTTCGGGATACGCACGATGTTGCTAGCCTCATGTTATCAAGTATGAGCTCGAAACTGCGAAAGCAATTTGAGCACATGACTGTGTATGACATGATTAATAAGCTGAAGGAAGTATTCCAACAGCAAGTTAGGCAAGAACATTATGAGTGTGTTAAAAGTCTAAGCGGTTGTAAGATGCGGGAAGGCAGGAGTGTAAGTGCCCATGTTTTGAAGATGAAATCATACATGGACCAGATGGATAGGCTTGGTTTTCCTTTAGGGAGGGAGCTCGGTGTGAACTTCATACTTCAGTCTCTGCCCGCATCATATGAAAAGTTTGTTGAGGACTATCATATGCATGGAAAGGAAATATCCATAGATGAATTGCATGGAATGTTGAACGTTGTAGAATCTAACATGTCCAAGCATGAATCATCGTCATCCACTCCTATTTATGGTTCTAAGGAACAACTTTTAGCCAAGAAGAAGAAATCGATCACATCGAATGAAGAAGTTGGAGTATCCAAGCTTGCTTCAAGTTTTGAGTCTATGGACATTGATAATGTGCCTAAAGAGACTCAACATGGGGTGGTTTGCTACTTCTATGGTAGATTTGGGGATTGGGGCCGTCATGCCTGCCCTCCGTGCCGAGAAGATAGAAAACTTCTCAGTCAAGAGAGAGTTAATTTTCCTACTTTAGGTACATTCATGATTACACTTCATTGCTATTCCTTAATATGTTGGGTTGTTTACCCGAGCTATATGACTCACGTTTGTTACAAATTTGTTTTTGTTACAAAGTGTAGGTCTGTTCGTTGCAAGAAGGAAGAGCTTGAAGAACCGGATCTCTGAAGAAGAAATTTTGTTGATTGTCTTCTTCAAGAGAATTGGGAGTGTTGGTCTCGCCATTAATTCCGGATTAATTATTACTTTTGTATGTATGTCCTGTGTGGCAAGACTCGCTTTATTGTATGTTCTTTTGAAGATGATGGATATTTTTGTATCTTGTATTTTGTTTAAAAGTTTTTTCATTCTGATGGTTTCATTTCATTTTCTATCCATGTCTAAGTTTATGTGTTATTTTTGCCATTTTGGTGCACAAATACACATTTGATGACGATGGGTGTTGCTTGGAATTGAAACAATTTTGAAAATTTATTTTGAGATGTTTTATCAAAAACTTATCCATATCATTGCATACATAAAGACACGTTATAAGTAATAAGGCAATCGTGAAATAATTGATTTTTAGATCCAAAAGTTGTTTGGATACATTAAGTATATGGCATAATCAAACTTGACCAAGTAAACAACATCACTTAGATCCATGTGGTTAGGATCTTTGTAAAAGTTTAGCTTCGGGCTAAATGAAAGACGCAAATCTTGTTTATTGGACTAGGATGATTAAGAAATCTTTCACCAGTATTGGTAGGAAGGATTATGACTTGCTGGATTTTGATCACAATTGTGTGGATAATCCGCTCAAGTATGCCATGTATAGTGATACTAGTGAAATTCTCCATCACCATCTTTATGATAGTAGTTGGGAGAATGTTTAACTAGATAAGGGGTTTGTGTCTGAAACCTGGAGGTGTTCGGAAATAACCTTAAGAAATTAGGAATCAATAAGGGCATATAGATATCGATTCTTAGATCTAGATAAGATGCTAAGTTTCTATTATCTATATTGATTTTAACATGAAATGAATTATGGGTTTATCCCATACTTCGTTTTCTCTAAGAAACACATTTTGTACATGGTGTTACTTTAAAGAAAAACCGGATATCTTTGTTGATGATCTGGTAAAAGGCAGGCCTTAAAGATGTATTCAATATGATTGGTATACAATATTTTATGAACCAAGTCCTCAATCTAAAAACACGACATTATGGTCACTTAAGCATCAAATGAGATTTTGACTAGAAAGAGTCATTTGCTTGTCAATCTCATAACTTAAAATTATCCATTCTACATTTAGTGGGAGATGGATGAATTATAAGTTGATTCTTGTATATTTAAGTAGTTCATCTGAGTTTTGGATAACTGTTTCTTGAACTTATGGGAACCATGTTTGGTAGCTCAAAAGAGAGAGGACAATTTACAAAAGCATTCCAGTGGAAAACGTAAAACTTAAATAAGAGACCTGATGTTGATAATAGCATTTAATCAGCATAGAGATGCTGGTAAAACCTGACAATATCCATTGCTTCTTTAATTCTGATGGAAATCAAGAAGGCTGTTTAGATATGAGGTTGTCATATTTTAGTAATAGCAGCTTGATGGTAAATCATTGTGATGTTACCATTCATCGGAAACATGGTGGGACCCTGTGTTCACTAGTGAATTAAACAAGGGAATGGTATATATAGATGTAATCTATTTGCTGCGTCCAAGTACTTGACTTGGGTTAATCCCACACCTAAGGTTTAATCCGAGAAGGGTGAAGGGATTAACATATATGCAATTATGGACAGCTTCAAATACCGACTAGAGACAAAGTGTTTCATATTGTTGAAATATGGAAACATGTTCTAATGGTTATGTTGAAGATAACTTAGATAAAGTGAAATATTGTTGTCACCTTGCGGGAACAAGATTAGTTCACTTGGATGTAAGAGACATGTATCCTTCATAGGATTAAGTTGAGGAAATGCTTAAGGCACTTTCCGAGGGTCTTATTCATCCATAATATCCAGATTAGGTCTGGATTATGTGAAACATCGTTGTCACTTTGGGAAAACGAGTATGTTCACATGGAAATAAAAGACCAAGATCCTTCGCAGGATTAAGTTGAGGAAATGTTTGAAGCATGTTCCGAGGTCTAATATATCCATAATATCCAAGTTATGTCCATGACTAAAGTCAACAAAACTTGCATCTTGTGGCTGTAATCCTGCTTTGCGAGAAAGTCAAAGGAATTAGTTTTCTAGAAAGCATAGATTGAGCCGGATACCCTTGTCAGGGCTAGTGGGAGCTTCATGTGTTCCTAATAAAATATACTCAATAAATATAATGTCCTAATTTAGTGTTGTTTTACAACCTAATGTTGGAATTATTGTCCTATGAGTATAAATAGAGAATATGGAATCAAGTGGAGTTTAGATTCAAGAAATACTGATGTATGTTCTTGATGTTCGACGTAAATAGAGTTGTCTTGAGTAAGTTATTACTGCAAGCAAATCTATACTTGTGAAACTGTCGATTTTTAATCGAAGTTTAGAATATTCAAATATGTGGTGCAGATACGACATTGATATTCAATGAGTGTCATTGACCCTATTGTGTACTTAGGTAACATTAAGGGTATGTCGACTCTAATAAACATGAGTGTCAGTGATTCTATTGTTAACTCCCGTTACATTGAGAGTATGACGACTCTGATCATAAGTGTCATTAATCCTATTGTAGACATCGGTAACATTGAGGATATGACGACTATGATAACCTTGTGTATGATCTAGTTGATAAACATTTTGCAAGTTGTTTAATAAGAGAATACAAAAGAGTACAAAGAGATATTGTGTAGATGATCCCATGATTAAGCCGTTGTCAAATACTAGTGATGAATTTCATACTAGGCATAATAGCATTGGTAAATGTTTGATTTACTTATAAACTTTGGGAACGGTAAGCAGTACTGCTAACCGATGATTGTATCGATATATAGTGGGGACTATATATACGCATGATGCGGTTACCTTCATTGGTCTTTACCGTGTTTCATCTTAGCATGTTTAACCACTTCCCAGAATGTTTATACATTCTAAATTTCCACAGCCAGTCATTCTTCAAGGGAAGGAAGCTTGAATTAAGGCTGAGGTTAGGTGTTGGTTAGGCATTAATCAAGGATTGAATGCATGAAACGCAACAGTAACCTATGCTTGAAAGGAGTTCCAAGTAACTGTAAGACCCACACCCGAGTTCACTTCATGGATCATGGTCATAGAGTGACTCGGAAGGATAATATCATTACATCCTTCGACCCGAGATGTATGAATTGCTATAGCATGACACTTTCTTACTTTAACCATTTCAAAACGTAGTTCGTAACTGGCTACTATAAAGGGAATAGTTAAGTAAGATAAGGTTCACGCTATGGGGTTGTACAGTCAACGGAATTTGTTCCTCTGATATGAGAGATATCCCTGGGCCCCTCGATGGTTGGACGCTGACACAAAAATAAGCATGGCCATGCTCAAAGGAATATTGATTGAGAATCAGATATGTCCTTAAATTTTGGTCACCACCAATCAAGATCGAGTAACATAATCGTGAACGATCTGGAGATTGATATATCAATCCATGTCTCGTGTTCACAAGGATATCGCGAAGAAAAGGAGTACTGATCACTTATCAAATAGGACCTCTACGTTCTTTTTGTAGGTAATGGTTTTCTGCATAGAAGCGGAACCCATACTGACTTGGGGGCATTGATGCTTTCGCTAGGGGCCGCTCTTTGTCTGTGGTCACATGGGTACGGTACATAATGTTCAAGTGGGAGTTTGTTAGAAATATGCCCATTAATGTACGTACGCCATATGGACCGCTGCTGATGATGTATGGGCCTATTGGGTCATACACTGGGGTCTAACCTGACAGCAACTTAAGTTAAGGGACAAAATATGGCAAAAGACAAAAGTTGACATCGCAGGCCACGTTAGCACCGCTAACTATTAGGGGTTAGCGCCGCTAAGTCCTAGAGGTTAGCACCGCTACGGCTGCATGTACTTTGTGTCAAATCGCTGACAGGGTGCGTTAGCGCCGCTAACTATCCTGGGTTAGCGCTGCTAACCCTGCCAGTGCCATTTGTCAAATCCACCTCTTAAACTAGCCAATGCATGTGGGTATCCATATCTCGAGACTTGGCCGGTTTAAGTGGGGTTATTTGAGTCTGGAAGCATATGAAAAGATGAGGAAGGAGCTCATTTGTTGCTTGGCTCTTCATTTTTATTTTTCTCTCTAACACATATACACTCTTCTTTGGTGCTACAAAGACCAAGTGAGAGTTCAAGAGAGATTGCTCCAGCTTGGTCTCGGTTTGATGTTGTCCCGGAGTGCTTTTCATAGTGAAGAAGCACGAAGGCTCGCTAGCTCGTATGGGTGGACGTGTTCCCGGGGTACTACCCATAAGTCGATCCGCGTTTCTCTCTTGGAGCTTCACCATCAAGAGTCAACAAGTTTTCTGGAGCTTAGGAGAAAGGTATAACACCTCTTTCCTTTACAAGTTGCATTTTTATACATAGAGTTTGGTCCATGTATGGGATTTCGGTTTTATGCTTTGATTGCTTGTACTTTGGCCTGTTTTTGTTGTACATTCGCTTCCGCTGCGTGCCTACGAGATCCCAACACTATTTACACGTAGACCACAGTTAGTACACCATTTATTCACCATTTATTCACCATTTACAAATACCACAGTTAATCTATCACATAGGACAGCCACATAACACTCAAATCAACCCCAATTACCCCGAAAGGAACACTTAACGATGGTCGGGCCTGAGCTTGAGATTGAATAGTTCTACGAGTACCCAATTCCTCAGACTTAGGCTCTAATACCTACTTGTAACGCCACACCTAACGAGCTTAAAATTAGAGTTAATTTAAACTTTTTAAACATCGATTAACAAAAGCAAAGCAGCGGAATTAAACATCAATTACAAAAACAACGTTGTTTGACTCGGCTAATTAATTACACCAAAAATTAAGCCAAGTTCTTTATCTACAAGCGTTACCTACAAGTTTTCCGACCATCGGATCCATACATAACAACGTGTTCCCCTAAATATATTTACAACTAAAACTACCACCAGTCCCGCCTCACCAGGCATCTAGCATCAACCTGCGAAAAAGATAAATCTTGCACCGTTAGCTACAACTAGCTAGTGAGCACCAATTACACACAAGCAACAATAAGCAGGCTATCATGTATCAAAACAGCACACAGGGCTATCCTATCATATTAAGGCGAGCCAAACATGTCAGCAGTAGTCGTATGTTACAGGGGAGCCAACCCCGCTCAACAACCCAACAGTAGTCCACGTGGTACACCATATCTTTCATACTGGTTCCCATCTATCAAGGAACCCCATTCCATAGAGGAACGGCTGCCTGCGGAACCCTACCCAAGCGTATACTACTTGAGTACCGTTAGTTCCCAGATTCATAGTCCCTAAGGACCCTGAGAACCCAGCCAGAGACTAACACCCGTCTACCTGACTGACCCCCGTGTTCTCCCGTTCAGTGTCCGGACATAACTTCATAAACAAATAGCTGATCCAATAAGGATCCAGTTTAATGGGCGCATATAATCACAACAATATCTTTCATATCAATAATAAGCATGCTTGTACAACTCTATCATAACATACCTCATTTTTCATGTATCAGTACACCAATCACGTGTCAACATATACCACAAATAACTTACCTACTGAGACTCATGGGAAACTGGTACTCACCTCGAAACTACAAGAGGCAGATATGCAATCGGTAATCCCAAGAGCACACAGAATCGTCCGAGTCACCTAATACCAATAAACATAGATAAACACCCCTTAGTATACACTACAACACACTGCACTTACAATTTCCTCAACAAAAGGTCAACATGGCTTCTGACAACATCCTACGGCCGTAAGAACATGTTCCTACGCCCGAAGGACACCCTTCCAACACGCACTACGACCGTATTATTAATACACTACGCCCGTAGCAGTGCTTGCCAAAGAACCATGACCTACGGCCGTAGTAACCATATACTACGCTCGTAGTATGCCTCCTTTGGGTAACTACGGACGTAGGTTATGTACCCACGCCCGTAGTCTTGTTTCCATCACCCGTGGGTGGTAATCCTCTTAAACACGATACTACGGCCGTAGCAACCATTTCCTACGACCGCAGTAATATAAACAACACCCTACGGCCGTAGCAACATCATACTATGCCCGTAGGAACAACAATTACAGTGTGTTCTTGCTCTGTTCGAGCACAGCTACGGTTTTTACCCATTTTGGACTCAACATATACACAAGCTTTCTAACACGATTTGGTCACAAAAACAACAACAAAACACATCTAAATCTATCAAAATGGGTCTTTACACCATGAACACCCAAGAACCAGGTTTCAATTAGAAAACTTACAAGAAAGAGATGAAAACAAGCTACAAGGACTGATCTTCAATTTAATCCAGCTTCTAATCCGAATCTAACTTGATTTCTTCTTCAATTTCTTCAAGTTTGTGTGTGTATATGTTCACGTACGTATGCAAGTATGTGTTGTGTGTGTTGTAGCTTATCCAGATAAGTCATAAATACTTAGGCCGACTTAATTGGCTAATACCCCACACCGGTATTTTGTTCTCCTATTCAACTTAAAACACAACTTAGGGTTATCTGTTTCAACTAACGGAGATATTTTTGCAACCCTTATCTAAAACCGTTCAACTATTTGTCAACATCGTCAACTTACAATACTTTTCATAATACTATATTTTTTATCCATATTTAACACCAGTTAACACCATTTAACACCAATCATGTTTAAAACACCAATTAACATTTAAGACACCATTTAGCAACATGTATACTACATTTAGCAACAAAACACCAGTTAACGTCAACGTACAACTGTTCAGGCTACATGTACTACAGTTTACAACTAGGCCCCATTTTGGGGTGTTACAAGTTTTCTAGAAAGCATAGATTAAGCCAGATACTCTTGTCAGGACTAGTGAGAGCCCTATGTGTTCCTGGTAAAATATACTCAAGTGAAAATAATGTCCTAATTTATGGTTGTTTTCAACCTATTGATGGAATTATTGTTCTACGAGTATAAATATGAATATGAAGTAAAGTGGATTCTAAATTTTAAGAAATACTGAAATATGTTCTTGATGTTCGACGAAAATAGAGTTGTCTTGAGTAAGTTATTATTGCAAGTCAATCTATTCTAATAAGACTGTCAATTTTAATCGAAGTTTTGGATAAACAAATATGTGGTGTAGATACGCTATTTAAATTCCAATGAGTGTCATTGACCCTATTGTGTACTTCGGTAACATTAAGGGTATGTCGACTCTAATAAACTTGAGTGTCAGTGACCCTATTGTGAACTTCAGTTACATTGAGGTTATGTCGACTCTAATAATCATAAGTGTCATTAATCATGTTGTAGACATCGGTAACATTGAGGATATGAGGACCTTGATAACCTTGTGTATGATCTATTTGATAAACACTATGCAAGTGGTTTAAAAAAGAGAATACTAAAGAGTACAAAGGGATATTGTGTGGATGATCCCATAGTAAAGCCGTTGTCAAATACTAGTGATGGATCTCATATTTCCACACAGATTTATTGGTGAAATGCAACTGTTCTGAATTGGGTGTGTAGCAGTGTGACCCTTTAGCCTCTTATAACATTGGATACAATATGCCCGTTTATTATCTCTACACATAATCCAATAGTGCAGACCCAAGTATACGGACATCGAAGAATCAAAGGACTTGGATGTATTCAAACTTGACGAACTCATAGGAAACTTAAAGGTCTATGAAATGGTGATTGAGAAAGATAATGAAATCACCAAAAGTAAACCAGAAAAAGTCAAATCCTTGGCTCTAAAAGCCAAACATGTCAAGGAAAGCTCAAGCGAAGAAGATGTAGATAAAGACGAAGAAGAGAAGTCAACAATATCTAAAAAGATGATGACGAATTTGCAATGGCGGTTCGAAATTTGAGTAGATTTTTTCACAAGAAAAGGAAAATTTGTTAGGTATTCAAAAAGGGATACAAAAGAAACAAAGCCTTGGGAAAAGAAAAGAGAAAAGTTCAAGGGAGAGAAGAAGCAAAACGTTTGCTTCCAATGTGGTGATCCATCTCATTTCATGAACAAATGTCCTAAAAACACCAAGAAGGATTTATACCACAAAGCATTTGTTAGTGGGGCTTGGAGTGAAAGAGAAGAAGAACAAAGCAAGGAGGAGGAAGAAATCTGCCTTATGGCTAAAGACACAAAAGAGGTACATTCCGACTAATCTTTTAACAGTGATATATCATTTGACAATTATATAGAAAAAGAATATTATAAATGTGGAGAGTTGCTTATAAAAACAACTGATGAATAGAACTCTTAAATGAGATCATCTACAAAGTCACACTTGAAAAAGATACAATCACGTATGAAAATGATTTGCTTAAAGATCTAATCATGGATTTGAAAAACCAAAATGCTATTCTTTTAAGAGAAAATGATAGTTTGAAAACAAACAAGTGTAAAGAAAATCTAGATGAAACAGAGTTAAAGTTTGAGAAAAGTATTTCAATATTGAATGAAATGTTGTACGCTCAAAAACTTTCAAATGATAAGTCGGGACTAGGTTTTAATACAATAATTCATCACTTTATCCTAACAAAAAAATCATCTTTTTCAAAGAAAAAGGAAAAGGACCTATAGTCGAGCCACCACGGTCGACCGTGAGAAAGGGCAGTGGGGTAGATCTTTTTAAAAACAATTCACAGCCTAGCATATGCCAAATAGTTAGAACACACACACACAATTACATTCCTATTGCAACTCCTCAACAAATTAGCCAATTTTATGAGCCTAGAAGAAATGGTTTAGGTTACACGAAGCCTACAAAGCCATCCACCACTTGCACTACAACCAACAAACCCGAATGACAAACAAAAATTATAAATGATATTACAGCACTCGACCAAATAGAAACCACCATCACTCAAACTAAAACAATCATTTAAATCAAACAAAGGTAAATCACCTAGATCAAAGTAGGATCTACCACTATGATCAAAGATGGGTAAATCAAGTTGGGATTTACAGGGTACAACAAGTACAACAGAATAAAAAATATATATAAATCCAATCCCAAGATCACAACTAGATCAGGTGGGGAAACAGAACAGATAATCACATTATAACACATAAAATATGTGTATACATAAAAGTATTAAAAGGATAAAAAAATTTATACCCTGAACTGTTATAGGGGGATACACAGCTACTGCACTCTTTGAACTGGCTGCCAGACCGCCATGTCAAATAATATCCGAATCAAAAATCAGTCCTGTATGTGTATCCCCAAAAGCCACTGGCTTTTGGTGTGGTTGGAACGCCGAGAAGCCGCCGCCGCAAAAGGGGGGCCTCAATTTTGCGCTGTCGCCGTCCGCCGGAAAAAAGGGGACCACCGTCCACCGCCTTATACCACCGTCGTCCACCGCCGAGAATGGTAGTGGTAGTTGTTCGGCCGCCGAGAGCAAAGGGAGAGAGAGAGAAAGAGAAGTTTTTTTTTTGTTGTTTTTGCTAATTGTGATTAGGGTTATGAAAAACCTAAGGCTTAATCCCTCAAATATGAATTTAAGTGGATTAAAGCCCTTGGACCTGGAAGCCCGGTCCGTCACCAAAACATTGATCGTTCAACAAAACAACCCCTCTAGTTTGGTTTTAATATTAATTAATTAACTATTAATTAATATTTTTCCAACCAAACATAATAATTAAATATATAACTTATATTTAATTTCTCCCTTAAATAATAAACGTCCATTTATTATTTCTCTCGATAATTAATTAACTATTAATTAACCCTTTTGATGGTCCCGTATGATTATGGATGAAGCAATGCTAGTGTATTTTTGTGTGTGTTTTGGTTCGGTTTAGAGAAAGAGAGCCGAGAGCATGGAGAAAACACACATAAAGGTGTAAATACAAATATTATGCAAACTTAAATAGGCTTTGCCTAACTTTACAATATTGACATATTTGCACCCTCACTTTAAATATCTAACACCTTTAAATAAATGTACACCTCTTGTTGATGATGATCTTAATGAACAAGAGCACATCGAGCTTCAATGGAAACAGTCAAATGAAAACACACATTCAAATGAAGAAAATTGTCAAACAACTCCAATAAAAGAATCAAATGATTCTATCCTAAACACAAGAGAAATAAGATATCACCCAATAAATCAAGTTATTGAAAACATTGGTGAAAGAACTACCCAATCCAAAGTTAGCCATCTTAATAACTAAATAAACATACATATGAAATATGATTTTGTGTGAAATAATGTGTTCATTATAATTGATTTAAGCGTGTTGAACAAAATTAACAAAGTGATAACAATTTTGACATGGCTTACTTTGTAGTCAAAAGGATGAGTGGCCTAGTTTCCCACAACAAATGCTCACTCCCTTATGGAACATTGCTTTCCCACTTATTCCAATACTTTGATCTTCTACCCGTTGATAACGTTCCCAACACCGAACAACAAATCAACACCCAAACCCTTATCAAAATTGGTCATTTGGGAATAATGAGAGGGTCAAAGTCTAAGAGATTAAAGGAGAGATGAGGAGAAAGAAGAAAATGTTGAAGGAGAGGAGGATGAAGTCTCAAACGTTGGGACATCATCAAGGAGGAGGAGCTATGCGTAAAGGGAGGACCTTGAAGAAATTAAGGAAAAAATGAGGGAAAATACCTATGCCACGAAGGAAAATACCTTTACGTTGAACAAAATGTTCAACTTTCTTCAAGAGAGATTTGGTTGTGGAGGCACTTCCTCTACTCAAGTAACCAGTCCATCAGATTCCCGCTCCAGTTAATCAATGGTTCTTTCGTCAAAACAATCCGAAAACAATTTAATTTTTGTTGCGTTTGGTGCCCGGTTTGGACTTTTGAACAATTTCTATTTGTGTTTGTGTTTGGGATTTAGTGTTGGATCCCACCAACTATCTTTAACGCTTTGATTGGTTAAATTAGGACTTTTGTGTGTTTCCTTATAAATTGTGGATGATTTATATGTGTTATGTGCTTAAAATCCATGAAACATATGTCGAAAAATTTGAGCAGGTGTAGCACGGTCGACTACGGTTGCAGGCACTCCAACTGTGAGCAAAAACTGTGGTTCTACTGGTCACGACCGCGGTCGACCACGGTCGACAGTTTGACAATTCTTAATTTTTTTCTCAGTTTTAACCATTTTCTAGTGCAACATGTCAATTATTAACTATGTTTTTCAATTTAAAACATATGAAATTTATTCTAACCTAATATGCCATAAGTAATTGAAATTTAGACAAAGTATACACTTGGATGAATATAAATCATAATGGTCAGATATATATCACTTATTTCCCATATTAAATTTTTGGATATTTTTAATAGCACAACCAAGCCATGGTTGCATGCATAATATATCCAAATACACTATATATTCACTAACCCAATCAAGAAAAGATTGGAGAAACTGTTTTTGTTTTAATGTATTAAATAGGTTGCATTTCATATGATGAATCTCGAGTGATAAATATTCCGAGTAATATTTCAAGCAACTTCAACCACATCAATACCCATCCTACATTGAAAAAGTATATTAATTTAAGGGGCAGTAAACTATTTATCATATAAGTATCAATTGAGGAGGAGTCATTACTTACAAAGAAGAAAGTCAATCATTAAAAAATTTATTATAATAAGGGCAGCTATTACTCATAAACTAAGGGGGAGGATATCATTACACTAAAACTTTGAGACATAAGGTGATTAGCATCACGAGAAAAACGGAAACAAGATCCATTTTCAAATCTCACAAATTATCCTTACAACTAACCCTCTACTATCTAAATTTGAAAAATATATTTGAGCAAATTTCACTGCAATCAAGCAACATTTATGGGGGAGCTTCACCAACGAGGATGGTTCACTACACATGATATCAAGAGCAAGATGCCAAAAAGGGATGCACACCTTTTTGATGATGCCAAAGGGGGAGAAGAATCAAAGTGAAGGGGATAAAAAATTCTACAAATTCAAGAAGACCAAAACAATAAACGGAAGGCAAAGCTTTGTTGTCAAGACAACTGCGTTGCAGAATCAAGCTTATCACGGAAGGTCAACTTCTTGAATTACACTCATATTATTATCTGTTTGTCAAATGATCTCATCAGTTGAAATTTGATGAGACAAAATTAAGTTTGTAAGATATGTTCTGAATATAACTTAAACAGAATTATGAATCTTGATCAGACTGAGCACTTATAGTGTTTCAGACTGAGCATAAGCTGAGTATAAGCTGAGCTTATAGTTGATCAGCTACGACATGGATAAGAAGATTCCAGAATCAAGATTGAAGATTGAAGACTCAAGATAGAAGATTCAAGATTCAAGATTCCGGGTTATCCGTTAGTTTGTTAGCAGATTAGGATAAGTTCTAGTTTGTTAGGATCCGTAGGAACAAGAAATACTTATCTCCTGGTAAGTTTAGAGGTACAACAACGACTGCCAGACTCTTGTCTCACCTCAACCTATTGATCGTATGTGTTACGAATCTTGATACAAAGTTTGTAAGTTCAACTTGATCAAGAAATTCACAGATTGCCAACATTGTTCGTGTGTTCGATCTTCACATCTGTTGTGAAATTGGTAAGTAATCAATCTATGAATAAATCCTGTTTACAGAGTCAGTTCGTATCTATAATCATAAGTTGATTATAAATAGCAAATTTTGAGAAATTGAGAGATTTGATTTACATTAGGTGTTTACATATCAAGTGTTGCTTACTTGATTGTTCATGTAATCATCTTCTTATTAATGAAAGCATTCGATTTCATGTGGTTTGATGTATGTTAACACTTTTTATTGATTTGTTCAATTTTTCGTAGAAAGTGTATTCAACCCCCCTTGTACAGATTACTTGCTTGTTGATACTCTCACCAAAGGACTAACAACTGGTATCAGAGCAGGCTGAACGATTTCATAAGTTGAAAGTTCATGATTCTGAGAAAGTATACAATGTCGACAAGCAATAATTCATCAAACTTTCCTTAGATGGCTGCTAAAGGATGTACTATATTTGATGGATCTGATTATCCTATGTGGAAATTTAGAGTCATGCTTTTCCTCAAGTCCATTAACACTCGTATGTACGATGTCATAACTCGTGGACCAATTATCCCTAGGATTTCTGCTGCTGTTGGTGATAAGTCTACTGACAAGACAGAAAAAGAAGTCAAGAAGCCTTTGGCATCCTGGACTGATGAGGATTGGAAACTACATTCCCTGGATGACAAAGCAAAGAGTGTTCTAGCTATTGCCATGACTAATGAGATCTTGCACATTGTGACTAGGTGTCAAACTGCAAAAGAGATCTGGGATACTTTGAGTATTACATATGAGGGCACAGATCTGGTCAAGCAGCAAACGAAGAATCATCTTAACAGATCCTATTAAAACTTCTTTGCTAAGAAGAATGAAACCTTTCCTGATTTGTTTACAAGGTTTCACTGCTTGATTAATGACCTGCTAAGTATCGGCATTAAAAAGGATGAAACTGACCTAGTGCTAAAAATTCTGGATGTGTTACTAGAGAAATTCAATGAAGTGACTGTAGCACTAAGGGCTGGAGGTACATTACACATGTATAACCTACAGTCAATATATGGGTTCTTGCTTAATCATGAACAGATCACAAAACACAAGAAATTGAAGGGTTTTGAACCTGACTAAACCACCATATGACACAAACTGGTCAAACCTGGATTTGATTTCACTGATTCAATCCTAAACCCCAAAAGGGTTAGGATCTTTAAAACTTACATGATCAACATAGTTTCTTCCAAACAACCCATAGATAAGGTTATAAGATTATACCTGAACAAAACCTTTAGGATTGCTAAAGATAGTCCACCACTACTGCACCTCTGATTGAACTGGCTGCTAGACCGCTCCTGGATCACCAAGCAACAGCAAAGCTCCATGCTTGATTGTCTGTGTGCTTCTCGTATAACACCAAGTCACAAAACACCTTGGTGTTTTGCCTTTCGATTTCGTCGAGAGGAAAGAGAGCCGAGAGAGAGATAGTCAACCGAGAGAGGGAGGTCGACGAGAGAGAGATGCGACAAGGGAGAGAGTGAGGAGAGTGGTGGCTAGGGTTAATCCCTTAATGTCTCATGTCTAATCCTTATGGCTTAAGGATATTATATAGGGATTAACTTTGACCTAAGCCCGTTTAATTAAAAGCCCAACTGGTTTTAATTAAACTTTCATCTCTTCTCATATTGACCCCCTGGACTTTACTAGTTAATTAATTAACTATTAATTAACTTAGTCCGTTAAATATTAAAGACTTAATATTTAATTCTCCTTAAATAATAAATAACTATTTATTATTTATTTCCTTTCTATTAATTAATCCAAACTGGATAATTATTTATTTCCCTCTTTTCAATAATTAATTCTGACTAATTAATTATTTACTTTTCTCTTTAATAATTAATCTAACTGATTAATTATTTGCACACACATTATGGTGAGATCCAACTGTTCTGAATTGGGTGTGTAGCAGTGTGACCCTTTAGTCTCTTATAACATTGAATACAACATGCCCGTTAATTATCTCTGCACATAATCCAACAGACTCCCACTTGTGCAAGATAAGTAACAGTTACTGCACATTGTTAGCCTAAGGAGGTCCCTAGCCAGATACTTAGGTTAACCAGGTTATAAGAACTCTTATACCCCAAAGTAACTTGTGATAAAACTTCATAAGCAACCTGCTTAGAAGTGACCTGTTATAAACTAACTGTTTATAAACGAAACTATCATAAACTCCCTGTTTATGAATGGGTACGTTTATATATACATAACTTGCATATATATAGGTTTGTCCCTTGCAGCGCGATATTTCAATTTTGAGCATGATCATGGAGGAAGTCAACTCAGAGACTCAAGAATTTGTTCATGACATACTTGATTTCGAAACTGCGTGATAAATGACAAAGAACAGATCAGTTCGTTTGGGCACGGCCGTGCACTTACCAGTTTCTCTTATCAGTCAAGGGCCCCGGAAATATCGCTTTTAAAAAGAAGGTGCAATTACCATCTTGCATATTTGCATTTGGAAATACGGCTCCCACTGAATCTAGACACACCCCTTATGACTACCCTGTTACGGCGTGGATTTAGAGCTAGCTAAGAAGACAGTAGTTACCGCATCCCAAACCAAATACCTCAGGCTTAAGGATAACCTATGTGATAAATACTTTTGACAGGAATCCACGAAGTATTTTTCTCGGTAGGTCAATCCAATATTCGTAACCCTAACGAATATCCGTAAATTTTTGTCCGCAAAAACCGTTCCCACCAAGATAAGTAGTCACGGATAGTGTTTCGAATAAACCTAGTTTATTCCTGGATGAACCAAAACATACAAAATTGTGAAGAACAATGAAACTAATTTCTACACCCTTCCATAATCCTCCCTCGAATAAAGATGTATAATTTCTATCATCTCACTAACTCGATTCACGGTGTTTATCTGAATTACTTATTATTTTTACATTGTAAATTATCACGGATTACAAAGAAAATAATATGGTTATAAACCCTAAAACACAAGACTAGCACCCTGAAGTACTCTTTCTTGGTTTTGCTAGAAATCATTCTTGCAACCTAAGAACACTTCTAGGCTTACTTATTTTATAAAGGGATAACTCTATAGAATAGTAACCTACTTTCACATTTGTTCTCCTAAAGTCACTCAAACCTTTTTTATATAACCAAAAACCACTCAACTTTTTTTTTGTTCCAATCGTATGTAATTCTATATATTTAACTTGCTATAGCAAGTTACCAAGTCACCATGTTAGTTTTTTATTTAAATAACAATTAAATACCAATTAAATAACAACTAAATATTAATAATACTTAATTTTGAAAACAAAATCGTGGACCTCGTTGATCAAAGTCGATGCCCTGCGCCCTATCCCTTCGTTTTTTGATTTCGCGTGACTGCTGCTATTGGATCTGCCATTGCTTACGTACGCTATTTCTCCATTGTCGCTCATCCACCGTATTGCTCCATTACGTACATCCCTGTTGATAAGTATGTGTTTTCAACCTTGTCAACCTTTATTTAGATTCGATATAGTGCATAATTGTTGATTACTCCATTGTTTTACCACAAGGTTTATAAGTCACTGCTATAATAAATTAATAATATAGGCAATGGTGTGTGTTGACTCTGAGATTCCTTGCTTTCTACGCATCACTTAGATACTAATCATTTGTTCATAAACTTATCAAATCACCCATGCTATTACATCTATTAGTATTTGTTTTTAATTTTCTTAAACTTCAGATTCATGATTTTTTTAAGGCTGGTGAATTAAGTAAAACTAAGTTTTTTTTTGTGATTTTGAACTTGGACTTTAATAGGTTCATATGAAAACGAGAGTTGTTTTTTTTTGCACAACCTTGAATATTGATTATGTTATTGCAATTCAACTTCTTTTAGATGATATTGAATCATTATAACTCTTTCTTTTTGGCAGAATGACATCGTGTTCAAGTTTCAATCTTATTGTAGACGTGTTTTATGGTGAGGTTTTTCTTAGAAATCCATTAAGCTATTCATTAGGTGTAGTGAAAACTATACATCATGTTGATTTTGGAAATATGGAGTTCAATGCTTTGGTTGTATTCATCGAGAAGGTAACCACATCAAAATGCACAGGGCTATACAATTGTGTTAACGGGAAGACTTTAAACACTGGTTTAAGAGTTATAAAATGTGATTTGGATATTTATAGATTCTTGGATCATGGAGTAGCAAATGGTGGACGTATTGCTTTATATATTGACCATTATAATGAGAATTTCATAGATTTTATTGGAGAGGATAACTTGACTGACCTTGTTGTAGATGTTAATATGGCTACTAATGACATTGCCTCTCAAAGTTCCGATGATAGCTACCAATCACACAAGGAAGAAGATGAGGTATCAAACTCAATATCATCAGATCATGAAGATAATCATGTTAGTACTTTAGATAGAACAATCAACGACCCTTTTTTTGTCTTTTCTCTGTTATGACAATATTGATGGTGATGATATTGAAGATGATGTTAATTCTGTTGAAGATTGGAGTGCTGAATATCCATACGATGATAACGATGACGGATTTGGTCTAACTCTTATTTCTGATCAACACAAGGTACGAAAATAAAATTGAGAACTAATCTAATATATAAAATGCCTCAATTATATGTTTCCATATTAACTTTTTTTTTTGTATATGTACATATGGAATTTTGGAAACTGTGAAGGATATATTTCCTTATGCTGAGCATAGACAATGTACCAGACACATTTATGCTAACTTTAAGAAGAAATTTCGTGGGCTTCATTTCAAAAACTTGTTCTGGGCTGCAGCAAATTCAACGGTTGAGCAACATTTCGAGGAAAAAATGAACGAGATCAAAGCCATCAATAAAGAAGCATATACTCATCTTGTAGGCCTAAAAAAGCCAATGTACCACAAGCATGATCAAGGTAAATATACAAAACTTATCTTTCTAGTTAGTTTATCACTTTTCAACACATATTTACCTTTATATTTTTTTATTTTTTGTTTATATAGAATTCAAGAGATTTATGAAGGGATGTTTTACATCATTTTACTCAAGACGGAGTTCAGATATATGAGCTTTAGCACTTGGAAACATTGCTTGGGTGATTATATTGTTAGGTTGATAATTGTTTTTTTGGATATTAATCGAATTTCGTTTGGAAATACATATGTTGGCATCAATTTTGATTGCAAATATATTCGTTGGGCATCGATATATAATTTTATTTGTATCTTGGGCAATTTTGATTGGTTATTTGAAGAGCAGGCTATCAAATTTTATTGAAGTGCAGGACATCTTTTTTTAGTCAGGTAGGTCGAATTTTATTTGAGAGTCCTGCACAATTTTGATTTTGTTATTAAAAATATTTAATATTTAGGTGTTATTCATTAGTAATTTAAATAGAAAAAAATTAAATGTGGGCATCGACTTTAATCAATGAGGTCCACGATTTTGTTAATATTAAGTATTATTAATATTTAGGTGTTATTTATTAGTTATTTAAAAAAAATTAAAGGTGGGCATCGACTGGATCAATGAAGTCCACGATTTTATTTTCAAAATTAAGTATTTATAATATTTAGGTGGTATTTAATTTTTATTTAAATAAAAAACTAACATGGTGACTTGGTAACTTGCTATAGCAAGTTAAATATATAGAATTACATAGGATTGGAACAAAAAAAAAGTTGAGTGGTTTTTGGTATACAAAAAAAGTTTGAGTGACTTTAGAAGAACAAATGTGAAAGTAGATTACTATTCTATAGAGTTGCCCCTTTTATAAATTCCTTAAACTTGGATAACTGGAAATAACTCCTTGTTTCTGATTTATAAAACGACGTCGCTTGTAATTAAAACTTTAATTTCATTTGTAGATGTATTAAATCTTACTAGATTTATATCCTTTTGAAATGATAAATCCTCTTACACCTACTTGTAAGAAACTTGAAACTAGATTCCCGGTGTATACCAACACTTATCTAATTCCATTACTAAGGATGTTAAAAAAAACATCCTATTTTATCATTTCTAACGTTAACCAATCCAACAATATTAAGCTGACTCACTGAACATTTTAGAACGTATATAATTTCTATTTAAGTCATAACTTGACTCAAAGATCTTGCAATGATATCTTTATTGAATAACTTTCAATAAGTCATGCATTCCTTGGATTAGTTCTTTTTCAAAAACTTACTGTTTTAGATAACTTCTAAAAGCATCCAATAATTATATACTTTAAAAGTTCAAACTTGTATTTATCACTCTGGTTAAAAAAAACAACCTTTTATTAACTCTGATAAATACATTAGTCAGGTGCTCCCACTATCTCTTATGAAAAAGTGCATTCTTTAAAAACATCCTTTTAGGCCTTAATCAAAAACTTGACTACCATGCCTAAAACTTGTGTTCCAAACACATGTTTGAAAGAACTTAGTTTTTGTAAGAAATTTGTTATATGAAACCAAAAAATTAGATCTCCCATATATCCATCTTTCCAATTAC
Organism: Pulicaria dysenterica; assembly: GCA_947179395.2. NCBI lineage: Eukaryota > Viridiplantae > Streptophyta > Magnoliopsida > Asterales > Asteraceae > Pulicaria > Pulicaria dysenterica. Next base: position 26,722,913 of record OX359294.1, on the reverse strand, counting down.
GGAAAGTGGTTTCATTAAACTTACCATGATCACAAGTATGAAACACTTATAATGGTATATTAAATTTCTTTCCTTAAAATATTTAGTATAAAACTCCCTTGATTATAATAACTACTATAATCACTTTTATACTTTCTTAAACGTTTTATCAAAAACTACTTTACCCAGAAATAATGACTATTATTTCCATATGTTCAAGACTTTGAACATTCACTTATCATAAAGTCTTAAATACTTGTTGAATTAGAAAAACTATCTAATCTTATAAACAAAACTTGTTTATTTAAGCATTTGAAAGTGGAGCCAGCATTTATATATAACTACAACAAATCATAGCATAAAGATTATGATGAATCACCAAACAAGTCAAGACTTGACATATTGGTTCTCTTTTAGTCACAACTGGACTAATCCTGATTCATAAGAATATGTGCACGGATATATAACTAAATAATTAAATTTCTATAAACTTAATAACCATAAGTTTTAATAAACCAAACAAGATAAAACATGTTCATAAAAACTTTAAAAAGAGTTTAATAAACTAGAAAAAAAAATTATTATAATATCCGTAAGCTGCACGTAGGATCTCTTTATGCTGGGCCGCATCACTTTCCATCTCCTCCTGCAATAAACGATTGCAAGATATCAGAATACTCGTAAAAGTTTACAAGTAGGAAAGTGACAAAGAAGCTAATCACGCAGTACCTGAGGAGCCAGACTTGCCTCCTGCCTCGTGACCTTTCGAACAATCTCGTTTCCAATGTCCGTCCTCGCCGCACCTAAAGCACCGATTATCGGTCCTTGCCTTGTTTGGCTTTGGCTTCTTGCCCTTGTTGTCGTTACTAGCTCTGGGTGCATTCTGGCTGGGCTGGGCGTTGCCCTTTCCCCTTCCGTTGCGCCCCTTTCTCTTCTTACGTCCACCATGCCTCACCATAAGAATGTCCTTAGACTTGGTCCCGATACTCTGCTCAGCAATCTTGAGCATTGAGTGCAACTCAGCCACAGATTTCTCCATGTTGTTCATGTTGTAGTTGACTATAAAAGGCTTATAGTCATCTGACAACGAGTTGACTATCGTATCCGTTGCTAGCTGTAACGGTACTGGGTGCCCGAGTCTCTCTAGGTGGTCCATGTAACCTTTCGTTTTCAGGACATGGTCACTGACCGAGGTTCCCTTAGCCATCTTGCACGAGTTTAATGCCCTAGTAGCATCATAACGCTCCGTGCGGGCTTGCTCCTGGAACATGTCCCTTAGCTGGTGGATCATGTCATAAGCAGGAGTCTCCATCATACTCGACTGCAACTCTGGACTCATAGTTGCGAGCATGAGGCAGCTAACGTCCAGGGCGTAATTGGAGCGCTTCTGAAAAGTCTCCCTGACTTCTGCCCTAGCGTTGTTGGCAGGAGGATTTCCTAGAGGTTGTTCTAGGACATACCACTTTCTCTAGTGCCTAAGCACGATCCGGAGATTTCTCTCCCAAGTGAGAAAGTTGGACCCGGTGAGCTTATCCTTCTCAAGGATAGAGCGGAGAGAGAGGTTATTAGTATTGGTAGCGTTGGTTGCCATCTACAAATTAAAACCCGGTTTAATTAGTAATTGCAAATAAACTTTCTAATCATATATCATCAAACCCATAAATAATATATATTAGACCTAGGACCCATATTTCACATACTTGACGAAGGTTTGGGAACTTCCCACCAAGTCATGCTATTTCTAGTAGGTAACACCCTGTACCAATCGTACCTAACTGATACGACTCCTAGAACCTCGTAGAGCACTTAGACCCAGTCTAGTATGTTTAACTCTACTCTAGTGCTTTTTGGGTCGGGACTCTCGATTATCACCAAAAAAGATCGCACCACCTAAGACAGCATGAATTATGGCCAGGACTCCCGATTATCGCAAAACCTTTCATGCCCCTTCCCGCAAAGGTTTGAACCCGGATGCCCAAGGTTTGGGCACTTCCGACACCCTAGTACCGTTTAACAGTTAGGGTGTACCATTAGGTGGGTAGTACACTGATCTAAGATTTTTCTTGGGTTTTATAATTAAGTTAAAAACTTAATTTTCCAGTTTTTTGAAAAATAATTTTAAAACTAACTGTTATAAAAAACGATTTATATGTGTACCTAAACTAGGTGCACAAAACGGTCTTTATAAGTTCCAAAGTTATAACCTTGACAAAACTTTAAATTTATAAAAAAAATTAATTAACACGACTAACAGCCTGTAGTCGTATTCTAGTTTGTCATAAAGCGCGTGGTTTTTCACTGTTTAATAACAGCCTTTTATTAAATCCCTTTTTATTTAGCATCATATAAGTGTCGCAATAATATATGATAAACAGTAAATAAAAGAAACACAACTACGCAGATAATAATAAGCAGATAAAGCCCTATAGTTTTGCCAACTAATCCTAAGGTCAAGCCTAAGGACAAAGTGACTTGGATTCGCCTTTCTTTATGCGTTGCTCCCACTAGCCTTGACACCTCCCCGAAGCGTCCGTGCTTCACGTATAGAACACCATTTTCTTGATTTCCTTCTTCGAGTCCATTTTGGTGGAGGGATTAAACTATCACTAGTCTATTACAAATACAATATTGATTGGGGTTGTAAGTGGCACGCAGGTCTCCCCTAACCAGTACAATATTACAATTAAGAAAGGGATTGTAATTGGCACGCAGGCCTTCCCAAAACCAAAATAAAAGAATAAATGAAAAACGAGTCCTAAGTCGGCAAAACTATATCTATCACAACCACGCAATTATATATAAGCATTATATATATAAAATTCAACCACGTAGTTATAATAAAAGTAAACAATAAACTGTGATGTTAAGCACACAACCTGATTTGTCTAAAACTCTCTCATTTATCCTTTTGATTAATACCTATTACCCAAAATGAGAGTTATGATCTTCTAATTTATTGGACGAATATAATTTTTCAATAATCCTTTGAAAAACTTGGCCTTAATCAAAACTTGAATGAAAGCCTCTACGTCGAGTTCTTTTACCAGTTTTTCCAAAAACTTAAAACCGACAACTTTGGTCAAAAAATACTATCTTATTTGTTTCTCCATTATATAAACTTTATCCCCTTTTAGAATTTATTTAAAACGACTAAACTAGTCATAATAAATAAAAACTAAAAAATATATATTTTAACTTAAACTAATTAAAATATATAACACTAGCTTATATATTATCTTATTAATTTTATAATTTAAAATTAATAATCCTTTTGTATTAATCCGGAAAAACTGTCTTGGGCCAACATCTCTCGTCAACCCGAGAAAACTTACCAAGCCGAGACCTTCTTGGGTCGAAGACCCACTGGACCAAAATCACCTGGGCCGTAAGCCCTATTGGACCGAGAGCCTCACTGGGCCGAGGACCTCACTGGGCCGAGGCCCACTGGCTTTTAGTGCTGCTAACCCTTGCCGCGAACCCCAACTGGGCCGCAGGCTACATGGGCCGTGGTGTTCTGGGCCGTAGCCCACCACGCTTCCGCTGGCCTTAGCGCCGCTAGCCAGCACCATGACACGGTGATGTTCTTGGTTCGTGTTTTCCGATTAATATATATTAAATCATTTTAACCTATTAAAACTAACTGTTTTAATATATTGATTAAAACTGGATTTAATTTCTAAAACCAAAAACTATTAATTATTAATATCAACAAAACTTGTTTTATTAATAATTAATTATCCTAAAACTTGATTTCAACCTTTTTAAAACAAAAGTTCAAAACTTGTTAAAATCTAGTTTTAGATAAAAGGTTTATCCTTTTTAACCGTTTAAACACAAACCTGGTTTAAACCTAACTGGTCAAAATCAAACCTTTTATGATCTGGTTAAAAACAGAAAACTTGTTTTTATCCGTATGGTTTTCGAAAACTTGTGGAGAAAGAAAGAAGATGAAGTAGATCATACATCTATCAAACAAAACAACTAACTAGATTATCTAGGTTTAATACATTTGATCAAAACTATCCTTATCAAAAATCATAAACCTTTTAACCATTCAAACTAACTGTTTGAACATTCTGATTAATAGGATTTAACCTGGTAACAAAAACAAACTGTTTTGTTACCTACTTGATTTTCGAAATTACCAAGAACAAGTAGAAGATCAAGAACAAACCTTAAACCTAGAACAGATAAAAACTAGAAACTATGGATCATAGAGCCGAGGCTCTGATACCACTGAAGGGTGTTGAACCTGACCAAACCACCATATGACACAAACTGGTCAAACCTGGGTTTGATTTCACTGGTTCAATCCTAAAAGCGGAACTGGATTGAACACAACCCTCTAAACCCCAAAAGGGTTAGGATCTTTAAAACTTACATGATCAACATAGTTTCTTGCAAACAACCCATAGTTAAGGTTATAAGATTATACCTGAACAAAACCTTTAGGATTGCTAAAGATAGTCCACCACTACTGCACCTCCGATTGAACTGGCTGGTAGACACCAAGTCGCAAAACACCTTGGTGTTTTGCCTTTCGATTTTGTCGAGAGGAAAGAGAGCCGGGAGAGAGATAGTCGACCGAGAGAGGGAGGTCGACGAGAGAGAGATGCGACGAGGGAGAGAGTGAGGAGAGTGGTGGCTAGGGTTAATCCCTTAATGTCTCATGTCTAATCCTTAAGGCTTAAGGATATTATATAGGGATTAACTTAGACCTTAGCCCGTTTAATTAAAAGCCCAACTAGTTTTAATTAAACTTTAATCTCTTCTCATATTGATCCCCTGGACTTTACTAGTTAATTAATTAACTATTAATTAACTTAGTCCGTTAAATATTAAAGACTTAATATTTAATTCTCCTTAAATAATAAATAACTATTTATTATTTATTTCCTTTCTAATAATTAATCCAAACTGGATAATTATTTATTTCCCTCTTTTTAATAATTAATTCTGACTGATTAATTATTTACTTTTCTCTTTAATAATTAATCTAACTGATTAATTATTTCCACACAGATTATGGTGAGATCCAACTGTTCTGAATTGGGTGTGTAGCAGTGTGACCCTTTAGTCTCTTATAACATTGGATACAACATGCCCGTTAATTATCTTTGCACATAATCCAACATAAATCTTCTCAACAACAAATGAAGGATTCTCTTTATAAATATGACACTGCATTAGTTGTAGAGAGAAAGAAAAAGAGTTCAAAAGCCTTCATTGCTTAATATGAGACTGAGTCAGACTCTCAAGCTGACCACTTAGACTCAGACTCAAGTGATACTGATGCTGTTCAGACTATCACTGAACAAATGGCCATGCTTTCCAGAACATGGAGAAGAATTCAAAAGGGAAGAGGAAGATCTGACAGGGGCAAAGGAAAGAGTTCTTATGATCCGAAGAAAGCTGTGTGATTCAACTATCAGAGAAAGGGACATATTGCTGCTGAGTGCAGAATGAAGAAGGATGAAACAGCTTCAGTAGCTAACAAGAATGCTTACAGAGCTGATAAGTATAAGAAGAAATATACTCAGCTAAAGAAAGGAAAGCCTGAAGACAAGTCCAATGAAAATGGACTTTATGCAGAAACCTGGGATACAGAATCATCTACCTCAAATGATGATGTTAAATGTACGATGGCTTAAGAAGATGAAGAGTTTGAATTAGACGAAGTTGATTATGGTTTGTCTGAATCAACTTTTGAAGCTGACATGAAGGAAGCTGAAGAAAACAGTAAACTAAGTGACTGTGATACTTCCTCCATGTACAAGGTTAGTAATTTCAACTCTTACACCGATGAAGAAAAAGGTCTTACTTTTGGTTATTTGTTAAACGATTTTAAGACCAGCCTTTTAAGTCTCAAGCTGACCTCAAAGTTGAAATCACTAAGCTCAAGAATGAGATTAAGGAAAATCAAACTCTCATTACTGCTAGAAAGAAAGCACAATGTGATCTTGAATGTCAAAGACACATTAATAAACTTCAAAGTGAAGAGCTTCAGGAAGCCAAGGATAAAGCTGACCAACTTCAGAAGGTCACTGAATCTTGGTGTAAGTCATCAAAGCTTGCTGAGTAGTGCATCAACCAGAAGATCCCTAAACAGGTAAATGCTGTACTTGGAGGTGACTATCAATCCGCAACTTATGCAGCTGATGATGATGAGATAGCAAGTACATATTCTGAGGAAGATAGACAATTGATTGAGTCTCAGAAGTCAGCCTCAGAAAAGAAACATGATCCAAGCCTAAAATACAATAAGTTTGTAAAGGCAAAAGATCATTGAAATGAGTTTTCAACCTCTAAACAACATAGTTAATCTGTGCTCGATAGATTAGGAACTCACACTATTCAAAGAACTTCTGTTATTGAAAGGGTGAATCCAAGCCCTTTTAAAAGATAGCACTCTTTATTTGGCTCAGAGAGAAGTTTCAAGAATAGGAAGACTATTGTAAGTCAGAGGTCATATCACAACAATGGTAAGTCCAAAGTTGTTGAAATTAGTAAGTCCATAGAATTCAACAGTGGTAAGTCCAAGACTGTTGAAACTGGTAAGCCCAGAAAACATGACAATGGTAAGTTCAAAGTCAGTGAAAAGAAGTTTGTTAGTCAATCTTCTAATCAAAAGGATAATATACCTAGATCTGACAAAGGTAAGTCCAAAGTCAATGAGCATCAGGTGAATCGGCTTGCAAAGAAAGTTGAGAAAAAAATCCACAACCAATAATCCTAAGACTGAGAGTAAGTTCCCTAAAGGATTATCGGATAATCTACCTCCTGTAGTCATTGGTAGAAGGAAATGCAACAAATGTAGAAGTAGAGGACATGAGGCCAAGGATTGTGATACTGAAATCTTAAGGCATGAAAAGGAACATGTTGATCAGCTTACACATGACTCAACACCTGCTCAAGCTGACCAGTCAGTTCCACAAGATGAAGCTGCTAAGTGCTCATCATCTGAACCTACTACAAAGTGGGTTCCCAAACAAAACTAATTTGTATAGTTTTCTTCTCATGTGTAGGGTTCAAGTAAATGGTACTTAGATAGTGGATGTTCAAGGCACATGACAAGGTGGAAAGGACTTCTAAGTGAATTCCAGGAAGATGAAGGTCCTAAAGTAACATTTGGTGATAACTCCCATGGAAAAACTAAAGGATATGAGAAGATGCATGCTGGCAAGGTGACTTTCTTGAAAGTTGCATATGTTAAAGGTCTTAAACACAATCTGATAAGAATTAGCCAATTGTGTGATGAAGACAATGTTGTTACTTTTAGGAAGAAAGCAGGAACAATATACAATGCTAAGGGTAAGCTAGTGCTAATAGCAAAGAGAGAAAGGATGTGTATCTACTTGATCTCAATTCTGGAGATCCTTACTGAAACCTGCTTATATTCCCAATCTGTTCGTATGCTGAGTTGGCTATGGCATAAATGGTTATCATATTTAAATTTCAAGAATATAAACATGCTATCCAATAAAGAGTTAGTTTCTGGATTCCCAAAGATCACATTTGTCAAGGACAAATTGAGCTCAGCTTGTGAATAAGGGAAACATCATAATGGGACCTTCAAGTCAAAGCAAAATTTTTCAATAACAGACCCACTGTATATGTTACATATGGATCTGTTTGGACCCATACGTACTCAAAGCATAAGTGGCAATAAGTACACCCTGGTGATAGTAGATGAGTTCTCAAGATTCACCTGGGTAATATTTCTTAAAGCCAAAAGTGAAGCTGCCCTGGAGATAATATGTTTTATCAAACATGAAGAGTTGCAAAAAGGTATGTCTGTTAAGCAACGCGGAAGTGATCATGGGACTGAGTTCAGAAACTCAACCCTAGAAAGCTTTTGTGAACAAAAAGGAATATTACAAAATTTCTTCTCAGTCTGAACTCCTCAACAAAATGAAATTGCTTAAAAGATAAATAGAACCTTAATTGAGGCTGCTAGAACTATGCTATGTGAGGCAGGATTAAAACTCTATTTCTGGGATAAAGCTGTAAGTACAACATACTATACCCAGAATATATCAATCATAGTCAAAAGACATGGCAAAACTGTTTATGAGATGTATAAATCAAGAAAGCCTAATATAGGTTACTTCCATGTCTTAGGTTCAAAATGCTATGTGCTGAATCAAAGAGATCAGCTCCATAAGTTGGAACCTAAAGCTGATAAAAGATAGTTTTGATGAAGACAGTTTTGATGAAGCTGATAAAAGACAAGCTGAGTTGGTCAGTCTGAGTGAGCTTGAAGAGCCTGAGGAAACCAAAATGTCAAATCCTATGTATGTCATGGATGATGACAGTGATGATGATGTGTGTCCATCTAAGAAGTCATCACAAGCTCCAAGGGACTCTCAAGCTGAGAAAGATGATGAGTTCATTAATCCATTTGGAGCTGATATTACTCAGACTGAAGATCTTAGTGATCAACAGTTTGATGACAATGTTGCAATTAAGACTGAGGATGTAAGTTCACCTCAGAGTCCTCAATATCACTCAGATCCGGAACCACAATCTCCTATTACAACATTTAAATTCCTCAAAGATCATCCTCAAGATCAAGTGATTGGTAATGTTCAAGAAAGAGTGATTAGCAGATCGAAGGCAACAACAAACTATATCGCTTACTTTGGTTTTATCTCAAATGGAACCAGAGAAGACTGAAGAAGCCTTAGAGGATGAAGATGGGATTGAAGCTATGCAACAGGAATTAAAAGAGTTTGAGAGAAACATGGTATGGAGTCTTGTCCCAGCCCCTAAAGAATCATAGGCACTAAGTGGGTCTATAGAAACAAAATGGACAAGGATGGAGTGATTGTTAGGAACAAAGCCAAGCTGGTAGAACAATGGTGTAAACAAGAAGAAGGAATTGATTATGATGAGACATTTGCCCCTGTATTGAAGCCATAAGGCTGTTCTTAGCTTATGCAACATATAAAGACTTCAAAGTCTATCAAATGGATGTGAAGAGTGCTTTCCTAAATGGAAAACTTCAGGAGGAATTCTATGTGAAACAACCTCCTGGCTTTCTTAGTTCAAAGTATCCACATCATGTATATAAGTTAGACAAGGCTTTGTATGGTCTTAAACAAGTTCCAAGAGGTTGGTATGATACTCTGTCCAACTATCTACTATCAATGGACTTTACCAGAGGTAGAACTGATAAGACACTCTTTATTAAAAAGAGTAAAGGACAGGTGATTCTTGAACAAATCTATGTGGATGAAATTATCTTTGGTTCTACAAACGAATCTATGTGTGAATGGTTCTCCAAAGTTATGTCAAAAAGGTACAAGATGAGTATGATGGGTGAAATGACATATTTCCTAGGCTTGCAAATTCAACAAAAGCCTGATGGAATATTCATTAATCAAAGCATGTATGTTCTTGATTTGATAAAAAATATGGTTTTGATTCTAGTTCAACCATGAAAACACCCATGTCACCAGCTGTCAAGCTGAGCAAGGACTCAGATGGAAAGTCTGTATGTCAGTCTACCTATAGAGGAATGATAGGTTCATTACTCTATTTGACAGCTAGTAGACCTGATATCATGTTTGCTACATGTGATTGTGCAAGATATCAGGCAGATCCTAAGGAATCACATCTTCAAGCTGTGAAAAGGATCTTTAGGTACCTTAAAGGTATACCAAATCTAGGTCTTTAGTATCCAAAGGACTCTGGATTTGAGTTAGTTGGATTTTCTGATGCTGATTATGCTGGGTGCAAGCTAGACAGAAAATCTACAACTGGAGGATGTCAAATGCTTGGAGGGAAGTTGGGAAGCTGGACAAGTAAGAAACAGAACTCAGTGGCTACTTCAACTGCTGAAGCTGAGTATGCAGGTTGCTGTTGTGCTCAAATCCTGTTGATGCAACATCAGCTTCAAAATTTGGTATGAACTTCAAGAAAACACCTATATTTTGTGATAACCAAAGTACATTAGCCATTACATATAATCCAGTCTTCCACTCCAAAATAAGGCACATAGAAATTATACATCACCTCATCAGAGACATCGTGGAAAAAGGTAAAGTTGACCTCAAATTTATCTCCACTGATGACCAATTAGCAGACATTTTTACAAAACCACTTGATGAAAAGAGGTTTTGTATCTACTAAGTGAATTGGGTATGCTCAACCCTTAGACAAGTGTCTAGAATCTGAGCTTCAGCTTGACAACGACTAAGTGTCATAAGCTGAGTGCATAGTTTATTGATAAGTTTTCATAAACTGCCTATCTTGTCAAGCTGAGTGATAAGTTCACATATTTGGTTTGTTCCAAACACATTTTAACTACTCAGTGTGGTTAAAATATAAATTTGAGTTAGTCTAAAATAAAAATGACTAAGTGTCATTGATTCTGAGCTGTGTGCCCCGCTTAAGCTGAGTGTCAATCTCAAGCTGAGTGCTCAAATCAAGCTGAGTGCTTGACTCACGCTGAGTGATAAGTTTACTCAGCTTGGTGTGTCCAAATCATGTTTTAATTACTATGTGTTATTAATCCATGAGTCATTGTATTTGAGCCAGTCTCAAATTACGTTTTATACCGATTACGTATTGGTATAATACTACAGTGTAAATAATATTTTTGTAAGTCAAGAATGCTATTTTACATACTTATCCGTTGGGAGATGATGTGTTTCTACTCTATTACTGTTACATCAAGCTGTAAGTTCGTTAGAGTAACGGATAAAAAGGAATTACAACGGTAAATTTTCTCTGTCCTCAAAAATTTATATATATCGGTTGTAACCGAAATTCAGATGTTTACGCTTACTAAACTTCTGATATTCTTTCTATACCTTCTACAACCACCTATTTGCTAAGTGCAATTCACCGTTCAATAGAACTTGAATCCCTAATCGCTCAGTGCGACTTCTGTAGTCACTCAGTGTGAATCAATTTCAAGTTTGCTCAATTCTAACATGGACGGAATCATTCTAAATCTCCATTACAGAATGGTAAGAGGTGCATTATTCAAGAACAACTGAACGCCTGTGATTAAGATGAATAATCAACGAGCCTGCCTCGCTATTCCTGAGCGAAAACGAGGCAGAGGTTACGAAGCATGGGTGGATTACATCAGAAAATACCCTTTGGCATTCTCTTTTACTGAAACACCTATTCACGTTGTTCCGCAGCACTTACTAGAGTTATGGTATACGTGTGTCTATGACCAGGATAACGGCGAAATCCGCGGCACGGTGCTGAATGGAGAGAGAACCATAACCTCTGTAGATAAGTTGTGTTATTAATCCTAAGTGAAGTTCTGCAACTCCCTCAAAATGATGTGTTTGAGCCTGCTGTGACGAGGCAGGTGGCAAGGTCTGTCCTACATAGAATGGGTCACCCACAAACAGAGGGTGTTATAAAAAAGGTCACATTTCCAACTGGATGGGGTTTCATGGTGTCAACAGTGATTCGTTCACTAGGTACCAAGGTTGGAGGGCTGGACCAGGTTAACGAGTTCGAGATGCAACTGCTTTACAACATCTACTTCGCAAGAAATCTGGATTATGCACAGCTTATCTTCAATGAACTCAAGGTCCAAGTGAAGAATACCACGAGGGATCTGCATGTACCATTTATAAGGTACCTGTCCTTGGCATTTGAAGCTGAGCTAGGGACAACACTGTATGAAGCTAGTCAGGATGTGTTCCTCACACCAGCACTCAGCTCAAAGATGTTCAACAATGACATCTTTCTAGAGTAGAAAGGCCTAAGTGAGCTTATGCAATGGATAGCTGAGAAGGCTTCCTCTGAAAGTGAAGCTGAGGGGTCAAATCAAGGGGGAGCAACTTCAACTGATCAAGAGGTTCAAGCTGAGCACCCTGCTAAAGCTGAGCAAGAAACCATTCAAGCTGCACCTGGTAAGATCTCTCCACGTTCTTCTTCTTCTTACTTTTCTCCATCCTCCTTTGGAGACAAGACTGCAGTAAGCCCAACTCAATCTAACCCATCTCCTCCACCTTCTATCCACCATAAACTCTACTCTAAAGCCAACCATGGTTTGCCCACTGCTACCAAGGACAATATACAAACCTATAATAGAAAGACTGCCAAAGGTGGTGCCATACCTCAAGGCACCACTGGAGTTGATATCACATTGATACCTCCACTGGCAGGAGTTGAGGGGGAGACACCTACTCTTAAGGTGTCAACCTCAAGGCTCATTTCAACCCTTAAGCCTAGCCAGGGTGTGGTGTCTACTCTTCCCACACTCTCCAAAGCTATGGGAGAGCCTACTATTTTCCCTGAGTAGACACACTCAGGTAACATTAAAATTATGACAAATCCCCATGGTCAATCACCCCTGTCTCGCCCAATAAGCCAACCACCTACCCAGTCACATTACGTTTTGAGTCCAATGACTTCTCTTTACTTCTCACACTCTCCAGCATGACCTGTCAATGATTCATCTTAGTACCAAGGTGAATTACAGGGTCCAAACTCTGGTGCACATGACATTGAGGGTATACATAAACACTTAGATAATGCACCTAAACACTCACCAATTAATGTTCTTGACTCCTTCAATTCAGAAGATCAACATTTTGAGTTCATGGGCAGGATTCAGTCTCCTCCAGATGAAGCTACCTCCTCAGGATTCAAGAGCTAAAGACATACATTGCAGCTCAGTTTGGTCTATTCCATCTCAAGCAAAAGAAGTACAAGCGCCAAATCTATCTAAGGCTTGAAAAGCTAGCAAATGATGTTAAAGATATTGCCTCTGTAGTTGCTTCTCTTCAACAAAAACAGACTTCGACCCCTGTTGATGATGACACAAAGGGGGAGAAGGTTCAAGCTGAAGCTGACGCTGAGTTAGTTCAAGATGAAGCTGAGGCTCTACTAGTGCTAGCAAGAGGAGAAGAGAGGCAAGTTCAGTTTGAGGCAGAGTTGGAGTTAGAGAAAGAGGAAGCTGCTGCTAAAAGATAAAAAGTGATAGAATCTGAATCTGAAGCTGACAGTGTTTCTGAAATAGAGGAAGAGAAAGCTACAAGGCTAATGATTCAGATGCAAAAGCAAGAAGAAGCTGATGACCTTGGGATCTCTGTAGCTGAGCTGAAAATGAGAAAGGAAAAGGAAGTAAGGGATCAAGAAAGGGAAAAAGAGAGAAAGGCTTTAGCTCAAGGTGAAGCTGATTATTCTGGTCTAACGCTTGATCCGATCCCGTATACAGATACAGATATTCAGGAGTTGTACTTCAAACGCAACATCAACAAGGAAATCAAGAGAATGACCTTGAGCAGAGCAAATGGAGCCATCATTCTCCCCTTCCTATTTGATGACAAATCAACAGTAAGAATGGACATGAGGTATGTTCACATGATGGGCTACATTGAATGGAAAAGAATAGTTATGATGCTCGAGAAATTCAAAAAGAGTCAGATCAAGCAAGTGATTACAACTGAAGTCTCTAAGCTAATTTCTCGAGCTGAGGAGCTGAGGTATGTTCCAGTTCCTGGTATGCAATGGGAGAGTTTATTTGAGATATCTGAAGGTGTAATATTCAAAGAGAATCAAGGTATTGATACACCTGTTCAGGGGTTTATGTTTAAGGATCAGGCTGGCAATCCTAGCTTCATCAAGCTGAATGAAATCTGTTATCTGAAAGCTAAGGATGCCATACACATAAGAAGTTGTTGTGGTGATAACTCAAATCATTTTGTGAGATATAAGCTGAATAAAATCATCAGAGTGCAACAAAAGGAACTCAAAGGAAATGTAGAAGCAGAAAGCCTACTAGAAGAGATCAACAGAGAAATCATTCTTTAGGAGGTTCTACATCCTGAGTTCAAGAGATAATTTTTGAATATATTAGTTCTATCTGTAATTATTAGATTAGTCCTAATAATTTGTAAAGCACTAAGTGTGCATGATCTAAGTGATCAACATTTTGTACTCTGATATGTTCAATGAATACAAGTATTAGTTTGATATGTTCAACTGTCTATGATATGCTCATTTTTCTTAGTCTGATGAGTTCAGCTTGAATGAATAATTTGATTAGTTCTTGTTCATTTATATGATTGGTTGGTATGTTCAACTTAAAATTGATAAGTTTAATTATAATTGATAAGTTCAATTTAAATTGATAAGTTCAATTAATATTTGATAAGTTCAAAAATAAAATCTTGGTAAGTTTAAGATTTAAAACAAAATTCTGTTCAACAAACTTAAGAACTGTTTAGTGGTTTTCTCATCATCAAATAGGGGGAGTTTGTTGGTCAATTGATCTCATCAGTTGAAATTTGATGAGACAAAGTTAAGTTTGTAAGATATGCTCTAAATATAGCTTATACAGAATTATGAAGCTTGATCAGACTGAGCACTTATAGTGTTTCAGACTGAGCAGAAGCTGAGTATAAGCTGAGCATATATTTAATCAGCTTAGACTATATCTTAGTAAGATTGTCACTATGTTTGATAAGCTGAGAAGGCTTCCTCTGAAAGTGAAGCTGAGGGGTCAAATCAAGGGGGAGCAACTTCAACTGATCAAGAGGTTCAAGCTGAGCACCCTGCTAAAGCTGAGCAAGAAACCATTCAAGCTGCACCTGGTAAGATCTCTCCACGTTCTTCTTCTTCTTACTTTTCTCCATCCTCCTTTGGAGACAAGACTGCAGTAAGCCCAACTCAATCTAACCCATCTCCTCCACCTTCTATCCACCATAAACTCTACTCTAAAGCCAACCATGGTTTGCCCACTGCTACCAAGGACAATATACAAACCTATAATAGAAAGACTGCCAAAGGTGGTGCCATACCTCAAGGCACCACTGGAGTTGATATCACATTGATACCTCCACTGGCAGGAGTTGAGGGGGAGACACCTACTCTTAAGGTGTCAACCTCAAGGCTCATTTCAACCCTTAAGCCTAGCCAGGGTGTGGTGTCTACTCTTCCCACACTCTCCAAAGCTATGGGAGAGCCTACTATTTTCCCTGAGTAGACACACTCAGGTAACATTAAAATTATGACAAATCCCCATGGTCAATCACCCCTGTCTCGCCCAATAAGCCAACCACCTACCCAGTCACATTACGTTTTGAGTCCAATGACTTCTCTTTACTTCTCACACTCTCCAGCATGACCTGTCAATGATTCATCTTAGTACCAAGGTGAATTACAGGGTCCAAACTCTGGTGCACATGACATTGAGGGTATACATAAACACTTAGATAATGCACCTAAACACTCACCAATTAATGTTCTTGACTCCTTCAATTCAGAAGATCAACATTTTGAGTTCATGGGCAGGATTCAGTCTCCTCCAGATGAAGCTACCTCCTCAGGATTCAAGAGCTAAAGACATACATTGCAGCTCAGTTTGGTCTATTCCATCTCAAGCAAAAGAAGTACAAGCGCCAAATCTATCTAAGGCTTGAAAAGCTAGCAAATGATGTTAAAGATATTGCCTCTGTAGTTGCTTCTCTTCAACAAAAACAGACTTCGACCCCTGTTGATGATGACACAAAGGGGGAGAAGGTTCAAGCTGAAGCTGACGCTGAGTTAGTTCAAGATGAAGCTGAGGCTCTACTAGTGCTAGCAAGAGGAGAAGAGAGGCAAGTTCAGTTTGAGGCAGAGTTGGAGTTAGAGAAAGAGGAAGCTGCTGCTAAAAGATAAAAAGTGATAGAATCTGAATCTGAAGCTGACAGTGTTTCTGAAATAGAGGAAGAGAAAGCTACAAGGCTAATGATTCAGATGCAAAAGCAAGAAGAAGCTGATGACCTTGGGATCTCTGTAGCTGAGCTGAAAATGAGAAAGGAAAAGGAAGTAAGGGATCAAGAAAGGGAAAAAGAGAGAAAGGCTTTAGCTCAAGGTGAAGCTGATTATTCTGGTCTAACGCTTGATCCGATCCCGTATACAGATACAGATATTCAGGAGTTGTACTTCAAACGCAACATCAACAAGGAAATCAAGAGAATGACCTTGAGCAGAGCAAATGGAGCCATCATTCTCCCCTTCCTATTTGATGACAAATCAACAGTAAGAATGGACATGAGGTATGTTCACATGATGGGCTACATTGAATGGAAAAGAATAGTTATGATGCTCGAGAAATTCAAAAAGAGTCAGATCAAGCAAGTGATTACAACTGAAGTCTCTAAGCTAATTTCTCGAGCTGAGGAGCTGAGGTATGTTCCAGTTCCTGGTATGCAATGGGAGAGTTTATTTGAGATATCTGAAGGTGTAATATTCAAAGAGAATCAAGGTATTGATACACCTGTTCAGGGGTTTATGTTTAAGGATCAGGCTGGCAATCCTAGCTTCATCAAGCTGAATGAAATCTGTTATCTGAAAGCTAAGGATGCCATACACATAAGAAGTTGTTGTGGTGATAACTCAAATCATTTTGTGAGATATAAGCTGAATAAAATCATCAGAGTGCAACAAAAGGAACTCAAAGGAAATGTAGAAGCAGAAAGCCTACTAGAAGAGATCAACAGAGAAATCATTCTTTAGGAGGTTCTACATCCTGAGTTCAAGAGATAATTTTTGAATATATTAGTTCTATCTGTAATTATTAGATTAGTCCTAATAATTTGTAAAGCACTAAGTGTGCATGATCTAAGTGATCAACATTTTGTACTCTGATATGTTCAATGAATACAAGTATTAGTTTGATATGTTCAACTGTCTATGATATGCTCATTTTTCTTAGTCTGATGAGTTCAGCTTGAATGAATAATTTGATTAGTTCTTGTTCATTTATATGATTGGTTGGTATGTTCAACTTAAAATTGATAAGTTTAATTATAATTGATAAGTTCAATTTAAATTGATAAGTTCAATTAATATTTGATAAGTTCAAAAATAAAATCTTGGTAAGTTTAAGATTTAAAACAAAATTCTGTTCAACAAACTTAAGAACTGTTTAGTGGTTTTCTCATCATCAAATAGGGGGAGTTTGTTGGTCAATTGATCTCATCAGTTGAAATTTGATGAGACAAAGTTAAGTTTGTAAGATATGCTCTAAATATAGCTTATACAGAATTATGAAGCTTGATCAGACTGAGCACTTATAGTGTTTCAGACTGAGCAGAAGCTGAGTATAAGCTGAGCATATATTTAATCAGCTTAGACTATATCTTAGTAAGATTGTCACTATGTTTGATAAGCTGTGTGTGTCACATAAGATATAGGTTGAGTATTCAGCTTGATGCGTTTCGAGCTGAGTGACTCAGCGTATAGACTGAGTCAGCTCAACAGAGTTGCTAAGTAAGTTCTAGTTAACTCTTATGACTTCTAAGGATGAGTTAGTCATTATACATGTTACTACATGTTTGTTTTCAGGTTTGTCCTCGAAGATCTCAACTTTATGAGTTTCAAGCTGAGTAACTCAGCCCGACTAAAGAAGTCAGTTTAAGAGAACTTAAATATGATTTAAATTCCTTTTACTCTCTATATCTACGGTCTGGATAACTACTATTGAATGAGAGAGTCAGGGGTGACAGAACCAAGTTAAAAAGTATTAAAAGATGTCTTACTCCAAAGCACTCAGGCTACGAATTCCCAACGGAACATCAACTCAAAATCTTTGTAGCAGCTGCGATGCATATGCATGTGGACTATGCATTCCTTCTCTTTCTGGATATCAAAGCTACTATGCTCAGGAAGAACTCCCAAAAGAAGAGGGATTCGAACATGCTGCCCTACCACCGATTTCTACCAATGATTATCCAGTATGTGATGGATCGAAATGCAGAAATTCCTCGGAGAACAGGTTTACCTTCCATTATTCCTAAACTTTTCTTGAAACCTGCCATTCTTGCAAACATGCCAATTCCAAAACCCTTCCATGTATCTCTTTTAGACCTTTGTGAGCAGAATCATATTGTTAAGAGTTATAGGGAGAGTGTAGGAATACCTCCCATGGTCGGGCCAGAGCCGGCCAGACCTGCCTAGGGAGGAGTAGCACCTGGTGAGCATGTAGAACTTAGGCCTCAGACATCTGCGGGAGATGCTGAGCGAGACGTGCAGAGAGAAAATATTGAGAGGGGTGGAGAAGAGGGTGAAGGTGTTGAGAATAGAGAGGGAGGGGATGCATATGATCCCGCTACCATTTAAGCCATTGTACAATCACTTTCTCAGACCACCCGAACCCAAGTTGTTCTTTCTGAACTTGGTCTTGACGTCTCTGAGTCATCCAGTTCTTCTCATGAAGAGTCAGCTTCTCACCGAGGTGGTGCCCCTGTTCTTGAACCTATCTTATCACCTTTGGGTACCCCCGAACACCCAATTACCAAACCTACAGAAAGCACCCCCTCATTTATGAAACTAACTGAACCACCATCAACCTCACCTGAAGTGACACCTACTGCTCAACCTGACACTACAATTCCTCAAGCAGGTGGGCTTGTCATCCCTTTGAATCCTCCCACCCACACTGCTGAAGTACTTCCAGCAAGAAGGGCCATAGTTGCCCCTGAACATGACATTCCAGTCACTTCGCCAAGTCATTCCTTATCTGTTGAACTTGGTTCTGTCACCCCTGACTCTCTCATTCAATAGTAGTTTATTGGTTGAGTTCTCATACAATAGTAGTTATCACACTAGCATTATGTGCGCTCCGTACGAAGCCTTATATGGACGCAAGTGCAGATCTCCACTAAGTTGGGTAGAAGATGGTGATAGACAATTAATTAAGCTAGATATTATCCAAGAAACTACCGAGAAGATCTCAATCATCAAGGATAGGCTTAAAGCAACAAGAGGCCGCCAAAAAGGTTATGTGGATAATCGAAGAAAGCCTTTTGAGTTCCAAGTTGGAGACAGGGTTCTTTTGAAAGTATCCCCGTGGAAAGGTATTATTCGATTTTAAAAAACTGGAAAATTGAGTCATCGA
Source organism: Pulicaria dysenterica (assembly GCA_947179395.2). Taxonomy (NCBI): domain Eukaryota; kingdom Viridiplantae; phylum Streptophyta; class Magnoliopsida; order Asterales; family Asteraceae; genus Pulicaria; species Pulicaria dysenterica. The sequence goes on along the minus strand of OX359294.1, from coordinate 26,704,072 downwards.
TATATTGGACCATTTAAGATCACTGAAAGGATCGGCCCAGTAGCTTACAACCTCAAATTGCCACAAGAAATAAGCGCCATTCATAATATATTTCATGTATGGAATATCATGAAATTTCTAGCAATTGAATCATTGGTTGTACCCCTAGAGGGGTTCGAATAATGAACAATTACATTTTGTGGAAGAACCAGTCGAGATTGTAGATCGAGAAATCAAACAGCTTAGACAAAGTAAGATCCCAATCATGAAGGTTCGATAGACCTCAAAGCACGGACTAGATTATACATGGGAACGCGAGGACTACATGAAATGAAAGTATCCTCACCTCTTTACTAACAAAACCAACAAGGATGACAAAAATTAAATTTCGGCACGAAATTTCTCCAACGAGAGAAGACTGTGACAACCGTCATCAAAATACGCAAGGTTACCCATAAGAAATCCCTAATATAGGTTTGATAAGTTAGGAATGTGATTTTTGGCATAAATTAGTGAATAAAAGTCTTAGTCCTCGTCAAAACAATGTGCTCAAAATCTTTATAAAACCCAAAACCGTCATAATCGACTTATAAAATGCCGGACTTAGTAAATTATTGATGGTCCCGTATTAAACTACGGATGAAGCAATGCTAGATGATAATGTTTCTAGTGTGTGTTTGTATGTGTAATCGGTAAGAGAGAGAGCCGAGAGGTATTGAGAGAGAACACAAACACAAGATATGTTGAAATGCAAAGCTTAGATTGAAATGTGAGGGGCAAATTCCTTTTATAGCATTTGCCCAACTTTACAATAATTACATATTGCACCCTCACTTTTTATAATCTAACATTCTCCCCCTAAGTGAGGTGTACAACAATTCACAACAAACAAATACATAAATCTATTCAAAAGCTTATTTGTTGCGAATCCCGAAAGCCACTTGCTACTTCCTTACTTGCCTTCTGTTTGACAGCGTAGTCTTCATCTGTTCTATAGCGTGATAGGCCTGGACATGTTGATCATAAGTGTAGGCCTCACGGTTATCCCATACCTTCTAATGTATCTTGTGATGAAGGATTTTCAATGTGCCGTCTTAGTAGCACATCAGCTCATCAAGTCTTATGAAGATCTTTTCACCTTTGGTGTTCTTGGAGACGACTTCTCGTTCACCCTTGAAGTTTTCATGTCCTTCATCAATCACAGTCAACTCTTCAAGCTTTTCTAACTCTGTATGGCTCTGGTTAGGCTTTAAGAGATTGATTTTCCTGTAATTGTTCTCGGCTCCAAGTTGCAGATCATGCTCCTCTATGAATTCCATCAGATTTCTTAAGTATCTCATCAAAGCAGCTCTCCCAAGTTCTTCTTCTGGCCACTTTCCTCTCTTCTGAGAAAGAGTGTCAAAGATAAAGCTAATGTCTTCAACTTTAACAAACCTAAGATCTGCTTCGGTGAGGATGTATGTTAGGTTGTTTTCTCTCTTGACGTGAAAGATGACATACTTTATTCTGAAGGTGGTTTGAGTGTAGACATTGAAGAGTTCAACGATTGCATATTCTGATTTGTTCTCTTCTGGATTAGACATAGACTGAGTGAGGATGTGTTCGTATCTTCTTCTTTGCTTATCATTCAAGTTCCGCAACTCAGGAGGGATAACCTGTATTTGTTCGCTGCAAAAGATGTCTGAGATTCTTTCTTCAAGATTGGCAGAATTAACATAATAATTTTTCCATAAAGGTTGCAGGCCTGCACTTCTAGTGAACAAGTTGCTTGCATCCGGACCTGGATCTCCACGGTACACAAGAGGAGAAGGTGGTACTATGAAGTGTGGTGGCAAGGGCCATTCTGATTCTCTTCTAACTTTCTCAGCTTTTTCTCTCTGTCTGTTTCTTTCCAATATGTCTGCAGCTGATTCTTGAAATTGACCACGAGGAAGAGGGAAGCTTTCATGAACTTCAATATTAACTCCACTGAGAACCCTGGACACGTCAAAGGTGGTTTTCTTTTGTTTAGGTTTCCTTCTAGCTTCCCTTTTAGAGATTGATGCCCATTCTTTTCTTTTAAGTGCAAGTTCTCTTTTACTGATGACATCATCAAATTTATGGACAACTCTAGGTGAAGCTGGACATGTAGTATCTTTCACATATTCATCTATATCTTTGAACATGTCACGAATTTCAGGATCCTCAGGTTCTTCCTCTGGTTGAGCAGAACTGCTTTCTTCCATATGCCTTGCAGGTGATGTGTGTATAGACTCATATAAATCCTCCATTTCATCATTTAAGTCACTAAACAAGTTAAACATCTTGGCATGTAACTGCTCATAAGGTATTTCACCTTCTTCAAGATCGATTGGCCTCGGTTCAGATTGTTGCTGAGGTATATAAAGTACCATTTGTTTGTCAGCATTCTCCTTTTGTTGTTATTCATAAACTTCATCGGCCAATTGTTGTGCAGTTTTCTGTTGTTGTTGTTGTTGACTTGCAGACCCAACTGAACTTGTACGTGTAGATAAGTATGAACTGAAACGGGAGAAGTCATATACAATCTTCTCCTTTTCTCCCCCTCGGGTTGATCATCAGGATCCTGATCATCCCGTCTCCTCTTGCTGCTTTGAGCCTGACCCTGACAAGTTTGATCAAGTAATGTCAGCCTCTCAGTAACCTTCTCCAAATAGATGTAGAAGCCTCTAGTCATCCCATCGATTTTGCTGTTGACATCTTCATGGAACTCTTGAAAGTCATCCAAGGAGATTCCCCGTGGACGTTGTTCGTTGCGAAGAGTTGTTAGAAGGTCTTGATCCAGTGCAGATTCTAGCCATTGTTCCAGAAGTTTAACATACAACAAGCTCTTCAAAGCATCCACTAACATGGTTGGTGGATAAGGTTGTGGCTGAGTTTCTGGCACTTGAGATCTAGTAGTATGGAGTGCCTCAATCCTGTTGAGTTGCTGTTGCTGGCCTGGGAGGATTGTTCTATCCGATCCAACTTTTGATTTGTATCATGCAGTTCTTGGTGGATTGGTGCCAAGGCATGTTGAATATAGTCTTTAAGTTCTGCACGTTTAACAAACCTAGAATCACGAAGACTTCCGGTTGAGGTACCAGCCACATAGACATTACCACCTACTGGAGCAGCAGGGATGTTGGCTCCAGCAGGATTTCCTTCTAATCCTCGGATGGCCCTTGAGAGGTACCACCTATAGAAGTTGAGGAGACTTGTTGAACGTACAAGCTAAGTGCATCTATAGTGATTCGGTTTTGATCAAGATAGGCAGAAATCCGCGGTATATCGAGTTGTGCGTTGAAAGGAGTCGAGGACGAGGGAGGCGGTCCTCTATGTTCAATAGGTCAAACTCCCGATTGGGATTGACCTAGAGTATGTGCTATTACCCTATGCAATAAAGACGGTGCATGTTGAGAGACACCGTAGTAGCTTTGTGGGGCAGAAACTTGCACGGGTGGGATCACCGTAAATTGTTCAATATGAGGCCCAACAATGTTAGGCCCATAGTAGATGTGGCTTCGCGGCTTTCTGGGTTTAGGATACTCTCAGCACTCTATTTTTCTTTTCTCACCTCCTCACTTTCACTCGTACTCCTAACTACATAACTATCTCCTTCTTCACCAGTACCAGAACCGTACCCTGCATATCGATTTGGGGATAAGAAAGAATCAGGAGTGACGGATCCGGTTTTGACAGACAACTCCAGAGAAGGAGTAACAACAGGCATATCTTGACCTGGAGCTAATATGGAAGATATGACAGGAGGAATGTCTAGAACTTGGGTAGAAGAATTCAAATTAATGACTAGACCACCAGTTTGAGGAATGACTTGAGTAGTTTGAGTAGTATGGGTCTGGTCAGGAGAGGTAGTATGTGGGTCGGTAAGTTTCATGAAGGAAGGGGTGCTTTCTACTGGCTGTTCAATGGGTCTGTCAGTAGTGCCAAAAGGTGAATTGAAAGGTTCAAACGTAGGGGCACCTCCTGGTTGTGAAGCAGACTCACCATGAGAAGATTGGGAACTGGATGACACAGATGCGTCAAGACCAAGTTATTCTATTACAGCTTGGGTGCGGGTGGTTAGAGAAAGAGATTGGATAATTGTTTGAATAATGGCGGGGTCATACATATCCCCTCCCTCTCTAATTATTCCACATTCACCATCTTCTCCACCCCTCTCTTCATTTTCTCTCTCCACTCCCCGCTCAACACCTCCCATAGATGTCTGTGGCCTATTTTCTAAGTTCTCATCAGGTACTACTCCTCCCTGGGCAGGTATGGCCAGTTCTGGCACAACCATAGGAGTTATTCCTACACTCGCCCTATAACTCACTAAAATATCATTTTATTCACAAAGATCAAGGAGAGATATAGGGAATGGTCTTGGAACAGGTAAAATGGCTGGAATGGCAGGTTTAATATGTATGAAAAGTTGAGGAGTAATAGAAGGTAAACCTGCCCGGCGGGGAATTTCTGCATTCTGATCCATCAGATACTGGATGATCATGGGTATTAAGCGGTGGTACGGCAGCATGTTGGCATCCTTCTTCGTTTGAGAATTCTTCCTGAGCATAGTAGCCTTGATATCCTGGAAGAGAAGGAATGCATAGTCCACATGCAGATGATTTGCCGCTGCCACAAAGATTTTGAGTTGTTGCTCCGTTGGAAATTCATACCCTGAATGCTTAGGAGTGAAACACCGTTGAAGCACCATCATAAGAGTGTTGTACTATGGATGTAGACCGGTGCGGTTGAACTGATTCTTACGGATGAGCTCACCATCATAGCCCATTTCCCTGATTGCAGCAAGACATGCTTCTTCATCTGGGATTTCCTCAAAAGTTGTTACAGGAGGTCTGATGTCAGCCCATGGTAGTATGAAGATGGTTCTGAGGCGATTGACAGGTATATCAGTGGTGTATTCATCAACCTCAACATGGATGACCTCATGCCCTCTTTTATTTGCACGTACAACACATGTCTTCCAGAATTGTTGGACATATAGCTCAGGGACATGTGTGCTGGTTGTAGCTGGATTGTATGTGAGGAGGTAGTTCAGGGGGTGTATTTTTAGAATTTCTGTGACAATGGGGTAGGTAGGGTTTTTGAGTTTGGCTAGGTCTATATAGTGGTTGTTTTTATGAGTCCTGGTATTAAGGAACTCAGCTTGGGGCATAATCTTCTCAGGGTCACGCACAACTTGAGCCATCTTATATGTACAGATAGATAAAATAGTTAAGTTAAAGATAAAGAGATATATCAGAAGACAACATTCAGCTTTGAGTTTTAGTCAAACTTTAGTAATTGAGAAAAGGTTGACCATTGTTGACCAAAACTATGAAGCATGAAAATTTTGAGAAAAGCCTAACTCTTGAATCCCCATTCTGTACATGATGATTTTCAGTATAAAAAGTTGTTTTGACATTTTTAATATGGCAATTAGATATCAATAAACAACTTTGTAGTACTAGATCATAGTCCAAAAATCATCATAACACCTCTTTTTGAACCAAAAAGTGAACTTTTGATGTCGGTTAATACTCATCAATAACACGAAGAACACTTTTTGAGATTTTTGAAATATTTTTGCATCAAAGTGTTCCCCATATGTTCAAAAGTCCCATCGCAAACTTGGATCGATCAAACAAGTTGATTTCGTGTCCCAAAAGTCCATCCAAAGTTTCGAAAGTGGCTATCGCATGCGGCTGTTCTAGGGCCAAAAACTACCATTTTAACTCAAAAATTTCACAATATAAACCATACAAGTTATTACCTATGTGATTAGGAGGATTTTGATCGTGTCAAGTGACCGATGGGTGGATGGGACGGTTATAAAGTGAAACTGCCACGTGTCACGTAGTGATGGGTGGATTGGACGGTTATAAAGTGAAACTTGGATTTTGATCTATGCGGCTTATAGAAGTTGGAATCGCATGCGATTCAACCTTTGGTGTGTGAATCACATGCGATTGAGCCTTAGTGTTGGACAGTCTAACAGTTGTCTGAATCGCATGTGATTCCCTCCTTTTATCCCAATCGCAAGCGATTGACAAATTTTCTTAAGGCATGCGATAGATACTCTGTTCATGGCAAGTGATAGTCTATTGCATGCAATTGAGGTGTAGTTAACAAGTGTTATGATCCCATGCGATTGACTATCCATTCGATTGAAGCCATGCGATTGATCCAAGACTTAGAAAAATTAAATTTATTTGAGTTTCAAGAGATCCCATGCGATTGGAGCATTAAATGGGATTGTTTGTAGCAAAACCTAACACTTCGAAATTTTCTGAGAATTCAAAATATCTGGATTTTTAGATTTGAAAATTTTATTTTCCAAGATATCTTGATTTGAGCATTTGTTTTGACACACTCCCCCTAGACTTTTGCATTTGTTTATGAAAAATTTCAAAATTAAGGGAATGTGTCAGTGTTTTATGCTTCTCCCCCTACATATGTGCATAATGTGTATGATTTTTCTCCCCTACACATATGTAACATGTGTACAACCAGAAATTCACTCCCTCTTGAGTGTTGCATCAGTAATCTGCACGAAAAACAAACAGTGTAAAACCTACTCTAAACAAAAAGAAAGAAAGGAAAAATGAAGCAACAGTATGTTATATTTTCAACTGTAGCATGCCTAACTTGGGTACCAGCTCAGTGAAGCGACTTTCATCTAAGGGTTTGGTAAACAAGTCAGCTAGCTGATTTTCAGTTGAAACATACTGTAACTCAATGAGACCTTTCTCTACGTTATCTTATATGAAGTGATAACGGATATCAATATGTTTAGTTTTAGAGTGGTGTACCAGATTGCAGGAGATAGCGATGGCAGACTGAGAATCGCATAGCAATGGAATATTTTCATACCTGAGGCCAAAGTCTGATAACTGTGTACGTATCCAGAGACTTTATGAATAGCACATTGCAGCAACAACATACTCAGCTTCAGCTGTAGAAGTGGATACGCAGTTTTGCTTCATTGAGGCCCATCAGACTAAGCGATCTCCCAGAAAGTGTGCACTTCCCGAGGTGCTTTTCCTATCAATCTTGCAACTGGCATAGTTAGCATCTGAGTAAGCATGGAGATTCAGATTTGAATCTTTGGGATACCACAGACTAAGATCCATAGATCCTTTGAGATATCTAAATATTCGCTTAACTTCCAGAAGATGTGACTCTTTAGGATTCGCCTGGTATCGGGCACAGAGACAGGTAGACAACATGATGTTTGGACGACTTGCAGTTAGATACAATAAGGATCCAATTATCCGACAGTAAGTCTTCAGATCGACTAGATAACCATCAAGATCTGCAGATAGCTGTGCCTTAGCAACCATGGGTGTGGATATGGGTGTGCAGTTGATCATATCATACTTCGTGAGAAGATCTTTGATGTACTTGGATTAGCAAATAAAACTGTCGTGACTCAACTACTTTACCTGGACTCCGAGAAAGAATGACATCTCCCCTATCATACTCATTTGAAATCAGTTTGCCATTATCTTAGCAAACTCGTCACTGTATGTTGGATTCGTAGACCCAAAAATAATGTCATCAACGTATATTTGAACTAAGATCTTGTCTCTACCCTTTGTCTTTGTGAACAGAGTGGTGTCAGTCTTTCCTTTTGAGTAGCCTTCACCAATTAAATATTCAGATAAGACATCGTACCATGCACGTTGAGCTTGCTTTAACCCGTACAAGGCCTTATCTAAAATGTAGACATGATTTGGATATTTTGAATTGATGAAGCCCTCAGGTTGTGAGACATATACTTCTTGTTTGAGAACACCGTTGAGAAAAGATGTCTGCACGTCCATCTGAAAGACATGAAAGCTTCTGGAGGCTGCATATGCAAGAAAGAGTCTGATAGCTTCAATACGAGCAACGGGGGCAAACGTTTCGTCATAGTTAATACCCTCTTCCTCATTGTAGCCTTTAGCAACCAACCTAGCTTTGTTACGAATAACCACTCCATCCGAATCCCTTTTGAACTTGAACACCCACTTAGTTCCAACAACAAATTTTCCATAAGGTAGAGGAACTAATCTCCAGACTTCGAGATGATCAAATTGATGTATTTCTTCTTGCAATGCAATTACCCAATCTGGATTATCTAAAGCTTCACAAGTCTTGGTGGGTTCAATGATGCTTAAGAAACCCCAGAATTGGCATTCGTTTGCTGTTGCTGATCTTATTTGAATGCCAAGTGAAGGATCTCTATGATGTTCTCTTCAGAGTGATGTCTGGTCCATTTTGTTTCATGGGAAGTAGAAGATGAAGGAATAAGATCTTGTAGGTGTCGTGCTTCGTCTTCATCCTCTCGGAGAAATCTGGGTCTGAATCAAACACAGGTGGACTATCAGGGTCAGCAATTTGAGTAGTCATAGGGGGACGTGTGACAGAGACAGATGTAGAATCCTCAGCATATAGATCGGGAAATGGATTCGTCACCGTAGGAGCCATGATAGTGACACTTGTTTGGACTGTTGTGTTGTTCCTGTTATCAGTTAAAATAGGAGAAGATTTAGATTTAAAGAAATCAAACATAAAGTCAAGATTGGTATTTGAACTGGATGGATTGTTTGATTCTTTATTTTAATGCACCGGTCCTGAAATGGTATGTTCAGAAGCTTTTTATGTTGAGTTTCGTGGAAAATCTGTAACATTCAATGTATCATCAATAGTTACGTTGATACTTTCAACAATGCCCTTTGTTCTTTTATTTAAAACTCGATAGGCTTTAGATTCAGTAGAATAGCCTAGGAAAATATCTTCATCAGCTTTTGGAGCAAACTTTCCTAGATTATCCTTGTCGTTAAGCACAAAACATCTATTACCAAAGACATGAAAGTATTTGATATTAGGTACTATGCCATTGGCCAGTTCATATGGAGTTTTATTAAAGAGTTTATTAATAAAAGAGTGATTATGCGTATAGTAGGCAGTGTTGATTGCTTCAGCCCAAAAGGAAGGTGGGAGCCCAGAATATGATAGCATGGTAAGGGCAACTTCAACCAAAGTTCTGTTTCTTCTTTCCACTACACCATTCTGTTGTGGGGTGTATGCAGCAGAGAACTGATGGTTGATTCCAACAAGGTCACAAACGCTCTTCAGAGTACTGTTCTTGAATTCAGTTCCATTGTCTGTCCGGATTGAGACAACACTCTGACTATGCTTATTCTGCTATTGCTTGATGAAGGAAATAATTGTTGGAGTGGCTTCATCCTTTGATCGCAGAAACTTGACCCAAGTATATCTATAGTAGTCATCCACCATGACTAGAATATACTTCTTCCCACTTTTAGACTGAATTCTCATAGGACCACAGAGATCCATGTGTAGGAATTCCAAAGGCTTGGTAGTGCTGAACACCTGTTTTGCTTTATGAGGAGCCTTCTTCATCTTTCCCTTCTCACAGTCTGCACACGAATGATCCTTTTTGAACCTTAACTTGGGAATACCTCTCACCAAGTCACCAGTGACTAGCTTGTAGATATTTTGAAAGTTCACATGAGAGAGTTTTCTGTGCCATTGCCAAGTAAGATCTGTGGAAGCTTCGGACAGTAGACATACGGAGGTGGGGGAGTCATATTTATCCAAATAATGGAATACAGGTTAGATTTCCTAGAGCCTGCCAGTAATTCATCCCCAGTTTCAGTTAGCACTGAACATTTGTTCTTCTTAAATACTACCACCAAGTCCTTATCACAGAACTGTCCGATGCTAAACAAATTGTGACCCAACCCTTCAACATAGGTGACTTTCTTGATCTTGATGTGCTCCTTCTCTATTTCTCCGTACCCCATTATTGGTGCAACATTGTCGTTCCCAAAACCTACATTCCCGGAGTACTTAGGAACATAATTCTTGAGAAGACTTTTGTTGCTGGTCATATGTTTGGTACAACCGGAGTCCAGGTACCACAAGTGAGGTGCCTGCAAAAAGAGAGTAAAGCACGTTTAGGTCCCCATATATGAGTGGGTCCTTGATTGTTAGTTCCTAGAAGGGATTGAGTAGGTTGAGTAGGAACTATGTCTATTTTTGGTGGTGAAACTTCTAGTGATCTATCCTTAAGTACCCATGTGGGTTTAATCTTTTGTCGAGAATGAATAGATGTAGAAAAAGTTGATTTAGTTGGGAGTTTCTCTACCACCTTTGGTGTGACAGTTAATGGAATCGGAGGCTTCGGATTCGATAGAGTTGCGGAAGCGTTATGTTTGCGAATCCATGTTTGTGAGGATTTGTGAAGAATTTGCTTTGGCCTCGGAACATCAACTTGCTTATGCTGAACTGGAGCCTTGGGAGCAGAAAGTTGTACTACTCGTTGATTGGGTGTCGGCTTAGGTTTTGAAGATTTGGCATTTTTGGAAGGTTGATTGCGCGACCGTTTTTGAGAATGCAAGTGTTGTTCGTGAGCAATCCATGTCTTTTTGAATGCTTCGTAGCGTTGTCATCTGTAGACTTCCAGTTCTTTGATCGTCCGTAATCGTTTTGGTTTGTTTAAACGTTTGAGTTCATGTGACTGACGAGTGGTGATCCACTGATGAATGATGTATCCTTTTGAATTAATAAATGGAACACATATTTGGTTAGCGTAATAGTCTGTCCAGTCCTCACATGTTTTAATTCCAATTTGTTTTCTTAATTGATCATATTCACAATTAAATTCACAATGACCATGGAGACAACCATCACTAATACAAAACATTGAAGAGGCAACATTATCATGCAAACTTAAGTGATTACAAACTGAATCAAACATCAAAATTTGTTCACATGTTTGTCTAGTGTTTGAACATTTCCTATGTGATCTAGGAATGACTCTCTTCCAAGTGATGTTTATTTTACTCTCTTCACTCCCGAGCTTCTTCACATCTACAGCAGAATGTAAAATGTTAGAATTGAGTCGTTGTCGACTAGCAGCTGCCTTTGAGGATTCAGGTATGTCAGTATTTATACGAGAAATGTGGTTAGAAGTGAAAGTGGACGCAACATAAGAATCTTCAATTCGCTCTACGTATGGAGAGAAAGTGAATGAAGTAAGAGGCTGCATCTCTTGTTTGACTTGAATGATTCGTTCTTTTAAAGCTGTGTTTTCTCTACACAAGTTATCTATGATCTTTTCATCATAATTAAAAATATGTTTGATACACTTGTGAAGGATGGCGTTTTCTTGAGCTAATTGAGTAAGCTCAGCTGATTGTGAAGAAACTGAGATGGTTTCAGTTGTGGTTTCAGAGTTGAAATCTTTGGTAAGGTCTCCTTGTACCAGATCGGTGAAGCAACACTCTTGCAAGGTTTGGAACCTTTGCTGCAATTCCTTGTGGGGAATGTATAGAAGTTGGGGTGTTGACACTTTAGGACCATAAAGTTCCTCATCGGTATACACGGTTGTGGTGGCAGCAGAGTTTAGTGTTGGACTGGGGTAAGTGAGGTATGAGTCATTGAGGTCAGGATAGTCGAAGGGAGTTTCAGTTTTGAAATTTGGGGTCGTTTGACATCCTCTTCAAGTTGTTCTTCCTCTTGACCAACAAATACCATTCGTTGTCAGTCCCTCGCCAAAACTGTCAGGATCGGATATTACCAAATATCAATAACAAGAATTACCTTTAGAATTAAATCAGAGTTGTTAAAAGATAATCTTTCAATTTTATCACAATCAACTAAGAAGTTGCGGAATCACACTTAATTGATGTTTAAGGTTTTATCACAAGAACAGTTCAATAATCAACACGAGAAAATACTTTCAAATATCAAGATGTTTATTAATAACCATTGATGATTACAATATTCACCAACAACTCTAATCTAACTCTTTTGTTAGACGAAGAACACAACTTGTTCTTAGGTTTCTATGAAACTTAGAGGTCAACACACTTTTAGAAAAACAGATTAACAATAAAGTACGAATGCGTAGAATTGCTATTTAAAACAATATTCTAGATCTAATATATATAGGCTCTTGATCCTCCTTGAATAGTTAACAGTTAGGTAATTTTCTATCTTCTGAGATAATCTTGATAATCTTCAAACATGATAGAGATATACTTCAAATCCACAAAGATAGCATTTTCCATAAATAGCTCAACAGCAACTGTTTGTTAAAGAAACAGTTCTGAATTCTTCTAACAGTCTTCATTTCAAGGTCTTCTAACAATTGTGTATAACTGAACTAACAGTTCTGATCTTTTGTACTAACAGTTGTAAAACTTGCAACAACTGTTAGTTACAACGGTTTTCACTAATTACTCTAACAGTTTTACTTTGCATGTCCAACAGTTTCAATGACTTAACAAATTTCCCAACAATCTCCCCCTAACTTAAAGTATTGAATAATACACTTAAGTTGTTTGTTTTATAGGGTTAAACCACAGAAAAATTAACATAATCAAAGAAAATATTTACATTAAATATGCAAAGTCAAACTGTTACAATCAAAACATAATAAGAAAATTACTTTTGACTTGACTGTAAGAACTCCAGCCTTTTCTTTATCCTCTTTATCAGATCATCTTTCATATCAGCAGGACCAAAGAACTTTGCACTTAACATATTCAGCAGCTTTATTTTACCATGATCAACAAATTCAAAATCAAACCACTGAGTTTGTCCCTTTCCCATCACCATATGATAAACTCTTGACTTATCATATACTTTCATAGAACTTATTGGGAAGGCTTCATCACTTATCAAAATAGGCATTATCTCCAGTGGATTGCAAATGCTCTTTAGATGCCTCATCAACACTCTCACCTCAATCTGTGTTGCATTTTCATACTTGCTTACTCCATAGGCATACATCTCTTGAACATCCCTTCTTGTAATGCTACCCATCAGTTGTAAGAAGCTGGAATAACTTTCAATTGGGTCCACTTCTTTGACAATAGTAACTCCTTTCTTTCCAGTTTCCCATCTTAACAGGTCAAATCTTCACTCAGTAATGTGGGATTTCTGGCCTAGCTGCTCTGCTTCTAATTTATCAATTCTTTCTTCAACCTCAACCCTGAGTCTATCATGAAGAATGGTTTTTACCATACCTGCTTTTGCTGCAACTTCAGATGTTTGAACTGATTTGGATTTTTCAGGTTGTTGTGGCTGGGTTGTTTGTTTTATCTTCTCAACTGTTGGTTTGGGAGGTGGAACTGTTTTCTTCTTTTCAACTCTCTTTCTTTTTACTCCCTTACCAGGTTTCTTAGCCCTTTCTTCTTCCTCAATCTCCTTGGTAAAATCAGCAGCTAGCTTTTGAGCTAATTCAAGGTCTTTCTTCTCTTGCAGTTCAAACTCAGCACCCATCCTTTTAGCTAACTCATGGTCACGCTCCACTTGCTGTTCTTTTGAAAGTTTTAGCTTGGGAAGTTCCACAACAATCTCCTTACCCTTACCTTGCACACAAGGCATCTTCTTTTCCACTGCTTTTTCAGAAATTTTGATTCCTTTGAATCCTGGCTTTGGTGCAATAGGTTTCAACTTTGAAGATTTACCATCCAGCCATCCATCTTCAATCTTTTGTTTCATTTGAAATGCACTGCAGTTTAAAGTTTGAGCACACACATCAATCAAATAATCTTGCTTCACTTTTGACCAAGATCCGAATACTTCAGTAGTTGGATAGTCCCTAGACATAATCATTTGATTAATCAAGACTCTATCAACTCCTGACAATTTTTCTTCTACAACTGTTTGAGCACTTGGTGCAACTGTTTTCTCACTTGGTGCAACTGTTTTCTCTGTAGGCAAAGCAACTATCTGTACACTCTCTTCAACTGTTTGAGGATTTGGTGCAACTGTTTGTTGTTGAGCAGGTACAACTGTTTGTGGCAAAACTGTTTTCTCTCCCTTTTTGATTGGAACAGTTGGAGGGGGTCTAGCACCAGTAGTGAACTATTGCAACACTTGATCATGAAACAGTATCACAGTATTAGCCTTTTTCAAACACTCTGTCAAAAATTTAATTTGCTTGTCTTGCTTAATGATAAGCTCATTATGTTTTGCCAAAAGCTTATCTTGCAAAGCATTTCTCTTCTTTAAATACATATATGCCCCAAAGAATGGTACAAAATTGGGATCCGTCAAAGCCTTTTGTTTCATACTAGCCTCAATGTCAGGGAGTGTTGCCACTATGAACATATCACTGGCAGAAATAACTGGTGTGTCACTCCTAGAAGATTCCACACCAGTACCCCTCTGTTCTTGGTACTGGGGATTTCCAGAAGATGTTGGAACAGCTTCTGTTGCCGTGGCTAAGAACTTAAAGATGTTGACACTGTCCTGCTCACCCCTTGCGGATGAAACAGTAGTGTCAGCCTAAAAAACCACATGATCACTCTCCCATGGGGTGATCACCTCCTCAGTGTGCCTGGGAGACAGCACAATGGGTTCTCTTTGGATATTCTGCACAGGAGAATGCTCCTGTGCAGGGCTTACAGCTTGGGCATTAGATACTGTGGTGGAAGGAGCACCAACAGTTCTCTTTCTTTCTTTGTTATAAGAGCGGGGGCTTTTGTTGTAGCTTGAAGCAAAGAAGCAGATTGAGTTGTTTGAGTATCGTGAGCTGGGGGTTCCAGAGTTGTGGGTGTAGCAATGATGTGGGCTTCTTGCTCAACTCTGGCAGCTCTGTTTCTTGACATAAACTCCACCATTGCAGAGAGTGGTGGAGTTATGGCACCAGAAAAATTCTTGCCATTAATCAACAGTTTGCTCAATGTGGAGGCCACATGAGCAGAGGGAATCAGTACCCTCTTGTGCATTTTGAGATTTGGCACTAAAGAGTTTAGTAAAAACTGCACAAATCGGGGATACATAAAAAAGAGACCATATTTAGTCCCAAGATGTTTTACCTATTGGGGTTCGTGGTTCATCACAGCGGAAGCATGCAAGTACAAAATCCGAATTTTACAAACAAAACAAACCACAAAAAGGAACCCCAAGTGTGTACCAATCTCTACAACAAGAAATGCAACTTAAAACAGAAAGAAAAGAGAGAGTATACCCCTGATGTCTCTGAAGTTGATGTAGATCATGAACCCGAGCTATAGCACCTTCTTCTCTATCGAAGTCCACCCCGGGAAAAATTGTAACACCGCTATATATATATATATATATATTTTTTTTAATCCTGCGGAAGCGAGCAACCAAATATATACTTATTTACAATAGTATTAGTAACGATTTAACATCTGACACAAGTGTCAGTAAACCAAGTCCAGTGTTACATATTTATACATACAGGCTCATAACAAGATTATATCAGAGTTAATGTATCAGACATTCCCCAAAAAGACTGGCAAAACTCCCAACAGCAAAACAGCTCAACAACCTGCAAGTTGGAGTTTATGGTTGGGGATTAGCTCAAAACTAAGTGAATGGAAGTTTAACCAACGAAAAGCATCAGCAAATAAACAAGTATCACAGAGGACCGGCGGTTCGGCCGAACCTTCAACCAAATGCTGGCCTAGCATAGGTTTACCGATAGCCCACTTGTCATTCTCACACAGTAATCACCTCAAGTTGCAACACATGCATCAACAGATCTAATACTGATTATCCGATGACAAGTGAACCCAGCCCACAATGAATGACCCCATCATATGCACCCAGTGCCAATAAACAGCTGTTAACCAATCATCAAGTATGCCCAAGGCATCAACAAAACAAGTACCAGATCATTTAGTCTAACAGAGAATAAGACATTACGACATGTTATAACCGTTACCGTTACAACCAAAACAATTCGTGAGTTAAAAGTCCACTCACCTGTGTTCTCCAACACCACACTCAGTATTCTAATTTCACTGAGCCTTCTCGTTTCCTGAAACACATCATAACTTAGTCAGTATTTGGAATTACATTCCAATTGCAAAACATCAACTTCCAATGGCTACAGAACAATAAAAACATTAACTGAAATAACATCCGAATCACTGCGCACGTGGTGAACACACTACGCACGTGGTGGACACACTACGCACGTGGTGAACACACTACATTGCATTTTGGCACGTATGAAGTGGTTCACACACACTACGCACGATTTGGACACTGGTACGCACGTAGTGGACTACACTCCGTGCGACCAAAACTCATCGACTTCATCTTCTTCATTGGTCACTACGCACGTAATGGAGTCACTACGCACGTAATGGACTCCACTTCGCACGGCCAACATTCAACATTCAAGAACTTCCTAATCAAAACTCGACATAAACAGCACAACATCACCTCTTGCACGAAATCCAAACGTTAACCCTCGCTTTAGAACTCGAAAACAGAATTACAGACTCATTTTGTGAATGTGTGCTTTAAGGTTTCTTTTCTCTCTTCTCTTACGCAGCCAGAACCAAAAAAAACGGAAACAAACATACAAATGCTATATATATAGGCCAAGACTGAAAATATTACACTACACAGTGCAAATACTGATATCTGAGATACAGAAACTTAATTAAAGCAGTCCTACTCAAACCAAAAACATGCAATGAGGTATTATTTGGAACCCTCGTGTAAAACCAAATCATATGATATCAATATCTTATTAAAATATTAAATCTCATATTTTATCTCTTGTCTCACAGACCAATTAATTATCATGAAAACATCAATAACATCACGCAATTAACAATTAAATAAAATGAGTAACTAAATAAATAATACTTAATTACTCACCTAATTGCCAAGAACAACTGGACCCTAAATGTGGGTGTTACAACTCTCCCCCCCTAAAGAAGATTCCGTCCCCGGAATCTCATCGCTCTCAAATAGGTTAGGGTAGCGGTTCCTCATGTCTGCCTCGGTCTCAAATAGGTTAGGGTAGCAGAATCTGAACCCAAACTGTGTTTCCATTTAATTAAAACCATAGGAATTTCTTTTCTGCGAAGCTTTGTCGTCTTACGATCAACTATTTCAACTGGTTCCTCTACTAATCGCTTTTTCGAATCCACTTTCAAATCATGCACTGGAAGGATCTGACTTTCATCCTCAATGTTGCATTTACGCAAGTAACAGACATTAAAGGTGTCATGAATACCTGCTAACTCAGGTGGAAGATCAAGAGTAACAGCCTGATCATTGACTATCTGTCGTATTCGGAACGGACCAATATATCGTGGAGCTAATTTCCCGCGCTTCCCAAAGCGAATAACCCCTTTCCATGGAGAGACTTTCAGATAAACCAACTCTCCTTCAACAAACGAAACTGGTCGACGGCGAGGATCTGCGTACATTTTCTGTCTGTCTCTGGCAGCTTTCAACTTTTCTCGGGCAATTACAACTTTTTCGGCTGTCATTTGAACAATGTCGGGACCTGTAAACTGTTTCTCACCTGCCTCTAGCCAACAAGTAGGAGTGCGACAGCGACGTCCGTATAACATCTCGTAAGGTGGCATACCGATACTCGAATGATAAGAGTTATTGTACGCAAACTCTATCAATGGCAAATGTGTATCCCAAGATCCACCATACTCTAACACACAGGCGCGTAACATATCCTCAAGGGTTTGAATGGTTCGTTTGGTCTGACCGTCTGTCTGAGGATGATAAGCGGTACTCAAATTAATACGCGTCCCCAATTCACGATGTAAACTCGCCCAGAAATTAGAAACAAACCTGGGATCTCGATCAGAAACAATAGAAAGAGGAATACCATGCCGAGAAACAATCTCATCAATATATAACTGAGCCAATCTACTAAGTGAAGCTGTCTCACTGGTGGCATGAAAATAAGCACTTTTCGTTAAACGGTCGACTATCACCCAAATCATATCATGTTTCCGCTTACTACATGGCAGTTTGGTTACAAAATCCATCGTGATATGCTCCCATTTCCATTCAGGTATCTTTAGCTGTTTTAAAGACCCGTATGGTTTCTGGTGCTCTGCTTTGACTTGTGCAAAAATATGATAGGATTCCACGAATTTTGCAACATCTGTCTTCATCGTAGGCCACCAATATAACACTTTAAGATCGTTATACATTTTAGTGCTACCAGGGTGAACAGATAATCGCGATTTGTGAGCCTCTGACAGAATCAAATTTCGAAGTTCCCCAAGTACTGGCACCCAAATACGAGACTGAAAGGTCTTTAATCCACGAGAATCATCAATTAACTCAGCTTTTCTTTTTACCATGATTTCTGATTTCAAATTTTCATCCTTCAAGGCCTCTAACTGAGCAGATTTAAGTCTATCCACCAAGTCAGAAACAATCTCAATACGCATGAATCGGATATTATCACCCGCTCCCTTACGGCTCAAAGCGTCTGCTACCACATTTGCTTTTCCTGGGTGGTACAGAATCTCACAATCGTAATCTTTAATCAATTCCAGCCATCGCCTTTGCCGCATATTAAGCTCCTTCTAGGAGAATATATATTGCAGGCTTTTATGATCAGTACAGATAACACATTTAGTACCATATAAATAATGCCTCCATAGTTTCAATGCAAAAACCACCGCCGCAAGCTCTAAATCGTGGGTTGGATAGTTCTTCTCGTGTGGTTTCAATTGACGAGAAGCATAGGCAATAACTCTGTCACGCTGCATTAGAACACATCCTAGACCTGCAAAGGAAGCATCGCAATATACTACAAAATCATCAGATCCATCAGGTAGAGCAAGAATAGGGGCTTGACACAACAGCTGTTTCAAAGTCTGAAAAGCTAATTCTTGTTCTTCATTCCACTTAAACGGTACATCTTTACGGGTTAACTTCGTCAAAGGACTCGCAATTTTTGAGAAATCTTTGATGAATCTGCGATAGTAGCCCGCCAAACCCAGAAAGCTTTTAATCTCAGATGGTGATTTAGGGGAATTCCAGTTCATAACCGCTTCAACTTTAGCTGGATCAACTTTAACCCCATCTTTACAAATAATATGTCCCAAAAACTGAATTTCTCGCATCCAGAATTCGCATTTAGAAAACTTCGCAAAAAGACGATTCTGTCTTAAGGTCTCTAAAACTTGCCTTAAATGAAGCTCGTGCTCAGATTCGGTTTTTGAATATACCAAAATGTCATCGATAAACACAATTACAAATTTATCCAAAAACGGCCGGCAAATCCGATTCATTAAATCCATGAACACAGCAGGGGCGTTAGTTAGACCAAAAGGCATCACCAAAAACTCATAATGACCATATCTGGTACGAAATGCAGTTTTAGGAATATCATTTTCAGAAACAAGTACTTGATGATAACCTGAACGCAAATCAATCTTTGAAAAATAAGAAGCACCCTGTAGCTGATTAAACAAATCATCAATCCTAGGTAAAGGGTATTTATTTTTAACTGTCCTTTTATTCAATTCCCGATAATCAATGCACATTCGTAGAGTACCATCTTTCTTTTTAACAAATAAGACCGGAGCACCCCACAGAGATGAACTAGGACGAATAAAGCCTTTATCTAACAATTCCTGAATCTGAGTCATAATTTCTCGCATTTCAGCCGGAGCTAATCTGTAAGGGGCTTTAGCCACGGAACTCGAACCAGGAATTAGATCAATTCTGTATTCTACCTCACGAACTGGAGGCAATCCTGGTAACTCATCACGAAACACTTCCGGGTATTCCGAAACTACCCGAATATCAGAAATAACTTTCTTCTCCTTTTTAACATCAATAGCATAAGCAAGAAACGATTCACACCCTTTGGCCAAAGATTTTCTAGCCTTCATAAACGAAATAATAGGGAAGGTAGAAAAAGACCTCTCTCCGCGAGCCACTACGTGTGACCCGTCAGATAAAGGAAAAGAAATCAACTTCTTATGACATTTAATACTAGCTCTATTCTGGCTCAACCAATCCATTCCCAAAACAACATCAAATCCAGATATAGGCATTAACAGAAAAGAGACTGGAAAACAAGTACCGTCAATATCAATTCTAGCTCCAGACACAGCCGTTGTGACTGGAACCATTTTACCATTAGCTATTTCTACTTCTAGAGAATCAGTAACATGTAAAGTAGGCAATTTCAATTTATCACAGAAAGCCATCGAAATAAAGGAGCGGTTAGCCCCTGAATCAAACAACACACGTGCAGGTACAGAATTTACAAGAAACGTACCAGTGATGAAATCATCGGTGGCAATAGCATCATCTACTGTCATCCGAAAAGCTCTACCCTCGGGTGCAGGAGGATTCTTTCTCTTTTGGCCAGACTGAGATGATGATCCCCCAACTGTAATAGCCCCTGAACCTGACCCCGTCTTCCTTTCAGAAGGACACTCTCCTGATATGTGACCCTCTCTTTGACAATTCCAGCACACGTTACGAGGAAATTTACAATCTTTTACCTCGTGTCCCAATCCACCACATCTGATACATCGCGAGGTCTGGGGTGTACAAGGTCCGGTGTGGGAAGACCTACAGTTTCTACACCATAGAAACCTCTGACTTGAACCACCAACAGCTGCTCTAGGGTTCTGCCTACCCTGTCCCTGGTTACCCTGCCATTTCTTCTTTTGCTGAGAACCAGTCTGTTCTGTCTTTGGTTTCTGTAAGGCAGCTTTATCCCTGTTCATCTGGTCACGTGCCTTAACATCTCCCTCAGCTGATTTAGCTAAGGTGAAGGCTTGAGACAAAGTGTTGGCTAAACGGGTATTACCCCTGTATTCTGGTAACAAAGCTCCAACAAAGTGTTGTATCTGAGAACGTTCGGTTGGCACCCACTGCTTTACAAATCTCAATTTCTCATTAAACTGTTTGATTAATTCATCAACTGTCATCCTCTCGGTCATATGCAAATTCAAGAAATCGTTTCTGATTTTATCCATTTCAAATTCACCACAATACTGTTTGATTTCATCTGCTCCGGGGTGAGGTGAGCTGTCAACGATTCCCACCAAGCTGAAGCATCCCCTGTAAGCATACTCTGGGCATAGGTAACTCGAAGCTCCTCTTCACAATTACAAATATTCAAAATTCTCGTTATTCCTTTCAACCATTCTAGAGTTTCAGCACGATTGGTGCTCCCTGAGTATTCCTTTGGTTTACAATCTCGAAAATCATTGAACTGACATTTATTGGGTCCCTTCTGATGTGGGTACCCAACCAAAGGATACTGATAAGATCCCTGAGACATAACTGGACAGAAATACTGAGTCTGGGTTGGCTGATATGTAGAGAAAATAGGTATTGATACAGGAGGAATCTCCGATTGAGTAGAAATCGCTGGAGGAATTTGTGCCTGAGAAGCCTGTACCTGTTTCTGTCTCTCAAGCTCCCGTACCTCTCCTCTAAGCTCTTGTAACTGATCCTCTAACTGATAAATATACTCTTCCCGATCAATATTAGCTTCTGTAACCTCAACACTCTCTGTTACAGGAATCTCTGAAGGACCTGCCGCCGAAGTACCAGCTCTTCTTAGGGTCAAGGGGGCATTAGTCAGGTTCTCATTATCGGCCATATCTGTGTCAATCACAACATCTCAACACTTATTAGGTAAACCGTTAGTACACAATCTACTAACAACAGCTAACATCAAAAGAAACTTGCATTCACGCTAATTCCCACCC
The DNA here is from genome assembly GCA_947179395.2 of Pulicaria dysenterica. NCBI lineage: Eukaryota > Viridiplantae > Streptophyta > Magnoliopsida > Asterales > Asteraceae > Pulicaria > Pulicaria dysenterica. Next base: position 26,682,575 of record OX359294.1, on the reverse strand, counting down.
ACATCAGGAATGTCTGACCAAACTCGAGCCAAGATTTGAGAATTGAACACTCTAACTGTGCACGCATCCCAAACAAGGACTCTGATACCAAATTGTAACACCGCTATATATATTTTTTTTTTAATCCTGCAGAAGCGAGCAACCAAATATATACTTATTTACAGTAGTATTACTAACGATTTAACATCTGACACAAGTGTCAGTAAATCAAGTCCAGTGTTACATATTTATACATACAGGCTCATAAGAAGATTATATCAGAGTTAATGTATCAGACATTCCCCAATAAGACTGGCAAAACTCCCAACAGCAAAACAGCTCAACAACCTGCAAGTTGGAGTTTGTGGTGGGGGATTAGCTCAAAGCTAAGTGAATGGAAGTTTAACCAACGAAAAGCATCAGCAAATAAACAAGTATCACAGAGGACCGGCGGTTCGGCCGAACCTTCAACCAAATGCTGGCCTAGCATAGGTTTACCGATAGCCCACTTGTCATTCTCACACAGTAATCACCTCAAGTTGCAACACATGCATCAACAGATCTAATACTGATTAGCCGATGACAAGTGAACCCAGCCCACAATGGCTGACCCCATCATATGCACCCAGTGCCAATAAACAGCTGTTAACTAATCATCAAGTATGCCCAAGGCATCAACAAAACAAGTACCAGATCATTTAGTCTAACAGAGAATAAGACATTACGACATGTTATAACCGTTACCGTTACAACCAAAACAATTCGTGAGTTAAAAGTCCACTCACCTGTGTTCTCCAACACCACACTCAGTATTCTAATTTCACTGAGCCTTCTCGGTTCCTGAAACACATCATAACTTAGTCAGTATTTGGAATTACATTCCAATTGCAAAACATCAACTTCCAATGGCTACAGAACAATAAAAACATTCACTGAAATAACATCCGAATCACTGCGCACGTGGTGAACACACTACGCACGTGGTGGACACACTACGCACGTGGTGAACACACTACGCACGTATTGCCTTTTGGCACGTATGAAGTGGTTCACAAACACTACGCACGATTTGGACACTGGTACGCACGTAGTGGACTACACTCCGTGCGACCAAAACTCATCGACTTCATCTTCTTCATTGGTCACTACGCACGTAATGGAGTCACTACGCACGTAGTGGACTCCACTTCGCACGGCCAACATTCAACATTCATGAACTTCCTAATCAAAACTCGACATAAACAACACAACATCACCTCTTGCTCGAAATCCAAACGTTAACCCTCGCTTTAGAACTCGAAAACAGAATTACAGACTCATTTTGTGAATGTGTGCTTTAAGGTTTCTTTTCTCTCTTCTCTTACGCAGCCAGAACCAAAAAAAACGGAAACAAACATACAAATGCTATATATATAGGCCAAGACTGAAAATATTACACTACACAGTGCAAATACTGATATCTGAGATACAGAAACTTAATTAAAGCAGTCCTACTCAAACCAAAAACATGCAATGAGGTGTTATTTGGAACCCTCGTGTAAAACAAAATCATATGATATCAATATCTTATTAAAATATTAAATCTCATATTTTATCTCTTGTCTCACAAACCAATTAATTATCATGAAAACATCAATAACATCACGCAATTAACAATTAAATAAAATGAGTAACTAAATAAATAATACTTAATTACTCACCTAATTGCCAAGACCAACTGGACCCTAAATGCGGGTGTTACAAAAACCGTGATCTACTTGTACTAGCAAGCCATTAAGTGTCCTACAACATATGGAGACACTATCTATGGAACAACAACCTCAAGAACAACCCCAAAATGTTTCCTTATGTGTGTGTGTTTTCACCTTAACTTCTAGAGAGAAATTAGAGAGTTTGCATGTGTTTTAATCTGCCTCACATCCCCTGGAGTTACCCAAGGCCGGACCTAGAAGACCCCAATTAACCACACATACATTGGTGGAGCAAGGAGGTGGAGGGAATAAAGTTGTAATCTGTCAGACGGGTTAGCGCCGCTAACGGCCCAAACTTAGCGCCGCTAACCACTTAAGGTTAGCGCCGCTAACGCGGCTAAGTTAGCGACAGATTGGTTAGCGTCGCTAACCATGTCCAGATCACCAACTATCTTTAATTATTCATTTCTAACCCTTCCTTTTAAGGTTGTTTTCAAGATCAACCCCCGGCGTGTGACCCGATAGGCTCATACATCATCGGTAGTGATCAATTAGCATACGTGTGTCAGTGGGCATACACCAACATACTCCCACTTGCACATGACACACCGTACCCAAAAACATCACAGACAAGGAGCGGCCTCTAGTAAGACATCCTGCCCCCAAGTCAGTATGGGTTTTGTCTTCTAGCACAAAAACCAATCTGCAACCCATGTGAAAAGGTCCTATCGATAAGTGATCAATCATCCTTTTGTTCGCGATATCCAAGTGAACACGAGACATGGTACTTAGTCATTCTCCGTTCGTTCACGATTATGTTTCCCGATAGAGATTAGTGGTGACCAAAACATACAAGTTGCAATCAGATTCTTTAATCATTGCACACTTGAGCACGGCCATGCATTTTGGTGTCAGCGACCAATCATCGAGGGCCCCAAGGATATCTCTCTAAACAGAGGAACAAATTCCTTCGACTCACACTGCACACCACAGTGATCATACTCTGCCCAACTACTCCCTTTATAACAGCCAGTTACGGACTGCGTTTGAAAGCAATTAGAACAAAGCAAACCAAAGTGATGCAGCCACGTGCATCTCTAGTTTGAGGATGAACTGATATTATCATCCTGAATCACTCATGACAAGTACCACAAAGTGTATTCAGGTGTGGGTCGTCCAGTCACTTGAACACTTCAAGTACAGGTGAAGTATTGCATCCCTGTGTCCCAATCGATCATAAATCATTGGACACTTGACCAATCACTTCCCTCAGTCTTAGTTCAGACTTCCTTCCCATGAAGAATGACCGACTGTGGACATTTAGAATGTTAAAACATTCAGGGAAGAGGTAAAACATGCTAAATTGGAACACAATAAGGCTTGCTGAGAGTACCTGCTACACGTGCATTACCAAATCCTCATTTGATAATCGATACAACCAGAAGCACAATATTGCTTAACGTTCCCAAAAGAAAAGTATATCAAAATATTACTAAAACGAACTTAAGCCAAGTATATGCAGGCCCTAGTCTGATAAAATCACTAACCCGCTACTATAGCTTAGTTAACGGATCCGCCACCATTGCTCTCCGTGTGTACTCTGATAATGATCGTATCCCTACTCCAACCAACCACTTCCAAAAGTGTGCGTTGATGGGATTGTGATCATATGTCCAAGCCGTTATACATGCTTTGTCTTAAAGGAATCCAATAAGACAAACAACGCTTGGATCTAAAATTTTAATGTGCATGAGCCATCATACTCTCATAGTTTTCATAAAGATCTCTATAGAGTTATTGATGCTCAAAATTAAAAACTTATCTACTTAAGCCATCGTACTCTCATAGTTTTCACAAGGATCTCTATAGAGTCACCAACACTTTAAGTATCACATTTACTAACGACACAATGTTTATAGGATCATGAACCCCAATCGAATTGGAGGTTATCCTAAAACATAAACTATCACTCAGAGTAATAAATTACTCTCATATCTAATAATCAACAAGAACATATCTTAATATTTCTTATTCTTTACAAATTGCTTTGTTAATCCTTAATGGACGTATAATTCTTGATTCAAACTTGCAGCCAATCATGATCAAGACATTATCTCCATTATTACATATGTCCAAGACATACTAGATAGGATAACAACAGCCCTCCCATTAGCTCTGGCATCTATCCAAGTTTCATCATTGCTCATTGAAAACTCAACCAGTTGATTTTCACAGCAAAACATGAAACTTAGATGTTTGTTGAAGTCCAAGGCAACCCTTTTCCATGTTTTGTAGATTTTACATAGATACCTTAGATGTAAAGCACCTTCGGACAGTGTTATATGCACTTCCTCATCGAATTCCTATTACGGAATACGGTCTTTGCATCATACAGCCATGAAACGGCATAAGTGTCCGTGTAAACTTCAACATAACTACTGGAAGAAAGTCTTCATATGATACCTTCCACATGGTCCATCATCATGAAACCAATTCCGACCAATTCCAAAAGATCCATATACACCTTACTGGTCTCACCTAGGTGTTGGATTATTCAAGCTCATCGTTGAAATCCAGCATGGATTATATCTTATCTCATTACCTTTTCACTATCTTAGTAGACCCAAGATCCACTACAGATTCCGGCAATTGACATATACATTATGTATTATCAACAAGTCATCATCCTCATGCATGTAATACATTTCCGGTCTTATGATGACTATTGCCAGACTTATGAAGAGGTAATTTCATAATGCCAAGTACTTCAACATTGCCATGTTAAGTTCCAATCATTACTGATTGAATGCTAGTGTCAACATCAGGTCATTATTTAATTTACATGTTCTTCCACTGGAATGCTTCAGTTGTTCATTTCCCTTTTTGAGCAACTCTCGTTAGTTCTCAAAAGGTTATGAAAAGAACATCCAAAACAAGAACATATTAAATATATTAGCATCTTTTAAGGTTCATCCATCTCCCACTAAATGTAGACTAGACAACTTTAGTCCATGAGGTAGACAAGCAAAGCTTTCTTTCTAGTCTAACCTCCATGGTTGCTAATTTGACCATCTTTGTTGTTGTTAAACAAGAACATTGTCCGCCACAACTCAAGTACACCCATCTGTCAGGTTACTTAAGTTTAAACCATCAAATGGAATCATAACTAGTATGTTCCATTTCTCCACTTGGCGATCCATGTAAAACATGTATCCTAGGAGAGTTAAATTAAAATATATTCCCATAATTCTTATGATGTACAAGGAATCTATTATACCTAACCATCTCATAAGATTTGAGTATTTTAGTTCCCTTTTGCCCTCTTTTATTATGAATTAGTTACGGGTGAGTTTTGAATACCTCTCAGGTTTCAAACACTTTTCTAATACCCTTTTCTTCTACCATCATAGGTAAAGGTAACAAATTATACTTAGTTAATCCTTATGACTTTGCTTGATCGGCCCTTACACAAAAGTGTAGTCCAACAAACTTTTATTCCTCCCACATCAACTAGTGAAGAATGTCACAGGTATTTAACTTTATAAGCAAGATTCAACATCAACTAATAGCTCGAAGCTAAAAGATTCCAAGTACCTATCCACATGGACCTTGGTAATGTTAATCTTGTTTATATGGTTAAATCACCAATGTTATAAGGATAACTAATCAATAAACACTCATGATCATATTATTACTTCTTAAGCAAAAGCTTATTTTTTATGCCACGACATGAATAAACTTTGAAATAAAACTCTAAAACCCACAATTACTCAATTCAAAGTAATATTCATCGTCATCAATAGCATAAAAGATACAATGCTTCTTGCCACGCAGGGCGTAAAACATCTATCTAATGAAGTAATAAATTAGCTGGTAGGAATGACAAGATCAACTCTTTCAATCCTTTTAGCAAGAGACAAGCACTTAAGCTTCCCTTCACTTCTTCCAGCTCTCCATGCATCATCGGCCTACTTCGGATAAACACCTACACTTTGTAACAAACAATTTTGTAACAAACGTGAGTGCTTTGACTAGCGTTCAAAACCTAGTCATTTGAAGTAGAAGATCAATGGAGTATAATCATGAATGTACCTGAAGTTGAGGAGCTAACGTTCTTCCGCTTTAGGATACTTAGCTCATCCAGTCACTTAGGGCAGGCGTGACGGCGCCAATTTCCAATTTCCCCACAAAAGTAGCAAACTACCCCAAGTGGAACGTTATCTTGAGGCACAATCTCATTTGCCTCAACTTCCACGTTTATGGTAGGCTTATTCAAACCAAGCTTTCCATTTGAGGTCAGTTTCTTCTTCTTATGTTTTTGATTCCCAGTAGCCTTAGCATGTGTGGATGAGATTTGCTTACCTTTGGCCATGTTCAACTCAGGAGCCTTTAACATGCCATGTAGCTCACTTAAGGACCATTCCATATTGTCTTGGAGATATTCCATGACGAACTTCTCATAAGACATGGGCAGGGATTGGAGAATCAAATTCACCATAAGTTCTCTCCCTATGGGAAATCCAAGTCTCTCCATTTGGTCCATGTACGTCTTCATCATAAGGACATGAACACTTACATCCCCGCCTTCCTGCATCCTACAACCGACTAAAGCCTTGACATACTCAAAAAGTTCTTGTCTAACTTGCTGCGGGAACATGTCCTTTAGCTTGTTAATCATGTCGTACATACTCATATGCTTGAATTGCTTTCGCAGCTTACAACTCATAGTCGACAACATGAGACAAGAAACATCTTGTGTATCTCTGACACGCCTTTCCCATGCGTATCTTGTGGCCCAGTTCGCATTGGTAGCAGGTGGCTCCGGAAGAGGCTCCTCAAGGACGTGCAACTTTGACTCATGTTGAAAGAAAATCCTTAATACACGATACCAGTCAACGAAGTTTACTCCTATGAGTCTCTCCTTTTCCAGGAATAAACAAAATGATAGTTTTGATGTAGTGTCGTTAAGATTTGCCATCTAAAATAAGAGTACGAGTTTTAGTAAGAATCGATACAATCCTCGTTAAAATAATTACCCACTTGATTTAAAAAAACCAAATTATCTTAACAAGGGCTAAGAACCTCAAAATACCCCAATCCATGACGGGTTTGCCGCGGATCACTTCATGGAGCTATTTTAGGCAGGTAAACTATTTACCAATTGCAATCCGTGATCGCAACTCTTAGGCACTTGCAGGATCCTAGGTGCTCATAGCACCCATTTGGCATGTTTGATCCCTCCACACCAATTCCTCATTAATACACTTTGATAGCTCGGCTAAAGCTCGACAACTACCATCGCGTTTAAGTCTTAGAATTTGTAAATCGTCCGTCAAGATACACGATGGTACTCTAGCTCAATGGCCGGCTTGGCTAGAGCTCGACAACCGACCTTGCGAGTTGCCACACGCGCCTTCCACACAGTTACGCAAAATCGATCTCGGGTAGAGCTCGACGACCAATCTTGTTTCACTAGATTTGGGCGGTGTCATCTTACAGGTGGTGTGAGATTTACTTTTGAAAAACGGGTTTTTGTTTCTCCGGTTAAAACACTTTTAACCAATTCTTTTCTATGTGGCGCGCGGAGTTTGTAAACCAATTTAAAAACTCTTTGATTTTATTATTTTTGAAAAATTTTCTAGCATGCGAAGATCCTAAACATCCATGCAAGAAAATAAACAAAATAAAATCAACCACGCATGTAATATAAATCCGGTAACGAGCCAATCCTATGCGCCTTGCCCGTGAGCCAACGGGCAAGACTAAGTCATCTAAGGACTAGACCGAATGACCCGATGTGTGCTCCTCCCACTTGATCCATCGCGTCTCCTACCGACCTCCTGATCCAAGTATGCCAAGACACCCTCCAAATGGTTCTTGTTGGTTGCTTCGGTTCTCCTTTTACAATTTACAAAATTTAAAAGGAAATGGCATGCAAGCCACAATTTCTATTCTAAGCTAATACTACAAATTACAAAGAATAAGAAATTGGCATGAAAGCCGTTAAATATATAAACCGAATGAATAAATTAATTATTACAAACCATTGTGGTACAAACCACCAAATGAATGAATACATTAATTTAAATCCAACCAAACACATCACATAGGTATTATGGCTCATAAATGTTACCGGATGCATATACTACAACCACATACAAGAAATCACAAACATACACATGGTGTGCCACACAAAACCATGTAAATCTTATATGTCTTGGTTAAGATTATCTAATCACCCAAGGCACAAATAATCCTATGTACATATGCATTAGGAACATTAAACGAGTCAAAATTCCATAGTCATATATACACAATGTAAGTATATGCAATTAACCATTTTCATGCCCTAATGTTAATCCACATGTAAATACACCAACCAAGACATAAGGCAACTTAATCTAATCACACATCAAATTCTGGAACAAAATTCCAGAAATTACAAGTAGCTCAAGCGATCCAACAAAATTGATTTTAGGCAAAATGCATTCTGCCAGACGGGTTAGCGCCGTGAACTCCGACTTAGCGCCACTAACGCGAGACGAGTGCATGGACAGGTTAGTGCCGCTAAACCCTGGACATAACCAAAAATCACATTTTTGGGATTTTCAAAGCCACAAAGTGCAAATCTAGTGTAGAGGTGGCTCTGATACCACCGTTGGGGTTCGTGGTTCATCACAGCGGAAGCATGCAAGTACAAAATCAAAATTTTACAAACAAAACAAAACACAAAAAGGAACCCCAAGTGTGTACCAATCTCTACAACAAGAAATGCAACTTAAAACATAAAGAAAAGAGAGAGTATACCCCTGTTGTCTCTGAAGTTGATGTAGATCATGAACCCTATCTATAGCACCTTCTTCTCTATCGAAGTCCACCCCGGGAAAAACCGTGATCTACTTGTACTAGCAAGCCATTAAGTGCCCTACAACATATGGAGACACTATCTCTGGAACAACAACCTCAAGAACTCCAGGAACCTCTCTTTTCTCGGCTCTCTCTCACACCCATAAGAACAACCCCAAAATGTTTCCTTATGTGTGTGTGTTTTCACCTTTACTTCTAGAGAGAAATTAGAGAGTTTGCATGTGTTTTAATCTGCCTCACATCCCCTGGAGTTACCCAAGGCCGGACCTAGAAGACCCCAATTAACCACACATGCATTGGTGGAGCAAGAAGGTGGAGGGAATAAAGTTGTAATATGTCAGACGGGTTAGCGCCGCTAACCGCCAAACTTAGCGCCGCTAACCACTTAAGGTTAGCGCCGCTAACGCGGCTAAGTTAGCGACAGATTGCTTAGCATCGCTAACCATGTCCAGATCACCAACTATCTTTAATTATTCATTTCTAACCCTTCCTTTTAAGGTTGTTGTCAAGATCAACCCCCTGCGTGTGACCCGATAGGCCCATACATCATCGGTAGTGAAATTAGCATACGTGTGTCAGTGGGCATACTCCAACATTACCATGCCATCAAATATCATTTTAGAAAAGTTAAAAGAACGGTTATTTGCCAAACAGATTAAGGCCAGAGCAATATTTCTCCAAAATTCAGTCCATCCAGTTCTTTTAGGGCTTATGCATTGTTGAAGAGTGTGAATCAAATACTTCCAATGCGAACAAAATTGCCCTTTATAAAAGGTACCCTTTCCCCTAGGGCCCTCATATCCCAGCTTAACAAGCTCAGCATGCAGATATTCCAAAGAAACAGAATCAGAATATTCACCTTCGAGATCATCAAGTTGAAGGTATTGTCTTATGATACTCTTAGAGATAGAAACATCAGTAGCATCAACCTTGGAGTCAATCCATTTCACTCCATCTTCTTCTCTCAGAGAAGCATTCTTCCAGAACTGATCGATATGCGCAGTATAAATGGTGGGATTGATGGTCAGAGCATGACGTAGGTTGGAAAGTGAAACGTAGTCAATCACATCTTGAAAAACACTGAGATCATGGCGTTACAACAGAAAAGCAAGCATGTTGTGTTCCTTAACGAATGGAAGGGGAGCCATTACGATTTGCTAGTGAGTTTCTAGGGTTTTAGCGTTTGAAAGGTGTTCAATAAGCGTAAAGAAAAGTGTGAGGAGGGAATGGCTTATATATGTTATGCATATTCAATGCAATTCAAATTCCCTCAAAGTCCCTGCAAAGACTAAAATATCCTGAAAGAAACTAACAGTTAAACAAAAAAGAACTAACAGTTGAGAACTGTTTTCTTAAAAAAACTACAACTGTTACTGAAAAGAAAGACTCCCCCTTGAATGACCATGCAGTTTGCCTAACAGCTGTGGACTCCATGTACTAACAGTTGAAAACTGTTAGTTGCATTATGAATAGCTTCCTCTTGAACACTTACATAAACAGTTGTGAGACAGAATACTAACAGTTTCAAACTGTTAGAGAGAGAAAACACCAAAACTCAAAAACACAATCAAACATGTGATTCTAAGTTAATCATTCCAATATTTGAGATCAGAAAGTTGAATCTGCTTACATCAAATGCTTTGGTGAACAGATCAGCTAACTGATCATCAGTGTGGACTTTCATAACCTGGATTGACCGTTTCTCATTGCAATCTCTTATAAAATGAAACCTTATCTCTATGTGCTTTGTTTTAGAGTGCTTGACAGGGTTGTTAACAATACTAATAGCACTTGTGTTATCAACATAGATAGGAGTATTCAAGAGTGTCATACCATAATCCAGAAGTTGATTCTGGATCCACAAAACTTGAGAACAGCAACTTGATGCAGTAACATATTCAGCCTCGGCTGTTAAAGTGGAAACTGTTGTTTGTTTCCTGCACTGCCATGATACTAACCTGGAGCCAAAGAACTGACATCCTCCGGAAGTTGATTTCCTGTCTACATTTGCTCCTCCATAGTCACTGTCAGAGTATGCCACCAATTCAAAAGGTGAATCCTTAGAATACCAAAGACCCAGTTTTTGTTGGCCTTTGAGATATCTAAAGATCCTCTTTACAGCAAATAGGTGTGACATCTTTGGGTTGCATTGAAACCTGGCACAAACACACACAGCAAACATGATATCTGGTCTAGAAGCAGTTAAGTACATTAAAGAACCTATCATAGACCTATACAGGTGTACGTCTACATCCTCCCCCTAAGGATCTGCTCCCAACTGTTTGTGTGTTTCCATTGGAGTACTGGCCAGCTTCACATCTTGATAACCAAATTTGTCCAAAATGTCCTTGACATACTTTGACTGACTGAGAAATATATCTGAAGGCTTCTGCTTTACTTGTAAGCCCAAGAAAAATTTAAGTTCTCCCATAGAACTCATCTGCAATCTCTTATGCATTATGCCTTCAAACTCCTTGCACAGACTGTCATCAGTGGATCCAAAGATTATATCATCAACATAGATTTGTACAAGCAAAATCTTTGTTTTAATAATCTTTGTAAATAGTGTCTTATCTATAGTACCCCTCTTAAAACCATTCTCACGTAGATATGATGTTAATGTCTCATACCAAGCTCTAGGAGCCTGATGTAATCCATACAAAGCCTTATCCAACCTATATACCTTATCAGGATATTTTGGGTCTTCAAAACCAGGTGGTTGACACACATATACCTCCTCATCAATAGTTCCATAGAGAAATGCTGATTTGACATCCATTTGATACACCTTGAACCTTTAAAGCTTGCAAAGGCAAGGAATAGTCTAATTGCTTCTATCCTTGTAACTGGTACAAAGACATCATCATAGTCTATTCATTCCTCCTGTGTATAACCCTGTGCAACTAACCTAGCCTTATTCTTGATTACAATGCCTCTCTCATCCTTTTTTTTTCCTAAACACCCACTTGGTGCCAATAGCCCTCTTGCCTCTTGGAAGATCAACTAACTTCCAAACTTGCTGAATCTGGAACTGTAAGAGTTCCTCTTGCATTGCTTCCAACCATGAAGGGTCTTTTAATGCCTCTACTGCATTCTTAGGTTCTATCTGTGATAGAAAGCCGGCATTCACATCAAATTGTTCTAGATCCACACAACTAAGTTCACCTTGCAGCATACCCCTAGTTCTGACAGGAGTGATGGGATCACCTATAATCTGCTCTATGGGATTGTCCTTGTGAATTCTTAAGTTAGGGATGCTTTCTTCAGTCAGCACATTCCCTAAATTAGACAAATCAACCTCAGATCCACTCTCATTCCCAGAAGCATTACATACCTGATCTGCAACTGTTTGATTTTCAGATTCATTGTTTTGTTGGAGATCGGGAGATTCCTTATCCTTTGAAGGTTCATCATCATCATTCATTGGACTAACAGCATTTGAAGAGTCATTTTGAAAGAAAGGAATCACTATAAAGTCTTCAGTGGTTTTGTTTCTACCAACAATTGTTGGACTTGAGCTAACAGTTTCCGAACTGTTTGAGACAGTTTGTGGATTTGCACTAACGGCTGTAGGAAAACCTGCAACTGTTTCTGTAGAAAACTCAAAAGAAAGAGATTTAAACAATGCATCAATATCAAATAACCAATAAGGACCATTACCTGCAATATTGATCCTATTTTTATTAAAAGAGACATTCATACTCTCTTCTATTATCCTAGTGACACTGTTAAAAACTCTATATGCTTTACTCTGAGTGGAATATCCTACAAAGAATCCTTCTTCTGCTTTACTCTCAAATTTGCCTAATTGTGACTTGGTATTAAGGATAGTGCAGGGACATCCAAATTGTTTGAAGAAGTTGATCAAAGGTTTTCTTTTAAGGAACAACTCATAAGGAGTTTTCCCTTTGGACTTGACTACTTGTACTCTATTCTGAACATAGCAGTCAGTGTTCACTGCTTCTGCCCAGAAGGTCATTGGGAGCCTAGAATCAACTAACATAGATCTAGCAGCCTCTATCAAAGTCCTATTCCTTCTCTCAGCCACTCCATTCTGTTGTGGAGTCCGAGGTGTACTAAACTGCCTTTCAATCCCTTTTTCCTCACAAAAACTGTTTAACTCATAGTTATTAAACTCAGAACCATTGTCAGATCTAATGACTTTCACTTTCAAATCAGACTGATTCTCTATCCTAAGAATATGAGACTTAACTAATGCAGCAGTTTCATCCTTAGTTCTAAGAAATCGAACCCATGTAAATCTGGTGATATCATCAACTATGACTAAACAGTATGCTTTCTTCCCTATACTGACCATAGAAGTAGGACCAAAAATATCCATATGCAACTGTTGTAAGGGTGCAACAATAGAAGAAACTTCTTTGGACTTATAAGAAGTTTTGTGTTGCTTACCTTTGAGACAAGCCACACAATGATCATCACATGAGAATTCTTTTTGGGGAAAACCTCTTACCAAATTATTTTTAGCTAACAGATTCAAGATTTTAAAATTCATGTGACACATCCTTCTATGCCAAATGGCAGACTCATCATGAGATGCCTTTGATAGTAAACAACTTAATACATTTTGTTTATTAACCTTTTGAGTGTCCAAACAGTACACATTATCCTTTCTAGGTGTTCTCAAAAGAATAATCTTGTCATCCACTTTAAAATCTTTTGAAAAAAATAATGTACTCTGTGTCTGTGAACAGGACTTTGTTTCCATGGTCACATATTTGAGACACACTTAACAGATTGTATTTGAGTTGTTCAACAAAGAAAACATCATTGAAGGTAAGTGTACCTGCCTCTACAGCTCCCTTACCATTGATTCTTCCTCCCTTAGCATTTCCTCCAAATGCTACATGTCCTCCATTGATTCTTCTGAAATCCTTCAAGCAGTGTGGATTTCCAGTCATGTGCCTTGAGCATCCACTATCCACATGCCAAATTTCTCCTTGATTGGCCCTATGAATGCTCTGCACAAATAAAACTTAGTTAGTAGCAGGAAGTACCCAGGCCATGCAGGTCTTAGACACACCATTTAAATCAGAATACTTAAACAAAGTTTGAGTCTTCTTGATTTCATTACAGTTAGACTTCTCTATCCTGTGTGAAGAGTATTTAGTGACAACATGTGGTTCCCAACTGTTGTGATTAACAGTTGAGCCTTTTGGTAAAATAGTTGAGTCAGTTTGTGACTCAGTTTGATTAACAGTTTTGGCCCTTTCAGAAACTGTGTGTTTCTGCAATTTCACCCAAGCAAAACCAACAGTTTTTGGTTTTGGCCTAACAGTTGTGGAACTGTTAGCCTGTTTTCTGTAACTTGGCAAACCAAAAGTTTTTGGTTTTGGCCTAACAGTTGTGGAACTGTTAGCCTGTTTTTTTTTTTGTAACTTGGCCTCTGGGTGCTATAGATCTGCGGGTTATAATAACAGTTGTGAGCTAAATGATTTGCTCTCCCACATATATAGCACTTTTTGGTTTTGACTATAGGCACACCAGTTCTTTGTTCCCAAAACTGGTTTCTATTTCTTTGATTTCCTCTCACAAGAGCTGAAGGAGGAAATTTCTGCACACCATGATGTTTGCATGTGCAGACAGGCACTTCAGTATGCCTTTTCACAGATTGGAGCTGAAACTTTTTCTTTGAAGCTTCCTTCTTCGGCTTCTCAATTCCAATTTCACTAACCTTCTCCTTTTCCTTGGTCTTAATACTAACAACTAAGGTTTTTGGGTTAGAACTGTTGGTGTAATTTTCGGGACTGTTTGCAGCAGTAGTGTAGCTGTTTATAGAATAAACAGGTTTGAAAGGTTTTGTTTCACTGGTGGAGGGTTCAGATGTGGCTTTTACAAACACCACAAGTTTTAAAGATGATTTTGGTGCTGTAGGTTCACAACAGATGTGGTTTTCAATAGGAATATTCTCTTCTTTCTTCACTACTTCCTCATTTTCATCATCACTCACTTCATGCAAAACTCCTTCCTCTTCACTCTCTAAGTTTGGATCAGCTGATTTTAAGTCTTCTTTTAATGGTTCATTAACATACCTATCAGCTACATCAGACATGAGAGTTATGTAATTGTGATTGTATGGAGGTGGGGTTTGTTTGTATCCTTAACCTGTTTTAACCTTATCTCTGATTTGTGAGTGTAACAAGGTTTCAAGCTTAAGATTTGTTGTTTTGAACATACTCAAATCCATATCCACACCTTCTAACTTCTTTGTTAACTCATCAATCCTACTCTCTTTCTCACTCAGCTTTTTCTTAAGATTATCAATTTCTTCCTAAAGCTGCTCCTTCTCCCACTTATGATACTTTCTATCATAGTCCATTTGCAGTTCATTTGCCTGATAATCTTTGATTTTCTTTTCAAAGCTTTCAATGACAGCACTAGATTCATATATTCTCTCCTCCTTTCTGCTCAGAGCAGCACACACCTTTTTGTTGTTCTCCCTGAACCTTTTTACTATAGCCCTACATTCACCAGGGCATAGTTTAGAAGATACATGTGTGTCTTCTGATTCTGGCAAATTCAGCTTGATGGAGGAGTCAGTCAAGGCCATCAGTGCCTTGTTTTGAGTAGCTTCCTCTGCTTGATCACTCCAATCATATCCATAGCCATCACGTGTCACCAATGCTGATGAGGTTTGATTGGGTCTTTGTCCTTGACTCTGAACTTGTCCACCAGATATGCATTCCCTGGAAAAGTGACCAGGCTGTTGACATTTGAAGCATTTAACTTTGGATTTGTCAAAACCAGCCTGACCATTAGCCCTGAAGTTCATGTTTGTCTGCGAGTTCTTTTAATGAATCTTTTTGCTCTTACAGTTAACAAGGCCATTTGCCACTTGAGATCCATCTCCTCAAGATCATCAGGATGCACTTGTTCAAGATCCTCATTGGTGAGGGTTGAATTGGCATGGCTAGCAAGAAATGCTTCAAGCACTGCATCAGGGGTGTTCACATCTAACCCAACAGCAGAACTGGTACCTGCACATACATCAACAGAATTAGATAAAGAATGGTTAGAGTCCATACCTGAGGATGAAAGGAGAGCAGCATTGTGACTAGGGACTATAGACTTTCTTTTTCCCTCTATCTCTCCCTCAAACACAACCAAACTGTTGTATAGATCATCTAATTATATATCTTCCAATGAGTCTTTAGTCCTCCATTGTGCAGCATAGACAGTCCATTCTTCACCCAAGGACCTAAGGAACTTTCTATTGATCTCATCTTGCTCTAGTCTAACTTTTGCACTCTCAAGTTGACTAACCAGCATATAAAACCTATCAAAAAGTTGGGTTAAACTTTCATTCTTCCCACATGAAAAGTTTTCATAAGCCTGTTTAAGAAGGTCCCTTTGGTTCCTTTTGGAACTAGCATTCCCTGCAAATCACTTTTCTAAGGCAACCCAAAGTTCGTGTGCATCTTCAAACTTCTTAAACTGATGCTGATATTCGTTGGGAATAGCAATCTGAAGGATGCTGAGGGCTTTCATCTCAATCATCCTTTCTTTCTTCTCAGCATCTGTTCATGGTGGTGATTTCTTCTTTGGTTTTCCTGTTTCATCTAAATCAACAGCAGTAATGGGGTCCTTTTCTATGATTTCCCAAACAGCATAGTCCATTAATTGGACATTCTGCTTGATTCTTAGCTTCCACATCTCAAACTCAGTTGGTTTAAGCATGGGAACTCTAAAGTTTGACCCAGATCCAGTGTTATCAGAAGATCCAACAGACTCCATTGCAATGATATGAATGAAAAACACACGAAAAGATTTAGACACACTTTAAATAACAAAACACAGCAGATCTGTGAAAAACCTTCAAATAGAGATCAAAGGAGCCTTAATGAAAAGGCTCTGATACCACTTGTCAGGATCGGATATTACCAAATATCAATAACAAGAATTACCTTTAGAATTAAATCAGAGTTGTTTAAAGATAATCTTTCAGTTTGATCACAATCAACTAAGAAGTTGCGGAATCACACTTAATTGATGATTAAGGTTTTATCACAAGAACAGTTCAATAATCAACACGAGAAAATACTTTCAAATATCAAGATGTTTATTAATAACCAATGATGATTACAATATTCACCAACAACTCTAATCTAACTCTTTTGTTAGACGAAGAACACAACTTGTTCTTAGGTTTCTATGAAACTTAGAGGTCAACACAGTTTTAGAAAAATAGATTAACAATAAAGTACGAATGCGTAGAATTGCTATTTAAAATAATATTCTAGATCTAATATATATAGGCTCTTGATCCTCCTTGAATAGTTGACAGTTAGGTCAAAAACAACTGTTTGTTGAATAAACAGTTCTGAATTTCTTCTAACAGTCTTCATTTCAAGGTCTTCTAACAGTTGTGTATAACTGAACTAACAATTCTGATCTTTTGTACTAACAGTTGTAAAACTTGCAACAACTGTTAGTTACAACTGTTTTCACTGATTACTCTAACAGTTTTACTTTGCATGTCCAACAGTTTCAATGACTTAGCAAATTTCCCAACAAAAACGATGTGCATTGTAAAATTGTTTGGCCGATACTTTACTCAAAACACATGGGTTTTCAAAACCAAGTCCATCGAATGTCCATCTTGAAAAAGGTCGTTCCTTTTGTTTGTATAGAAAGATGGTTTGTTAACTTTGCCCTCTTTTGATTAGAAGGTCTTCAAGTTCTTTAGTTTTTAGACAAAGGACACTTTGATCATTTTTAAGAATTTATGAATCCTTTTCTGCACCAATACGTTCTGCTTTGAGATCATGTATGATG
Organism: Pulicaria dysenterica; assembly: GCA_947179395.2. NCBI lineage: Eukaryota > Viridiplantae > Streptophyta > Magnoliopsida > Asterales > Asteraceae > Pulicaria > Pulicaria dysenterica. The sequence goes on along the minus strand of OX359294.1, from coordinate 26,665,242 downwards.
ACATTTGTTTTATCAGTTAATGCAAGAAATTCAGATTCTTTCACAGCTAATTGAACCTTAGATTCATCTATGTATTTCTCCAATTGTTCAATTGTAGCTTGTGCTTCTTTATCTTGTGTGTGAATGACCTCTTTTAACACTTGATTTTTCTTAGTTAGTTTGGTCACCTTAAATTCAAACTTTTTCATGCGGTTTAGTATGGTTTGTATATGTTCAAAATTAAAACCCATGTTAGAGTTAGAGATAGAGTGTACCTTTCCGCTTTCAACGATCTTCTCCTCAGCATCGGAGAGATCACCACTTTCTTCATAACCTCTTCCACCAGTAGCCATGAAACAGAATTGTGCGTGATCTTCACCATCTAGATTACTTTCGGAGTCTGTGTCTTCCAGGAACTGGTCTTCCTCCACCATAAGATCATTCCCAGCCTGCTTTTGCTTTGACAGGCGGTACTTTTGTCTGTAATACTCAGCATCCTTGATCTTCTTCTGTGGATAGTTCCTTATCATGTGGCCAGATCTCCCACAGATCCGTCTTCTTTTCCTCCTTTCTCTCATCCCTTTGAAATATAGGCTTGTCAACGTGAGCAAGCCTTTCTGGTCCTCTGGAGCCAGAGGTAAACCTTTGTTTGTTGTTGGTTTTACTGAAACGATTTCTGAAGGTTTTTCCAACAACAAAAAAAGCATGAATGGCTGCTTCCACTGTGTCTTCATCCTCGTCATCCGGTTCAGATTCACTTAGAATCACCTGTTTGAATTTCATTGATCTGGATGAAGATTCCCTTGGAACTCTTTCAACTGCTACCAAGGCTAAAGGATCTGCAGGCTGTTTAGGGTGAGACTTAAGTATTTCATCTTGGTATTGATTGAGGTCTTCAAATATGTTGTGAAAGGTGACAGTAGTGAGATCTTTGTTGATTTGTTTTTACAGTCGAACATATTCCTTCCACTCTGGACCTAGTGACTTCAGAAAAACACATTTTAAGTCTAGATCAGTTCTGATGATTTGGTTTGACCTCATTTCATTTTGCAGTTTGCAAAATCTACCATAGGTTTCAGAAAGCAGTTCGTTCTCTCGAACACTGAAGTCATGATAGTTGTTGACCAGTTGGGTACGTTTGATGTATTCTCCTTGTTCAGTACCTTGCAACCGCTTCTTTATCTCATCCCATATTTCCTTAGTAGTGGCTAAGCTATCTATCTTGGTGTAGATCTTTGAGGAGAGTCCTTGTTTTAGATAGTACTTAGCCAGTCTTTCAGCTTTCTTGATCTCCTTCTCTTGAGTTGTGAGCTCTTCAGCAGTGTTTTCCCTCTCATGACGGAGAATAGCGGGGTTGTTGTCAGGATCAGCTTCAACAACTTTGATGAAATTTTTTTCCCGTTATTGATACAGTCTATCATCATTTCTCCATGCACCTCGTTGTGCTCCAGGAAGTCCATAAACCTTCATTTCCATACATTGTATTCACCTCCGAACAAAACGAGAGGTTTTGTATCAGTACCGATGGATATCATTTCATTTGAACTTGCCATTGTGAGAGTTTAATTAAGAAATGATCCTTCACTTCTTATATATGGATTGATTGTTTGAAAACTTAATTGACAAAATGAGGAGCTAATTCACTTTAATTCAACTTTGAATTAGATCTTGTAAAGATTAAATTCAATTTTGAATTATATAGAATTGAGTTAATTTTAATTCACCTTTGAATTATATCCGAGTTAGATTAAATTCAATTTTGAATTAGAATTGTAAGTTTTAAGTCTGATAAGTTCAAGGTATGCGATAGGTGTTATGCGATTGGAGTAAACCCTTGAAAATTAAGCAGAGTAACTTCTTGGCAGTGATTTAATAGAGTAACCAATAGAGTGCGATTGATTCATGTAGCACCAAACACTTAGAAATAAACTGTTAGTCACTACAATCGAATGCTATTCAAGTTAACTGAATCGCATGCGATTGCCTTTGATGTGTTTGAAATAGAACAGGAACCCTTGAATCGCACTGGCTAACAGAACGCGATTGATGAACCAAGATTTAGAATCTCACAGAAAGTTTATGTGGCTGATAGCACTTTAAACCTTCCAATCGCATGCGATTGATCCTACACGGCTGATAGCACTGAGTAACACTTGGTCGAATATCAACTTTGTAAGAACTATAAGCCGTATCACCCTGTCAATCGCATTGACCACTATCCGGCTTATAGACTCAGATTTGTCACCATCAGATCTGATTGTCTTACCCCTTATGATGACTACCCACTTGTACCTTGATTGGTATGGGTAGTACTTGAGTTTCCTTGTTCTACACTTAAACTTTGAAGAATAAATTATTATTTTTAATTAAAATCGACTTCTTCTTCTTCTTCAATTCTGCATTTAAACCTGAAGAACACCATAAATGCTTAATTTCCAGAAAATTAAATGCCATAAAGTCGAGCATTTAAAGAACTAATGGACTTTTTCCTTTAAAAACACCACTCGGTTTTGAAGTATTCTTCAAGAAAGCCTTATAAAACAGTAGAAACCTTCTTACAAACCCGGAAAGATGATAGAAAAAGTAGTGTTTTATACCTTAAATGTGTTCTATCTTCGGGAAATGTTTGAGCTCGCAACTTTCTTGAACAAACCTTGTGGTTGTATGCTTTGTAGAACCCGAATGCTTGTTCTTCACCTTGAGCTTGAAATCTTCGAGATTTTACTTTTTGTTTTCGAACAATCACGAGCCAAAAACAAGTTTGGCTCTGATACCAATTAATGGTCCCGTATTATACTACGGATGAAACAATGCTAGATGATAATCTTTCTAGTGTGCGTCTGTGTGTGTAATCCGTAAGAGAGAGAGAGCCAAGAGGTATTGAGAGAGAACACAAACACAAGATATGGTGAAATGCAAAGCTTAGATTGAAATGTGAAGGGCAAATGCCTTTTATAGCATTTGTCCAACTTTACAATAATTACATATTGCACCCTCACTTTTTATAATCTAACAATTATGTTCAATAACATAATTAATAATTAAAATATGTTAGATAATAAATATAAAATATATTTAAAATATAAAAATCTATAAGTGATTAAAAGGCTAGAAAAAAAGTAAAATAACTTAAGAAAACAAACATATTTAGTACACAGTTGTATAAACTATCAACCTATACGTATGTAAACATTATTAAGTTAAAAAATATTTTAATTAAACCCCCCCCCCTAGATACGATCATATGACACACATACACATACCACACCCTTCCACTCATTATAAACACTCCCAAGACTCATTTTCTCCATTTACACACTCCATTTCACTTCTCCATCACCATCAAACTCTCTTTTCTTCTCTCTTCTTCTTCTTGCCCAAATTTTTAGCCATAAACACCTTCAAAATTCTGGATTTAAAAATCAAGACAAAGATCAATCAACATTCAAGTGTTGGTAAGAAGATCTATCCTACATTCTTCATCTTTCTCTTGTATTCTCTTTAAATTTCTTCTACTTTCTTCTTCTTCTTAAAATTCTGATTTCTAAATATCTATGAGAGTTTTAATAGTAGATTACACACACAAGATATTCCAAATATATATGCAAAGTGGTAATCAATGATCCATGCATCAAAAAACTCAAAGAATAGAGTTTTAGTTACATGTATGTGAAGTATTCCTACCATTTGATTTATGGATCACACACATGTGTCCATTTTTTTTAATTTCATCCCTTTTTGAAGTTACTAGGTGGTAGATTATATACTCATGACATGTTAAATGTCTTAACATGGTGATAATCCATGATCCACACAATTAAAACTCAAGAAAATGAAGGATTTGGACATTCATGTGTTGAAATCATACCAACTCAAGTAAGGAACACATGATTATTTATTTTATAGTTATTTAAGGTTGTTTGATGAGAAATATTTATTTTCATGTAACCGATGACTAAAAATCAAAAGAAATGTTGTTTGAACACCAAAAAACATTTTAGCTCAAACAATCTGAAATCCTCTAGTTTTGTGACTCTTCATTTGTTTTCCTCATAACATAAGTTGTATGCATCCAAATCACTTGTTTATTTTTTAAAAGTATAGTTTGAAGAGTTAGCTTTCATATGAACCTGGGCTCACTTGTTTTTATGAAGATTTCGTCCTTGAAATTCAATTTACAAGTTGCATGTGTTGGGTCTGGAAATCTGACAATTTTAAAAAGTGTAATTTAAACATGCATAACTTGGCCTATTTGAGGTCAAAATCTGTCTAGTTTTTTTAAAAGTTGTATTTTTTAGTTGTTGATAATTTCCCTTTTGAATCAGTTAAAAAGGAGGTCGTATGAGCCTCAAATATCTATATTAGTAACAGGGTCTCATTCAGACACTGAACAGTAACCTTCTTATCTACTTCTAATTAGTAAAAATACTAAATATAGTTTATAAATTCCTATATTTTTACTAAATATTCTAGAAACATGCATTAAGGTTATATATAAATATTGAACCTTGATTTGATTTCTAGAATACAGATTTGTAAATTTTAAGTTTGATTATAGATTTTATAAATTTCAGTAAGTCTTATGTTTTAAATAAATAGGAAAACCTTTAAGGTTTAGTTGATTATTACTAATAATCTATAAATATTACTTATAAATAGATAATATTAGGTCTAATAGATATATATTTCTTGTACTAGGTAGGAATCTTCAGTAGGACCAAGGACATATTACTAGCGTACACAAACTTACCGAGTGAGTTTCATAGCCCCCTTTTAAAAGTATTTTTAATAAGTTTTTGGGGTCAAAAGCATGATTAACATGAACTTGATATGTTGTCTTATGACATACTTGATTTGATGTGGAAAGCACTTGTTATATACATGTAATGCAATGCCTATGTTCAAAGCAGTGTAAGTCCCGTGAAAACAACCGGTACACTACCATTAACTCAATATGAGCCTATAGTATTGTGGATAGCGCTATTGTGGGTAGGGACGCCCATACTTAGGGTTGACGAACTTAAGTGTACATACTTGAAAATGTTTTAAATATATTTTTAATCTTATGCATGTGAGTTAGACTTACCTGTGTGTATAGATCGTGGGCATCGTTGACTGAATGGTTTGGTAGTGGCTTAGTGCAAATATTGCTAATGTACAAAAATATATGTTGTGGTGCTTATAAATGTTAGACAACTAAAATTTTTATCTTGAGTTAGGTGACAACGAATTACCTCAATATCAAATTGTATTTCATGAAAACTTTATTTATATCTTTTTCGCTTTCGGAAACCTATGATCTCACCAACTTTATAGTTGAACGATTTTCTTCATGCTTTTCAAGTTAAGGATGTAAGCGATAGGAGGCCATGCATGTGTGCCACATCTCATGGATTCTAAACCATTTAATCTTTTGTTATATTTTAAGATAATATTTTGTATTTTCTTTTCGAATAATGTTTGTAACTTGTGGTGATGACCTATTTTGTGATGGGTGTGTTAAGTATTAACTACAAACTTAAGCTATGAAATCATTGAGTTGTCATATGCCGTGCTTCAGCTTTAGCGGGGTGTGACATGATGTGTAACATATGAAGTACATAACTTGTTTCCTCCTCCTCAAGGTCAATTCCAAACATCAGTTGCTGATATTATTAGACAAAACAAACAGAAAGAAGCAGCTAAAGAATATCTAAAAGATGTTGAATGGCTAATTCCTCTAGATACAATTATTCCACCTGCTGCAGGCAGAGAAAACATCTATACAAGAAGGGCATGAAGGGTTTTGTAGGGTATAAAAACATGCACAGCGGAATAAAACCCCCTCCAGTGATCTCATCTAACTCGTACAAGAACTTAGAAGAAGAAGAGGATTAAAAAGTTATACCTTGATGAAAACCAAAACTTTTCTTTAAAACTCTAGCCAGCTGCTGGTTATCCACCGCTACTGCACCACCTTAAACTGGCTGCTAGACCGCCTAAGGATTAAACCTTGGATCAAAACGTGACCCACGATTTGTGTGTGTGTATCGCCGCCGCCAACCACTTTTGGTAAAACCAAACTCTTTGATACGCTGATCAAAGTGTAAGTTCCAGCTTCTAGCAACTTGCCAACCACCGTGCTCGGTGCTTCGGTGTTGCCTTTGCGCCGCCGCCAAAAACCCAAAGAGAGGAATGAAGGTTTTTTGTGAACCTGACCAAACCACCTTATGACTCAAACTGGTCAAACTTGGGTTTGATTCTACTGATTCAATCCTATAAGTGGAACTGGATTGAACACAACCCTCTAAACCCCAAAAAGGGTTAGGATCTTTAAATAACTTTAAATAATCAACATAGTTTCTTACAAACAATCCATAGATAAGGTTACAAGATTATACCTGAACAAACTTGGAATTGCTAAAGTAGTCCACCACTACTGCACCTCCGATTGAACTGGCTGCTAGACCGCTCCTCGATCACCAAGGCTTAAAAAAAACTCAAAAGCTTGAGCCTGCGTGTGTGTGTGTGTCTTCTTGTGAGTATAACACCAAGTCGCAAAACACCTTGGTGTTTTCTTCTTGGTTCGGTTTCGACGAGAGGAGAGAGAACCGAGAGAGAGGGTTCGAGATCGAGGGAGAGAGAGCCGAGATCGAGATTGAGAGAGAGGTCATGGCTAGGGTTAATCCCTTGTGTTACCTCTCTTAATCCTTAAGCCTTTAAGGATATATTTATAAGGATTAGATTGGACCTAAGCCCGTTTAATTAAAAGTCCACTGGTTTTAATTAACCTTTCAATCTCTTCACTTTGACCCCCTGGACTTTACTAGTTAATTAATTAACTATTAATTAACTTAGTCCATTAAATATTAAAACTTAATATTTAATTCTCCTTAAATAATAAATAACTATTTATTATTTATTCCTTTCTAATAATTAATCCAAACTGGATATTTATTTATATCTCTCTTTTCAATAATTAATACTACTGATTAAATATTTGTTTATCTCTTTAATAATTAATCTAACTGATTAATTATTTCCACACACATTATGGTGAAATCCAACTGTTCTGAATTAGGTGTGTAGCAGTGTGACCCTTTAGTCTCTTATAACATTGGATACAATATGCCCATTAATTATCTCTGTACATAATCCAACAAACTCCCACTTGTGCAAGATAAGTAATAGTTACTGCACATTGTTAGCCTAAGGAGGTCCCTAGCCAGACACTTAGGATAACCAGGTTATAAGAACTCTTATACCCCAAAGTAACTTGTGATAAAATTTCATAAGCAACCTACTTAGAAGTAACCTGTTATAAACTAACTGTTTATAAACTAAACTATCATAAACTCCCTGTTCATGAATGCGTACGTTTTTATATATACAAACTTGCATATATATAGTTTTGTCCCTTGCAGCGCGATATTTCAATTTTGAGCATTAGCATGGAAAATGTCAACTCAGAGACTCAAAAAAATTTTCATGACATACTTGATTTCAAAACTGTGTGATAAACGACAAAGAACAGATCAGTTCGTATGGGCACGGCCGTGCACTTACCAGTTTCTCTAATCAGTCAAGGGGCCCGTAAATATCTCTCCTAAAAAGGAGGTGCAATTACCATCTTGCATATTTGCATTTGGCAACACGGCTCCCACTGAATCTAGACACGCCCCTTATGACCACCCTGTTACGGCATGGCGTTAGAACGCGCTAAGAAGACAACAGTTACCGCATCCCAAACCAAAAACCTCGGGCTTAATGATAACCTATGTGATAAATACTTTTGACACGAATCTACGAAGTATTTTTCAATCCAATATTCGTAACCCTAACGAATATCCGTAAATTTTGGTCCGCAAAAAAAAAAAAACATTTTCAGCTATATTCGATAAACTATCGAATCTACCCCAAAATTACGATGACTTTATAGCCCTATCAAGGTTCCCACCAAGATAAGTAGTCACGGATAGTGTTTTGAATAAACCTAGTTTATTCCTGGATAAACCAAAACATACAAAATTGTGAAGAACAATGAAACTAATTTCTACACCCTTCCATATTCCTCCCTGGAATAATGATTTATAATTTCTACCATCTCATTGACTCGATTCACGGTGTCTATCTGAATTACTTATTATTTTACATTTGTAACTTATCACGGATTTCAAGGAAAAATAATATGATCACAAACCTTAAAACACAAGACTAGTACCATGAAGTACTCTTTCTTGGTTTTACTAGAAATCGTTCTTGCAACCTAAGAACAAATCTAGACTTACTTATTTTATAAAATTCCTTAAACTTGGAGAAAACTGGAAATAACTCCAAAGTTTCTGATTTTACAAAATAACCTCCGTGTAATTAAAACTTTAATTACATTTGTAGATATATTAAATCTTACTAGATTTTGTTATTTATTTGAAACGATAAGACTTTCTTACACCTACTAGTAAGAACCTTGAAATTAGATTCCCTGTGTATGCCAACACTGATCTGATATCACTACTCAGAATGTTAAAAAACATCCTGTTGGGGAGATAGCGATATCAAACCTAAATCAAACCTGTCTATTAAGTAAAATAGGATTTGATGTTAACAAAACCATATATTCAGTTTTGGACTTAGATTGATGAAAAACATATGTTGTTTTTCATTTTAGACTTAAAGAATTTCAAAGTAAGAAATGACAGCTGACGAATCATAGTGTCAGCTGAACACTGAGTATCAGCCAAAGGACCAGCTTCAGAAAGAACAGCTGAGAAGAAATGACAAGTCAAGAAGCATCAGCTGAGGATCTACAATGGATTAGCTGATGGTCCAAAATCATCAGCTGAGGAAAATTTCAAGATCAGCTGAGCTATCAAGGATCAGCTGACACAATCACATTGATCAGTTGATGCCTCCCATCTGTCAGATAAGGTATTTAATACTTGTTCAATATTTCCTTCATAAGCTGATCATACTCAAACGATTAGCTGAGCCCTTGGGATCAGCTGACAGTTTAGTTTGATCAGTTGGTTAACTATACCCTGATTTATCCTTAGCTGAGCATTTCGATCAGCTGAGCAAATCTAGTCAGCTGAGTCTTTCACATTTATCCTTAGCTGAGCACATTTACATATGCAGTTCAGTGTCTGTTAGCTGAGTCTTTGTTCTACATCTCAGTTAATAGCTTTTCTATATAATATTTTCTTTAGTCAAAGGCAGAACATGTGTTGTTCCTATTATGCCTTAGATCTTTCTTTGTAAAAGTACTTAGCACTTTTTGTATTTGCAAAGAAACAAAAAGGATAGATCTTTCTCCTCTTGAAAAAGATAAAGATACTCTTGAAAAGAAGATCTCGAAGATATGATTTTAAGTATGACTGGCAACTCCATACTTGGTAAAGTCAAATCTTCAGAAAGCATGATGTTGATTAAAGCACAAGCGTGAAAGGAGAAGTTTACTTTTCCAAGATATAAAGGCAGTACTTTAATAATATAATAATAGATAGTGGGTACACTCATTACTGAAAAGTATGTTTACTGTACAAACTTTGTGTATGAAGTTAACTTACTTTTCACCCACTAACTTTATCTATTATAATATTATTAAACTAAGTACCTTTGTCTCCTTCTCTATTAATCAACACGGACACACCTTGCTTATTAATACTCATGCATGGAAACATGCTAAGTATGCGTTGAAAAGCACTAAAATCTCATAAGTTGAGAATTAGAAGAGTTAGCATTTTACTTTCAGTGTAACAAACTTGTTCATGTGTTGAACATCTTAGACATTAGTTGTTTAACATTAGCATTGTCTATGTGTTAGACAAATCCAGTTGCCACCTTTTATTGAACTTAGATTTTCCGCATCTAGTTCATGTAATTCTTGATTAACATCAATAAGAATTATATAAAAGTAAACCGTGTGTCACTTAAATTTTATTTGCTAAAGTTTGTATTCAACCCCCCTTCTACAAACATTTGTTGTTGTAGTATTCATTCGGGACCAACAACTGGTATTAGAGCAGGCTAGATAACTCATATCTAAGATCTGTTTTACTTACTCTTCAACTGCTTCTACCCCTCACTACTAAATGGCCACTCCGGTTGTTGCTTCAAATGGTACTTCAAATATTGGCTCACTCACTAGATGTCCAACTTTCGATGGAGAAAACTTTTCTCTCTAGAAGAGTAGATTTCTTTTCTATATGTTAAGCCTAGATGATGTGATGCTCAAAACTGTAACTGAAGGTCCTTATGTTCCTTCCTCAACTATCCAAGTAACTGAAGCCACTATTGAAGTTCCTGCTGTTGAAAGACTAATTATAAAGCCTATAAATCAATGGTCTGATGAAGACAAAAGGCTTGTTAATCTTGATGTTAAAGCAAGAACAGCCTTAGTCTTTGCACTACCTAATGATGTCTATCATCAAGTTCTTAACTGCAAATCTGCAAAAGAGATGCTAGACACTTTGACCGTTGCATATGAAGGTACTGAAGAAATGCAGGAAAATAAGAAACTCCTTCTCGTAAGAGAATATGAGTTCTTCTTTGCTCATAAAGGTGAAAGTCTAACTCAGACCTACACCAGATTCAACTGCCTTATTAATGACTTAAGAAGGGCAGATGTTCCCAAGAGCAATAAGGAGCTTGTAAACAAGTTTCTAGACTCTCTCCCAGAATCTTGGGATCATTTCATCACTGTACTTAAACATGGTGAGAAGATCAAGGGTCTTACACTGGTTGGTTTATATGGAAACCTTATGAATCATGAACAATCAGTGAAACAAAGGAAACTCTCTACCAAGGATATGAAGGAGGCTGCAAAAGCTCCAACTACTGCCCTTGTATCTAAGGATACAAGATCTAGGAGTTTTGCAGCAGTGGTGAATGAATCAAGTGATGAGGAAGAAGAAGATGAAACTTCTGATGAAGAGCAGGTGGCTGATGGGGATGAAGATCTGGAGAACATGGACAGCATTGAAGCTGCTGTTGAGCAGGCTGCAATGTTGGTTAAAAGGTTCAAACCTTTCTTGAAAAGAAAGGGTGTCAAGAGGTTTGAGAAGAAACCTTTCAAGGGAGAAAAAGCCAAGTTTAAAACAAAGGCTTCTGAAGGATGCTTTTCCTGTGGCAAGACTGGTCACTATCCCAGTGAATGTAAGTCCAGAGGAAGCACAGGCTTGAAGGGTTCCTCAAGCTCATACAACAAGATTGATTATGAAGCTAAATATAAGAAGCTTCTTGCTGCTGTCCTTGACAAGAAGAAGAAGAAAGCTCAGAACAGAGTGCTGGTAGCTGAAGAAGAAGATTGGGCTGAGGAAGATTTCTCAAGTGATGAAGATGAGGTCCTCACAGCTCAGTTCAGTTTAATGGCTAATACAGCAAGTACAAGTTCCTTTGATGAGGACATGAAGAAACCTGCTAAAGCTTGTACTTCTCCTGACTGGGATCCCTCTTCTATATATCAGGTTGAAAATTTTATTAACTATGAAGATAATGAAAAGAACACTATGTTTGATTATCTGTGTGTTGAGTTTCAGTCAAATATTCAAAGAGAAAAGAAGCCAAAATTAGAAATAGAATCACTAAAAGAGAGATTAAGTCTTAAAGATGAGAAACTGAAACAAATGACAAAACTGGAAGATGATTTAACTAATCAAAAGATACTTAATCAGATCTTGGTAAAAGAAACCAATGAAGCAACAATAAAGTTTAATGACCTTCAAAAAGTAGTTAGATCTTGGTGTGTATCTGCTGAGAAGACCACTTAGTGTGTCAATGAGCAGATTCCAAAACAAGTTCAAGCTATTATTGGTGGAAATTATTCCCAAGCTGCTAACTGTGTTGATTTTAGCAAGAACATAAATATCTTAGAAAAAGCTGATATTTTACATCTTACTTTTCAAAAGATTGTAAAAGGAAAAAGTATTATCACTAACAGATTCGTTAAAAGTATAAGTACTCAGCTGAAAGACTCAACCACTTCAAAAGTTGATTCAAGTTCTATTATTTTGTCAGATAGCAAAAGTACTGAAAATTTAATTGTAAAGGAAGTAAGTAAAGGAATGGAATCATTTGTTGAGACCAAAGATACATTCTGTTGTCAAACCTTGAAAGCTGATACATTAAATTTAGGAACTCAGCTGACTGAAAATTCTTTAGCTAATTACATCAGCTGATCAAAAATTAGATGATAACTGCTCAGCTGATATCTTGTCAGCTGATCATCGATCCTCTTCTGTTTATTTAGCTGATCAATCATCACTTCAAACTCTCCTAATAGGAGAAACTAAGAGTAAAAGACCTTTTGTTTACAAAAAGTCTCAGTCTGCCATACCTAAAGTTTTTCATAAACTCATTTTAACTAAAGGTCAACCTAAAGTAACTGTAAACAAAGACCTTATCAGTTTACAGAATCAGTTGCAACAACTGAATGGTGAAATCTGTCAGCTGATGACCCATAGTCATCAGAAAACAGTTAAGACATCTCTTAGGCAATTACCAAAACATGTTAAAGGCTCCAAAAATCAAAAATGTTATAAATGTGGGAGCAAAGAACATATGGCAAGTAATTGTTCTCTTGAAGGTAACTCAAGATAGCGGACTGATAATGATAACACAGTTGTTTCTCTCACTCATAAACAACCTAATATAAAGTGGATGGCTAGGTGCAATCCACAGGGGTCCACTTAAATGTGGATGCCCAAGTGTCACTAACCTTCTTTCAATCATAACTATGCAGGGGCTGAACACATGGTATCTTGACAGTGGATGCTCAAGGACCATGACAGGTTGTAAAGCTTTGCTTAGTAACTACAAGAAGGAAAAAGGTCCAAGAGTGACCTTTGGTGATAACAATTGTAGGCAAACAAAAGGCTATGGAGAACTTCATAATGGGAACCTAACCTTGTCCAAGGTATCATATGTTAAAGGGCTTAAGTACAATCTTATCAGCGTAAGTCAGCTATGTGATGGTGATCATAAAGTCCTCTTTACGAAGACAGGTTGTTCCAATTTAGATCAAGAAGGTAAAACAATAATTTGTGCAAAAAGAACCAAGGATGTATATACTCTTGATATGTCCTCTGGTGTTTAATCAAAGTGTTGGGAAATTAGCTAAGGCATTAAGACTGTTGAAAATGCAAAGTTAAAACTGTTAATGGACTTTGTGAAAAACAGTTCAAAACTGTTAGATGGATACGAAAACAGTTGTAACTAATAGTTGCTGCAAGGTTTACAACTGTTAGTACAAAAGTTCAGAACTGTTAGTTAACAAAGTCAAAAACTGTTTGAAGACCTTGAAGCTGAAGACTGTTAGAAGACTAAAGAACTGTTGTGTTCATTAAACAGTTTCTGTTGAGCTATATTTGGAAAATCCTATCTTTGAAGATATCTCGAAATACTTTGAAGATTATCAAGATTATCTCGGAAGATAGAAGATTACCTAACTATCAACAATTCAAGGAGGATCAAGAGTCTATATATACTTCATTAGATGATCAATTTAGAACAACGATTTGATCTCATTATTCAAAGCATTTGTTCTTATTGTTATTTAATTTTTCAGAAAGTGTTTTAGCCTCTAAGTTTCTTGTTGAAACCTAAGAACAGTCTGTGTTCTTCGTCTAACAGAATAAGTTAGATTGGGGGTGAAGTTTGCTTTTGTAATCATTCTGGTTGGTTAATAAAATTACTGTTTGATTGAATTAATCTTTGTTTAAAACCTTCTTTAATCAATTAAGTGTCATTCCGCAACTTCTTAATTGATTGTGATCATAGTTAAAGATTAACTTTTATTTTACTCTGATTGATTATTTAAAGTTAGTTCTTGTTATTTGATATAATCTATATCCGATTCTGACAAGTGGTATCAGAGCCTTATCATTAAGGTTCCTTTGATCACCAGTTGAAGGTTTTTGCTTTACCTTGCTTTATTTTTCAAAACTGTTTTTTGTTTAAATCAATTTGTTTCAATGGATTCGGGAGGTTCTTCTGATAACAGTGGATCAGGGTCCAACATTCGTGTTCCCATGCTCAAACCATCTGATTTTGAGATGTGGAAACTAAGAATTAAACAGCATGTCCAACTAATGGACTATGCTGTTTGGCAAATCATTGAAACTGTTCCTACTAATCCCATTGAACTGGATGAGAATGGAAAACCAAAGAAGAAACCACCACCAAAGATAGATGCTGAAAAGAAGGATAGAATGATTGAGATGAAAGCCCTCAGCATCCTTCAGATTGCTATTCCCAATGAGTATCAACATCAATTCAAGAAATTTGATGATGCTCATGAACTTTGGAATGCTCTGGAGAAGAGGTTTGCTGGGAATGCTAGTTCTAAGAGAAACCAAAGAGACCTTCTTAAACAAGCCTATGAGAACTTCACCAGTGGGAAGAATGAGAGTATCACCCAAATCTTTGATAGGTTTTACAAACTGGTGAGTCAACTGGAGAGTGCTAAGGTTAGGCTTGATCAAGATGAGATAAATAGAAAATTTCTTAGGTCTCTAGGTGATGAATGGACTGTGTTTGCTGCACAATGGAGAACCAAGGATTCTCTTGAAGACATAGAGTTAGATGACCTCTATAATAGTTTGATAGTGTTTGAGGGAGAGATAGAGGGAAAAAGAAAAACTGCTATCCCTAGCCATAATGCTGCTCTCCTATCTTCCTCAGGTATGGAATCAAACCATTCATTAACTAACTCTCTTGATAGTGGTCCAGGTACTAGTTCTGTTGTTGGACTAGATATGAATACTCCAGATGCAGTTCTTGAAGCTTTTCTTGCCAGCCATGCACATTCAACCCTCACCAATGAGGATCTTGAACAAGTGCACCCTGATGATCTTGAGGAAATGGATCTCAAATGGCAGATGGCCATGCTTACCGTTAGAGCCAAGCGATTCATTAAAAGGACTGGAAGGCAAAACATGAATTTCAGAGCTGATGGCAAGGCTGGATTTGACAAGTCAAAGGTTAGATGCTTCAAATGTCAACAACTTGGCCAATTTGCAAGAGAATGCAGATCTGGTGGACAAGTTCAGAATCAAGGTCAGAGGCCAACTCAGAATCATACCTCCTCAGCATTGGTCTCACAAGAAGGCCATGGATTTGATTGGAGTGATCAAGCAGAGGAGGCTACCAGCAACAAAGCTTTGATGGCATTGACTGACTCCTCCATCAAGATGGATTCTCCAGAATCTGAGGACATACAGGTATCTTCTAAACTATGTCCTGGTGAATGTAGAGCTATTGTTAAGAGATTTAGAGAGCACAATAAGAAAGTATGTGCTGCTCTAAGTAAAATGGAGGAGAGAAGATATGAGTATACTGCTGTGATAGAAGATTTTGAAAATAAAATTAAAGACTATCAGGCTAATGAACTGCAAATGGACTATGATAGAAAATATCATAAGTGGGAGAAAGAGCAGTTTCAAGATGAGATTGATAGTCTGAAAAGGAAGTTGGTTGAAAAAGAAAGCAAGGTGGATGAACTCACAAAGAAATTGGAGGGTGTGGACATTGATCTTGGAATGTTCAAGGCTGCAAACCTTAAGCTTGAGACTCTGCTACAATCTCAAGTGAGAGACAAGGTGAAAACTGGCATAGGATACAAACAAACCCCACCTCCATACAACCAAAACTACATAACTCCAATGTCTGAGGTAGCTGACAGATATGTTAATGAACCTTTGGAAGATGAACTTAAGTCAGCTGATCCAAAACTTGAAAGTGATGAAGAAGGAGTTGTGTATGAAGTGAGTGATAACAAGAATGAAGGAGTTGTGAAGAAGGAAGAGGTCATTCCATTTGAAAATCACATCTGTTGTGAACCCATAGCCACAAAATCCTCTTTACAACCTATGGTGTTTGTAAAAGCATCCTCTGATTCCTTCACCAGTGAGCCAAAACCTTCCAAACCTGTTTATTCTATAAACAGTTTCACAACTGCTGCAAACAGTCCCCAACTTTACACTAACAATTCTAAACCGAGCCCAAACAGTTTTAAATCACACATCTCAACTGTTAGTGTTAAGTCTAAAGGAAAATAGAAGGTTGATGAATTTCAAATTGAAAAGCCCAAGAAGAAGGCTGCAAAAGCACAGACTAAACCCAGTTCTGTAAAAAGGCATACTGAAATGCCTGCATGCACATGCCAAAAGCATGGTGTCCAAAAGTTTCCTCAATCTGCAGTTGTTAGAGGAAATCAAAGAAATAGGAACCAGTTCTGGTCACAAAGAACTAGTTTACCTATTGTGAAAACCAAAAAGTGCTACATTTGTGGAAGATCTAATCATTTAGTTCAAGACTGTTACTATAACCCACAGACCAATGGCACTCAAAACAAAAGACAGAATAACAGTTCCAAAACTGTTAAGTCAAAACAGATCAACAGTTCTAAGACTGCTAAGCCAAAACTGGTAAACAGTTCTAAAACTGTTATATCCAAACCAACTAACAGTTCCAAAACTGTTTTAGCAAAACCAAAAACTACTGGTTTGGCTTGGATGAAAATTCAAAAACAAACTGATTCTGGAGAAGGTAAAACTGTTCTTCAAACTGAAAATCAAAAGGACTCACAAGTTGATTCATCTGTTTTACTAACTCCACCAGCTGTTTGTTCAAAGGTGTCCACTGTTAATCACAACAGTTGGAAACCACATGTTCTTACAAAGTATTCTTCACACAAATTAGAGAAATCTAATTTGGATGAAATCAAAAAGAACAAAACTCTGTTTAAGTATTATGACTTGAATGGTGTACCCAAGACCTGCATGGCCTGGGTACTTTCTGCTACTAACTGATTTTATTTGTGCAGAGCATTCATAGGGCCAATCATGGATCTATCTGGCATGTGGATAGTGTATGCTCAAGGCACATGACTCGAAATCCACATTGTTTGAAGGATTTCAGAAGCATCAATGGTGGATTTGTAGCATTTGGAGGAAATGCTAAGGGAAGAAAAATCACAGTTGTTTGAAATACTACTAACAGTTTTCAACTGTTAGCATATGGCCTGCACAACTGTTAGGCAAAATCCATGTGCATATGAGGGGGAGAAACTCGTTTAATAACCGTTCTACTTTCTAACAAAAACAGTCTTCAACTGTTAGTGTGTAGAATGCACAACTGTTAGTGTCTCTTTTTGATGTACCCCAGGTTTGTGCAAACTTTCTTAAACTTTTTGATGCCAAACCTTAAAATGCACAAGAGGGTCATTATTCCCTCTGCTCATGTGGCTTCCACTTTGAGCAAACTGTTGGTTAATGGCAAGAGTTTCTCTGGTGCCATAACTCCTCCACTCTCTGAAATGGTGGAGTTTCTTTCAAGAAACAGAGCTGCCAGGGGTGAGCATGAAGCCCAACTTATTGCTACACCACCATCTCTGGAACCCACAACTCACGATACTCAAAATCCTCTCTCTGCTACTTTTGAAAAAGCTACAACACAAGCCCCTGCACTAAAAATATTTCAAAAGAAGAGGAAAAGAACTGTTGGTGCTCCTTCCACCACAGTTCTTGAAACTGAAACTGTTAGCCCTGCACAGGTGCATTCACCTGTGCAGAATATCCAAAGGGAACCCCTTGTGCTGTCTCTCAGGCACAATGAGGAGGTGATCACTCCATCAGAGGGTGATCATGTGGTTTGTGAGGCTGACACTACTGTTTCATCCACAAGGGGTGAACAGGTTAGTGTCAACATCTTTAAGACCTCAACCACGGCAACAGAAGCTGGTAAAACAGTTTCTGGAAATCCCCAGTACCAAGAAAAGAGGGGTACTGGTGAGGGATCTTCTAAAAGTGAACCACCAGTTTTATCTGTCAATGATTTGTTAACAGTGGCAACACTGGATGACATTGAGGCTAGAATGAAACATAATGCATTGACGAATTCAAACTTTGCACCTTTCTTTGCTGCATACGTGCAACTCAAAAAGAAGATTTCCTTACAAAACAAAAGGATTCTTCAACAAGACCAGCAAATCAAGGTTTTGACCAACAGTTTGAAGCAAGCTAATGAGGTAATAAAGCTACATGATCAAGTGCTCCAACAGTTGACAGCTGTTGTTAAACCTCCTTCAACTGTTCCAATCAAAAAGGGGGAGAGTTCATTACTAACAGTTTACTTTGCATAAATACATGGAATTCATTCTTCGCTTATGCTTAATTTGTCTGTGATTGAACACGATGATCGAAAGAACTTAAAGATTTTGATCAATTCTTTAAGTTAGGGGGAGATTGTTGGGAAATTAGCTAAGGCATTAAGACTGTTGAAAATGCAAAGTTAAAACTGTTAATGGACTTTGTGAAAAACAGTTCAAAACTGTTAGATGGATACGAAAACAGTTGTAACTAATAGTTGCTGCAAGGTTTACAACTGTTAGTACAAAAGTTCAGAACTGTTAGTTAACAAAGTCAAAAACTGTTTGAAGACCTTGAAGCTGAAGACTGTTAGAAGACTAAAGAACTGTTGTGTTCATTAAACAGTTTCTGTTGAGCTATATTTGGAAAATCCTATCTTTGAAGATATCTCGAAATACTTTGAAGATTATCAAGATTATCTCAGAAGATAGAAGATTACCTAACTATCAACAATTCAAGGAGGATCAAGAGTCTATATATACTTCATTAGATGATCAATTTAGAACAACGATTTGATCTCATTATTCAAAGCATTTGTTCTTATTGTTATTTAATTTTTCAGAAAGTGTTTTAGCCTCTAAGTTTCTTGTTGAAACCTAAGAACAGTCTGTGTTCTTCGTCTAACAGAATAAGTTAGATTGGGGGTGAAGTTTGCTTTTGTAATCATTCTGGTTGGTTAATAAAACTACTGTTTGATTGAATTAATCTTTGTTTAACACCTTCTTTAATCAATTAAGTGTGATTCCGCAACTTCTTAATTGATTGTGATCATAGTTAAAGATTAACTTTTATTTTACTCTGATTGATTATTTAAAGTTAGTTCTTGTTATTTGATATAATCTATATCCGATCCTGACACAAAGTTAACCTGTTTGTATACAAAATCTGTAACTGACACAAACTGGTTATGGCACAAAAGGCTTTCCCATTTAAACTTCAAAAATATAAACAAGCTGAGCAAGGGTGAACTAGTGTCAGGACTACCTTCACTGACATATGTTAAGTCTAAAACTTGCTCTGCCTGTGAGAAGGGAATGTAGCACAAGACATCTTTTCCATCTAAGCAAGCCTTCTCCATTACTGAACCTTTCTACATGTTGCACATGGATCTATTTGGTCCTGTTGCTACTACTAGTATTGGTGGAAGTAAGTATGCATTGGTGATGGTTGATGAATTCTCAAGATACACTTGGGTCATCTTCCTCAAAACTAAAAGTGAGGCTGCTGAAGAGATAATGAACTTTGTTAGAAAGATGGAAGTGTTAAATGGCAATCTGGTAAGGATGCTTAGAAGTGATCATGGAACTGAGTTTAGAAATCAAACTCTTGAAGGTTTCTGTGATGCAAAAGGCATATCTCAAAACTTCTCAGCTACAAGGACTCCACAACAGAATGGTGTAGCTGAAAGAAGAAACAGAACATTAATTGAAGCTTCAAGAACCATGCTGTGTGAGAGTGGGTTAGGATTTAACTTCTGGGCTGAAGCTCCCAGTTGTGCATGTTTTACACAGAACATATCTCTTGTGATCAAGAGGTACAACAAAACTCCCTATGAAGTGCTTAAGGGAAGGAAGCCAAACATCAGTTTCTTTCACATCTTTCGGTGTAAGTGCTTCATACTGAACCAGAGAGATCAACTGCAAAAGTTTGCACCCAAGGCAGATGAAGGTGTTTTTGTTGGATATTTTGTGATCTCCAAAGCTTATAGAATTTACAACATCAGAACAAAGGTCATAGAAGAATCAATCAATGTAAGTTTTAATGAAAATGACTTTGTTGCTTCTTGTTCTACTAATCCATCTACAGGTGAGGAATTTAATGATTTGCTGCATACTGAAGATAACATTCCAGTATCAGCTGATCCACTCCCATCAGCTGATTCACTCTCGTCAGCTGACTTAGAATACTTAGATGAACCTATTCCAAACTTACAAAACATCTTTATACAACATATCCTAAATCAACCCACACTTTTACTGAATGATGGGAATCATGCTTCAACATCAATGGACTCTAATTCCATATCAAACATTCCTTCATCAGTAGAAGTTTCATCAGCTGACATTCCTGAAATTCTATCAGCTAACCAACCAGAAGTCTCATCAGCTGACCCAAATTAAAGAATTTCAACTCCCTTAATCCAAAGAAATCCAAACTCTCCCAGAATCCAAAATGCCTACAAGGACCTCAGAAATCATCCAATTGATCAGGTCATAGGTAATATATAAGCACCTGTACTAACAAGATCAAAAGCTTGTAATATTTGTATATACACAGGTTTTGTTTCTATGATTGAACCAAAGAAGGTAGATGAAGCTCTAAATGATTCTCACTGGATAAATTCCATGCAAGAAGAATTGGCTGAGTTTACTAGGAACAATGTATGGACTTTGGTGCCAGGACCAAAGGAAAAATCTATCATTGGTACTAAGTGGGTGTTCAGAAACAAGATGGATGAACAAGGGCTAATCATCAGAAACAAAGCAAGACTAGTTGCTCAGGGGTATTGTCAAGAAGAAGGAATCGATTATGATGAAACCTTTGCACCTGTTGCAAAACTTGAAGCAATAAGACTGTTTCTAGCTTATGCTGCCTTCAAAGACTTCGAAGTATTCCAAATGGATGTTAAGAGTGCTTTCCTCAATGGAGAATTGAAGAAAGAGGTGTATGTCAAACAACCTCCTGGTTTTGAGGATGCTAGCAAGCCAGACCATGTCTATTTCTTGAACAAAGCTTTGTATGGTCTAAAGTAAGCTCCAAGAGCCTGGTATGATACCCTCTCTTCTTTTCTGACCACTAAAGGATTTACTAGAGGAAGCATAGATAACACCCTATTCATAAGGAAATTCAAGGGTGATGTAATACTAGTGCTGATATATGTAGATGATATAATATTTGGGTCTACAAATGTTGATCTTTGTAAAAAGTTTTCAAAACTCATGTCTGATAACTATCAGATGAGCATGATGGGTGAACTAAACTATTTTCTAGGTCTTCAAATCAAACAAGAGGTTGATGGAATTTTCATTCATCAAACAAAGTATGTAAATGACTTACTTAAGAAATTGGAGTTTGAAAATTGTTCTTCAATGAAAACACACATGTCCACTGCCTTAAAGCTTGGAAAGGACACTGATGGTAAATCAGTGAACATTACAGCTTATAGAGGTATGATAGGGTCTCTTTTATACCTCACTTCAAGTAGACCAGATATTATGTTTTCTACATGTCTTTGTGCTAGATACCAAGCAGATCCCAAAGAATTTCACTTAGCTGCAGTTCAAAGGATTTTCAGGTATCTCAAATGAACTCCTAATCTAGGTCTTTGGTACCCCAAAGACTCTGATTTTGAGTTAGTTGGATACACTGATTCTGACTTTGCAGGTTGCACACTAGAGAGAAAGAGTACATCCGGGGGTTGTCAATTATTAGGTGGAAGATTAGTCAGCTGTTCAAGCAAGAAACAGAACCCTGTTTCAACTTCTACAGCTGAGGCAGAATACATTGCTGCTGGAAGCTGCGGTGCTCAATTGCTATGGCTGCAAAATCAACTACTGGATTATGACATACAGTTTGAAAACTCCCCAATTCTGTGTGACAACACAAGTGCCATATCCATCTCTAACAATCCTGTTTTGCATTAAAAAATTAAGCATATTGAAATCAGACATCATTTTCTTAGAGATAATGTGCAGAAAAAGAAAGTTTCAATGCACTATATAAACACTGAAAATCAATTAGCTGACATTTTTACAAAACCTTTGGATGGTTCTCGGTTCAACTTCCTAATATCCAAACTTGGCATGTTAAACTTGTAATATATTCTGTTCTTAGATAGTTAGTTTTGTGTGAGAAAATAATTTTATCTGTGTGTGAAATGAAGTACTTATCTAAGCTTCTACATGTTTTACTTATGGTAGATCAGCTAATGGAATTATGTCAGCTGACGATCATCAGCTGACACTATACCTCAGCTGATAAACCATCAGCTAAGACTTATAAGCTCAGCTAAGTGCACTCATTAGCTGACACTTATTTTATCTCAACATGGATCAGCTGACACTCTCTTTTGTCAGCTGATGATTTTCAAAAGTCAAAAATTTTGTGTCCTCACACTTATTTTATTATTTTCTCATTTGTATTTAATATGTTAACTAGGTATTTAATTTCTGTTAACTTGTCCGTTAGTTGTCCGTGTATTTATTATCTTATTCGTTTATCTACCTTTTTGCAGACGTGACAGTTACTTTTTGGAAAATATTTGTGTGACAGTTTAGGTTTCCATGGAAGATATAAAGGTGTTTTCGGGCGGTTCTTCATTTCTTACGCATTCAAAATTCCCAAACACTCTTTCTCTCTCAAATTTTGAAACCCTAAACCTTCATTGTTCAAACTGTTTCACTCTGTAATCATGGTAACTTTCAACTCTGCTTCCACTCCTCTTGCCATTGCTGGTGAGAATGTAACACCCAACTCTGAACTCACCATTCGTCCCAATAACTTTCGAATAACCACTGAAATTCCCTAAAACAAGGCAAACCAGGGATACGAACCTATGGTTGTGTTTATTACTGCCCATCCCCTGTTTCCTTGTCTCTCTGCTCATCCTTACTTCATTTTCCCTCACATTGTTGGTGAGATGTGGTACACTGCTAGGTACCAACCAAATCAAAAGCATCACCTGCACATGTCTGAATGGCCACATCAACATAAATTTCACTGTCGACACTCTGCGACAGGCCATCTCTATGCCAAACTTGGCTTCTTATCAACCATTTTCTCAAATGGATCAAGTTTTGGAGGTACTACCACTAATTGGCTACAATGCTCCTATTGCCCATGGTCAGTACAAGCTGTCTGTGCTGGGACACTCGTGGAAGTATCTGGAAAGTGTCATTACTCGCTGTTTTGGTCCCAAAACTGGAAGCTTCGATCAAATGAACCAGACAGAGCTGATGGTACTTCATGCCTTAGTCACAGGGAGGAATATTGACTTTGCTCAAGTCATATTCTCGGATAAGGTGGACAAAATTACTCTTGCTACTTCAAAGAAGTCCACAAGGACTATTGTTCCCTACATAAGGTACTTGAACTTACTTGTCCTTCATCAGATTCAGTGGGAACAGTATACTGGGATAACTACTGTGCTTGATGCAATGCTCATGCCTCAAATGGGTCAAAAGATTTTTAATCTAATAAGGGAAGAGCAAGGTCCAGCTATTACTGCCCAGATGCAAGAATTAATTGATATTACTAATGATGAAACTGAGGTTGAAGAAGAGGTGTTTGCTGAAAACATGGAAGAACAAATGGCTGATGATTCTGAATCTCCTGATATGATCACTGAGCATTCTGAAGAGTCAGTGACTCATGCTCAAGATGATGCCATGATTGAAGAAGAAAGGATGGATGAAGGGTTGATGGACATTGCTGATCATGAAATAATGTTTAGAGCAGATGTGTTTGATGAACCAACACAGGATAAGCCTATTAGTCCTGATGCTGAGGATGTACAAGAAGCAGATAGTGGTGATGAAATAGGTGATGTTGTCAGTTCCAGTTCTACCACACCACAAACTCAACACAATGAAAAAGAATATGATGATGATTCTCCAAGTAGGACTCTTGGTGGCACAATTGCTTATCCCAACCCTGATCAACAACAAGGATCAAGTGACTCTGTTCATAGAGCATCAAGTGATGAAGATGAAGAGGTTCCTGATGCTGAAGAGATCTCTGATAAGCTGGTGGAGCTCATAGAGATCAGCAATGCCAAACGAATCTCAGGTATACCTTTATCACTCCCTGAGGACACACATTTGGTTAACCCCACCAATGAGAACCCATCCTCTTCTCCAGTTGTAACACCCCCGCAACTGCCAAGCTCTAGTCTATTCCCAACAGTTGCTAGGTCTACTCCCTCTTACACCCATACTGATTTAAGGTCACAAGAACTTGTGCACTTTCCACAAGTTTATAAGGTAGTGTTATCCACACCTCTGACCTCAACTCCTATAGCTACCTCTTATGTTGAGGGGGAGCTTATGGATGTTGCTTTAACCCAACTGCCGGTGGATGTGCCCTCACAACAGGTCACATTCGTAAAAATGGGATTGCTGCAATCTGGGTAACCCTCCCAACAGGGTGATACCATTGAAAGACAGACCTCCTCCCAAGGTCACACTGTGTCTAAAGCCCCTATGAGTCAAGCCTTTCGCTTAGTAAGTTCACAACAACTTGCTACTGAACTAAGGGATACCCCATTGAGTGCAACCCTCACTCAAACTCACATACTTGCACCTACTTTTGATTCAATACTTACACATACTAGTGCACTGCCTGTCAATACTAGTGGCATAAACTAGCCATTGGTATAGGGCACACTCTCTGTTCCTAGTGATCTTAGGCCTATACACCAAGGTCTAAGTGCGGGACCTCAGTCTATTCCTGTTCTTGGCACCTCAACTCAATCAATTCCTACCCAAAGTCTTCCCTCTACCTTCTCTGAACCCTCACCCCAAATACTTCAAAGCCTACTGTCCATCTCTCGAAAGATAGATAGTCATCAAGCCTCCTTCACCTCCTTCCAAACTAAAACAAAAACTCAACTCTCTCATTTAACCCAAGAGGTTGAGTCACTAAAGGCTACCCAATCCCAACCCCAACCCACCCCTGCCCCTGTTGATCTTTCACCAATTCTAACCATATTAAATCAACTTCTTACCCAACCTTCCAATCCTACTCCTATTCCTTCACCTATCATCTCAAACCAAACCATTACCAACCTCAACCA
Source organism: Pulicaria dysenterica (assembly GCA_947179395.2). Lineage (NCBI taxonomy): Eukaryota > Viridiplantae > Streptophyta > Magnoliopsida > Asterales > Asteraceae > Pulicaria > Pulicaria dysenterica. The sequence continues at coordinate 26,640,345 of OX359294.1, read as the reverse complement.
AACCATTTCTAACCTTCTCACCCAACTCCATACCTTAAGACCTTCCCCTCCTCACATTTCAGTAACCATACCTAACTCTCTTCTTAGAGTCCCTTCTCTTCTCCAAACCATAACTATTGACCTCCAACACCTAAACAACTACTCCATCCAAAAGCACAGTGAAACCCTCAAAGAATTCACCATTATCACTGATGCTATCCTAAGCCTGAGGAGACCTCCATTCTTTACCCAACCTCCTATCCCCACTACCTCTCCTTCAACTTCATCTATCCCTCCCTCTACCTTCACTCCTTCTCCATCTCCTTATTCTTTTATCCCTCCTTCTGTTGCTAAGCCCTCTGACAACTTTCCTTTTACATTTGCTGATGACAAAAGGGGGAGAAGTCAGTTAGAAAAGAACCTTTACCAGATACAATCAGAGCAGCTGTTGATGCATATACAGCTGAGGTTCAGGCTATGCAAGCAGAGGATGCATCTGCCCCCAATGAAACAGAAACTCAAAGAAAATCAGATTTTGAGGGGGAGAATCAATCTGAGGGGGAGCAACCTGCTCAAGATAAGCAAAGGCCAAAAAGAAGATTCAAACAAATGGCTAGAAGGAGGAGTGCTAAAAAGCCAAGACAAGATGAATCTTGTGCACCAATCAATGTGCCATCAGAAGATTCTGATAATGGTGATGATGAAGATAGAATGCCTATGTCCTCTCTGCTCAACTTGAAAAAGCAGAACCTCTCAACTCAAGCTCTAATAGCCCAAGCTTCCTCTCCAGTATAATCAAGTCAACCAACTCCCAGCAGCACATCAAGGAGAAAAGCAAAGAAAATAATGTCTGCTGAGGAGATTGAAGAAAAAGAAATAACAGAGGAAAAGTTAAATCAAGAGGATGAGAATCTCAGAGAGCTAAATGAACTGGCTGCTGCTCTTGGTACAACCATTGAAGATGTTCTGAAAACCAAGGAGAGACACCAGGATTTCACTACTCCTGAAGATCTTGTTGCAATCATTGGTTTCACTACTCCTATTCCTTCACCTATCATCATGCTATCTTCTCAATCACATCCAACACAGGTTGCATCACAGCAAGATGATCCTACTGTCAAGAAAGTTCCTAAAAGAGGAAGAACTCACAGAGAAGCCATTCAGGCATTGCATGAGTTTAACTTTGGAGTTACAACTCAGCAATCTGAAAGGGAGATCAAAGAGGTCTTGGAAAACAAGAAAAACTTGATAGAAAGAAAGGATCAAAATCTCATTTCCAGTATTAGTATTATTAAACCAAGTACCTTTGTATTCTTCTCTCTTCATCAACCCGGACACACCTTGCTTATTAATACTCATGCATAGGAACATGCTAAGTATTCGTTGAAAAGCACTGAAATCTCATAAGTTGAGAATTAGAAGAGTTAGCATTTTACTTTCAGTGTAACAAACTTGTTCATGTGTTAAACATCTTAGACATTAGTTGTTTAAGATTAGCATTGTCTATGTGTTGAACAAATCCAGTTGCCACCTTCTATTGAGCTTAGATTTTCCGCATCTAGTTCATGTAATTCTTGATTAACATCAATAAGAATTATATAAAAGTAAACCGTGTGTCACTTAAATTTTATTTGCTAAAGTTTGTATTCAACCCCCCTTCTACAAACATTTGTTGTTGTAGTATTCATTCGGGACCAACACATCCTATTTATCATTTCTAACGTTAACCAACCAACAATATTAAGCTGACTCACTGAACGTTTTAGAACTTATATAATTTCTATTATTTAAGTCATAACATGACTCAAATTCTTGCAATGATATCTTTACTGAGTACCTCTCAATAAATCATGCATTCCTTGGATTAGTTCTTTCTCAAGAACTTACTGTTTTAGATAACTTCTAAAAAACATCCAATAATTATACACTCTAAAAGCTCAAACTTGTATTTATCACACTCGTTAAAAAACAACCTTTTATTAACTCTGATAAATACATTAGTCAGGTGCTCCCACTATCTTTTATGAAAAAGTGCATTACTTTAAAACATTCCTTTAGGCTTTAGTCAATCCTTGACTACCATGCCTAAAACTTGTGTTCCAAACACATGTTTTAAAACTTAGTTTTTGCATGAAATTCGTATTATGAAACCAAGAACTTGGATCTTTACATATCCATCTTTCTAATTACAGAAAGTGGTTTCATCAAACTTGCCATGAGTGTAAAACACTTGTGAGGGCACTTTAAATTTCTTTCCAAAACATTTAGTATAAAACTCCCTTGATTACCATAATCATTTTTATACTTCCTTAAATGTTTTATCAAAAACTATTTTCACTTAGAAATAATAACTATCATTTCTATTTAGTTCAAGACTTTGAACATTCACTTTTCATAAATAACTTAAACACTTGTTAAATTAGAAAAACTATCTAATTTTATAAACAATACTTGTTTATTTAACCGTTTGAATAAGTGGAGCCAGCATTTATATATTACAACAAATCATAGCATAGGATTCTTATGAATCACCAATCAAGTCAAGACTTGACTTATTGGTATTCTTTTAGTCACAACTGGACTAATCCTGATTCACAACTTGACTTATTGTTCAAATAAACTTTAAGAGTTTAATAAACTAGGAAATGTAAATATTAATAATATCCGCATGCTGCATGTGTGATCTCCTCATGATGGGCCGTATCACTTTCCATCCCCTCCTGCAATAAACGATAGCAAGACGTTAGAATACTCGTAAAAAACTTTTACAATTGGAAAGTGACAAAGAAGCCAATCATGCAATACCTGAGGAGCCAGACTTTCCTCCTCCCTCGTGACGTTTCGGACAATCTCGTTTCCAATGTCCGGCCTCGCTGCACCTGAAGCACCGATTCTCGGTCCTTGCCTTGTTTGGCTTCGGCTTCTTGCCCTTGTTGTCGTTATTAGCCCTGGGTGAACTCTGGCTGGGCTGGGCCTTGACCTTTCCCTTTCTGTTGCGCCCCTTCCTCTTCTTACGTCCACCATGTCCCACCATAAGAATGTCCTTAGACTTGGTCCCGATACTCTGCTCAGCTGTCTTGAGCATGGAGTGCAACTCAGCCACGGATTTCTCCATGTTTTTCATGTTGTAGTTGACTATAAAAAGCTTATAGTCATCTGAAAACGAGTTGAGTATCGTATCCGTTGCTAGCTGCAACGGTACTGGGTGCCCAAGTCTCTCTAGGTAGTCATGTAACCTTTCATTTTCATGACGTGGTCACTTACCGAGGTCCCCTTAGCCATCTTGCACGAGTTAAATGCCCTAGTGGCATCATAACGCTCCATGCGGGCTTGCTCCTCGAACATGTCCCTCAACTGGCGGATCATGTCATAGGTAGGAGTTTCCATCATGCTAGATTGCAAATCTGGACTCATAGATGCAAACATGAGGCAGCTAACATCCAAGGCGTCATTGGAGCGCTTGTGAAAGGCCTCCCTGACCTCTGCCCTGGCATTGCTGGCAGGGGGATTTCCTAGAGGTTGTTCTAGGACATACCACTTTCTCTCGTGCCTCAGCATGATCCAGAGATTTCTCTCTCAAGTGAGAAAGTTGGACCTGGTGAGCTTATCCTTCTCAAGTATAGAGCGGAGGGAGAGGTTATTAGTATTGGTAACATTGGTTGCCATCTACAAATTAAAACCCGGTTTAATTAGTAATTGCAAATAAACTTTCTAATCATATATCATCAAACCCATAAATAATATATATTAGACCTAGGACTCATATTTCACATACTTGACGCAAGGTTTAGGCACTTCCGGCCAAGTCATGTTATTTCTGGTAGGTAACACCATGTACCAATCGTACCTAACTGATACGACTCCTAGAACCTCGTAGACCACTTAGACCCAGTCTAGTATGTTTAACTCTACTCTAGTGCTTTTTGGGCCGGGACTCCCGATTATCACCAAAATAGATCGCACCACCTAATACAGCATGAATTCTTGCCGGGACTCCTGATTATCCCAGAATCTTTCATGCCCTTTCCCGCAATGGTTTGAACCCGGATGCCCAAGGTTTGGGCACTTCCGACACCCGAGTACCGTTTAACAATCAAGGTAGGTGGGTAGCACACTCATCTAAGATTTTTTTTGGGTTTTAATTAAGTTCAAAGAAAAAACTTAATTTTCCAGTTTTTGAAAAACCATTTTAAAACTAACTGTTTTAAAAATACACGATTTACATGTGTACCTTAACTAGATGCACAAAACGGCCTTTATAAGTTTCAAACTTATAAACTTGACAAAACTTTTAAATATATAAAAAATTTAATTAATACGACTACCAGACTGAAGTCATATTCTAGTTTTTCATAGATCTATCGGATGAGGTGATATTTCTTGAGTACGTGCCTAGTCCACTGATGATCTCTATGCTCTTTAGCTTGCGCCACAGCCCCTGAGTTGTCACAGAATATATCAATCGGTCTAGAGATACCGGCAACAACTCTAAGATCCGAGATAAAATTCTTCAGCCAGACAGCTTCCTTTGCCGCATCACTTGCCGCAATATACTCTGCCTCTGTAGTAGAGTCTGCTATTGTATCTTGCTTTTGACTTTTCCAAGATATGGCTCCTCCGTTTAGGGTAAAGACAAATCCTGACTGCGACCTGAAGTCGTCCCTGTCGGTCTGGAAACTAGCATTAGTGTAACCAGTTACACTGAGCTCATCCATCGAACCTCCATATACTAGGAATATGTCTTTCGTCCTTCTCAGATACTTGAGAATATTCTTGACGGCTACCCAATGAGCTTCACCAGGATTTTGCTGATATCTACTCGTGACACTGATAGAATAGGCAACATCGGGTCTAATACACAGCATGGGATACATGATTGACCCAACTGCCGAGGCATATGGTATCAATTTCATCTTGTCCTGATCTTGACAAGACACAGGACACTGAGCCTTGCTCAAAATCGCGCTAGATTGCATAGGAATAAATCCTTTCTTGGATTCATCCATCTTGAATCTTTTCACGACTTTGTCAATATAAGTACTTTGACTAAGTCCGATAAGCCGCTTAGATCTATTCCTATAGATCCTTATACCCAGTATATAAGCAGCTTCTCCCAAGTATTTCATCTAGAAACATTTACCTAACCAGGATTTTACTCCTTGTAATACTAGTATATTGTTTCCTATTAACAGTATGTCATCTACATACAAGACTAGGAAGGTTACCGCGCTCCCACTGAATTTAGTGTAAATACACGACTCGAACTCACTTTTGGTAAAACCAAACTCTTTGATACGCTCATCAAAGTGTAAGTTCCAGCTTCTAGATGCTTGCTTTAGTCCATAGATGGATTTATGCAACTTGCATACTTTATTAGGGTTCTTTGGATCCGCAAAACCATCCGGCTGTATCATATATACATCCTCTGTCAGTTTCTCGATAAGGAAAGCGGTTTTGACATCCATCTGCCATATCTCATAGTCAAAATATGCTGATATGGCCATAAGGATCCTAATAGTCTTAAGCATTGCCACTGGGGAAAAATTTTCATCATAGTCAACGCCATGAGTTTGCGTGAAACCTTTTGCCACTAGCCTTGCTTTAAAAGTATGCACATTTCCATCCATGCATGTCTTCTTCTGGAAGACCCATTTGCACACAACAGCTTTACTTTGTTGAGGAAAATCTACTAACTCCCAAACTTGGTTGTCATACATGGATTGCATCTCTGCCTTCATGGCTTCTAGCCATTTCTCAGATTCTAAACCTGAGGCAGCGTCTTGGTAGGTAGTGGGTTCTAAAAGATCCCCTTCGTCTTGAGCAATTAGGAATCCCAGATACCTATCTGGCTCATTACGAGGCCTACTAGACCTGCGAAGGTCTTCTGTTTGCACCTCTTCCTCAACCACAGACTCGGGTTGGGATTCAACAATTCTCTTTTGAACCACAGGTTCAATTATCGGTGGTGGTGTAATCTCCTCCTCTTCAATTTCTTGAAGCTCTATTTCTTTTCTTGGAGTTTCTGAGTTAAGAAATTTCTCCTCCAAGAACACCCCTTTACGAGCAACAAAAACTTTGTTCTCGTCTGGGTTGTAGAAATAGTATCCTATGGTTTCCTTGGGATAGCCCACGAAGATACACTTATCTGATTTGGGATTGAGTTTATCCGTGAATGTTCGCTTAACATACACCTCACATCCCTAAACCTTGAGAAAAGACATTTTAGGCTATTTCCCCGTTCATACCTCGAACGGTGTCTTTTCAATCGATTTGGTTGGAACCCGGTTCAACATGAACGCCGCTGTCTCGAGTGCGTGTCCCCAAAACGACAAGGGTAGTGAACTTCGAGTCATCATTGATCGTACCATGTCAAGCAGTGTACGATTCCTCTTTTCTGACACACCATTCATCTCAGGTGTATACGGAGGTGTGAGTTGTAAAACAATCCCACATTCCTTCAAATGATCGTCAAATTCCTGACTCAGATATTCGCCACCTCGATCCGACCGAAGCGACTTTATCTTCTTGTCTAGCAGATTTTGTACCTCATTCTGAAACTGTTTGAACTTGTCAAAATTTTCAGATTTGAGTCTTATGAGGTAGACAAACCCGAACCTACTAAAGTCGTCAGTAAAGGTTATGAAATACCGGTATCCTCCTCTAGCCTCTGGAGTAAAGGGTCCACACATATATGTGTGTATAATCCTAATAACTCGCTGGCCCTTTCATTTTCACTGTTGAAAGGCTGCTTTGTCATTTTACCAGCCAAACAAGATTCGCAAATATAATATGACTCCAATTCAAAAGGTTCTAGAATTCCGTCATCTTGGAGTTTCTCTATGCGTTTCTCTCGTTTATATGTCCTAAATGACAATGCCAGAGGTAAGTCTGATTCAAGTTACTCTTGGATCTCTTACTTATATGATAGATGTCATTGTTATCTAAATTTAGCGTATATAGATCATTTTCTGGAGTAGCTTTGAAAAAGAAAATATCATTTTTAAAACATGAAATAACTTTTTCATTCAAAACATAAGCAAATCCACAGTCTATAAGTAAATTAAACGAGATAACATTTTTGATAAGTCTAGGAACATAATAACAAGGTTCTAGTTCTAAGACCATGCCCGAGGGCAAACTAAGACAATATGTTCCTACAGCTACGGCACCAACCATGGAGCCTTCGCCTACCTGCAGGTTCATATCTCCTTGTCTCAGCTTCATACTTCTCTTGAATCCCTGCAAATGATTGCATATGTGATGACCACATCCGGTATCCAATACCCATGATTCATAAGAAGTGATAAGACAATCTATCATAAAGATACCTGTATCATTGGGAGAACCAATGTCCAGCTGATTTATGTCGAGTGAGTGCTCGCATGAATCTTTGCTGCCACAGTCTGGGCAACAAATCTCTCCAAGTTCTTCCAGCCAGTCATCCTCCTGCATACGGTCCACAACTGTTGACTCTAGCTTCTTTGGATTTAACTCATCGCTGATGCATATAAGGATTTCGTGCAACCCTGCGACAGTCATCTCAAAATCACCGAGGACATACATTACTCTTCACCAAGGACAAGGAACCGAACAAGAGCATAACTAGCTCATGTGGTTTTGATTTTGACCCAAAGCTCTCATAGCAATCTAAGAGCCTTCTCATATTAATGAGATGATCACTAATTAGCTGGCTTTCTTTCATCTTAGCTAAAAAAATTTCCTTCATCAATAGCATGCGACATATCTGTTCACTAAACTTGAACTTTCGCTCCAGCCTTTGAACAACCTCATAAAATGACTTCTCACAGAGATCATCCGTAAACTCGGATGATGCTGTGAGAACGAGAATCGACATAACATCAGACTCGTCAGCCAGATACTGATAGTAAGTGTCATACTCACTATCCTGGGCATCTACTCCTGGTCGCTCTGGAGGTAATGTCTCAATAATGTGAAGCTTTCCCTGTGCATCCAAAACATTTTTCAGATGCATCTTCCGAACAGCAAAGTTTGGACCTGAAAGCTTCCACTTGCTAGTGATGAGACTTAGAGACTCTCTTGGTGAATAAAACGGAATAGCAGATATATAAGACATCTACAGAAAAAGAAAATGAGAAAACCGATTCAGTATTGATTACATCTTCTAATAATTATTACCTTTTAAACAATAAATTATTAGACTAAGATCCATATTTCACATTTCCCGATGCAAGGTTTGGGCACTTCCCACCGGGACAATGCTATTTCTGATAGGTAAAAACTATACCAATCGTATCTTAGCTAGACACGACTCCTAGATCCGCAGTACATCAGTTACAAGAACCGTGCATGTTTAGTCCCTCTAGTGCATTTTGGGGCGGGACTCCCGATTATCACCAAAATAGATCGCACCACCTGAGACAGTGTGAACTCTGGCCAGGACTCCCGATTATCACAGAGTCTTTCACACCCTCCCCCGCAATGGTTTGAACCCGGATGCCCAAGGTTTGGTCACTTCCGACACCCGAGTACCGTTTAACATGAAAGGTGTACCATTAGGTGGGTAGCACACTGATCTAAGATTTTTCTAAAAAGGATTTCCAAGTTTTTGACGAGAAAAAATTTAATGCCAGTTTTCTTTTAAAAACATCTGCTTAATAATTAACTATTATTAAAACCCTTGTTTTATTTCATCGTGACAATCACAACCACGCATATATAATATGTAAAGAAATAAAACAACCACAAACAACTATGACTTAGCCTTGCACTTAACTATTGTCGGTTTCGTGAGCCACACGAAAAAACCCGACGGTCAAAACCTAAGTGGAAAAAACACAACACACATGGCATGGCATTCTGAAGCTCCAACTTGCTCCAGCATCCAATCCTTCTCTTTGCTCCTTGCTCCTTGGTCCAGATATATATATTCTAAAAAATCTATTCTATTCTATTGTCTAAATACTAGAAATATAAAAGTACAAGATATACAAAGGCACGCAGGCCCGCTAATCTAAAACTTTTTCAAAATAGAATAGGGGTTGTAAGTGGCACGCAGGCCTTCCCACACCATAGAATACTAAATCCAAAACAACCAAAAGTGCAAGAAAATAAACAATCCACAAGGTCTAGGGCTTGGCTATTACATCCCATACATGTACTAAACTAATACATGAAAGTAAAACAACAACTGATTTCTAAATATTCATCTTGATGAAAATTACTGATTTTAACAACCTGTTAAAACCCCTATATTGTTTTTCCATTATTTGCAATAAATATATATTTCAAGTTTTATAAATTGATAATAAATCAAAAAACTCAAAATATTATTTAAACTTTAAATTAAAAACAACAACTGTATTTTAATTTAACATTGTCCTCAAATACCTGAGCCGCAAGCTGGGTCAAATATTTAAACTGGGCCAATAATTGTAACCGGACCGAAAAGAACAAAAAACTGGGCCGAGGCCCATTTTGGCCTTTAGCGCCGCTACCCTAGCCGCTAAAACCCTAGCTGGGCCGCCAGCTTCCTGGGCCGTGGTTTCTGGGCCGTAAGCCAATACACAGTTAGCGCCACTAACTGCGCCGCTAACCGCGGCCGGACCATCGAAGACCGCCGCCGATCGCGTGGACCGCTGTCGTCTTCCGCCGTGGACCGCCGCCCCAACTGAGGCCGCCGCCGGCGAAGTCGTGGTCAAAAATATCGGTCATCGCAAATAACAACAATAAAAAATTAAATAAAAGATTTAATTTAAACCTCTTTCATCAGAATAAAAGAAACCTACCTAGTTCCTTACGAGGTCAGAAGTGGCTGAAGGGTTTTGTAGGGTATAAAAACATGCAAAGCGGAATTAAAACCCCCTCCAGTGATCTCATCTAACTCGTACAAGAACTTAGAAGAAGAAGAGGATTAAAAAGTTATACCTTGATGAAAACAAAAACTTTTCTTTAAACCTCTAGACAGCTGCTGGTTATCCACCGCTACTGCACAACCTTGAACTTGCTGCTAGACCGCCTAAGGATTAAACCTTGGATCAAAACGTGACCCGCGATGTGTGTGTGTGTATCGCCGTCGCCAACCACCGTGTTCGGTGGTTCGGTGTTGCCTTTGCGCCGCCGCCGAAAACCCCAAGAGAGGTAGAGAGGGCCGGTCGCCGACAGAGAGAGAGAGGGATTAGGGTAATATTTTTCTCTTTTGTAATTAACTTGTAATTTTATTAAAGGCTAAATAAGGTTTATATAATAAACCCTTATTAGGCCCAAGCTCGTTAAATTAAAGCCCAACTTTAATTAAACTAGTAATCAATTACAGAAAATATCCTCGACCTTTCTAATTAATTAAAAACTATTAATTAATTGGTCCCGTTAATATTTAAACTAAATATTAACTTCTTCTCTTTAAATAATAAATAACTTTTATTATTTTTCTCTTTCACAATAATTAATTAAACAATTAATTATTGTGATACACAAACAGGTAAAATCCAAAAGGTTCTAATTGGGTGTGTAGCAGTGTGATCCTTTAGTGTCATATAGTATTGGACACGATGATACATGTTATATATCTCTGCACATAATCCAACAGGGCAAGGGAAGATCCAGTCTGGAGAGATTATTCTATCAATGGTCCATTTCTTCAAGACATAATTCCATTGATATTTGTGGACGCACTTGAAAAAAGGACCCCTCCAGAGCTGAGATATCTTGGTGATTAAAAGAAACAAAGATACCAGCATCTGCTCAACGATTATAGAACTCCAAAGGATCAAGTTATCTATGAATATCCGATCACAAAGCTCCTTAATGTTTAAAGTGATATTGCCCTGGGTCAAACAATTGTCAAATTTGAGGGTGAAAGGGCAAATGATTTGAAGTTTACCTTCATAAAGCTGATCTGAGATACATACAATTACATGACATAAACTTCATTTATGTGTATCTGTCAGAAAAACAAGGCAAACGACCGAATGAACAGTTTGGAAGATCAACCTTAATGAAATACATGACGAAGCTTATGGAGTTTATCGAAGAGCATGATATGCAACTAGCTGCTGAGAACAACTACCTGAAAGTTAATCTCCGAAAATATATACAAAGTCATCCCGACTTAGATAACCTTGAGGAGTTAACCATTGTTGAAGTAGGTCATGAGTACTTCACAGGTAAACCTAGGGTAGTTTTCAGAAATTCAAGGAAGGAAAAAACATTTGCACAAATGTGTGATCTACTATGCTATTTTGATGGATACCTAAGGATCTTATACAACATGCTTGAACAGGAGGTAGTAAGAGCTAGCACTTCAATGGCCGAGACAGAACCAAATCAGATTATTAGACTTGTCAACAAGTTGAAACGTATTCTGGAGAGCAGGCGGATCTTTCGCGAATGGCAAGTATCTTTCGGCATCAGAAACAGAGTCATTAGAATTAGATAGATTTATTTTTATCAATAGTCTTTCTTATTGTAATAGGGGCACTCCTCACTTAGGGGGGGATTGTTAGAAATATAAAGTGAGAGTGAAAATATGTAACTTTAGCCGTTGCCTATATAAGGAATGGGCTCCTTGTATTTGTTAAGCTTTGCAATCATAATTCAACTTTACTCAAGGTATTTGTGTGTGTTTCTCTCAATTAGCTCTCGGTTTGCTCATCGATCTTACACTGAATCACCATTCAAGCATTGCTTCATCCTAATAAAATTCGAACCTCTGCAATTGGTTAATGTACGCCCTCATACGAAAGACGTGAACACTAACCTTCTCACCCTCCTCGCTTTTTTGTAATGCTATTAGTTGTCACATAAACACCTTTGCGCTTTGTTTGTAAATTTGGTGCAACTGTGTTCTCGCCAATCTTCTCTACCATATTTGATGGTGTAATTTCATATAGGAAATAAAATCCGCATGCATGTATCAAACATTACATTAAACATGAAGAATACTATATATAGATAGGTTGATAAAACAAATGTATGTATGTACCTTTTCATCAAAAATAACTTCTTCCATTAAACATGCGTAAAATCCACCTACTGCATCCTTGACTATTTTGAAACCATTCTTTCCAACGTCCGGTATGCATGCTGCATCCACTAACGATTGGTCAATTGAAACTCTGTAGCAATCCTTTGGAAGTGGTTCGTTATGAAGAGTTTTTTTTTCATCAGTCTTGTATACGATACCCAAAGCAATAACACTTGTTCCCTTTGAGTGCCACAACTTACACTTAATTGCCTGAAAAACACACAATGATAAGAACAAGACAGCTACACAAAGCAGAATGATCCGCTCATGTAACAAATTAAGATCTATCAGCTATTTAAACTGCAGAATATAATAAATAGATGAATAGTTAGACAAGACACAATGATCAAGTGATAGAACTAGACAGCTGATCACACAAACACACATCAGCTGATCACACAAACACACAATATATGAACATGTGGAAATACATACTTGTACTGGTGGTGGAGATATATTTTCTTGCGACTCAGAGTCTCGACGTCGAGACGTGTTTCTTTGTGATCCAGGCTTTTTGTTACATTTGACAGTTTTAACCTTTTCCTATATGTATAAAACACGTTAATTAAACATGACATGTATGTAAAATTCAAAAATCACAGCGGGATATATACAGGGTAGATGTTTTATTACTTACAAAATTTTTCCAGTTCGTTGTTAGAAGTTGCAAATCCATTAGACTTCTGAATGCTATCCTCCATCTCACATAAAACATCATCACTTAACGGTGTTTTGCCTCAATCTCCATTAGACAGCTGCAATAGAAATTAAGAAATGCATTTGTTAGCAACACACAATGTAAATGTTAGCATAATTGGAAAAAAGACTTTCCTTTGATGTCAAGACCGTATCATCTCCTTTCAACCGACCACTCAGATGAGCAAGCATTCCTTTTGTTTTTGTCACCTCGTTGGACAAATTTTGGATTATTACTTCCTTTTCTTGACGTTCGCTCGAGTTGACATTCAAGTAACGCAATTCTTTCATCTGATGCTTGTCTGTTTCGATAAAGTTCAAAGTACTTATTGTATGTCACTCCACCTCCAACTCCTATTGCATAACCTCCCTTTTCCTTACCAAATACAACTGTCAAGGCATCAGTGCCCTGAGAAACCTGCAAGGTTCCTTCTTTGATCTTGTCCTCAGTATCAATCTGCATATATGGAAAATAAGTTATTATATATATCAAATTAAACATAAAGTGATAATTAAATATGCAGTCATACGTACAATTTTATCTCCCACTGATTTAGTCTCATCATCTACAAAATTTCCTGATTTGTTTAGCCTTCCTTTCAAGCACATTATACAACGCAGGGGTTCTTCATCAGGTTGGATTTCTTTATTTTTTATCTTATAAACATCAAATACATACAAAATGTAAAGTTAAACCAAGTTCAAATACGTAATAAATTATAATATTTTATAACAGTTTACCATTTTCTCTTTGACATGTACGTATCCACCTCGTCCCATTGTATGTTGATAAACAGACTTGGAACGCGTCGTTTTAGTTGTAGCTGACTTTTCCTAATTACAACACAAATATATTAGGTGTTTAGATATGGACTTAAATAAAAAATGACAAATTAAAACCTGGTCTGAGCTCGTATACTTCACAAAAGCGACCCACGCTGGGGCTTCAACAATCGCACTATATTTCGCCGGGACTTCATTTAATTTTGAAGGTGTATTTTGATTGAGAAATATGTATGTTTGTCTCATTTTCCTTCTGAAATTTCTTAGAAGTCCACCAAGACGATGCATTATTAAGTTTCTACGACTCTCGTGAACATCAAAAAATTGCTGCAAAAAATAATCAACACAATGTTGTAAGTTAGTTTCACATAATGCAAATGCATAAGGATAAAGGTAGTTATATCATGTGTACCATGATTTAATCCCAAAGTTTATCTCTTGCTTCTAGACCCAACTTCTTCCAGGATAAAATCTTCAAACCTATATGCTCACGAGCAACGTCTCCTAAAAAACTTATAAACAATGCTCTGTTTAGCCCTGATATCTTATTCATCACATCGAAGGTTACCAAAAGCTTTGGTCCACCGGGTTGGCCATATTCTTTACGAAACTTGGATAACCTGGTTATTCCCCTCTTAACTACAGGTTTGCCATGCAGAGGGTTTCCGTTGTTATCTTCCGCCTCATCATCAGTATAATCCTCTGATTCATATCCAAGAATGTTCTCACCCATATCATGATTAACAAGATGATGGTCCTGATCATCGACTTGAGCAAGTTTCATATTTCTTGAGTAGAGATTTGTAAAAGGGAAATATTAGAATTGTTAATTAGTTGTTTAGGAATCAATCGAACAGGAAAGAGTTAAAAAAATTTCAATTGATTTTTTGTTATAGAATATATACAACACGTCTTCATGACTGGCAAAAATGTGATAAAAAATTCAAATAATTGGTTGCCAGGAGAACGAAAGTTTTGAGTTTTTTTCATTCCCTAATCGGCAATAATCGAAATTTAAGGAAACTGAATAGTCGGAATTGGCTTTTTTTGAAATTTCAGGAAACTGAATTGCCCTTTTTTTAAAGTAAAGTTGCAAAGTTTGGCTCCAAAGGCTTAATTCAATTAGAATTTAATTTTTTACAAGGCGTAATTAACAATATTTAAAAATTTCAGGTGACTTTAATCTATAATATATAAAATTTTAGATAATATAATTATAAATGTAAGTTTAGATAATATAAATTTTAGACAATTGATAATTAACATGGGTCATGGGTCACGTGTATTAGGTTATGACTAAGAACAAGACAGTAATATGGTTCATGTGTAATATGGTTCATGTTCATGTGTCATGGTTACTACCACCATGACCGGTGACAATCGGTAATTAATAAGTGTCATGGGTCACGGTTATTTAATATGGTTCATATGTCATGGTTGGGTTTAGGGTTTAGGGGGGTTTTGACTAAGAACAAGACATTAATATGGTTCATGTGTAATATGTTTCATGTTCATGTGTCATGGTTACGACCACCCTGACTGGTGACAATCAGTAATTAATAAGTGTCATGGGTCAAGGTTAATTAATATGGTTCGTGTGTCATGGTTAGGGTTTAGGGTTTAGGGACCCTAAACGCTAAACCCTAACCATGACACACGAACCATATTAATTAACCGTGACCCATGACACTTAACCCGTAACCATATAAGATCAATAAACCCATAGCCATAACCATAACACATAACACCTAAACCATAAACCCGTAAAACTTAACCACTAACCATACCCATAACCATAACCCCTAAACCATAAACCAATAAGACTTAACCACTCAGCAGGACCAATTAACCCATAACCATAACCATAACACATAACCCCTAAACCATAAACCCATAACACTTAACCACTAACCAGATTCAGTTAACCCATATCCATAACCCATAATTAACCCCTAAGCCATAAACCCATACCAGTTAACCCCTACCCATGACCAAAAAACACATAACCCCTAAACCATAAACCCATAACACTTAACCCTTAGCCATGACCAATAAACCCATAACCATAACCATAACACATAATTAACCACTAAACCATAACCTAAATGGTTTAACCCTAATAGTTTACCATAACCAATTACCCACAAGCATAAATTTTAACTCCTAACCGTAACCTGTATCCGTTAATCTGTATTACTTTACCATAGCACATGAGCCATAACCATATATAACCCATATCCGTTAAATAGTTAATTGATTATAACCCATGACCCATATTTAACCATAACCCATAATAGTTGACCACAATCATAACCCATATCCGTTAACCCATAATAGTTGACTATAATCATAACCCATATTCGTTAAACCGTAATAGTTGACCCCAATTGTAACCCATGTCCGTTTAACCATAATAGTTGACCATAACCATAACCGTTAACCTGTAATATTTGACCATAACCCATGACCCATAACCATAACCCATATCCGTTAACCCGTAACTGTTTACAGTACGTATATGCAAATTATAAACCCTAACCCCCATAAACGGATACTGAAATTCCTGAAATCATCTTCATCTTCGTCCCCAAAAAGTTAAACGCAACACACGATTACTGTGTTCAATCGTTGAAATCATCGTTATGAGGTAAGAATGTTGATCGATTTTTCTTCTTTTATCTCCTGTATTGAGTCATTGTACCATATAATAAACCTTAACCCCCATAAGACGGATAATGTAGTTCATGTAAATCCTCTTCATCTTCGTCCCTAAAAAGTTAATTAAATTCCAACACGATTACTATGTTCAGTCAATGAATCATTCAAGAAGGGTTATGTTTATGCCATTTGTTTATGTCAATTACATATGTCTGTTTACAGTTTCTGACTTTTGTATTATGTTTATGCCATTTGTTACAGAAAATCAATAAGACTTGGTAAGCCTAGAAGATATTTAGGTGCAGCTAAAGAAGTGCCAGTTCAAGAAGTGCTAGTTCCAGTGGAAGATCTAATTCATGTTGCTGGGGTTGCTGAAGTTGTAGTACAAGTTAAAGTTGAAGAGCCAATTCAATGTGCAGATGATAAGGCAGCTAAAGAGGTTAATCCAGTTCGAGAAATTAAGACCAGAAGAAGAAGTCAAAGGCTATTGCTCAAGAATCTGAATAAAAGTCATGATGGTGTACCAGGGAGTTCTAAAGAGAATGTGATTATATTAGACTAGTATGGTAGTTGACGTGTCTATCTTTTCTCGATGTTTTGTTTGTACAGGTTAAACAATGGTTTCTTTTATAAACTGAAATCACAACAGTTTCTATCCAGAAAATGGAAATTAATTTTGACTTTTAGTATGATATTTAACTCTCTTATGTTTTGTTATCTAAATATGGTATATGAACATGGTATTATGATCTGCAACGTTTATTCGAGGAAGGTGTTGATACATATGATGCTTCCACAAAAGAAAACTTTAATCTACGTGCCGTTGTGTTATGGACAATAAATGATTACCCTGCACTTGGTACATTATGTGGCTGCCCATGCAGTGGATTCAAAGGTTGTGTAGTATGTGGGAAAGATACATATTGTGTTAGACTTCCTGCCTCATTAAAACAAAGTTATGCTGGTCACAGACGATATCTACCATATAACCATCAGTTCAGAAAGCAAAAGAAGGCGTTTAATGGACAACAAGAAATTAGCCTCTCTCCAAATCCTATGACCGGGGAACAAATATACAACGAGGTACAACATATTGAAAATAAGTTGGGAAAAGGAAAATAAAAAAACAATAAGACATCAGAAAACCAAAAAGATACGAGAGGCAGAGGTAGGAAGATTCAAAAGCAGAAAAGAAAAAGAAAACAAGCAGAGGCTAGTTCAAGCCAAGTAAATGAAGAAAACGTTGCGTATTGGAAGAAATTCAACATTTGTTATCGAAAACTTAGGTATTGGAGTCATAATTCTGTTCAACATTGTATTTATTTCATGCATATAGAAAAGAATGTTGGTGAGAGTCTAGTCGGAACTTTGCTAAATGTTTCGGGAAAGACAAAAGATGGATTGAATGCTCGATTGGATCTGGTTGAGTTAGGTATAAAACCAGAGTTGTTTACTAGGCAAGAAGCAGACAAAACAACACTACCTCTAGCAGGTTACACATTAACGAATGATGAAAAGGACATATTTTGTGAAACATTATACAACATCAGGGTACCACAAGGCTATTATTCAAATTTCTCTAGTTTGGTCAGCCTAAAGGAAAAGAAGCTCATTGGCCTTAAATCGCATGACTACCACATGCTAATGCAAGAGTTTTTGTCCATTGCAATTCGTTCAATAACGCCTCAAGCCACACGATATGCTATTATCAGGTTTTGCTTTTTCTTTAAATCGATATGTAGCAAAGAAATCACATTACAAGAACTAGATAAGATGCAAGAAGAACTCTGTGTGACACTGTGCCTTCTGGAGAAATTCTTTCCTTCGTCATTTTTTGATATTATGGTCCATTTGACTGTGCACCTAACTAGGGAGGTAAAATTATGTGGTCCTGTATGCTTTGGGTGGATGTATCCCTTCGAAATATGTATGAAGGTTATTAAAGGACATGTGCGAAACAGAAATAGACCAGAGGGATGCATTGCTGAGGAGACTATTGCAGAAGAAACAATTGAGTTTTTCAGCAAATATCAAAAATTAATGAAAACTATTGGTATCTCACCTGATAAACATGAAACTGATGAAGATGAGGAAGGAAAACCAATGTCGGCCGGCGAATTAACTGAAGTTTCTGCGGAACTCTTTCAGAAAGCACATTTGTATGTAATACAGAATACAGATGAAATTGTACCGTATATTGAGTAAGTATTACTAACACATTTCTATTTTGTTACTTATAATGTTCTATTATATATAATAATTAATCAAACACCTTGTTTCAGACGACACAAGCAGCTTTTGGAAACAGAAAACCCGGGTAAACGAATAGCATTGCTGGAGAATGAGCATAGTAAATCTTTTGCTAATTGGTTACGCAATGAGGTAATCCGTATGTTATTTATAGTTGTTGCTTGTTGTTCCTTAAATTTGAAGCTCATATATACTTGTAATAAATTAATAAAATTCAGGTTGCGAGAGAGTTAGCGATCTCCAAAGAAAGTGTATCAGAAATCGTAAGGTGGATTTCATATGGACCACGTGTCACCGTAGTTAAATACGACGCATATAACATCAATGGGTATGCATTTCATACAAATTTTGTGATGGCACGGTTTACCATAACAGTGGGGTTAGTGTTGACGCAATAGATTTGCACATATCCAAAGAAGTTGCAACCACAAGACAAAGATTTTATTATGGGGTTTTACAAGAAATATGGGTACTAGATTATCGTTTGAGGAAAATTCCTCTTTTTAAATGTGATTGGGTTAATCACAGAGCTGGTGGAGTCAAACGCGATACTAATCTTGGTTATACATTGGTTGACCTGAATAATTTAGGCCACAAGGTTGATCCATCAATATTAGCCTCACAAGCACGACAAGTATTTTATGTGAAAGATCAGCTAGATAAAAAACTGTCTATTGTTTTTAAGACACCTCCCAAGAATTACAAATATACATATGACGAAGTTGATGAGGAATTTAGTACTATCATTCACCCGCACAATGATAACATATTGCCACATGTAGATCGACGTGACTTGGGTAATGAACCACGAGACGATTACTATCGAACTGACTATGGCTGCATTGTTATATGCAAATTGAAGTGAACAATCTCTTGGTGAAGTTGGCACATTCTAAAGTTCATTGTATTTTTTGCTTAACTCATATAGATGATAAATTGTATCTTTTTAGTAAATATATTGCCATTTATTACTTGCAAATTACCATAATATATTCGAAATCTGTTGATCATAACATAAACAAAATATTAGATTTACAACATTTCCCATTTTATGTGTGTCAAGTCAACAAAACGGCAACCGACTTCAAAATAATTCATATTTTGACTATCTAAAGTCAAAATTCGGGGAAATGGGATATTAATCAGGTCAATTCAGTCAAAATGTTTCATACTGTTTTAACTCCTTTTTCACCCTATTTTTTCCCGCACTTTTGCCTCTATTTTTGATATTTATATGCCTTCCAATATATTGCATCTGTTACACGAAGATACATCCTCTCCATCTATTATAAATATTTCATCTTCCATCTGTTTCATGAACATACTGCCCTTTCATCTGATTTCATTCCCAAAAAATGGATGTTCCTGAATTGCAAAACCCTTCAAACCGCAACAGAAAAAAAATACATAGACTTTAGTTTGTTGAAGGACAAGAAAAGACTTGCAGATGTTGAAATGGCTATTGCCGATATTCAAATGAATATAGACGAATTGAATCTCCGCATTTCTCAGATTAATTCTGAATAGAAGATTTCGGTTTTCGACAGGGCCCATATTGATTTTCTTAATTCTCAATTGGCTCATCACACAAGTATGTATGCTACGAATAACCAATTACGTGAGCAGATTATCAAGTCTCTTGACTCTCAAAACTTGTACTCTGATCGGCTTGTTGATTATCTAGATTAGTTTTTTTTCTTTTTTATAATCTGTCTCTTGATGCAATGTTTTGAAAATTCACAGATGTTAATCAATGAATATTGTCTGTTGTTTGCTGTAATATTCATTGTTTGTGTAGTTCAATTGAAAACAAACAACATCCTCTTTTGAACTAACCAAAACGATTCCCAATTTCGAATTCAAAACGGTTCCAATTTTGACTTTACAAGATTTCCCATTTTGACTATCTAAAGTCAAACTTGGGGGAAATGAATTATGAATATTTTTAATTTATGTGACCATATGTACTGGATTTTGGCTACACTTAACTCATATGTCACAAACTCAACTCTATGATTTAGACACATAAATAATTACTTCATGTGACCATATGTAGACTCATGATTTAGACACACAAACACTTAATGTGGCAATAAACAACATTTAGATACACATCTGTCATGACGTGTGGCTATTATAAAGCCATATAGTCATACATGATCGTGCTAGAAATAAATGTGACTATATACTTTACCTTTTGGCCCCGTTAAACTTTAGACACACATAATAAGTTGCGTGACCATATTAATATTTTGACTACACCTAACACATGTGTGACAATTTTGATTCTATGTTTTAGACACATAAACAATTACTTCATGTGACCATATGTAGACTCATGATTTAGACACACAAACACTTAATGTGGCCATAAACAGCATTTAGATACCCATCTGTCATGATGTGCGGCTATTATAAAGCCATATAGTCAAACATGATCGTGCTAGAAATAAATGTGACTATATACTTTACCTTTTGGCCCCGTTAAACTTTAGACACACATAACAAGTTGCGTGACCATATGTACGATTTTGACTACACTTAACACATGTGTAACAATTTCGATTCTATGATTTAGACACATAAACAATTACTTCATGTGACCATATGTAGACTCATGATTTAGACACACAAACACTTAATGTGACCATAAACAGCATTTAGATACACATCTGTCATGATGTGTGGCTATTATAAAGCCATATAGTCACACATGATCATGCTAGAAATAAATATGACTATATACTTTATCTTTTGGCCCCGTTAAACTTTAGACACACATAATAACTTGTGTGACCATATATACGATTTTGGCTACACTTAACACATGTGTGACAATTTTGAATCAATGATTTAGACACATAAACAATTATTTCATATGATCATATATGGCATTTAGTCACAGTAATTCATGTGTGTGACAAACTTTTGTCACAATAAATTAAGTTTGTGACCATTTATGGCATTTAGTCATGTTTTCCAAATTCATATGTGGCTAAATAATCAGCCAAAAAATAGTTGTAACCTTTAGCGACATAAATATTTGAATGTGTGGCGATACATTACCGAATGGTCACACGATCCGAATTCATAAGTGACTAATTAATAACGAGGAACTTATTTTTTTACCTTTAGTCACATAAAAATTCGAACGTGTGGCCGTTTAATTCCGACTATGTGTGACCAAATCGCAGATTTGTACTAGTGTTATCTTCTCATTAATGTACTCCATCTAACCTTGTCTTAAATCAATATTTTAAATTATGTAGGTTCTCATCTTTTAAGTTCTTTACCCTTAATGCCACCTCCCTTACTACATGTATTCTACTTTTTAAGATTGTTTGAACGATTGCTTCCAATGCTTGCACCCTTGATAGCTTTATCCCTTCTTTTCAACTCAAAGTGTCAGCTACCGCATTGACTTTGATGAGATGATATTTAATCTAACAATCCTAATCACTGAGTAATTCTACCCACAATCTTTGTCTCATATTCCGGTTATGGTGTATATCGTATGTTGTAGCTTAAACTTTCTACATCTCCTCACGAGTTACGCTTGTGGTGCTCCTTTATTACTTTCCTCCTTACCGGGCCACTCTTTTGTATCATTACTCTAATACATATCTCCTAAGGAGTAAGTTAAGGTAATAATATCGTTAGGAAGACAAGTAAACAATAGCTAGTTGCTTTCTCTTGCTACTTACTTCATGTTTATGATCGGTCTCTATTATGGGTCCTCAATACATAGTATTCATAAGAATTTTCAATTGTCAAATTTTGGCAGTCAGTTAATCTGTTAAAGGAAACTTACGTTCTCACAATTCGTTCACAAGGTAGTCGAACCGATGCTATGTTAAGTCATCAAGTCATCTTAATTTTAGGGGAATCTAATAGTATTTTTTCACTACTCAGAGACATGTCCTCAAAAGAATTTTCTATCTTATGTGAGTTAGCGATATGTTTAATCAAAGTATTGATGTTAATTTTAGTAATATAGGGATACTGTCTTACAAGACTCACCTATCAAGAACTGTGTTATTAGTCACTAAATGTACACGTGTAAGTGCCTATTATATGCAATGTTTATGCAAACACACACAAATAACATGCATTTCCAAATTTATGAAGAAATTTATGAAAGCATGCCTAAAATATAACCAATCTAAGTGTCTCATTACACATACCTAAATAAAACATAGGTGGCTAATCTATGTATAATTAAGGTATAATAATGTGATACTCAACTTAGTTATACTAGCAACATGCTTACATTTTAGAAAACAGTTTGAAAATTTCTTGGTTATAGTTTGAGTTTTCCCCCATAAGGAAAACGGCATTCTCAATAACCTTAGGCTCTGATACCACATTTGTCACACACCGCTAAAGCGGAAACACGAGATATGATAGCACAAGGTTTCATAGCATGAGGTAATAGACTACACCAACCATAACATCAAGGATTTGCAGTATAATATTACAAAGTTTGAACCAATTTGTTCTCAAAATTTACAAGTACTTTTAATAAAGTTTCATGATGTTGATGTCGTCACACAAAATTCACCTACACATCACTTATTTATTTGTACTTGAAGAGCATGAAGAAAAGGGGTCAACTACAAAGAGTTAGTGAGATCCATAGGTTTTTCGTATGTAGGAAAAATTAAAATAAAGTTTTCATGATATAAAATTGTATATTTAGGTAATTCGTTGTCACCTAACCCAACATAAAAATTTTAGTTGTCCAACATTTATAAGCACCACACCATATATTTTTGTACATTAGCAATATGTGCACTAAGCCACTAGCAAACCATTCAGACAACGATACCCATCATCTAATACGCAAAGGTAAGTCTAACTCATATGCGTAAGATTAAAAATAAATTTAAAATATTTTCAAGTATGTACACTTAAGGTTCGTCAACCCTAAGTGGGGTGTCCGTGATAGGATTTGTGTGCATAACCGTCGAACCCTGATTCCACGTCCAATGCCATTAGACACTCAAGGATCACACCTGTGAGGGCATGTAATCCGAGAAGTAATGCAACCACAAGTGAAAAAACGATTTAATAACAGTTAGTTATAAACCAGTGTTGGTAAGTTATGATTTTAACTTACGGAGATAATAAATTACCAAGTTAATTAATTAACAGGGAAATATATATTTATTAGTTAGTAAATATATATTGTTAATTAATTATATTCAAGATTAATAATTTAAGTGTAAATTATTTATTTTGGATAAGGATTAATAATAAAAAGAAAATAGAAAAAAGAATAAAATATATATTATATATATCTTAACATATATGGCGTCGGCCATATATGTAATAGGAGATCATATGGAGAATTTAGGGTTAATAATTCTTAGAAAAGAATGATGAAAAACTCTCCCTCTTCTCTCTCTCATGGCCTTCGGCCGAATACACCAAGAACAAACCGGGTTCGGTTTTTGTCGAGATCAATATATGGTTCGTGATTATAATGTTGGTTGAGAGATCCTTTCTAGCGGGTACTCCTCTTGCCTTATCACGGGTGGATTAATAGTTGAGCAACCCTAGGTAAGTAAAGGTATGAATATCATCTTCATCCTCTTGTTCTTGATTGTCGAAACATATATTTATATATATATATATATATATATATATATATATATATATATATATATATATATATATATATATATACTTTGTGATAAACAAAGATTATAACCCTTTAGGGTTTTTGGGTTGTTTATTATTCAAGTTTCGCTTTATGAATAATAACTGTTTTTATCCTTGAGTCGGTTCAAACAAGTTTGATTATGAATCAGTATGACACATAGGAGGTGCTAGAAAACCCATCAGTGGTATCAGAGCCACTGGCTGTGCTCAGTTTATCACATTGTATTATATATTGTTTGATCTTTTATTTGTTCTTGTTCTTATATATATATATATATATATATATATATATATATATATATATATATATATATATATATATATATATATATATATATATATATATATATATATATATATATATATATATATATAAATATATATATAAATATATATATAGATATATATATATTTATATATATATTTGTATATATATATATATATATATATATATATATATATATATATTTATATATATATTTATATATATATTTATATATATATATATATATATATATAATCGAAAAAGTAGGGATTAACAAGTTTTGTTAATCTCGGTTTGTAAGTTTTAATATTCGAACAGTTAGATTTGAATATTGAAAAATTTTATAGCTTTTAATTTTTAATCAGAAAGGTTAAATCAGTTAGGTTTAACCGGTTAAAGAATTATAACTATAAAGGTATAATTTTCGTTCATGTATATATATTTGTATATATATATCGATTTTATATGTTACAAATATTAATCAGTTTGGTTAATATTGTTTTAAAGTTTTTAATCTAAACTAGTTTAGTTTTAGATTAAAGGATAAACTTTAAATTTTTTGAAATCCTAGTTATTATCAACAAGTTATGTTGATAAGGATATTTAAAGTTTAAATATTTAAAACAAGTTTTGTTTCAAAAAGGTTTGAACTTTAAATAGATAAGGATTACTAGGATTTAAATTCGATATATATATAAATGTTCATATTTATTATTCCGTTTTTTTATTTAATCGGAAAAGTCACCGGAAAAACCACTGGACCACCGGCGGCGGCCCAGCAGCGGTGGCCCAGGAAGTGGTGACGGATCGGCGGTGGTGGCCCAGTTGTGGCAACCCAGAAATAGGCCCAAGACCTCGGTGGCCCAAGCAGATCGCGACGCGAACTATTAGCCCAGTCGCGGCCCAATAGTGTCTTGGCCCAAAATCGGCTTCGGCCCAAGTCGGGACCCCTTTGCGGCGGTCCAGCAGCCCAACGAAGGCTCGGCCCAGTTAGGGTTGGCCCGGCTAAGTCTTTGATTTTTTCTTTTTCTTTTAAAGCCCATGTTGGTTCCTTTTATTATAAATTATAGTTATTAGAACTTAAATGTTTTTGTTTATAAAATTGGGCTTATAAAAAATCATTGTGAACTTAATGGGCTTCTCGGCCCAGTTTGGGATAACCGAGAACGGGATCTTGGACCAAAGGCTATGCGTTATAAATATCGTTTGTATTTTTAGGATGCATAATTCGGAATAATTAAATAATACAAGATTGTATATATGTATTAGTTTTACAGACTTAAAATTAGTATATACCTATATATAAATTATGGTTAAAAGGATTATTTTAACTAGTTAAGTTAAAATAAAGGATTATTATATTTTTGGATTAAAATATAATATTTAACCGTAATAGTGTATTATTGTTGAACAAAGTAAAACAAGGACAATTTTTATCAATTAAGTGTTTTTGGATTAAAACACATTTGGTGTAATAGTTTTTATACCAATAGTAAATAATTGATTAAAAAGGATGACAAATTTTTTGTCATATTTCTCGTCTCGATTAATTGTTTAATTAATTTAGAGGTAACGAGAAAGGTTAATAGATCAAGGATGTATGTATGTTGTTTGCATTATTTATTGTTTATATGTAATGCGTGGTTGATTATTTATATATTGTTTATATATTAATGTTGAATGGGTTTGACTTGTATACTAAAGTCGCATTATCATCTTTAAGTCGCATTTGTAGTTTCTACTTGTCAACTACAAATGCTTGACTTAAACAAGTCAATAGGATATTTTTGCTATGGTTGGACATGCAGTTTATAGGTTTTGCCAAATTAGACATGTGGTTGTGTTTTTTCCTTTCTGTATTACTTTTTGGTTTTGGGGAGGCCTATGTGCCACTTACAACCCATTTTATAATGTAAAAGTAATATAATAGGATTTCATGTATTCTGTTTTAGTTTGTTGTAACCAAAACCAAGGACGAAGATCTATCAAGATGGAGTTTTTCAATGATGGAGGAACAAGATGGAATTGCTCGAGTCAAGACCGGAGGTGTCAAGGCCAGTGGGAGCAAGGAGACTAAACACAAGATCAAGCCACGAGATCAAGCTTTGTCTAGTTTGTCCTTAGTTAACCCCTTATGACATAGTTGGCAAAACTATAACAAGTTTATTATCTGCGTGGTTGTGCTTTACTTTTATGATAATTATGCGACTATAAAATTAAAGCAAGAGGTTAATAATAGTTTTTATTAATCAGAGGTAAAACCACGGTATATGATAAAATTGGAATACGACAATAATTTTATAAAATTAAATATTTTATGATTGTCGTATTAGCATTTTAAACAGTTGGTTTTTAAGATTGTTTTATCATAAGACGTATTGTGTACTTAGTTCAAGGTATACTAAGATATACGGATTTTAAAACAGATAGTTTTAAAATGGTTTTACAAAACTGGAAATCAATTTTTTCAAACTTGGATAAAACCCAAGAAAATCTTAGATCAGTGTGCTACCCACCTAATGGTACACCTTTGCTGTTAAACGGTACTCGGGTGTCGGAAGTGCCCAAACCTTGGGCATCCGGGTTGTCACACCCCGCCAAGGCGGAAACGCGAGGCGTAACGGAGAGGATCGTCATAACACATTGTTAAGTTAATAGAGAAATTTCTAAATGCAATAATCCAACGTGTCACGACGTTCCCCGACACAAGAGGGGACTTGTGCCGCATTAGGTCGATATTCACGGCAAACATAGTCAGGAGAACTAAACACAAATAGTAAAACCCACAACCCGGGTCAAGTTCACGGGACAACATGTCCAAATAATCAAAAGTAGCATAGGTCCAAATATTTAATCCCAAAGTAAATGTGTTTAATTGTGCAAGCACTTGATAAGTCCAGCTAAGGTCCACCTACTAGACACCTAACTTCCTCAAGCATTGTTATTCGCATTACCTGAAAATAGACACTCGAAAACGTCAACATAATGTTGGTGAGCTCGTAGGTTTAAGAAAATAGTATAGTTGCCGTGTAAAGTGTTTAAGTAGGACAATGTGTGCACGTATAGCATGTAAAGCGTGTAGACGTTGAACCAACAACCAATCCACCAGGTTCAATAGGAATCAATAGGAATCAATCATAGTTATCCAAGCAGTTATTATCGCATACTCAGCTGGAGCATAAACCGTTGGCTCATAGGAATATAGAAATCAATAGTCATCAACCAACAACAAGTGTTCTATGCATATACGTCACGTAAGTTGTCCAAAAGAAATAAGAAATAGTTATCACGGCATAAAAGTTTAAAAGATAGTTTGAGTGTCATTTTCCCCCGAAAAATATAATAAAAAGGGGCCACGAGTACTCACCTTAGTCTCAAATGGAATTAACCTTGCAAAGAACGGGTACGGGATCTACAACAAGTATAATGCACATAAGTCTCATGCTTAAGTGTTTAAACTTTCTAATGTAGCCTAAAGACATGTGAAGTGATCCTATATGATCCTATGCCACGTGCACGTTACTGATTTTAATAAACTGACTTTAAACAATTTTAAAACAACACAAACGACCAAAATAAAATCCCAGAATTTAAATACAGAAAGTTTAATGCCTTGACCAATTTCTGGATTTTTTCCAAAATTTAATAACTCGATTACCTATTTTAAAAAAATTTCGAGAACTCAACACTGACAGAAAACTAACTGCACCAGCGCAACAAAAAGTTTGAATTTTATAAAAATATTAAACAATAACCAAAAACTATGAAATTTTTCCAGAAAACCCTAAACTCATCGAAATAGCTACTGAAAAAATTTCAATCGAAAATTCGAAGGCTTGATCCGATTTAAAAATCGAAACTTTTGACCCTAAATCCACCGAATATACTGTCAGTTTGCGCACCTAAACGGTAAAATCCATTTGACCGACCAAACTACCTTCAAAATTTACAAAACTTAGTTTTTATAAAACTAGACTCGAAGCTCTACGTTATAGACCCAAAAACCGACGAAAACTACCAGAAATTGATTCGGTTATAGCTTACCAAACAAGCCCTAATTCTGTTCTAGAAACTGTTTTCAAAAAAACTTCATCTTTTCAATAAAAATCATAACTTTAATCCATAAAAGTCTCAATCCTTCTCATATAAACGTTTTTGAACATCCTAGATGGATTATCGACATGATTTTTTTCATGATTTCAGATCAAGAGTGGACTAGAACAGAATGAAAGGCACAAGATACATGAATACATGTGTTTACCTTGAATCCCAAGATGAAGAACTATAGAAAAAATGAAGCTTTATGCCCTCTTGATGCCAAAATCGACAAAGGAGAATGGGAATGATGAAGTCGACGTGAAGGAGTCGTGGAAGTGAGGAATCGGCAATGAGGGGAGAGAGAGAGCCGATTTGTGAGATAAATAGGATTAGGGTTTGATTAGGTTTATATATAGATGGGATAAGGATTAGGATTTTAGTTTAAATTTCAAATACCAATTAATCTAATCTAAGATTTTTTTTTTAAAAACTTATCTATAGGTATACATATATATAATTCCGAAAATTTTAAAATAATTATAGATATATATTATCATTATTTAAAACAATATAAGTTGGCAAAAATGTGGCTTTCTAGTGAAATTATTTAAGAGGATATCTAACTAAACCTTAATACAACATAGACTAAACCTAATTCCTATGATAATTCTAAACCACTATTATTCTATAATGCTAAAATTATCCTAACATATATATATACAAGTAGAAGTTTAAAGTTCAATACGTAAGATTTAGAACCAACCGAAAATTTTGGTGACGGATGTCACAGTATCCCCTACTTGAGAGAATTTCGTCCCGAAATTCAATTTGTATAGTCATGGAAGATGTTAATGCTCAAACAAATGTGGATATTTAACTTTCATATGGTCTTCCCGTTCCCATGTGAACTCGGGTCCTCGCTTAGAGTTCCATCGTACTTTAACTATCGTGATCTTACTGCGTTTCAACTTCTTTACTTCCCGATCCATGATCTCAACAGGTTCCTCCACAAAACATAGAGTATTATATATCTTGATCTCGTCCAAAGGCACATGCAGATTCGCATCCACCAAACATTTCTTTAAGTTAGATACGTGAAACGTATCATGTATTCCACTCAGCTCTTGCGGTAGTCTCAATCGGTATGCTACTGGCCAATCCGTTCGATGATCTCAAACGGTCCTACATACCTTGGTGCTAGTTTTCCTTTCTTACCAAACCGTACTACACCCTTCCAGGGCGATACTTTAAGTAGCACAAAATCACCGACACTAAATTCAAGTGGTTTCCTTCGATTGTCTGCATAACTCTTCTGGCGATCTCTAGCTGCTTTTATTCTTTCCTTGACTTGAAAGATCTTATCAGTGGTCTCTTGAACAATCTCCGGACCAATCAACTGACTTTCGCCAACCTCGGTCCAAGCAATAGGTGATCGACATTTTCTCCCATACAGGGCCTCAAACGGTGCACACTTAATGCTGGTATGATAGCTGTTATTGTAGGAAAACTCGATTAAGGGGAGATGAATATCCCAGCTTCCCCCGAAATCAATAACACATGCCCTAAGCATGTCCTCTAGCGTCTGTATGGTACGCTCACTTTGACCATCAGTTTGAGGGTGATAAGCTGTACTCATATCCAATCTCGTTCCCAAAGCCTTTTGTATCATTTGCCAAAATCGTGAGGTAAAACGACTATCGCGGTCCGAAATGATAGACACAGGCACTCCGTGCCTCGCCACTATTTCACGAATGTAAATCGTTGCCAACTTATCCATCTTATAATCTTCACGGATTGCTAGAAAGTGGGCTGACTTAGTCATCCTATCCACAATAACCCAGATTGAGTCGTGCCCACTACTAGTCCTAGGCAGTTTTGTAACAAAATCCCTAGTTATCTTCTCCCATTTCCACTCCGGAATCTCCGGTTGTTGTAACAGTCCAGAAGGTTTTTGGTGTTCGGCTTTTACTTTCGAGCAAGTAAGGCACTTGCTAACATAGATAGCTATGTCCTTCTTCATTCCAGGCCACCAATACAAATCTCTCATATCATAGTACATCTTATCAGCTCCTGGATGGATAGAGTATTTCGTTGTATGGGCTTCATCCATGATCCGTGTCCTCACACCTCCCACTAGTGGTACCCAAAATCGTTCCATGAAGTACAAACCACCATCTTCCTTTTCCTCTAGTTGCTTGTCTAAGCCTCGCAACACCTCGTTTGGAGCATTCAGATCCTTGGTTGCCTCCCTCTGAGCTTCGAGTATCTTAACCTTGATGCCTGAATGAATCGTCATGCTCATAGCTCGCACTCTCCTTGGCTTAACCCTCTCTTTCCTGCTCAAAGCATCAGCTACCACGTTAGCCTTACCCGGGTGGTAGCGAATCTCGCAGTCGTAGTCACTGAAAAGTTCGACCCAACGTCTTTGTCTCATATTTAACTCCTTCTGATCGAAGATATGTTGCAGACTCTTATGATCGGTATAAATGACGCTTTTAGTCCCGTACAAATAGTGTCTCCAGCTTTTGAACGCAAAGACTACAGCACCTAGCTCTAGGTCATGAGTGGTATAGTTCTTCTCGTGAGTCTTCAGTTGTCGAGACGCGTAAGCAATTACCTTGCCCCTTTGCATCAGCACACATCCCAGGCCTTGGTTTGATGCATCGCAGTATACTACAAAGTCATCCGACCCATCGGGTAAAGTCAGAATTGGTGCGTTACACAACCTATCTTTCAGCGTTTGAAATGCCTCCTCTTGTTCTTCTCCCCAACTAAACTTCTTGTCTTTCTGTGTTAGAGAAGTAAGTGGCTTCGCAATCTTCGAAAAATTCTCGATGAATCGACGATAGTAACCTGCCAATCCTAAGAAAGAACGGATCTCCGAGGGTGTATTAGGGGTTCTCCATTTCTCTATGGCCTAAATCTTACCGGGGTCCACATGTATGCCGTCTTTATTAACCACATGGCCGAGGAAGTGAACCTCCCGCAACCAAAACTCGCATTTCGAAAACTTGGCAAACAATCTCTCCTCTTGGAACAGTTCTAGTATCTGTCGTAAATGACCCTCATGTTCATCCTTAGACTTAGAATAGATCAGAATATCATCAATAAAGACGATAACAAATTTGTCCAGAAATGGTTTACACACGCGGTTCATTAGGTCCATGAACACCGCAGGAGCATTTGTTAACCCGAATAGCATAACCGTGAACTCAAAATGTCCGTAACGAGTTCTAAATGCAGTCTTTGGAATATCAACTTCGCGTACCCTCAACTGGTGGTAACCGGATCGAAGGTCGATTTTGGAGAAATAACGCGATCCTTGCAATTTATCAAATAAGTCGTCGATCCTAGGGAGAGGATATCGGTTCTTGATCGTAAGTTTGTTAAGCTCTCGGTAGTCGATGCACATTCGAAAGGAACCATCTTTCTTCTTAACGAATAGAATGGGTGCTCCCCAGGGCGATTGACTGGGTCGAATGAATCCTTTACTCTGGAGTTCCTGAAGTTGGTTTGACAGCTCCTGCATTTCCGATGGTGCTAGCCGATAAGGTGGCCTTGCGACAGGGGTCGCTCCTGGGATTAATTCAATACCGAATTCCACTTGTCGAGTAGGGGGCAAACCGATCAGATCCTCCAGAAACACCTCGCGAAATTCCCGTACAACAAGAATATCTTCAAGCTTCTTCTCATCCTTAGCTGCGCTCCTAAGATGTCTCGAGTTCCCTTCAGGTCGTTCACCCGGAACTTCCAAAACCTCTCCATTCGATAAGGGTATCCGGACTATCTTCTCATGACAAATTATTTCTGCCTTAAACCTCGATAACCAGTCCATTCCCACAATTACATCAAAACTACCATGCCCAAAAGGTATAAGATCTATGGAAAAAGTGCGGTCTACCAAGCCCAAAGTGCAACCACGTATAATCTTATCTATTTCTACCCTTTTCCCGTTGGCTATTTCTATCGTATAACTACTTTCTAGTCTACTAGGTTTCACATTCAGTAACGGTACAAATTCAGTAGAAATAAAGCTAAAATCAGCACCAGAATCAAACAAGACAGTCGCATAGATATCATTTAAGGAGAAAGTACCCGTCACAATGTTGGGATCGTTGCGTGCTTCATTAGCTCCCATGACAAACGCTCTCCCACGAGCTTGGTTTTCAGTGTTGGGTTGATTACGATTTCCTTCGATAGCCAGTGTTTGATTTGGGCGATTGCCTCCCTGACCAGGTGCCCTGTTCAACCTTGGACAGGTATTTCTATAGTGATCGGTACCACCACATTCAAAGCACGCCCCACGGTTTCCAATCGGCTGCACTGCGTTAACTGGCGCCACCATCCTTGCCCCACTTCTGCAATCCCTAGCATAGTGCCCCAAACGGTTGCAGGTCGTACAAGAACGGCACGGCACATTCGGGAAATGATGGTAGTTACAGACAGAGCACTTCGGCGCGGGACCTGTGTACCCCTTTCTGGAAGGATCAGTTGCTACGAATCCAGCCGCACTCTCGCTCGTTTGTTGTCATTTCTAGCATTTCCGGATCTACTTCCCTCACCGCTTTCTTTCCTCTTCTCACTGGTCCTAGTCAACTTACCGGTTCTGACAGCGTCATCGGTTAAGGTTCAGGCTTTTTGTATGGCACTTTGGATTGTGGTCGGTTCCGTTGCCGCTACTATTGATCGTATCTCAGGAACCAATCCGTGAATATACCTTTCAATCCGTTGGGACTCAGGGGTGACTAGGCGCGGAACCAGTTTGGCTAGTTCATGGAAACGGTCGGTATATGCTGCATGATTAGCACCCACCATAGTAAGGTTCCAGAATTCCGACTCCAGCCTTTGCATTTCATTTCTCGGGCAAAACTCCTGTATCATCAGTGCCTTGAGATCCTCCCACGACATCCCCATTGCCGCAGTCCTACCCCTAGCTTGAACCTGTGTGTTCCACCATGTTAAGGCTTTATGAATCAGGGAACTAGTGGCATACTTCACCTTCTGGTTCTCAGCACAGTTGCTGATGTCTATCACTGCTTCCATTTTCTCAATCCACCTTGTAAGTGCCAAGGCTCCCCCTTTTCTATCGAAGTCCCTTGGCTTGCAGGCCGTGAACTCCTTGTAACTGCAGCCATTTCTTTCACCACCAGTTCTACCTGCACCTGCTCCTCCTACATTAGCATTACCGCCACCGCCTCCGGCAGCTTGGTTGTTGAGGCTATTGGTAACTTGCGTAACAATTGTAGGAATAAGATTTTGTAGTTGTTGCGCTATAAGTTCAGCGATGTTGGGGTTCCCTTCCCCCGCGTTTTCGGGTCCACTACCGCAACCACCACGGCCGCCACGGTTACCGGCACCTCTACCACGGCCGCGTTGGTTCACACGTGCGGAACTTCGTGAAGACATATTCTATAGAAAAGCAATTACATAGGTTAGACGAGATACAAGTTCGTGTTTATAGGCTCACGCCGCATTTAGCATGGCACGCATATAGAAATTTGTCGTTTGTAGTCATATTGGTATAAATGAGGATTTCGCGTTTGTCCGACATATTTGATATCACGATCCTACTACCTAACTATAGTTTGTTTTCACATAACGCTTCGTGATATTTTAAGTGTCCTTGTGCTAGGTATGTGTGCATGGCGGTGATCAGGCGTAATGCATCCATACTTATCACAACTTCCCTTAAAGCACCATTATTCATTCCGATCCAACAACTTACTACACTACTTCCTATAGGGTTAGGTAGTTATGAACACTTAGTATACATGATACGGAACCATATAGTCATTCGAATTATCGACCCCACTCTAACGCAACAATCAAACAAGAACATGCAATAAAGCTAGATCGGAATTCTAAGTCTATATGATTGTAAACACATGCATTATAAATATTCACAAATACCCTTCCCTTTGATATAACTAAACACATAACATAACGCAGCATAACACAACATTAGGTATGTACGTAGACATTTGAGAAGTTTGCATTGAGGTATAGAGTCGCCAAGCGATAAACCTCATTGAAGAGTAGTCATTAAGAGGAATCAAATTCAATAATTGCAAAACTTGTCTTGAAATAATAAGTAAAAGAAATAATCGTTCTAAGATTTCGAAACTAAATCAAAGCTATTCACCCGAAAACTTCTAGTCTAAAAACTAAACAAAGAAAACGAAACGAATTCCCTAATTCTAGCTAAACTTTTCGGCTGAAACTTCCTCTAATCTTCTTTTGGATCTCCCTCATAGGTCTCTCCAGGGTCTTCTTCTGGATCTTCCCCAGGGGCCTCTTCTGGATCTTCCTCAGGTTCCTCTTCTGAGTCTTCTCTTAAGGCCTCAATTTGTTGCCCCTGCTCTCTTTGCGTTTCTTCCAACGCTTGAATCCTGCGACCCTGCTGTACTTGGTCGAGTTCCCGGGACCTCACCATTTCCTGCAATGCACCCAGTTGAAATTGAAGTTGCTGAACGGTCTCTCGTAGGACGCTTGGGATGATCTGATTTTCAGGTCCAGCCGGAATTGGCTCTGGACGCCCGTACGTTGCGTAGCGAGGTCGGCTTGTTGCTACATGCTCGATCACATGGTGTTGTCCGTCCCCCGACCGGATCATTCCTACCGAATGCATCACCATCCTGAGCTGGCGAATCTCTTCTACCCTCTGACGGAGCTGCTGTTCCGTCTCAGCGAGTCTTCTCCTCAGCTCAGCGATCTCAGCTAGTTCTCCTCTCGTACGGACTCTATAGGTGTAAACCATCGTATCTAAAAAAAGAAAAAAAAAGAAAGAAAAGAAAATCCGGTATAAGCGCTGGCGATTATTACCGAAACCTACATCGGCTCGCTGGGAAAAAAAAATGCCGTCCCATAAAAAAAATGCTCACGTAGAGTAATATGCACAAATAATACCTATTATGCAACTACATGAGGTGCTTAGGTTATAGTCTAGGCCAATCCACCTAATTCTCTATAACAACCTGGCTCTGATCTGTCACACCCCGCCAAGGCGGAAACGCGAGGCGTAACGGAGAGGATCGTCATAACACATTGTTAAGTTAATAGAGAAATTTCTAAATGCAATAATCCAACGTGTCACGACATTCCCCGACACAAGAGGGGACTTGTGCCGCATTAGGTCGATATTCACGGCAAACATAGTCAGGAAAACTAAACACAAATAGTAAAACCCACAACCCGGGTCAAGTTCACGGGACAACATGTCCAAATAATCAAAAGTAGCATAGGTCCAAATATTTAATCCCAAAGTAAATGTGTTTAATTGTGCAAGCACTTGATAAGTCCAGCTAAGGTCCACCTACTAGACACCTAACTTCCTCAAGCATTGTTATTCGCATTACCTGAAAATAGACACTCGAAAACGTCAACATAATGTTGGTGAGCTCGTAGGTTTAAGAAAATAGTATAGTTGCCGTGTAAAGTGTTTAAGTAGGACAATGTGTGCACGTATAGCATGTAAAGCGTGTAGACGTTGTACCAACAACCAATCCACCAGGTTCAATAGGAATCAATAGGAATCAATCATAGTTATCCAAGCAGTTATTATCGCATACTCAGCTGGAGCATAAACCGTTGGCTCATAGGAATATAGAAATCAATAGTCATCAACCAACAACAAGTGTTCTATGCATATACGTCACGTAAGTTGTCCAAAAGAAATAAGAAATAGTTATCACGGCATAAAAGTTTAAAAGATAGTTTGAGTGTCATTTTCCCCCGAAAAATATAATAAAAAGGGGCCACGAGTACTCACCTTAGTCTCAAATGGAATTAACCTTGCAAAGAACGGGTACAGGATCTACAACAAGTATAATGCACATAAGTCTCATGCTTAAGTGTTTAAACTTTCTAATGTAGCCTAAAGACATGTGAAGTGATCCTATATGATCCTATGCCACGTGCACGTTACTGATTTTAATAAACTGACTTTAAACAATTTTAAAACAACACAAACGACCAAAATAAAATCCCAGAATTTAAATACAGAAAGTTTAATGCCTTGACCAATTTCTGGAATTTTTCCAAAATTTAATAACTCGGGTTTAGGGTTTAGGGTTTAGGGTTTAGGGTATTTTAAAAAAATTTCGAGAACTCAACACTGACAGAAAACTAACTGCACCAGCGCAACAAAAAGTTTGAATTTTATAAAAATATTAAACGATAACCAAAAACTATGAAATTTTTCCAGAAAACCCTAAACTCATCGAAATAGCTACTGAAAAAATTTCAATCGAAAATTCGAAGGCTTGATCCGATTTAAAAATCGAAACTTTTGACCCTAAATCCACCGAATATACTGTCAGTTTGCGCACCTAAACGGTAAAATCCATTTGACCGACCAAACTACCTTCAAAATTTACAAACCTTAGTTTTTATAAAACTATACTCGAAGCTCTACGTTATAGACCCAAAAACCGACGAAAAATACCAGAAATTGATTCGGTTATAGCTTACCAAACAAGCCCTAATTCTGTTCTAGAAACTGTTTTCAAAAAAACTTCATCTTTTCAATAAAAATCATAACTTTAATCCATAAAAGTCTCAATCCTTCTCATATAAACGTTTTTGAACATCCTAGATGGATTATAGACATGCTTTTTTTCATGATTTCAGATCAAGAGTGGACTAGAACAGAATGAAAGGCACAAGATACATGAATACATGTGTTTACCTTGAATCCCAAGATGAAGAACTATAGAAAAAAATGAAGCTTTATGCCCTCTTGATGCCAAAATCGACAAAGGAGAATGGGAATGATGAAGTCGACGTGAAGGAGTCCTGGAAGTGAGGAATCGGCAATGAGGGGAGAGAGAGAGCCGATTTGTGAGATAAATAGGATTAGGGTTTGATTAGGTTTATATATAGATGGGATAAGGATTAGGATTTTAGTTTAAATTTCAAATACCAATTAATCTAATCTAAGATTTTTTTTTTAAAAACTTATCTATAGGTATACATATATATAATTCCGAAAATTTTAAAATAATTATAGATATATATTATCATTATTATTAAAACAATATAAGTTGGCAAAAATGTGGCTTTCTAGTGAAATTATTTAAGAGGATATCTAACTAAACCTTAATACAACATAGACTAAACCTAATTCCTATGATAATTCTAAACCACTATTATTCTATAATGCTAAAATTATCCTAACATATATATATACAAGTAGAAGTTTAAAGTTCAATACGTAAGATTTAGAACCAACCGAAAATTTTGGTGACGGATGTCACACGGGTTCAAACCATAGCGGGAAAGGGTATGAAAGGTTTTGCGATAATCAGGAGTCCCCGCCAGAATTCATACTGTCTTAGGTGGTGCGATCTATTTTGGTGATAATCGTGAGTCCCGGCCCAAAATGCACTAGAGTAGAGTTAAACATACTAGATTTTGTCTAAGTGCTCTACGAGGTTCTAGGAGTCGTATCAGATAGGTACGATTGGTACAGGGTGTTACCTACCAGAAATAGCATGACTTGGCGGGAAGTGCCCAAACCTTGCGTCGAGTGTGTGAAATATGGATCCTAGGGCTAATACTTATCATTTAAGGATTTTTATCGATTTGTATTAGCAAAGTCTATTGTATGTTACTAATTGAACTACATGATTGAGATTATAGATGGCAAACACATCCAACACTAATAACCTCTTACTCCATTCTATCCT
The DNA here is from genome assembly GCA_947179395.2 of Pulicaria dysenterica. Classification (NCBI taxonomy): domain Eukaryota; kingdom Viridiplantae; phylum Streptophyta; class Magnoliopsida; order Asterales; family Asteraceae; genus Pulicaria; species Pulicaria dysenterica. The sequence goes on along the minus strand of OX359294.1, from coordinate 26,602,322 downwards.
TGAGAAGGATAAGCTCGCCGGACCTAACTTTGTCAACTAGGAGTGCAATCTTCGGATCGTGATCAAACATGGGAGAAAGTGGTATGTCCTCGAGGAGCCGGTGGGAAATGCCCCAGCCAATAGTGTATAAGCATGATGGAAGCATCGGCTTATGATATGATCCGCTAGTTGAGGGATATGTTTTAGGAGCAGGTTCGTACAGGACGGTACGATATCACGAGGGCTCTTAACACTTACAAGATGGCTAAGGGTACTTCGTTTAGTACCCATGTCATGAAACTGAAAGGGTACATGGACCACCTAGAAAGGCTTGGACACCCAATACCGTTGCAGCTGGCAACAGATATGATGCTTAACTCGTTGTCTGATGACTATAAGCCCTTCATAGTCAACTACAACATGAACAACATGGAGAAATCCATAGCTGAGTTTCATTTGATGCTCAAGATAGTTAAGTCTAATATGGGTACTATGTCGAAAGATATTCTCATGGTAGATAAGGGTAATAGTAATAAGAGGAAGGGGCGCAGTGGCAGGGGCAAGGGTAAAACCAAGCCAGGACCATCTGCACCCAGGGCCAAGGTAAATGGCAATGGCTAGGGCAAGAGATTTAAACCGAACAAAGCAAAGTCCGAGAATTGGTGCTTTAAGTATAGTGAGATTGTCCAATACAAGGTCAACTGCCCGAAGCGTCACGAAGGTGGTGTTTAGTCTAACACCACAAATAACTTCGGTGACTAACTTCAGTATTTGCTTTCAAGTATTGTTTGACATTTGCAATCGTTTATTGCAATATGTCAATGAAAGCGAAAGGTGCCAAGAATGCAAGGATCCCACGTGAAGAAACAAGGATATTAATAATTCATAGTTGCAAATATTTTTCTATTTCAAAGCAGTTTTTAAAATATTAATGAATTATTTAGTGACATATACTTGCACGTGGTTCGTGATTATATCTAGTCAAGTTTGACTAGAGGTTAACTAACAAGTCAAAGTTTTTGACTTATTAGTGGTTGATCCTATGCATTAATTATTGTCATTGAGGTATATTAATATTAATTGCTCGACTAAACTTATGGAATTACTTGAATCAACACCGTTGGTGTTGTTGATTAGAAGGTTTATCTAATCGAGTAATTATAAATATTTATGAAAACAAGTTCAAGGTTTGAACTAGTATTAAACACTTGAAATAATAGTTATTATTTCTGGTAATGTGTTTAAGGATAAAACATTGGTGAGCATGATTATAATGGCTATTATAATCAAGGGTACTCACATGTTTAAAATAAGAATCCCTACAAGTGTGTTATACTTGTAGTCATGTAAAGTTTCGAGAAACCAATTTCCGTAATAGGAAATAGTGGGTATGTGGAAAACCCAAGTCTAAGGTTTCGTCGATTTTAAGATTCTTATTCAAAATCTAAGTTTTTAGATTTATACTTAAAATCAGTTTTTTGACTTTTGTGTCAAGTTTGACCAAGTCAATAAGATATTTTAAGTAATGCTATGTTTTCATAATAGTCAGTGGGAGCAATTGACCTACGAAAAGGTATTTATCAAGTTTTGATAAATTGAAATATATATGAATATATATTTGCGTAGAAGCTAATAAGTGTTTTTTATAAACACGGTCATTATTAGCTTGTTGAATTTCAAGAACGTATATAATTTTAATGACGGGTTTTTGAGGATTCAAAGTGGTCCAGGTGTTAGGACTAGTCCGAGGATGTCATAATTATATATTGAAATTCGATGTCAAATATTAATATATATATAAAAATTAAGTGTTGAAAATAATAAACAATATATTAGATAAGTGTTTATACACTAAGTATCTAATTTTGTTTGCGGGTTAGTGTAATCAAAAGGTTTATTATTTTAGTCTATTTGTTGGAATAGAAAAGTTTTATACATCTACAATGTAACTAGATATAGTTTAAGGATAATTTTATATATTCAGGAACAAGGAGTTAATCCATTTCTCCAAGTTCGGGGAATATGATAAAATTGAAAAGACTAGACTTGTTTTCAAGGTTTGCAGAAAACAAATCATCTAGCAAAATGAGTGGGATCACTAGTTAGTGCATACTTGTTTTTAGTTCATACTAATGTTGTGGTTTCAAGAAGTGATCCGTGATAAGTCCACTTGAACCAACATAGTAACGCAAATAGACGTGGTGAATTGAGACGATTGACTAATATTAATTTTGTACTATATTCCAGAGGGTGAATATGGAGAGTACATTATTAATCCCATTACTCTTCACATATTTTGTATGTTTTGGTAATATCCGTGAATAAAAGTTTTAATTCAAAATCTTGTCCGTGATTACCTTATCTTGGTGGGAACCTCTATTAGGGAGGTAATTACGTCATTGTAGTCCTTGGTGGAGATTCATAGTGATTGAAGATAGCTACCAGGAGTGTAGGCCAAGGATGTACAGGTATTCACAAGGGTGTGAATACTGGATAGTGACATCGTGAAGATAGCTACCAGGAGTGTAGGCCAAATGCAAGTATGCGAGAGGCATTCTGCACCTCGTTTTTAGTAGAGATGTTTCTGGGCCCCTAGACTGATCTAGACTGTAGAAGTGCATAGCCATGCCCAAACGAACTGATTTGTTCTTTGTCGTTTATCACATCAGTCGAAATCGGATAGTCGAAAAAAATTTATGACTGCTAAGAATTGACTCACACCATGCTCACACTCACAATCGAAACATCGTGATGCAGAGGGAAAAGCCTAAAGTATATCCAATCATAAGACAGGTAGTTCTTATGAAGTTTTATTATAAAACAGTTAGTTTCTATAAATTATAAAACAGTTTGTTTTATAAGGATTTATTATCACTCCTGGGTATAAGAGTTCTTATCGATTGGTTAACCTAAGGACTTGTGTAGAGGTATCCTTAGGCCAGTGTCATCAAGGTACCCTGGTTGACGGTGAGCACAAGTGGGAGTCTGATAGGATTTGTGTGCATAACCGTCGAACCCTGATGCCACGTCCAATGCCATGAGACACTCAAGGGTCACACCTGTGAGGGCATGTAATCCGAGAAGATATGCAACCACAAGTGAGAGAACAGTTTAATAACAGTTAGTTATAAACCAGTGTTGGTAAGTTATGGTTTTAACTTACGGAGAGAATAAATTACCAAGTTAATTAATTAACAGGTAAATATATATTTATTAGTTAGTAAATATATATTGTTAATTAATTATATTCAAGATTAATAATTTAAGTTTAAATTATTTATTTTGGATAAGGATTAATAATAAAAAGAAAATAGAAAAAAGAATAAAATATATATTATATATATCTTAACATATATGGCCGACGCCATATATGTAAGATATATATATATATATATATATATATATAATTTAGTTTTTCTATTATTATTATTAATAACTTGGTGATTAAGATATCCCAATTCAAAATAAGAAACCTTTTAAATGTTTTCTAATATGATCCTAATTCCTATTCTTATGAATAGGATATCGTATGGAAAATTTAGGGTTAATAATTCTTAGAAAAGAATGATGAAAAACTCTCTCCTCTTCTCTCTCTCATGGCCTTCGGCCTAATACACCAAGAACAAACCGGGATCGGTTTTTGTCGAGATCAAGATATGGTTCGTGATTATAATGTTGGTTGCAAGATCCTTTCTAGCGGGTACTCGTCTTGCCTCATCACGGGTGGATTAATACTTGAGCAACCCTAGGTAAGTAAAGGTATGAACATCATCTTCATCCTCTTGTTCTTGATTGTCGAAACATATATTTATATATATATATATATATATATATATATATATATATATATATATATATATATATATATATATATATACTTTGTGATAAACAAAGATTCTATCCGTTTAGGGTTTTTGGGTTGTTTATTATTCAATTTCCGCTTTATGAATAATAACTGTTTTTATCCTTGAGTCGGTTCAAACCAGTTTGAGTTTGAATCAGTATAACACATAGGAGGTGCTACAAAACCTATCAGTCCCTACCCACAATAGCGCTATCCACAATACTATAGGGTCATATTGATTTAATGGTAGTGTACCAATTGTTTTGACGGGACTTACACTGCTTTGAACTTAGGCATTGCATAACATGTACATATCAAGTTCTTTTTCAACATCAAATCGAGTATTTCGTAGGACAACATGCAAATATTTAATATTCATGCTTTTCTAGCCAAAAACATAGTAAAAATACTAAAAAAGGGGGCTATGAAACTCACCGGTAAGTTTGTGTACGCTTGTAATATGTCATTGATCCTACCAAAGCTTCCTACCTAATACAAGAAATATATATCTATTAGACCTAATATTATTTATTTGTAAGTAATATTTATTTATTATTAGTAATAATCAACTAAACTCTTAAAGGTTTTCCTAATTATTTCAAACATAAGACTTACTGAAATTTATAAAATTTTAAATCAAATTTGAAAATTACAAATCTGTATTCTACAAATCAAATCAAGGTTTAATATTTTTATATAACCTTAATGCATGTTTCTAGAATATTTAGTAAAAATATAGGAACTTATAAACTATATTTATTATTTTTTTTACTAATTAAAAGTAGATAAGAAGGTTATTGTTCAGTATCTATATTACACACTGTTACAAATATGGCTATTTAAGGCTCATACGACTTTTTTTTAAGTGATTCAAAAGGGAAAATATAAAAAACTCAAATCTACAACTTTTAAAAAAAACTAGACATATTTTGATCCAAGAATGGCCAAGTTATGCATGTTTAAAGTACATCTTGATAATCTGTCAGATTTCCAGATTCAACACATGTAACTTATAAAATACGTTTGAAGGATTAAATATCCATAAAAACTTATGAGATCAGATTTAAATGAAAACTAACACTTCAAACTAAGTTTAGCAAAAAGATTCAAATGATTTTGATATCTACAACTCCAGATAAAACAAAAACAAGTGAAGAGTTCAAAACAGAATGCATCAGATTGTTTGATCTTAGGTTTTTGGGTGTTTAAACACCATTTTCTTTTGATTTTGAGTCATCAACACCATGATAACTCATTATTTCAGATCAAACAACCTTTATTAACATAAAAATAGAAAAATCATGTGTTTCTTACTTTAATGGTAGGATGATAACACATGCATAATCAAAAGTTCTCATTTTCTTGAGTTTTTAGTTGTATGGATCATGGATTATCACCATTTTTGGACATTTTCATGTCTTTGGTGTATAATCTACCATCTAAATAGATGATTACTCATGCATTCATATTTTTCTCAAGAAAATTGAAGAAAATCAAAGAAAACTTAAGAATACTTGAAGAAATGAAGAAGAAGTGAAGGATTTTGATACATAAACACTAACCCAAGCTTTTGCCACTTTGATCTATGTGTAGATCTTTCAAAAACCTAAGTTTTTGGTATGTCAAAGGTTGATTTCGTGGGTATTGTTCTTGAGATAAAGAGATAAAGTTGAAGAAGAGAGAAGTGTGTGTGTAAAGGTGAAAAAGATGAGGGTTGGAGTGTTTAAATAGGCAAAGGGAGTTGAAATGCATGGATGGTGATTGGGTTGTTTGGGTGGCTGATTTTTGGGGAAGAGTGAGGGTGGGTGACATTAATTTTTTTCAAATATTATATATATATATATATATATATATATATATATATATATATATATATATATATATATATATATTTACATAATTTATAAAAAGTATAATGCAAAAATAAGCTTTTTAAATTAAGATAAAAGACTTAAATCATAAAAATTATATAAGTTTTTACAAATTAAGAAAATAACTCAAACTAACATAAAAATATATAATATAGATCATATCTAATGTAAAATCAATTAAATATTAAATTGCTCAAACAATTCGCGAGTCGGTCTAACGATTTATTAAGTTTTAAGGGTTTAAACTTCTAACCGGGAATTCTACTTAACATAAGAGTTTTATTACAAAATTTTACCATAACTAAACTTATAACCTAATTTATATATTCTAAACATACTTATTCATTACTGATCTAAAGGCTTAGATGACGGTTGTCACACTACTCTCGGGGAATTGTAAACCATTTTTTACAAATCTTTGCATTTTATTATTTTGTCAGAAAATAATCTACCATGCGATTCATAAACATCCATACAAAATAATAAATAATAAAACACAACCACGCATACATGTAATAGTTTAGTAAGATGCCCAAAATCCTATGCGTTGTTCCCGTGAGTCAAGCAAGGAAAACAAGGTCAACTAGGAAATCCAAGATCCAAAGTACCCAGTGGGGTGTGCTCCTACTGAATCCGGCATCTCCATTATTATCCGAGACTTCATATTGCCAAGACGTCATCGCCATGACTCCGGATGGTGTGTTACAATAAAAAAATTAAACTTCTATACTATTGTACAAATACATAGAAAAATAAAATGGCGCACAGGACACATTCCTATGCTACTATACAAGTACAAAGAATAAAAAAAGGCAAGCCACACCAAATAATAATTAAATTACAACAATACGGCACGCAGGCCACCAAAACCAAAACCATAAGACACAAAACACCTCAACACATAGGTCTAAAGGGCATATCATGTTACCGAACAAACAAAGAAAGTGAAACCAAGATAAATACATGGTGTGTCACACAAGACCATGTCAAACATATATTTTGATCACGATTGTCACAAATCACTCAAGGCACAAAAACAATCCTAGTACATATGCATTAGTGATTCTAAGACCAAGTTTAAGTTTATATATCAGATATACTCCTATGCGTATATGTTTTTATGCACTTCATAGCAAGACATAGAAAACATATAAATATAGGAACCAAAATATAGTGGGATTACACTCAGATCCAAAACTGATTCAAAATGGTCAAAACTAGATTTTGTAAACAAAAATAAGTTGTTTTTAAAAATATCCACAAACTAGTGAAGAAAAGCATGGGCACGGGCGTGCCGTATGAAGGGTACGGGCGTGCTCATCAGTGTGCCACCGGAAATAGTTTCGAATTTTGAAAACCAAATCCTGCTCGGTATGACCCGTACCTCAAGAGACACCGGTGTACCCTAAACAACGTTACGCCCGTGCCTCGGGAGGTCCGGTTGTGCCCGTTTCCAGTATACAAAATCAAAAGTTAAAACATTCTTCTGATATGCCCCGTGACTCCACAGGCATGGTCATACCCGGCCGCCGGCACGCGCCATGCGTCAAGAGGTACGATGGTGCCTGGTCACCGAAAAACCATTTTTCGATAGAATTTCCAGTTTTCAGACCATATATGCAAAGTCATGTTAGAGATGGCTTTGATACCACTGTTGGGTATCGGTAAGAAAGCGACGAAAGTAATAAACGTCTAAAACAATTTTTGTAAAATCAATGCCAACCAATACTCATCGTAATCGACTATACTCTAAACATGAACAATGCAACTAATAATGAAAAGATAAATAGAAGAAAGTATACCATACAAGATGCTTCTCTTTTCTCCTTGATGTTGTAGTGTAGGATGTAAGATCACAAACTAGTAATCCTCTACCGGGATACACACCAACAACCTTTGATCCCCCACTTTCTAGAGAACTAGGACGCCGCCTAGAGCAATAACAAGAGCCTACACCAATCAACTAACTCATGTCAGAGGCTCCATGAAGGTAGTGTGATGCGGATCACCTCCAATATTTGTACCTCCGACAAATATCTATAAACACTTGGACACAAAACTTGTGTTGTTATTCTTTACACGAATAAACTATCAAGTATTTATAATAGCGTTAGTAAGTCACTAATGTGGCTCCCACCGCATCAAGCAGCTACGGAGTAATTTAGATATAATGAGACTTGTATATCAGGGATAAATAAATATGCTAAAAATGGAGAATATTAAAATGATTATACTAAACCTCCTATTTCCATCACGCAGAAATGTTTAATACATAATCATAGATTTTAAATTCAATCCATACATTTAATCAATTACTGAAACTCGCTGCTTGGTTCTATGTACAGAATTCCAATAGAACTAGCATGTCTCTCATGCTTATCTCTAACAAGAGCTTTAGTCAACGGATAAGCTAAGTTGTCATCTTTTGGTATCTTGCATATCCTCACATCTCCCCTTCCGATAATCTATCGGATGATGTGATACTTTCTAAGTATTTGTCTGGTCCACAGGTGATGTCTTGTTTCTTTTGCTTGAATCAGTCTACAGATACTGGCAAGAACTCTAAGATCCGAGATAAAATTCCTCAGTCAAATCGCTTCCTTTGCTGTATCATTTGGCACAATGTAGTCAGCCTCTATAGTTGAATCTGCTATCGTATCTTGATTCGGCTTTTCCAAGATATAAATCCTCCGTTTAAGTTAAAGACAAACCCTGAATGTGACTTAAAGTCATCTTTGTCTGTCTGGAAGCTCGCATCTATGTAACCGGTTATAATGATTTCATCCGAGCTTCCCCCAAAGACCGAGAACATCTCCTTTGTCCTTCTCAAATACTTGAGAATGTTCTTGACAGCCACCTAATGGACCTCACCTGGATTTTGCTTATATCTACTCTTTAGGCTTATGGAGTAAGCAACATCGGACCTAGTAACAACATGGCATACATAATCGATCCTACTTCCGAAGCATAAGAAACAGATTTCATCCTATTCTGGAAAGGTTGAACACTGAGCCTTGCTCAATACCAGATCTCATCGGGATGAATCCTTTCTTGGATCCATGCATCTTAAATCATGTTAACACTTTATCAATGTATGCACTTTGACTAAGTCCGATCAGCCGCCTAGATTTATCTCTATAGAACCTTATACCAAGTATATATGCGGCTTCTCCCAGGTCCTTCATCTGAAAATACTTACCTAACCAGGATTTTACTCCTCATAATGATGGTATGTCATTTCCTATGAGCAGTATGTCATCTACATATAGAACCAGGTTTATTGCTATGCTCCCACTAAACTTTGTGTAAACACAGGACTCGAACTCGCTTTTTCTAAAACCAAACTCTTTGATGCGCTCATCAAAGTGCAAGTTCCAGTTTCTAGATGCTTGTTTTTAATCCATAAATGGATTTTAGTAACTTTCATACTTTATTCGGATTTTGGAACCCTTAAAACAGTCCGGTTGTGCCATATACACATCCTCCGTTAGTTTCCCGTTAAGGAAAGCGGTTTTGACATCCATTTGCCGTATCTCATAACTAAATGCAGAAATTGTCATAAGAATTATAATAAACTTAAGCATAGCTACTGGCGAGAAGGTTTCATCATAATTAATACCATGAGTTTTAGTGAAACCTTTCCCAACAAGCCTTGCTTTAAAGTATGTCTTCTTCTTGAAGACCCACTTGCAACCAACAACTTTACTATGTTGTGGCAAGTCTACTAACTCCCAAACTTGGTTGTCATACATGGATTGCATCTCTGCTTTCATGGCATGAAGCCATTTGTCAGACTCACTACCTAACACAACGTCCTTGTAGGATGTGGGTTCATGAAGATCCCCTACTTCCTGAGCAATTAGAAATCCAAGATATCTATTTGGATTAGTCCGAATCCTATTCGACCAGCGAAGGTCTTGTGTTTCCACTTCTTCCTCAACCACAAACTCGGGTTGGGATTTAACAACTCTTTGTTGAATTATAGGTTCTACAAAGGGCGGAGGTATATCTTCTTCTTCTTCAATTTCTTGAAGATCTATTATATTTCTGGTTGTTCATGAACTTAGAAACTTATCTTCCAGAAAACTCCCCAACCGAGCAACAAAGTCTTTGTTCTAATTAGGATTATAGAAATAGTTTCCTAAGGTTTCCTTTGGATAACCTACGAAGATACATTTATCTGATTTGGGTTTGAGTTTATCTGAGAACGGTCGTTTAACGAACGCCTCACAACTTCAAATCTTTATGAAAGACAATTTGGGCTTTTCCCCGTCCATAACTCGAACGGTGTCTTTCCATCCTCCACGGATTTTGTCAGAACTCGGTTCAACATAAAAGCATAAGTCTCGAGTGCGTGTCCTCAGAACAAAATTGGTAAACTGGTTTGATTAATCATAGCCCAAACCATGTCAAGCAGAGTTCTATTCCTCCTTTCTCATACACCATTCCATTGTGGTTACGTATGTCTGAGTTGTGAAACAATTCCACACTCTTTTTGATGATCATCAAACTCCTGACTCAGATATTCACCACCCCTGTCAGACCGAAACAACTTTATCTTCTTGTCAAGCTCGTTCTGTACTTCATTCTGAAATTGTTTGAAGAAATCAAAACATTTAGAATTGTTTCTCCTAAGTTACACATAACCATACCTACTGAAGTCATTAGTAAAGGTAATGAAGTACCGGTATCATCCTCTGGCTTCCGGACTTACAGAACCACACACATTTGTGTGTATTATTCCTAGCAGTTCCTTGGACCTTTCATTCAAACTGTCGAAAGGTTTCGTTGTCATCTTTCCAGACAAACAATATTCGGAATTGTCAATTGTCTCAAGATCAAATTACCCTAAAACTCCATCATAATGAAGTTTCTCTATTCGTTTCTTGTTAATATATCCAAGCCGACAATGCCAAAGGTAAGTCTGGTTCAAAGTATCCTTTGACCTTTTACATATATGATAGATTTCTTTGTCATCTTATAGATTTATTGTATATAGACCATTTTGTGAATTTGCTTTAAAATAAAATAAATCATTCTTAAAGTACAAAATTGTCTTTCCTACTGACTGATAGGTAAAACCACTATCTATTAATAAATCATACGAGATTACATTTTTTATTAGTCTAGGAACCTAAAAACAATCTTCTAGTTCTATGATTAATCCTAAAGGTAGCCTGATATGTCCCTACAGCTTCAGCACCAATGATAGAGCCTTCGCTAACCCGTAGGTCCATGCCCCCTTCCTTAGTTTCCTATTCCTTTTGAATCCCTACAAGTGATTGCTAATGTGATGACCACATCAATCCAGTCAAGTAGGTGATCGCAAATCAATGGTTGAACCAGTCATCATAAAGATAGTTGACTCATTGGTTGAACCAACGTGCAACAAATCAATGTCAAGTAGGTGCTCGCAAATATCCTTGCTACCACAAACTGGGCAACAACTGTCTAATACTTCATCAATCCAGTCATCATCCTCCATTGATTCAACTACTGTTGTATCAAAAATATTAAGGTGCATTTCGTTACCCATACACATTAGAAACTCGTGTATACCAACGATAGTCGATTCTTGTCCTCTGATCTCATGTACTACATTTGTCTAATAGTAATCTGTCAGAGTCCCGACCAAAAGCATCACAAGTTCTTGTCCACTGACTTGTGACCTCATAAGCATTAAGCAATCAAATAACCTTCTCATATCAATGAGATGATCGCTCTGTGACTGGTCTTCTTACCTTTTTTGTTAAAGAATATCTTCATCAGCAGAAAACGTTCATAGCATTCACTGCTTTTGAATTGCTCCTCTAAGTCCTGCATGACGTCAAAAGTTGATTTACTTCTGAGTTCCTCCAAAAACTCAGATTCTATGGGGAGTATCAATTGACATGACATCAGATTCATCAGATAGATACTTATAATATGTATCATACTCTCTATACTAAGAAAAATAATCAAGACACGCTAGAGTTGGCATGTCAACTGTGTACAACTTTCCGTGTGCCCTTAGGATATTCCTAAAGTGCAACCTCCAAACTGAAAAGTTTGGTCCTGAAAACTTCCACTTTCCCATGATGAGACTAAGAGACTCCTCAGGTGAATAAAACGGAATAATATATAAATACGACATCTACAGAAAAAGCATATAAAAAATAATTCAGTAAATAATTCGTCTAAAATAAATAATAACCCCTTAAATAAATTTATTTTGGAATAGGATCCATATTTCACATGTGTTGGTGCACGGTTTGGGCACAATAACACCTACCCCGTGCTATTTCTCATGGGTATAAACCATAACGATCGTATTTAACCCAAAACACAACTCATATATCTTTTGGACATCGAATGAAACATAATTCGTACATATTTAGTCCTCCTAAGTGCACTTTGGGCCCGTCACATCAGGGAATCACCAAAATAGACCTCACCACCTAAGATAGGGTGAACTCTGGCCAGTCACATCAAGAAATCGCAAATTCTTTCACCCCCGTCCCACATTGGTTTGAACCCAGGTGTGCACGGTTTGAGCACGAAAACACACCATAGGTACCGGTAGCAGGAATGTGTACCATTAGATGGGTAGCACTACTGGTATAAGATTTTTAAAAGGGTTTATGTGTTTCAATAAGTTTTTCAGATTTCTGTTTTACAAAACTTGTAAAACTATAATCCTTTTAAGTGAAAACAAACTATTTTATCTTAAAAATATATATATATATATATGTGTGTGGTTTTTAACCACAAGCGTGCATAATCTAAATAGTTAAAAAAACAACCACACAATTAATAATAATAACAATAAGCCAAAACATAACGCCTTTGACCATCACTGGTACTTGATTAATTAGTAAGTACCCTTGTGGTCAAAACCCTAAGTGGATCACACACAGCATTCTCATTTCCTTTGTCCTGCTCCTTGTCTCGCTTGATCGTCTCCAGAATAATTACATTTACAAATATCAAACTAACTTATACAATATTGATAAATCTAGTCCCCTGTTTAAAAAATCAATGATGGTCAAAGGCGTTATGTTTTGGCACGCATGCCTCCCCACACAAGATAAATAATAAATGTAATCAACGACAACAAGGAAAAATTTAGCGACACAAAGTGATCCACTAGATCTAAAATGTGTTGGCTTAATAATAAATAATAATAATCCAATCACGACACAATATGATATTAATTAAATATAGCACGCAACTTGATCATACACCGTGTATATATATATATATATATATATATATACTGGGGATGATTCAAAACTTGAATCGGATAAAACCTAACACCAAAACCTAACTGATTTTGTGTTAATCCAAAAAACATAGTCCGGGCCTCAAAACTTGGCCTAAACTGGGACTTTTTCAAATTATCACAAACTGGACAAAATTGCAAAAAACCACTTAAGGTTAAGGTCTCCATGACCATAAACAATAAAAAAAAAAACTAGAAACTATTTTTGATCAAAAGTTTAAAACTTTAAACTTTCATCAATCAAAGTTTCTCACAATTATATATATATATATATATATATATATATATATATATATATATATATATATATATATATATATATATATATATATATAAGACAGATAAAACTGAAAACCTTATTTTGAAGATAAATCAATAACTATGATTTTTGGCCAAAGCAAAGTTTCACATAAACTGGAAACTTTATTTGGTAAGTGATCAAAACTTGATCTAAACCAAAATACAAGTTTCACACAATTATATATAATAAAGTAGATAAACCGGAAACTTTATTTGGTAAAAGATCAGAACTTTATTAAACCAAAATTCAAGTTTCACACAATTATATATAATAAAGTAGATAAACTGGAAACTTTATTTAGTAAAAGATCAGAACTTGATCTAAATAAAAAGTTTCACACAATTATATATAATAAATAGTATGATTAAAAAACTTGTCCCTTATTGAGCCTATAAGAGGTATGATACAACTGTTGGGATTTACAGGGTACAATATGCACAGCGGAAATAAAACTAAATCCCAAGCCCAAGGATCACAACTGGATCAACTAGTCCTTGAATTTTGACAAATCTTTTCTTTTGAAAGTCTAACTAAATGCTTGACTGAGTACACCACAAATGGATATTTCACGTCAGTTTTTAGCACAAAGTTACTATTTTTCTTTGCCTTTGAAAAGAATTTGTTGTTGTTTTTGTTGTTCAAGAAGTTGGTATTTTGGTGTTTAAACGAATGATATTGATTATCAGCATGATTAACCTTTCCAGAATGATGGTGTCTATGCATTCTTCTTTGTGATACGACATTAGACGAAAAACCATCATTTATGACATTCTTCATTTGAAATTCGGATGTTTTTGGTTTAGTTTGTGAAGATGTCCTCTTTTCAGTCCAGAATGATCTTATCTTTGCAAACTTGTCAGCTAATTTTTTTTTGGAATCCAAGCTTGTTTAGGTTTTGGTAAAGTATCATGTGTACTTACTGAAAATCCAGAATCAGTATTACTTGAATGAGATTCATTATGTTGATTTCTGAATTCAGTTGGTTGTTGTAGTTGAGAAGAAGAAGTTGCTTTGAAAGTAGAAGTATCAGTGAAATCGTCATCTGATGTTCTATTTTCAGCATCTGCAACAGAGAAATAAGAATCAGTATCGCTACTTAAAAGTGTTTCTGAATCAAAATTAATCTTGACAGCGGAAGTCTTTGTAGACTCAGAAGCTTTTTCAGCAAGCAGCCTAGCCATCTTGAGTTTAGCCAAAAACTGAATTTTCTCTTTCTCCACCCTATTTCTCCCTTCTTCAATAATGTGTTCAAGTTGTGATATTTTCTTCACAAACTTATTTGTTTCTTCTTCAAACCTTTTTCTTTCATTTTCTAGATTCATTTCAAGTTCTATGATTTTCGATTCATAAACTGAATCGGGAATGCTTGGCTGAGAAGACACACGTAGCTGTTGTTCAAGTCTCTCGATCTTGTCATACAACTCAGCTTTTTCAACAAGTAGCTGTTGCTCAAGATTTGTGATTTTGTTTAGCAATACAGCCTTTTTTGTGCAATAATCATTCATCATCTTATTATCATTCTTTAAAATTTTCTCTAAATCTTGAAGTCTTACAGAGATGTCAGACAAATGCTCTTTGAGCCTAGCATTGTCTTTGTGCAAATCATTTGCTCTTTTCTTCTATGTTTTAAGATCTGCTTCTTTCTTCCCAATTTCAACTTTGAAATCTTGACATTTTGATCGAGAAGTTGAAATTTCTCACACATTTTAGAAACTTGTTCTTTGAGCTTTTCATTCCCTTCTAACATAATCTCTGTTTTCTTCTTCTGAGAATGTAATTCTTCAGAATTCTGTTTAAGCGTTTTGAGTTTCGTAGTTAAATCAGAATTTTCTTGTGTAAACTCCTTGAGTTTTGCAGTCTGTCTAATCCATCCAAAACAAGCTTTACTATGCAAGGAAAACATACGATCATACAATGCTTCGGTAAATGTCTCCTCTTGTGTAAAACTATATCTTGACGCTCGCCATTTCTTAATTTCTTCCTCAATGATTACTTGTGCAAAAGATCTCATTGGATAATTTATTGTGATACCTGAAAAAAAAATCGTTTAGGAATGATTTGATTTGATCAAAAATTTAATCAACTAAAATGATTGTTAGCAACAATGATTTAGCAATAAGCGCGAGTAAAACTTTGGTGGAAAAAAAATCAACACTTAAATGGTCAAAGAAATTAAATGAGCCACAAATTACTTTTCTTTAAATTTGTCGTCGAGTGTTTTAAATTTTTTTTATGGTTTTTGTTTAGACACCCTAGTCTAGAGTTTAGGTCACTTAATTCAACATGTTGACGGATTATTATTGGTTGGTTGTGTAACTTTTTCAGATAATTTATTTTTTGTATTTTCCAAGTATTCAATACATAAAAAATACAACATTTTCAGATATATTTTATATTTTTATATTTTCCATGCAGATAACAATTTAAATAAAAAAACTAAAAAAAAATCATCATATTCAGATATGCTCTACTTATACAAGTATAAACAAAAGAATAAAATAAAATTTCATCAATTTTCTTCATAGAATAACAAATACATTTATTGAGTTGTCCTCCTAAGGCCAAATTCCGGCCACACAGAGAGTCAAAATGCTTCAACATTAAAATACAACCACTGCATAACTGCTTTGCGAGGAACAAAACAGAATGGGACTCAGATACAGAATCAGTATTACAAAACAAACATGCAGATCGGAATTAAAAACAGTTCGGAAGCAGGTGTTAACACCTTCGATTAGTTTGAACCCACCTTTGAACCCAGATCTGAAACAATCTCGAGAAAAAGAACATAAAAAATGGAGAACATTGAACACCTCAGTTATGAAATCCTCCGGTCACTGACGAACCCAGATCTGAAACTTGTTACAAGAATCCAGATCTAAAAAGATCTTATGTAAAGAAACCAGATCTGCCAGGCTATAGAGACGGTGGATGTAGACGACGGTGGCCGTAGGTAACGGTGGCTGAAGGCGAGGCTATAGGCAACGGTGTCATCTTCCGTCCAAACGAACTCCGGCCACGGTGGCGATGGCTATGGCGACGGGCTGTAGGTTGCGGCGATGGTGGGCATCCGGTGGCTGTAGACGACGGCGGGTTTGGTGTCTCCGGCGAAGTATATTCAAGAGAGAGAGAACCGATTTAAAGGAGAGAGAGATAATAGGAGTAGTGAGAGAGAGAGAATGAAAGTGAGAGAATAGGAGTGGTGATGGGGAAATAGGAAATTGAATTAGTTTGTGGGGAATTTGAATCGGTGGTTTTTATTAAATTTTTTTTAAATTTATTATATGTCTTGAAGTAGTTAAGCTTTAAAAATAGTAATTAATAAGTGATTAATCATTAGAATACAATTATTTATCTAGACTATGGTGTTGTAGAGGTTTTGTAGATTAGGGTGCGTTTTTCAACACCCTTTTTTTAATTGTTGTGGGTTATTGTCATGGCAATTTAATAATTAATTGTTGTGTTTTGAGAATTTATTTTCACTTGACACAATTTATTGAAGTTCAATTCTCGATGTGCTGTCAATAAAGCAGAAATACGGTCTGATCGAGAAAAAAAGAAAAATCAAGTTTGTGTCTCTCGATGAGTATAAATGGACAGCTGTTCTCGGTTGAAATATAAGAAAAACATATTGGAAAAGCATATTGGACAGCTCAAATTCCGGATACCAACCACATACCCACGCGTTTTCTAAGAGTGTGGGGTATGGAAACGAAATTCCTGCGTGGTAGTTCTTAAGGCACACGGAGAAGGGGCGTGAATGTAAAAAAGGTGGGTCCATGCATCCTTTTATGCTATATATATTATTTTGATAATTTTTATTGGTTAATAGGTATTTTGTGGGTCCCAGAATTTTGATGTTGTAGGAAGTGATCACTACGTATGTGAGTGATAGGCTGAGTGATAAATGAAAAAGATGACATGGCAGTGTGATGAAGGGGGACCATTGCAAACACTCTAACCTCGAAATCTGGATACCAACAAAACGGATGTCTAAAAACCGTTGGTCAAAACCAAATTCCGGATAAAATATTCAAAAAACGTGTAATTCCGGATCAAAATTTCAAATACCACAAGTCTCAAAAACCGGATACCAACTAAAGTTCCGGATGATACAAATCCCGGATGCTCAAAATCCGTTAGTCAAAAAACAAATTCCGGATATACTCAAAATCCGGATGAATAAACTCAAAATCTGATGGGTATTCTTAAAATTCCGGATAAACTCAAAATCTGGGTAAACTCAAATTCCGGATATAACCAAAACCTGTTGGTCAACAAACCGGATGATACACAACCGAGGCTCAAATTCCGGATGATACACAACCGAGGCTCAAATTCCGGATAATACACAACCGAGGCTCAAATTCCTGATGATAGACAACCAAGGCTCAAATTTCGGATACCTTCAAATCCAAATAACCAACAAATCCGGATACCTTATCAAAAGCACCCACAAACACCTTTTTCACACACTAACACATCTAAATCAGATCAAACAACTTCAACTTCATCTTCTTCATCATGAATATCTCAAGAACACGAAGAACATGAAGAACACGAAAATTTAAAACTCATCCAAATCAATTTTTATCTTAAGATCTATGCATCTCCACTTCCACAAACACGTTTTATGTACTCCAAACTCGAAAACAAGTATCAAAAATCTCGAATTTGGGCAAAATTCGTCAAGAACATCACGAAAAACCCAGAAAACAAAAATTCGAATATCTATCAAACCGTATGGAGTTTTGACATGAAATTTTTACACAATATTCCTTTCATCTATATGAACAACATATCCAAAAATCATATAAATCGGAGCTCGTATGAATTTTTCATGAGTTTTTAAATTTTCCAGCCCACTTTATCTCGAAAATTTTCAAAATTTCTTCAAAAATTTGATAAAAAATCACTCCAAATCAATCCTAAACTGCTCTGATACCACTTGTTTGTTCCATAGATCTTCATTACATTATTGATACCTGAATCACTTGGGACAAACACACCAATACAACCCCAATGGACCAAACTCTAACTATGGACAATGCAACTAAAAGAAATGAACAAGGAAGAAAGAAATGTACCCTCGTAACGAATTTCTCTTCTTGTTCCTTGTAGATGTTGATGTCGGATGTGAGGACTCAAATGAGAATACCTCTCTCGGTATCCACACCAAGCAATCTTGATTTATGAGCTTCTCTACAAATTGCGCCACATCAGTTTTCATCCTCGGCCACTAATACAGCACTTTAAAATCTTTATAAATTTTAGTGCTTCTAGGATGCAGACAGTCTGGATTTATGAGCTTCTCATAAAATTAACTTCCTGAGTTCTCCGAGCAAGGGCACCCAAATACGAGACTAATAAATTTTTAATCCCCGAGAGTCATCAGTTAGTTCTTCTTTTCTTTCAATCATAATATCTGACTTCGTATTTTCATTCTTTAAAGCTTCCAGTTGTGCAAGTTTCAATTTATCCACTAAGTCAGATACAATCTCAATTCACATGAATCGAACATTTTCATTAACTCCCTTACGACTCAAAGTTTCAAAAGGCATATTTGGTGCATTCCAATTCATCACAGCTTCCACTTTCGTAGGATCAACTTTGACTCTGTCAATACAAATCACATTCCCCAAAAACTGTACCTCTTGTAACCAGAATTCATATTTAGAAAATTTGGCATAAAGTTGATCTCGTTTCAGAGTCTCTAAAACTTGTCTCAGATGAACTTCGTGTTCAGACTCATTCTTAGAG
The DNA here is from genome assembly GCA_947179395.2 of Pulicaria dysenterica. Classification (NCBI taxonomy): domain Eukaryota; kingdom Viridiplantae; phylum Streptophyta; class Magnoliopsida; order Asterales; family Asteraceae; genus Pulicaria; species Pulicaria dysenterica. The sequence goes on along the minus strand of OX359294.1, from coordinate 26,583,306 downwards.
TAAATTAAAATGTCATCAATACATACGATCACAAATTTATCCAAAAATGGTCGACAAACCCCATTCATCAAATCCATAAATATAGATGGTAATAGTTAAACCGAATGGCAAAACTAAAAATCCGTAGTAGCCATACCGAGTACGAAAAGCTGTCTTTGGCACGTCTTCCTCAGAAATACGTACTTGGTGATACCCCGATCTCAAATCAATCTTGGAAAAGTACGAAGCACCCTGTAACTGGACAAATAAATCATCAATCCTCGGCAGAGGATATTTATTCTTAACCCTTCGTTTATTCAGTTCATGATAATCGATGCACATTCGTAAAGAACCATCCTTTTTCTTTACAAACAAGACCGGTGCACCCCACAGAGAGGAACTAGGACCGATAAAACCTCTGTCAAGCAAATCTTGAATCTGTGTCATCATTTCTCTGATCTTAGAGGGCGCTAATCTATAAGGAGACTTAGCAACAGGATGAGATCCAGGAAGCAAGTCGATCTTGTACTCTACTTCTCTTATCTAAGCCAATCCAGGTAATTCCTCGGGAAACACATCCGGGTATTCAATAACAACTCAAATATCAGAAAACATCTACTTCTCCTTCTTAGCATCAATAACATACGCAAGGTAGGATTCACACCCTTTAGCCAGAGATTTTCTAGCCATCATATAAGAAATTATAGGAAAAACAGGTCTAACCCTCTCCTTGCGAGCCACTACGTGTGACCCATGAGGTGAAATGATATCAGTTTTCTATGACATTTAATATTCGCTCTATTCTGGCTCAACCAATCCATACCCAAAATAACATCAAAACCAGATATAGGCATCAATAATAAAGAAACAAGAAAACATGTACCATCAATATCTATTTCAGCCCCAGACACAGCCGTTGTGACAGGAGCTATTACACCATCAGCTACGTGTACGTCTAACAGAGCAGCAATAACTGATGTAGACAATTTCAACTTATCACAAAATGCCATAGAAATAAATGAACGATTGGCTCGAGAATCAAATAATACACGCGCAATATAGAATTTATGAGAAACATACCCGTGATAACATCGTCTATAAACGTAGCATCATCTACTTGTAGGGATTTACAGGGTATAAACATGCACAGCGGAAATAAACATGCAAATACAGTTCCCAGAATCACAACTGGATCAGGTGTGGAAAAAGAACAATAATGATATAAAGCAGATATATTATGAGTATACATGTCCCATAACAGTTTCAAACCTAAAGGATAGAAAAATATACCGTGAGACTACTGAAGGGGGATACACAGCTACTGCACCCTTGAACTGGCTACTAGACCGCCAATACTTTAATACTCGAGAAAAAAACTGTGTCCCGTTGTGTGTGTATTAATCGCCGCCGCCAAACACCCCTAGAGGGCTGCCACCGATCGTAAACCGCCGCGAAGGGTTTTCTCGGCCTTGGGGTTTGTGCCGCTAAACCGCCGGCCGACGCTGCTAGCCGCCGCCATCGATCGCCACTAAAACGCGGGCTGCCGCTTCTGGCTTCCGCCGTCGATGGCCGGTACCACCGTGAGGTGGTGGTGGTGTGGTGGTCCTCGGCCGCCGAAGAGAGAGAGAGAGAGAGAGAGGAGATGGAGAGAGCTTTTGAGTGTTTTTTGTATTAATCATAAACTTATGATTAATTTAGTCCTAGAACCCTAATTTATATTAAATAAATGGGTTAGGGCCTTTAAGCCCCGTCCGGATCATAACTTTGATCCTTTGACAAAAACTCACCCTCTAGTTTGATTAATATTAAATAAGTAACCATTAATTAATATTTCCTTAACCAAACTTATTTATTTAATATCTAGTTGATATTTAATCTCTATGTTTAAATAATAAACATCCATTTATTATTTCTCCGGATAAATATATAACTATTAATTACCACTATACACACAATGTACTATTTCCTGGTTCAATGGTTAGATGTGCAGCTGTGTGACCCTTTAGTGACTCATAGTGTCCATGGATGTGATGACATGTGTACACTATCTCTGCACACAATCTATCAGACTCCCACTTGTGCACGATAGTTACACTTTCTTGTTCATGATGGGTCTAAGGAAGTCCCTAGCAAGACACTTAGGTTACCATGACTATAAGTTCTCTTATGTCCAGAGATTCCGTAATCACCTACTTGGATTACCCGGCTTTTCCTTTCGCATCGCGATATCCCATAATGTGGATTTCAGACATGGAGCACGTGATATATTCTTAAAATCCAAATTATGTTTCTCGACTTCTGATTTCGACTAACTGCAGTTACGGAGTTACCAAATGATGTCCATCATTCTATCTGAGCACGGCCACACATTTCAATTAGTCTCAATCGTCAAGGGGCCCTTGAATATCTCCTCTCTACAAGAGAAGGTTCAAATCCCATCTTGACTACTTGTATTTGAGCACACATCTTCCGCCGCACCCAGATACGCCCGTTATTACTACCCATTTACGGCGTAACGTTAGAACGTTCCAAAGTACAAAAGTCCTCGTGCCCCAAACCAAACATCTCAGGTCTAAGGATAACCAATTAGTTAACTTATGTTGTTGGCTCCATGAAGTTAGACTGATGTGAATCACCTCCAATATTTGTACCCCTAACAAATATCTATAAATACTAGGTCACATAACTTGTGATGTTATTCTCTACCCGAATAATCCATCAAGTATTTATAATAGCGTTAGTATCTCCCTGATGTGGCTCCCACCTCATCAGGTAACTACGGAGTAATTTTGATATAGCAAGACTTGTATATCATGGATGGATAAATATGCTAAAAGTATAGAGAAATTTAAAAGATTATATTAAACCTCCTATTTCCATCACGCAGAAATGTTTAATACATAATCATAAAATTTAAATCTCAATCCATACAATTTTAATTAAATACTGAAAACTAGGTGCTAGGTCCCATATACTGCATTCCTATGGAACTAGCATGTTTCTCATGCTTCTCTCTTGCTAGCGCCTTGGTCAACGGATCAGCAACGTTGCCCTCTGTTGGTATCTTGCTTCTCACATATCCCCTTCCGATGATCTCTCTGATGATGTGATACTTTCTAAGTACCTGCCTGGTCCGCTGGTGATCTTTTGATTCTTTCGCTTGCGCCAAAGCCCCCATGTTATCACAGAATATATCAATCGGTCTAGAGATACTCGCAACAACTCTTAGATCCGAGATAAAATTCCACAGCCAAACCGCTTCCTTTGCAACAACATTTATAACAATGTACTCAGCCTCTGTAGTTGAATCTGCTATAGTATCTTGCTTCTGGATTTTCCAAGATGCAGCTCCATCGTTTAGGGTAAACATGAACCCTGACTGCGACTTAAAGTCATCTCTGCCTGTTTGGAAGCTCGCATCTGTGCAACCAGTTACACTGATTTCATCCGTGATTCCACCAAAGACCAAGAACATATCCTTTGTCATTCTCAAATACTTGAGAATGTTCTTGACAACCACCCAATAGGGTTCACCCGTGTAACATCCTAAAATAGGGCCTAGTTGTTAGTTGTACTTTATGCTTATATGCTTGAACATTGATTTTAATGAACGTGTTTTGTTATTAAATGTGATAAAAAGGTGTTAGGTAAAATATGTTGGGGTCTCCAGGGCACGCAACGGAAGCAAAGTATAACATGTAAAGCCCATGGTACAACCAAGTAATGCACAAAACATGAAACCCCACTAATGGACCAAACTCCATGTTAAAAGAAATGCAACATATAGAAAGGAAGAGGGTTATACCAGCCTCTTATGCTCCAGAAAACTTGATGAAAAGGTGACAGTGTTCCTCTAAGAACCGAATGTCATTATTGATGTATACCCCGGGAACACACCAAACATCTAGTGCTAGCAAGCTCTTGTGATTCTTCTCATCAGAAAATCACTTCATGAACAGCAACAAGCACAAATTATCTGGAACCTCTCTTTTCTAAATTCTCTCTAAGCCCTTTTATGTACCTAAGAGTGTTTTCTAGTGGTAGTAGACAAAAGGTGCAAATGATGTTCTAATAGGGACTTTTATAAACCTCCAGAAGTCACATGGTATACCTAAGGCCGGCCAAGACCGCATCATGACCTCCATATGCATTGGCCAAGCCTAGAGGTGATTTGACAAAAAGCACATGCAGCAGTAGCGGCGCTAACCCTGAAGGGTTAGCGGTGCGATCGTGATCTGTCAGATGAAATGACACAAAGTCCATGCCATCGGCATTGATTCAAACGGCGTGTATGCATCATTCGGAATATTCTAAAAAACTCCCACTTTCACACGATGCACCGTATTCTCAAATCACAGACAGAGAGCGGCCTCTAGCAAAACATCTCTGCCCCCAAGTCAGTATGAGTTTCGTTATCAAGAACAAAACCAATTCATAGGAAATGGTCCTATAGATAAGTGATCTTAAACATCCTTTTTTTCGCGATATCCTTGTAAACACGAGACATGTATTAAATGTCAATCTCCAGATCGTTCATGATTATGTTTCTCGATCTTGATTGGCGGTGACCAAAAGTTAAGGATATATATGATTCTCAATCAATATTCCTTGTGCATGGTCATGCATAACTTTGGTGTCAGCTCCCAATGATCGAGGTGCCAGGGATATCTCTCATATCAGAGGAACAAATTCCGTTGACTGCATAACCCTATTCCATACTTCTTGTCTTACCTGGCTATTTTCTTTATCACAGCCAGTCACAAACTGCTTTTTAAAATGGCTAAAGTAAGGAAGAACCATGACATAGCGGTTCATCATCTCGGGTCTAAGGACGTAAGATATTATCATCCCAAGTTACTTGTGACTATAATCCATGAAGTATACTTGGGTGTGGGTTTTCCAGTCATTTGAAACTCTTTTCAAGTACAGGTAAGCATTGCACCTTAATTCAACCATTTTGAATTGAAGGTCACATGCTTACCTCAGCCTTAATTCAATCTTTCTTCCATAAGATTGACCGACTGTGGAAAGTTTGAAATATAGTAAAATATTTCTAGAAGTAATTAAACATGCTAAGATGGAACACAGTAAAGTCTCATGAATGTAATGGTATCACACGGATATATAATCTCTATTATATATCGAAACAAGCATAAGTTACAATACTGTCTTAAAGTTACCAAAATAAAATTTACATATCAGACAAACTAAATACACATCTCAAGCCAAATCGCTAGCAAATCTACACCTATTGCTCTAGTGTGAGATTCATGAGCTGGTTGCGGTAAAGGCTTAGTCAACGGATACGCCAGGTTTCCATCCGATGCTACTCTGCTGATGACGATTTCACCACTTTCAATCACATATCGTATAAAGTGGTATTTGCGCAATATATGTCTTGTCCTCTTGTGAGCTCTCGGTTCCTTTGCCAAAGCCACCGCACCCTCATTGTCACAAAATATCTCAATAGGGTCCGCGATGCTTGGAACCACTCCTAGGTCTTGGATGAATTTCTTCATCCACACGGCTTCTTTAGCAGCTTCACTTGCCGCTATGTACTCCGACTCAATAGTCGAATAAGCTACTGTGTCTTGCTTCGAGCCTCTCCAGCTGACATCACCACCGTTTAATAGGAATACAAACCCCAATTGTGATCGACAGTCATCCCTATCATTTTGGAAGCTAGCATCCGAGTAACCCTTTACTCTCAGCTCTTCTTCCCCACCATATATCAAGAACATCTCTTTCGTACGCCTTATGTAACTGAGAATGTTCTTTACAGCTCTCCAATGAGGTTCCCTAGGGTTTGCCTGATATCTACTAGTCATGCTTAAGGAACATGACACATCAGGACGAGTGCACAACATGATGTACATGATCCATCCCACAGCCGAAGCATATGGTACTCGCTTCATTACTTTTATATCCCCTTGGGAGGTAGGACATTGAGTCTTGCTCAAAGTCAAACCATGCAACATAGGGAGGTTTCATTTCTTGGACTCCTCCATTTTAAAGCGTTTGATGACCTTGTCTATGTATGCACTTTGAGAAAGCCCGAGTGGCTTTCTAGATCTATCACTATAGATCTTAATCCCCAGAATGCAGCTCGCATCCCCTAGATCCTTCATTGAAAAACAACTCCCTAGCCAAGCTTTAATACTCCTTAGGCTCGGGATATGATTTCCAATGAGTAGAATATCATCTACATATCGAATTAAGAAGATAATTGTGCTCCCACTAGCCCTGACATATACACATGGCTCATCTTTGCTTTTCGAAAATCCAAATTCCTTGATATTCTCATCAAAGCATAGATTCCAACTTTGAGATGCTTGTTTGAGTCCATAAATGTACTTCTTTAGTTTACAGACCTTGTTTGGATACTCTGGATGTGCAAAACCATCAGGTTGTGTCATATAAACATCTTCAGAAAGCTTCCCTTTAAGGAAGGCGGTTTTAACATCCATTTGCCAAATTTCATAATCATGAAATGCAGCAATAGCTAAAAGTATCCGGATAGACTTCAACATTGCCATTGGGGAAAAAAGTTTCATCATAGTCTATTCCAGACGTCTAAGTGAAACCCTTAGCCACCAGTCGGGCCTTGAAGGTATCAAAGGTTCAATCCATGCCAGTCTTCTTCTTGAAGACCCATTTACACCATACGGGTTTAACGCCGGGTGTGGGATTAAACAGTTCCCAAACCTTGTTATCCGACATGGAATGCATCTCGCTTTCTATTGCTTCTCTCCACTTTGCAGACTCAGGGCCTGCAATGGCTTATTTGTAGCTGGTGGGCTCATCATGATCCACCATTAACTCGCTGCCCTCAGATATGTGGAAACCATATCTCTCCGGCTCATAACGAGTTCTATTGGAACGCCTTGGAGAAGACAATGAAAGAGTGTCAGGTACTGCAACATTTTGCTTGCTCAGTTTCAACCATCTCAGCTTGAGTGCTAGTGCCAACCTCTAGTTCTTTATCAATTGACCCTTGATCTTCCTCAAGGTCAATTTCCTTACTGCTACTTTGCTTGGACAACATTTCTCTTTCGAGGAAAAATGCCCTTCGAGCAACAAATACTTTGTTCTTAGATGGTTTATAGAATAAATATCCAACACCGGTAGAAGGATATCCCATAAAGTAACACCTCTCCGAGCGGGGTTCAAGTTTGTATTTGGCCTCACGTCTCACATAGGCTTGACAACCCGAAACTCGTAGATATGAAAGTGTCGGCTTCTTATTATGCCACATTTCATAAGGTGTTTTTACAACTTTCTTGGTTGGTACGAGGTTAAGGACTCTTACCGCCGTTTCTAGAGCATATCCCCATAAACTAATAGGTACCTCCGTTTGACTCATCATAGACCTCACCATATCTAGCAAAGTCTGGTTCCTCCTCTCAGCGACCCCGTTTAATTGTTGAGTCCTAGGATGTTAATTGTGAAATAATTTAACAATTCCCTAGATGATCCGAAAACTCGGTACTTAGATACTCTCCACCTCTATCAGACCGGAGTATCTTAATTGATTTTCGTAATTGATTATGCACTTCGTTTTGGAATGTCTTGAACACCTCAAAGGTTGAAGGGTTTTGATCTGACCAAACCACCTAATGACACAAACTGGTCAAACCTGGGTTTGATTCTACTTGTTCAATCCTAAAGCGGAACTGGATTGAACACAACCTTCTAAACCCCAAAAGGGTTAGGATCTTTAAAACTAATGATCAATATAGCTTCTTGACAAACAACAAACCACACAAAAGAGTTACAAGAAAATACCTCTTGGTGACCTTGGGTTTGCTAAAGTACTCCACCACTACTGCACCTCTAAAGAACTGGCTGCTAGACCGCTCCTGGATTTACCTTAGCTTCAACAATACTCGAAACCTGAGTATGTATGTATGTGTGCGTTGACCTCCAAAAGTAGAAACACTCTTTGTGTTTTGTTCTTCATCGACTTCGACGAGAGGGAGAGAGGCCGAGAGAGAGAGAGACGAGATCGAGAGAGAGAGATGTGTGGTGGCTGGGGTTATCCTTTCTAATCCCTTGTTAAGTTGTCTTATGTTCTCTATAATCCTTAAGGCTTAAAGGATATATATAGACTTTAAAAGGACCCAAGCCCGTTTAATTAAAAGTGTAACACCCTCTTTGCCGGCCTAGATTAATTAAGGTAATTGATTAATTAATTAGTTTGGGTATTTAATTGGTTTATGTGAATTATTTGTGAATTTATGTTATTGGCAAGTATTGGTGTTATTATATTGTTTTATTATTGTAGGAATAATAATAATTATATTATTTAATATTGAGTTGGTGATGGGGGAAGGTATGGCCGATTTGGTGGGTATAGCCACCACCCCTACTTGAGTACTTCATTTCTTGTAGAAGTAAACAAAGTGTGTGTGTGTGTATTCTTGTTGCTCTCGGCCGAAGAAGAAGAAGAAGAAAGAAAGAAAAAGAAAAGCAACTTCTACCTCATTTGCATTTTAGTTACTTGATATCATTTTAAAGGTTAGAAATTTCATGCCATTATGTTGGTGATAGTTTGAACTTGGTTTTATATATTTGTGTATTATTTCTATGAAATCCGATTGAAGCCTATATGATGATTTGATGATCATAGGACGTATGCATGTTAGATTTTATGATCAATATGTGTTCATAACATGTTTATAATGATTTCTGCAAACTTGTATAACTTGTATGCATGAAATCAGTTTAGAATATGAAGTAGAAATTGATGATGTGCTGAGTTTTGAAGGACTCGGATTGTAGAGGTTGAATGAGTCGGATTCCGACATGAACCCGGATTCCGACTCTGCTGAATATGCCTGTACATTTAATCGGATTATGATTTACTCGGATTCCGCATCTCCTATCGGATTCCGATTAGGTTGAATATTGTTATGCATGTTCTCGGATTCCGCTTATTCAATCGGATTGTATTTTTCGGATAAGAATCATTTACTCGGATTATACCTTACTCGGAATCCTATTCTTTGGGATTGAACTTTCACTCGGATTGTGCATATTCTCGGATTCGGCCTTTGCTCAGATTTGAATTGTGATTCAATCGGATTTGGTCCTTTACTCGGAATCCGACTATAATCGGATTTGGATTTGATCGGATTTGATGATTTAAAGATAAACATGAATTGTATATCTTTGGGAATTAGGTTCAATGGATATGTATATTTAATTGTGATCATACATAGTTTACATGATTAGATATGATATTTATTTTGGATCAGTATTATAATTTGAATACTGACTTGGGTTACTTCAATCTCAGGAACTGAGAAGACTCGGTGAAATTAGTCATGTGAGTGTGCCAAGGTTTTGAAGACTTTGGTGAGTGGATTTATATCTTCGGATATACAGGATTGAATATCCTATTTGGAATGCTCTTGTTTGGATTGTATATACATGTTATTTGGAGACCAGCGTAGTCTGGGCCTTTGCTTGGGGGTGTAACCTATCAGTTCTTGGGGGGTACATTTATTGTACTCAAGAAGACTGGTGTGGTTTTCACTGTTAGCTGGGCTATCGGTAAACCTTGGTTTTGTCCGACCATGGTTGTAGGTGCTTGCAACACCGCCGGTTCTCCTGGGATTCATGAGCTATTTGGTTTGGGCATATTTGCCTTGTTTATGTGTAGATATTTGTTTCCTCACTTAGCTTTTTGCTAATTCCCCACTAGATTGTTTTACAGATCCTCTGAGGTGATGTTGATGCTTTGGGCTGGGAATATGGACGGACCAATACTCTGATGTCAAGTTTTTGAAAGAGCCTGTTTTTTATTAACACTGTATAGGGTCTTTGTACATCAAACAAGTGGAATCCTTTTGTATCTATTATGTAATTAAGATAATTGTATGTAATTAGCTTCCGCATGCAGTAAAATATATGTTTTAAAAAGTACAGTGTTACAAGTTGGTATCAGAGCCCTGGTTTGAGGATTTGCATGAATGATTTGTGCAATACTTGAACCGAGGCTCTGGTCAGTCCAGTATTCCCAGGGTGTGTAATTAGTAGTGTAGCTTTGAGGGTGGTTAGTGTTTATACTAACGGATTATATCTAACAATTGGTGAGATGCTGTGTATAGTATAGAAAAATGGCTGATAACGTGAACCAGACAACTACCCCTGCGTCCCCCGGAAGATATCACCAGTCCTCTACTGCTGTCAATGAGCAGCACCACAGAGCCGGTACTTCTCTCAACGATGAATCTAATCAACAAGACTATGTGTTGCAATTGGAAGATACTCTTCAAAGTTTGAGAGATCGGGTTCAGGAGTTGGAACAGCAGCAACATCAGACACAGTTCTCTTATCAAACTCAGACCACTCAGTTGCCAAGAGAGTCGGCTGTATTTACCCAGTCAATACCACCACCTGTTTACTCAGCTGCACCTTTCACTACAGTATCAACCCCATTTGGTTCTTTACCATTCGTTACTATACCACCTGTATCACAACCCCAACAGCAACACCAACCACAACAGTAGAACTTTTTCATCCCATGGTACCCAAATCAAGGAGGCTTTAAACAGAAACGGCAATACAAGGACTTCATGGCTTGCCAGCCACCGGAGTATTCAGGAAGCTCAAATCCAACTGATACTTTGAGTTGGTTAAGGGAGATGGTGAAGGCTTTGGATGCCTGCAACTGTGAGGAATCTGATAGAGTTATTTTTGCAAGTCGGAGGTTAAAGGGTCAAGCTGCAACCTGGTGGGATTCTTTGACTGCTCATCTATCCAGGGAGGTTGTGAATTCTGTTACTTGGGATCAATTTCAAACCAAGTTCTGCGAGCAATTCTGTAATACCTATGATTTGGCTAAGGTGAAGCGGGAGTTCATGGATTTAGCGCAGAATGACAAGATGTCGGTGGATCAATTGATTGTAAAGTTTAACGAGAAGCTGAGGTTTGCTAAGCAGTGGGTACCCGATGAACCATCGCAGATAGACCATTTTGTTCAAGCACTGTTGCCTGAATATCAGGGTAACACTCGGATGGCAACATCGTTGGTTCAGGCGTTTACTGTTGCACGAGCTGCTGAGGGTGACGTGAAAGCTCGGGAGAGAATGAATCGTGAGAAAGGGTGGTCTCACAAATTCGGTGGGAATCAGAGTGGAAACAAGGGCAAGTGGCAGAATAACCAGAATAGGGGTGATCAGAGAGCGAAGGGTTCGGGAGCATTTCAAAACAAGCCGTGGTGTAAACCCTGCAATACTAGTCATACTGGTCCATGCACATCACAGACGAAACGATGTTTGCGTTGTGGTGGATTTGGTCACGAACCATCCATCTGTCAGTTTAAAACAAATGTTTGTTGGAATTGCCACGAAGAGGGTCATAGAGCTGGAGCTTGCACCAAATCGAGGCAAAAGGGGACGGGGCAGGGGGTAGTCAATGTCGGGGGATCGTCTTTTACAGGACAGAAGAGAAAGGTTGCACCTTCTGCGGAAGGGAGAGCCTTTAAGATGACTGTTACAGAGGCTGCTGATGACAGTGATGTGATCACGGGTATGTTTATAGTAAACTCTATGCCTGCCCGTGTGTTATTTGACTCTGGTGCAAATAGATCTTTTATATCTGTATCCTTATGTGATAAATTGAAACTGCCTGCTTCTGTGATTACTACTCCTTTAGAAGTAGAGATAGCAGATGGTAAGTTAGTGCCTGTAACTTCTTATGTGACTGGGGTGTCGATAGATATTGATGGTACTAGGTTGCCTGTAGACTGTTTATTGATGCCTATACCAGGGTTTGACTTAGTGCTAGGCATGGATTGGTTAACCCTCCATAGAGCTAGTATCCAGTGCCATAAGAAACTGATTACTATTCCTTTGGTTGACGGGTCGCATGTCGTGGCTCGTGGGGATAGATCTCGATCTTTTTTTCCTATCATCTCGTATATGAAGGCTAGAAAATCTCTGGCTAAAGGGTGTGCGTCTTTCCTGGCTTACGCTATTGATGTGAAGAAAGAGAAGTGTCCTGTTATCGATGTTCATGTTGTCTCCGAATATCCAGAGGTATTTCCAGATGATCTGCCAGGGTTACCACCTGTACGGGATGTTGAGTATAAGTTAGAATTGGTACCGGGTACCACATCGATTGTCAAAGCTCCGTATCGTTTGGCTCCATCTGAGATCCAGGAGATGATGACTCAGATACAAGATTTGCTTGATAAGGGTTTAATTCGCCCAAGTTCTTCGCCATGGGGCGCACCAGTACTGTTTGTGAAGAAGAAAGATGGAACTCTTCGTATGTGTATTGACTACAGGGATCTGAATAAGAGAACCATCAAGAACAAGTACCCGTTGCCCAGAATCGATGATTTGTTTGATCAGTTACAAGGGGTTTCTTACTTTTCAAAGATTGATCTACGATCCGGTTATCATCAGGTCAGGGTAGCAGAGGAGGATATACCTAAGACTGCTTTCCGTACTCGATATGGTCATTACGAGTTCTTAGTGATGCCATTTGGTTTGACGAATGCTCCTGCCATATTTATGGATTTGATGAATCGTGTGTGCCGACCCTTCTTAGATAAGTTTGTTATTGTGTTTATCGATGATATTTTGGTGTATTCTAAGACAGAGGATGAGCATGATCAGCACCTGAGACAGGTTTTGGAGATTTTGAAACAACACAAATTATATGCCAAGTTTTCAAAATGTGAATTTTGGTTGCGAGAAGTTCAATTTCTAGGGCATGTGATTTGTCAAGGAGGTATCAAAGTAGATCCGTTCAAGATTGAGGCAATGATGAATTGGAGTGCTCCGAAAACACCAACTGAGATAAAGAGTTTTCTTGGATTGGCGGGTTATTATCGAAGGTTTATTAAAGATTTTTCTAAGCTTGCCGGTCCGCTGACTAAGTTGACTCAAAAGGATGTTCCGTTTCTATGGGGTTCAGCTCAAGAGGATGCTTTTCAGACTCTGAAACAGTTGTTGTGTCAGGCTCCTATTCTTTCGTTGCCAGAGGGTTCAGAAGATTTTGTTGTCTACTGTGATGCTTCTGATGCGGGTTTGGGTTGTGTTCTAATGCAGAGGGGTAAGGTTATTACGTATGCTTCTAGGCAGTTGAAACCGAATGAAAGAAATTACCCGACTCATGACTTGGAGTTAGCAGCAGTGGTTTTTGCGTTGAAACTGTGGAGACACTACCTGTATGGAACCAAGTGTATTATATGTACTGATCACAAGAGTCTTCAGTATGTGTTTACTCAGAAAGAATTAAATATGAGACAGCGTCGTTGGTTAGAATTGATCAAAGATTATGATTGCGATATTCAGTATCATCCTGGAAAGGCTATGTAGTTGTTGATGCACTCAGTAGAAAGGGATCTTCGGATACAGTGAAATTTATGCGATTGGAAATCAAATCTGATTTAGTGGATCAACTCTTGGCTGCTCAACTTGAAGCTTTGAAAGATGAGAACTTGAAGGATGAACTAATGATTAAACGACAGCATGAGTTAACTTCTGACTCGCGTGGTTTGAGGGTTTATCATACGCGCGTGTGGGTACCGAAATTTGGTAGCTTGAGGGAATTAATTTTAAATAAGGCTCATAAGTCTAGATTGTCGATACATCCGGGTAGTACAAAGATGTACCTTGATTTGAAGACTCGGTATTGGTGGCCAACTATGAAAACAGATATTGCGAAATTTGTTGGGATGTGTCACATTTGTGCGCAAGTTAAAGCCGAACATCAGAAACCGTACGGATCTTTGAAACAGTTAGAAATACCTGAGTGGAAGTGGGATCACATATGATTTGGGTCATTGTGGATAGATTAACCAAGAGTGCACATTTTCTTGCTACTGCTGAAACTGCACCTTTAAGTAAATTGGCTCAACTGTACGTTGATGAGATAGTATCTAGACATGGAGTTCCATTGTCCATTGTTTCGGATAGTGATTCGAGATTTGTGTCTAACTTTTGGAACAAACTGCAGCAGGAATTGGGGTCCCGGGTGAATTTGAGTACAACTTATCATCCTCAGACAGATGGTCAATCGGAAAGAACCATTCAGACTTTAGAAGATATGTTGCGAGCATGTATGTTAGAGTTTGGGGGTTCTTGGGATTCACATTTACCTTTGGTTGAGTTTGCGTACAATAATTCCTATCACAGTAGTATCGGTATGCCACCGTATGAGATGTTGTATGGTCGTACGTGTAGAACTCCGACTTGTTGGTTAGAGGCCGGGGAAAAGCAATTTGCAGGACCTGATATTGTACAGATGACAGCTGATAAGGTTGAAATTGCTCGAGAGAAATTGAAAGCTGCAAGGGATAGACAGAAAATGTATGCTGATCCGCGACGTCGACCAGTATCGTTTGTTGAAGGGGAAATGGTTTACTTAAAAGTATCTCCTTGGAAGGGTGTGATTCGTTTTGGAAAACGCGGGAAGTTGGCTCCCCGTTACATTGGTCCTTTCAGAATCAGACGAGTGGTTAATGATCAGGCTGTTGCTTTGGATCTTCTTGATGAACTAGCAGGTATTCATGACACCTTCAATGTCTGTTATTTGCGCAAGTGTAATGTAGAAGATCAAGTGCAAGTTCTTCCAATTAAGGATCTTTGTGTGGATTTGAATCAGAAACTTATAGAGGAACCAGTTGAACTGTTGGATCGTAAAGTCACCAAACTGAGAAAGAAACAGTTACCAATGGTTTTGGTCAAATGGAAGCATAGTTTGGGTTCAAATTTGACTTAGGAAACTGAAACTGAAATGAGGAGCCGGTATCCTTACTTGTTTGAGAGCGGTGAGATTCCGAGGACGGAATCTTCTTAAGGGGGGAAGATTTGTAACACCCTCTTTGCCGGCATAGATTAATTAAGGTAATTGATTAATTAATTAGTTTGGGTATTTATATGGTTTATGTGAATTATTTGTGAATTTATGTTATTGACAAGTATTGGTGTTATTATATTGTTTTATGATTGTAGGAATAATAATAATTATATTATTTAATATTGAGTTGGTGATGGGGGAAGGTATGGCCGATTTGGTGGGTATAGCCACCACCCCTACTTGAGTACTTCATTTCTTGTAGAAGTAAACAAAGTGTGTGTGTGTGTATTCTTGTTGCTCTCGGCCGAAGAAGAAGAAGAAGAAAGAAAGAAAAAGAAAAGCAACTTCTACCTCATTTGCATTTTAGTTACTTGATATCATTTTAAAGGTTAGAAATTTCATGCCATTATGTTGGTGATAGTTTGAACTTGGTTTTATATATTTGTGTATTATTTCTATGAAATACGATTGAAGCCTATATGATGATTTGATGATCATAGGACGTATGCATGTTAGATTTTATGATCAATATGTGTTCATAACATGTTTATAATGATTTCTGGAAACTTGTATAACTTGTATGCATGAAATCAGTTTAGAATATGAAGTAGAAATTGATGATGTGCTGAGTTTTGAAGGACTCGGATTGTAGAGGTTGAATGAGTCAGATTCCGACATGAACCCGGATTCCGACTCTGCTGAATATGCCTTTACATTTAATCGGATTATGATTTACTCGGATTCCGCATCTTCTATCGGATTCCGATTAGGTTGAATATTGTTATGCATGTTCTCGGATTCCGCTTATTCAATCGGATTGTATTTTTCGGATAAGAATCATTTACTCGGATTATACCTTACTCGGAATCCTATTCTTTTTTATTGAACTTTCACTCGGATTGTGCATATGCTCGTATTCGGCCTTTGCTCAGATTTGAATTGTGATTCAATAGGATTTGGTCCTTTACTCGGAATCCGACTATAATCGGATTTGGATTTGATCGGATTTGATGATTTAAAGATAAACATGAATTGTATATCTTTGGGAATTAGGTTCAATGGATATGTATATTTAATTGTGATCATACATAGTTTACATGATTAGATATGATATTTATTTTGGATCAGTATTATAATTTGAATACTAATTTGGGCTACTTCAATCTCAGGAACTGAAAAGACTCGGTGAATTTAGTCATCTGAGTGTGCCAAGGTTTTGAAGACTTTGGTGAGTGGATTTATATCTTCGGATATACAGGATTGAATATCCTATTTGGAATGCTCTTGTTTGGATTGTATATACATGTTATT
This sequence comes from Pulicaria dysenterica, assembly GCA_947179395.2. NCBI lineage: Eukaryota > Viridiplantae > Streptophyta > Magnoliopsida > Asterales > Asteraceae > Pulicaria > Pulicaria dysenterica. The sequence goes on along the minus strand of OX359294.1, from coordinate 26,567,199 downwards.
TGGAGACCAGCGTAGTCTGGGCCTTTACTTGGGGGTGTAACCTATCAGTTCTTGGGGGATACATTTATTGTACTCAAGAAGAATGGTGTGGTTTTCACTGTTAGCTGGGCTATCGGTAAACCTTGGTTTTGGCCGACCATGGTTGTAGGTGCTTGCAACACCGCCGGTTCTCCTGGGATTCATGAGCTATTTGGTTTGGGCATATTTGCCTTTTGTATGTGTAGATATTTGTTTCCTCACTTAGCTTTGTGCTAACTCCCCACTAGATTGTTTTGCAGATCCTCTGAGGTGATCTTGATGCTTTGGGCTGGGAATATGGACGGACCAATACTCTGATGTTAAGATTTTGAAAGAGCCTGTTTTTGTATTAACACTGTATAGGGTCTTTGTACATCAAACAAGTGGAATCCTTTTGTATCTATTATGTAATTAAGATAATTGTATGTAATTAGCTTCCGCGTGCAGTAAAATATATGTTTTAAAAAGTACAGTGTTACAAAAAGCCCACTAGTTTTAATCAAACTTTCATACTTCTCACTTTGACCCCCCCCCCCCCTTTACTAGTTAATTAACTATTTACTGGTCCGTTAAATATTAAAACATAACATTTAATTTCTCTAATAAATAACAAATAACTATTTATTATTTATTTTCTTTTAATAATTAATACAAACTGATTAATTATTTATTTCTCTCTTTTCAATAATTAATTCTACTGATTAATTATTTACTCTTCGCTTTAATAGTTAATCCAACCGATTAATTATTTCCACATAGAAATATGGTAAAAACCAACTGTTCTGATTTGGGTGTGTAGTAGTGTGACCCTTTAGTCTCTTATAACATTGGATACAATGTGCCCATTAATTATCTCTGCACATAATCTAACAGACTCCCACTTGTGCAAGATAAGTAATAGTTACTGCACATTGTTAGCCTAAGGAGGTCCCTAGCCAGCCAATTAGAGTAACCAGGTTATAAGAACTCTTATACCCCAAAGTAATTTGTGATAAAACTTCATAAGCAACCTGCTTAGGAGTAACCTGTTATAAACTAACTGTTAATAAACTAAACTATCATAAACTCCCTGTTCATGAATGGGTATGTTATATATATATATATATATATATATATATATATATATATATATATAGGTTTGTCTCTTGCAGCGCGATATTTCAATTTTGAGCATGAGTATGGAACAAGTCAACTCAGAGACTCAAGAACTTGGTTCATGACACACTTGATTTCAAAACTGCGTGATAAACAACAAAGAACAGATCAGTTCGTTTGCGCACGGCCGTGCACTTACCAGTTTCTCTAACCAGTCAAGGGGCCCGGAAATATCTCTCCTAAAAAAAGGAGGTTCAATTACCATCTTGCATATTAGCATCTGTCAATACGGCTCCGACTGAATCTAGACACGCTCCTTATGACCACCCTGTTACGGCGTGGCGTTAATACGCGCTAAGAAGACAACAGTTATCGCATCCCAAACCAAATACCTTAGGCTTAAGGATAACCTATGTGATAAATACTTTTGACACGAATCCACGAAGTATTTTTCACAGTGGGTCAATCCAATATTCGTAACCCTAACGAATATCCGTCAATTTTGGTCCGCAAAAATCCTTTTGCAGCTATATTCGACATACTTTTGAATCTACCCCAAAATTACGATGACTTTATAGCCCTATCATGGTTCCCACCAAGATAAGTAGTCATAGATAATGTTTTGAATAAACCTAGTTTATTCTTGGATGAACCAAAACATACAAAATGGTGAAGAACAATGAAACTAATTTCTACACCCTCCATATTCCACCCTGGAATAAAGATGCATGATTTCTACCATCTCATTTACTCAATTCACGGTGTTTATCCGAATTACTTTATTATTTTACATTGTAACTTATCACATATTACAGAGAAAAAATAATATGCGTATAAACCTAAAAACTCAAGACTAGTACTTTAAAGTACTCCTTTCTTGGTTTTGCTAGAAGTCGGTTTTGCAACCCAAAAACTAATTCTAGACTCACTTATATTATAAATTCCTTAAACTTGGAGAACTGGAAATAAGTCCTAAGTTTCTGATTTTATAAAATAACCTCCCTGTAATTAAAACTTTAATTACATTTGTAGATGCATTAAATCTTTCTAGATTTTATATCCATTTGAAAATGATAAACCTTCTTACACCTACTTGTAAGAAACTTGAAATTAGATTCCCAGTGTATGCCAGCACTTATCTAATTTCATAACTAAGAATGTTAAAGAACATTCTATTTCATCATTTCTAACGTTGACCAACCAACAATATTTAATTAAGTTGACTTACTGAACCTTTTAAAACGTGTATAATCTTATTTAAGTCATAACTTGACTCAAAAAACTTGCAATGACATCTTTATTGAGCACCTCTCAATGAGTCATGCGTTCCTCGGATTAGTCCTTTCTCAAGAACTCACTATTTTAGATAGCTTCTAAAATCATCCGATGATTATATACTCTAAAAGTTCAATCTTGTATTTATCATACTAGTTAAAATAACCTTTATAACTTTGATAAATACACTAGTCAGGTGCTCCCTCTATCTTTTATGAAAAAGTGCATTACTTTAGACTCAGTCAATCCTTGACTAATATGCCTAAAAACTTGTGTTCCAAACACTTGTTTTAAACTTAGTTTTTGTAAGAAATTTAACTGTTTTATGAAATCAGAAACTTGGATTTCCCATATATCCATCTTTCTAATTACGGAAAATGGTTTCATTAAACTTACCACTATCATAAGTATGAAACACTCATAATTGTATTTTAAATTTCTTTTAAAACATTTAGTATAAAACTCCCTTGATCACAATAACTATTATGATCATTTTATACTTTCTTAAACGTTTTATCAAAAACTATTTTACCCGGAAATAATGACTATTATTTCCATATGTTCAAGACTTTGAACACTCACTTTTCATAAAATCTTGAAAACTTGTTAAATTAGAAAAGCTATCTAAATTTACAAACAAAACTTGTTTATTTGAAAAGTGGAGTCAACATTTATGTAACTACAACAATTTTACTGCATAAGATCACTATGAATCACCAATCAAATCGAGACTTGACTTATTGGTATCCTTTTAGTCACAACTGACCTACCTGATTTATCAATAACATATGTGCACGGATATAAACCAAATAATTCAATCTTTGAAACATTTAAAACATAATGTCTAAAGCAAAAGTTTTAAACAACCAAGATAGTCAAATCCAAAAACTTAAACGAGTTTAAATAACTAGGAAATAGAATTAAAATATATCCGTAAGCTGCACGTGGGATCTCTTCATGCCGGGCCACATCACTTTTAATCTCCTCCTGCAATAAAAGATTGCAAGATATTAGAATACTTGTAAAAACTTTTACGAGTGGAAAGTGATAAAGAAGCTAATCTCACGATACCTGAGGGGCCAGCCTTGCCACCTGCCTCGTGACCCTTTGGACAATCTCTTTTCCAATGTCCGATTTCACCGCACTTGAAGCACCGATTCTCGGTTCTTGCTTTGTTTGGTTTCGTCTTCTTACCCTTGTTGTCGTTACTAGCCCTGGGTGCATTCTGGCTGGGCTGGGCCTTGCCCTTTCCCTTTCCATTGCACCCCTTCATCTTCTTACGTCCACCATGTCCCACCATGAGAATGTCCTTAGACTTGGTCCCGATACTCTGCTCCGCTGTCTTAAGCATGGAGTGCAACTCAACCACGGATTTCTCCATGTTGTTCATGTTGTAGTTGACTATAAAAGGCTTATAGTCTTCTGACAACGAGTTCAGTATCGTATGTGTAACGGTACTGGGTGCCCAAGCCTCTCCACAAGGTCCATGTAACCTTTCATTTTCATGACGTGGTTACTGACCGAAGTCCCCTTAGCCATCTTGCACAGGTTAAATGCTCTAGCGGCATCATAACATTCTGTGCGGGCTTGCTCCTGGAACATATCCCTCAGCTGGCGGATCATGTCAGAAGCAGGAGTATCCATCATGCTAGACTACAACTCTGGACTCATAGTTGCAAGCATGAGGCAGCTGACATCTAGGGCGTCATTGGAGCGCTTCTGTAAAGCCTCCCTGACTTCTGCCCTAGCATTGTTGGCAGGGGGATTTCCTAGAGGTTGTTCTAGGACATGCCACTTTCTCTCGTGCATTTGCACCATCCGAAGATTTCTCTCCCACGTGAGAAAGTTTGGCCCGGTGAGCTTATCCTTCTCTAGGATACAGCGAAGAGAGAGGTTGTTAGTGCTGGTAACGTTGGTTGCCATCTACAAATTAAAACTCGGTTTAATTAGTAATTGCAAGTAAAATTTTCTAATCATATATCATCAAACCCATAAATAATATATATTAGACCTAGGACCCATATTTCACATACTTGACGCAAGGTTTGGGCACTTCCCGCCAAGTCATGCTATTTTTGGTAGGTAACACCCTGTACCAATCGTACCTAACTGATACGACTCCTAGAACCTCGTAGAGCACTTAGACCCAGTCTAGTATGTTTAACTCTACTCTAGTGTTTTTTGGGCCGGGACTCCCGATTATCACCAAAATAGATCGCACCATCTAAGACAGCATGAATTCTGGCCGGGACTCATGATTATCGCAGAATCTTTCATGCCCCTTCCCGCAATGGTTTGAACCCGGATACCCAAGGTTTGGGCACTTCCGACACCCGAGTACCGTTTAACAGCAAGGGTGTACCATTAGGTGGGTAGCACACTGATCTAATATTTTCTTGGGTTTTACTATTAAGTTTGAAAAACTTAATTTTCTAGTTTTTGAAAAACCATTTTTAAAAATAACTGTTTTAAAAAAAATACGATTTACATGTGTACCTAGACTAGGTGCACAAAACGGCCTTTATAAGTTTCAAACTTATAACCTTGACAAAACTTTAAATTTAAAAAAAATTTAACTGACACGACTAGTAACCTGTAGTCGTATTCTAGTTTGTCATAAAACGTGGTTTTTCTATGTTTAATAATTAGCTATTATTAAACCCCTTTTTATTTAGCATCATATAAATGTCACATATATATATATATATATATATGAATAAGCAGTAAATAAAAAACACAACCACGCACATAATAATAAGCAGATAAAGCCCTATAGTTTTGCCAACTAATCCTAAGGTCAATCCTAAGGATGAACGGACTTGGATTCGCCCTCTTGATGTATTGCTCCCACTTGCCTTGACACCTCCTCCGAGTATCCGAGCACTGTGCAAGCCATCACCTTTAAAGACTTCTTCTTGAAATTCGTTTTGATTAAGGGATAAATCTACATCTATTCTAATACAATTACAATAGAGAATAAAAAGAAAATATAAAAACGAATAAAAACGAAAATATATATCACAAAACCAAAACCAAAAATAAAAAGAAGAGAATAAAAACGAATCCTAAGTTGGCAAAACCATAGCTATATATCACAACCACGCAATATATATAATCAACACACACACACACACACACACACACACACACACACACACACACATATATATATATATATATATATATATATATATATATATATATATATATCAACCACGCAGTTAAAAGAAAATATAAACAGCAAACTGTGCAGTAAAGCACATTACCCGATTTGTTTAACTATTCTCATTTATCCTTTGATTAATAACTATCAACCAAAAATGAGAATTATGATCTCCTTAAAAACATTTAAATTTGCTTGACCAAAATTAGTTTTCGAACAAACTTTGAAAAACTTGTCTTCATTCAAAAACTTGAATGAAATCCTATGTCGAGTATTTTACCAGTTTTCCACAACCTTAAAATTTTGACAATATTTGATCATTTAAATATCATCTTGTTTTGCTTCTCCATTCCCTTATATAAATTCCCTATTAGAATTTATTTAAAACGACTAAACTAGTCATAATAAATAAATATCTAAAATATATATTTTAACTAAAACTAATTAAAATATATAATCCTAGTTTATATAAAATACTTATTAATTTAAATGCTTAAAATTAACAATCTTTTTGCACTTAACCGAAAAGCAATTTTGGGCCGATAACTCGTGGGCCGAGAACCCACTTGGGTTGAGATCCCCTTACGCCGAAGCCTACTGGGCCGTAGCCCACATGGGCCGAGACACACCTGGGCTGAGAGCCCCTTTGGCCGAGACCCACCTGGGCCGAAGACCCACCTGGGCCGAGCACCAATCTGGGCCGTAGCCCTCTTGTGCCGTGTGTTAGATTATGTGCAGAGATAATTAATGGGCACATTATATCCAATGTTATAAGAGACTAAAGGGTCACACTGCTACACACCTAAATCAGAACAGATGGATTTCACGATAAATCTGTGTGGAAATAATTAATCAGTTAGATTAATTATTAAAGAGAAAAGTAAATAATTAATCAGTAGTATTAATTATTGAAAAGAGAGAAATAAATAATTAATCAGTTTGTATTAATTATTAGAAAGAGAATAAATAATAAATAGTTATTTATTATTTAAAGAGAATTAAATATTAAGTTTTAATATTTAACGGACCAAGTTAATTAAATAGTTAATTAATTAACTAGTAAAGTCCACGGGGTCAAAGTGAGAAGAGATGAAAGTTTAATTAAAACCAGTGGGCTTTTAATTAAACGGGCTTAGGTCCATCTAATCCTTATATATATCTGGTGTGTAGCCCACGTACGGGTATTTTTAAGATGATTAAAGCTTTTTCACACGGATGTTTTAAATTTATAAAACGAAATTACAAAATAAATACTACACACGACTCAGGCAAGTATGACCTGGTCAGTAGTAGTATAGAAAGAGTAAGAACGAGTACCGATCCACAGGGATAATTTTGGCAGCTACTAGTATTCAACCATCGTTATTGTTTGGTAATTAAATAACAATTGATTTTTAGCTTTTTGAATTTAAACTGATTAAAGAAACAAGTTACACTATCAGAGTAATAACAAACGTGCAGATGAATAGATAAAAGATCACTTAGGCTTCAGAATCATCATTGGCTAGTTATGGCAATATTTAGTTTGATTAAGATGTTGATGACTAGATAAAATACATTAAAGCACACAACATGTTGTTCTATCTAATACTCACAAGTTATATTATCATGTAAATCATCACTCGAGTTATCAAGACTCAGATTTACAATCAAATATAACATGTCAGCATAGAATCAAAAGACAATCACAGATCCACCTTACCATGTTTAAATACAGCTACAAACCATACACTCTTGGTCAAATGATATGTCTCATAGCCTTCAAAACATAAGAAAGGTGTTAAAGTGATTAAAACATTGGTTAAAATAAAAGAAACAACAAACTGAACTGGAATAAAGGTGCATACGGCCACATGTCAAAGACATGTGGTCGCAAAGGTACATGCGATCGCATGTCAAAGACATGTGATCGCATAGATCATGCGATCGCATGGAGACACCATGCGGTCGCATGACTTCTTTTTACAACATAATTCATTTTATGCACCAAGGATTGAATACGTACAACCTGAAATGCCATTCAAAGTTATAAGTAGATAGAAAAGAACACTATGATGTTATGAACCCAACAAGACTCAAACCGCGTGTGTTGGATTTAAGATCGAGCCTTACGTTATTTCCTTCAGATATCATCGTGTTTAAGTAGTATTTCTAATACTTAACACATGTAAAGCATGAACACGTAAGCATGCACATAGAATCGTAGATCTCTGATTCTTAATGACATTAGGAGTTCATTTCAACATTAACATGTTTAAAAACATCTTTTCAATCCTTTTTATTCTTTTATAGTTGTTATGATCGAATGATAAACTTAAACACTTAAACTTTCGTTAACATGTTAAGTTTGTGTAAAATCACAATATGATGAACATGACCAATATTGTTATGATCCAAAATGATCAAAGACAAATTCCAAAGATGCTTTTTGGATGACAACCTTGCTTTGTTATACCATTTCTAGTAATAACTTACACAAGATCTTCATATTGAAAACCATCACCTTTGAATATGCATGGGATGAAATCTTTATGTTTTCACGTAAAAGATTTAATGAAACATGAACATGGACATATTTAACATAAGAACATGGTTAAACACAATTATAACAACAATTAAAACATACTTTTTTATATCAAATCATCAAGAAAAGGTTTATATTGCCATAACTTGGCCAAGAATCATCTTGGCCCAAGTGAAAGAGTTTAGTTACACATGATTACAAGTACAACAACGAGATCAACACTCGGATACATATTAAGAATAGAAAGGTTTAGATTATACCAAGCTATCCCTAGTTGTATACGTGAGCAGAACCTCCACTTGTTTTCTACACCTTTGGGATGTTTTATTATCACCAAATGATAAACTAGGTGTAAAAACACCTTTGTGTGTGTTGTGTGTGTGTAAAAACTAAGCTAAAACGTGTGTGTATATCTAGAAGTGAAAGGAATTTCAGAGAGAAGCTTGTTTCTTCGATTTTGGTGTTGTGTTGATGTCTCTGTTGAACTGTAGAAGAGCTGTTTATATAGAGCTGAAACGGGCGTCTTTGTGATCGCATGCAATATCCATGCGATCGCATGGGGTGACTTTGGGCGGCTGACAAGTCATCTCTACATGCAGACGATGCCAGGTTTTAAAGCTAGATTCCCAGCCTACCATGCGATCGCATGGCAGTTCTTTGCGATTGCAAGGCTCCACGGAATTCAGCAATTCTTTATTTTTCTTCAGTTCTGTATTCATTTCACTTGATATTTTCTCTTTGAGTCCTTTTTACCTGCAATGGTGAATATTAAACATTTAAGACAATAATTTGTATAATTCACCTTGATTATGGATTAAATGCGAGTGTTTTCGATGTGTAAAACATGTATAATTATGAATATATCAATCTCCCCACACTTAAACTTTGCTTGTCCTCAAGCAAACTCTTATGCAACTTAAAATATCCATCGACTTAAATTAATGCAAAAGTATATACTTCTGATATGAAAAGGTCCAAAGGTATAATATATATTTAAGCAAAGCAACAAGGTCAAACTCTCATGTGAAAGATATGGAAAAATCAAAGCAAACTTAGCACGTGCACCTGAATCAAGACTATCATCTGATTTCATGCCTCTCTAGGTGGTCACTCAAACACTCAATGTGTATATCATGGTATGTGTATAAGTGCAATAATGCAAGATTTGAGACTAAAATTAACATAAGCTTGATCACATATACATATGCGAATATCAAGAGGTCTTTATTTGGGTTGTAACGTTGCTAAGGTTTTCAGGGTAGGAATGGGAAGATATAAAGGTGACAAAAGCAAAATTCAGGAACCAAGTTAATGCTGCGGTATTTTTGTGTTAGATTCACCATTAATCCTTTGGATCCTTAGGATTGGTGAAATCTTATAGATCCTATAGTTTCTGTGGATCATAACAGGTATTTGTATGGACAAGAAATTGAACATATTTTTGGTGAGAATACAGTTCATCAAGCTGTAGTGAAATCAAAATAGTCTGAGTGATGGCCAATACCCGGATAACTGACAAAAAACTACTACTCAATGTATGACAAGCTTCAAAAATAGCCAAGGAACAGCTAATCAAACAACCGATCTTCTCATATTTTTTTATTTTCTAATTTTTTTTTCTTTTTGTTGGTTTTTTGCGTTTTGTTTTTCTCTAAGCTATCTTTTTGGAGATCAAATCAGCAGTATGCAACATAATCGTTACGATTCTAAGAGGAACACTTGGATTTCATGTCCCGCTAAAGCAGTGCATGATCAACTGAAGATCTGACAAAATTTTGTATAACAGCAGTTAACGATAAAATTGGTTCTGAAATTTTTAAAAATAAGATTGAATTAAACAAGCATTTATATTGGGGTTTTGAAATGAAAAGCTAAGGCTCAAAGTGGTGAACTAGGGAAAAATATATAAAAATTGGCTAAAAATAAAAGTGTATTGGCTAAAATGGGTTATCCTAAATGCCTCTGTCATTTAAGTGCAATAGTTTAGTTCATGGTTCCGAAATGCATAGTTATGAGCAAGTTCTGTAATCAAAGCACAATCTGCATATATATGTGATAATTTCATGAGCTAAATAAGAAATTGAAATGTTGTGGCTCGAATGCTCAGGAATTATATTGTCGAGGTGTGGTTTGTGCAATTGAAGTCAAATAATAGGCAGAAACTCAAGTACTTGTGCTAAGCTAACTTCATGAAAGTTTATACAAGACAAGGTCCTCATATTGTTACTTACTTATAATCTATTATGCGAAAGGATCTAAACATGTCAAAAATGATATAAATTTGCGAAAAATTTAGGACAAAATTTATTTCAAGCATTTAGAGTTTTCAAGAGAACAAGACTATAGCAGGCATATATATCCCCTCCCCACACTTAAAATTGTACATTGTCCTCAATGTACAAGCAATGTATATAAACAGTGATGTAGTTTGATAAGTGATAGATAAGAGATATGAAAACTCCCTGAATCGGTGTTAGTAACCGATTTTCAAAAGTGGTATAGGTTCTGAATTTTCTTCCCCACACTTGAGTTGAGCAGCACTCTGTAGAAATGTAACTGTATATTCCGAGTGAAACTTGCAAAACAAGAAACTCAACCACAAGTGATAAGAAGAGAGTGTAACAGAATTATATATGGCAATATAATCAAACAAAGAAGTACATAATGTTTTGATGTTTACAGATAGATCACATAAAGTACAAAACATCAAACAAAGTACCACAAAAACTAAACAACAAAATTAAACTACTAACAAACAACTACAGAATAACTAACTATCCCTAACTACTATTGGGGCGGAGGCTGTGGTGGCGCATCTAAAGTACTGGCCCCAGTATAGTAGTCTCTAAGCTGCTGAGGAGGCTCAGGCGGAACATGGGTGCGACTGGATGATGGCAAAGCTGCCACAATATCGATCAACATGCTGTTCACATACTGTCTGTGACGCTCTGCATGCTCGCACTCAAGTCGCTGGATATCCTCTATCCTCCGTAGACGACTCTCTAAAGAACGTAGGCATGCTCCCTGATCTCTGGCATAACCGTATCTGATGTACGGCTGCCTGTCTGGTATAACCTCTGACCTAAGGCGGTGTGTCTGATCCGGAGAAGTAGCACGATCCTCAACGTGGTGGCCCTCTTCTTGGCCCTCAAGTATACATTTTTCCTCATCATCATCATCATGATCATCATCAACCAGTATCCTCCGTCCATATGGTACCCATCTTTGACGCTCATGGTCAAGCAGAAAATATCTATTCTGAACAAGCTCCACTACTCTCATCCATGTAAATACCTCCATATCTATAGCAGTTGCAGGGGCAGTAAAAGTAAGATCTGCTAGATCCTCTGGAGACAATAAATCCATGCCCGTAGCCAGGTGATAAATAAACCCAGCACCATAAACAGCCTGCGTAACACGTGTCCTACTAATGGTAAACAAATGCTGAGCCAGGCACACGGCTAGCTGGCAGGGCTGCTGGTGTGCAAAGCAATAAAAATAAAATAAGTCTCGGTGGGTGATGTTACCCACGGAAGAGTCTGTGCGTGCGGATAAGCAATAAGCAGTAGCACGATGCAGGATGCGAAATAGTGGATCTGGAATAGAGCTGCTCTTAGGAATGGGCGAACCATATCGCTCAGTCCCTATCTCTTCCCAAGCATCCTGGTAAGATAGTCCCTGGGGGAAGTCGGTAATACCCTCGGTGAAGGGAGGGGACTGTAGCTCATCTCCAGTATATAGACCCATATAAGAAGCAAACTGCCGGAGAGATAACTGTCTCTCGGCTCCAGCAAGGTGGAATGTCAACGCATCCGGTCTATCATAGTCTGTGAGTGGTGAAACCAGGTGTAGGGTGGATAAAAACTCGATAGTAAGCTCTCTACATACCCGGCTATCAATTGATAGTAACCACCTCCAATGAGGTCCGGTAAGAGCCTCTGCTCTAGCAGTAAGACCAACGGTATTCAGTGAAGCCCAGCGCAAATATCTCAGGTGCGCGTAACCATGCTTGCGTGCCTGCTCTAACAGAAAATCACGACCCTCACGGTCCTCATCTGAGTCGAAGCGGAGGTAGGGGTGCAGTGCAGCGTCTCCTGGATGCTCGATGGGTTCTGCCCCGGGCTCAGGGTCAGGAGCTGGGACTCTGGGTAAAATACGTGGATCTATGGTCGGTGTCTCAGGTGAACGTCGTCGTCTGCGAGACATAAGTGGAATATATAGATAGATATAAGTTAGGAGTGCTAACTATGGTGAAAATGATTCATCGATCGATATCGAGTTGTTCTGTACTGCTGGATTTCGAAACAAAGTTGGTTTGATCGAAGATTTGCTTGAAAACGAAAAACAGTAGTAAAAGAACATCATGCGATCGCATGTAGTATACATACGGTCGTAAGACAGTGAAATTTGAAAAACCCTAATTTCGAACACATGCGATCGCATGGTATTTCGATGCGGTCGCAAAGAAGTTGTAAAACAGGATTCTTAGTCGAAACCCCTTGCGGTCGCAAAGGTCGTTCATGCGATCGCATGATCGCGATTTACAGATGATAAAACGCTCGGGTTTCTTTCGATCGACGAATACGCAAAATGAGTCAACCTAAACTTAAATCTAAGCATTAAAGAATGATCTATGAGATATAAGGAGCATTTTGATACCTTTCTCGAAGAAAATGGAGCGTGGATGATCGGAAAAAGGTTCAATCGCCGGAGAAGATGATCGGAACAGTCGCAAGAGAGAGAAAGTAGTGAGAGAGTGTGTATGCGATGATCTTCCGGTCGCATTGGGGTGTATATATAAGCGGACACCAATGCGATCGCATACCTAACCCATGCGGTCGCATGAGTGAAACTTTTCAGAAAATGAAATTTTCATTCGTGTAAGGCTCAAATTCTCGACTTTTATATTTTCTCCTTACGGATTGATTATGATACACTCTTTCATACTTTGTGCTTGTTTTAGGATAGTGTTTGATTTTTATTAAAAAGCAACTATACATACGGAAAACAAACGGAACGACACTATGCGGAAGGGAAATGGAAAGGAAACGTATTTACATACGTATTTACATACGTATTTACATACGTATTTACATACGTATTTACAGGTAACACACTATTAGTACGGTGTGTAAGCGAACATTTTAACACGTTGAAATGCGGAGTGTTTTCCTGTCTCTCCAGACTGAATGAGAATAGAATTTAGAAAACATAAGGAGTGATACGGCTGTAAAATGAGGCATGCGTTAGGGATTTCTAGTGGGGCTTAGGCTCGAGTTTGCTTAATCGGAGACTAACCAACTCATCAATCATTGCTCTAGCATTACTATTAGGCCTGAAAACCCTCTCGGCTTTTAGCTTAACAGGATCTTCCCGAAGAGCACTAGAACACTCTGATTGAGAATAAGTTGGCCAATCCCTACAAGCGCCCTCATGAATCAGAGCACCACATTTCCAACACATCCCAACATGTTTTGCACGCCTTTTAGCCGCACAAAGTGAAGTGCCTCTATGGAATTTGGCATAATTTTGATCTCTCCTTATACTTTTTTCTACTCTCATGACAATATCACGCTGAATTTCAGAAGGTAAGTTTGTGCGTAGAGAAAGACAAGATAGTAGAGTAAGAGAAGTAGAAGAAAGCATCTCCAGTTCTTTTAGGTGTGCCGGTAAAAGACCAAACACACTCGCTATGGTGCAGCGAGGTGAAGTTTTATGTTTTCAGATGGTTCATCCTGAAGCGGGATTCCTAAATACCTTTTGAGACGGTGACCATTGACTTTAAATGTTACTCCTGCAGAGTTAGTGATATCAATACCACCATATGGATACACAGTATGTACTGTAAAAGGACCCGTCCATCTGGATTTTAATTTACCTGGGAAAAGACGAAGACGAGAGTTGTATAAGAGCACACGATCTCCAGCCGGGAATTTCTTGTCCTTCAGGCGAGCATCATGGAATATTTTCATCTTTTCTTTGTACATCAAGGAATTATCGTATGCTTGATACCTTAATTCTTCCAATTCATTGAGCTGGAGTAGACGATTTTCTGTTGAGATATTTGGATCAAGGTTTAGGGTTTTTAACGCTCAATAAGCTTTATGCTCAAGTTCAACAGGAAGGCGACGCGCTTTACCGTAAACCAATTTATAAGGTGTGGTTCCGATAGGCGTTTTGTAGGCGGTTCTAATGCCCACAATGCATCGTCTAACTTTTCTGCCCAATCTTTTGGGTTATTCCCAATGGTTCTTTCAAGTATCCGCTTAAGACCACGATTAGTTACCTCAACTTGTCCACTTGTTTGTGGATGGTATGCAGTTGAAAACCTATGGGTTACCCCATAACGTTTTAATACCTTTTCAAGCTGTGTATTGCAAAAGTGAGTACCCCGATCGCTTATTAATGCTCTCGGAGTTCCAAAACGGGAAAATAACCTTTTTAGAAACTTACATACAACTCGTGCATCATTAGTAGTTAGGGCCTGTGCTTCGGCCCATTTTAAAAAATAATCGACTGCAACAAGAATGTACTTGTTCCCATGGGAATTTGGAAAAGGACCCATAAAATCTATTCCCCAAACATCGAAAATTTCACAAACTTGGATAGGGTTTTGGGGCATCTCGTTACGTGATGAGATGTTTCCAGATTTTTGACAAGGGTCACAAGATTTTACAAATTCACGGGCATCCCTAAATAGAGTAGGCCAATAGAAACCAGAATCAAGGACTTTTTTAGCTGTTGTGACAGGTCCATGATGGCCTCCTATTGGTCCTGAGTGACAGTGTTCGAGGATGTCCATTTCTTCTTGACCGGTCATGCATCGTCTTATGATTTGGTCGACTCATATCCTGAATAGATAGGGATCTTCCCAGAAATAGAATTTTAGCTGAGAAAAGAATCTTTTCCTCTGCTGATGCGCGAGACCTTTTTCTAATACCCCTGCTGCTGAATAATTTGCAAAATCTGCAAACCATGGGGCATTATCATGTTTATGAAGTGCTACGAGTAACTCATCAGGGAATGTATCCTGAATGGCATATTCATCCAGAACATCAAGGTTTGGATTATCAAGACGCGAAAGATGATCGGCAACAAGATTTTCTGCACCTCGTTTATCTTTTATTTCGATATCAAACTCTTGTAACAAGAGTATCCATCTAATGAGGCAAGGTTTTGCGTCTTGTTTTGAAAACAAAAATCGCAAGGCAGAATGGTCAGTGAAAACCACAGTTTTAGATAAAATTAGGTAAGACCGAAATTTATCGAAAGCAAAAACGACGGCCAGTAACTCTTTTTCTGTTACTGTGTAGTTCTCCTGGGCGTCTGTCAGAGTTTTACTTGCATAATAAATCGGATGAAAACGATTTTCTTTTCTTTGACCTAAAACTGCACCTACAGCGAAATCACTTGCATCGCACATTAATTCGAACGGAAGAGTCCAGTCAGGGCTGGTTAAAATTGGAGCGTTAGTGAGTTTTTCTTTTAAGGTGTTGAATGCTTTCTTGCATTCAGGAGAAAAAACAAACGGAGTTTCTTTTTCTAAGAGATGGGTCATAGGCCGTGAAATATTTGAAAAGTCTTTGATGAAACGACGATAAAAACCGGCATGACCAAGAAAACTCCGAATGCCTTTGACATTCGTCGGGGGAGGTATTTTAGAAATGACATCGATTTTTGCACGATCGACCTCAATTCCTGATTTAGAAATCTTATGTCCCAGAACAATACCTTCTCGAACCATAAAGTGACATTTTTCCCAATTAAGAGCGAGACTAGTTGTTTCACATCTACACAACATCTTTTCTAGATTGAGAAGACAAGTGTCAAATGTATCACCGAAAACAGAGAAGTCATCCATGAATACTTCGACACATTCTTCGATCATGTCATGGAATTTTGCTGTCATGCAGCGTTGGAATGTAGCTGGGGCATTACACAAGCCAAATGGCATTTGTCTGTAGGCAAATGTACCATAGGGGCAAGTGAATGTGGTTTTCTCTTGATCTTATGGGGCGATTGAAATTTGGAAATACCCAGAAAAACCATCGAGAAAACAATAGAAGGCGTTACCTGCCAGTCTCTCAATCATTTGATCAATGAATGGGAGTGGGAAGTGATCTTTACGAGTTGCATCATTCAGTTTTCTGTAATCGATACAAACACGCCACCCGGTTACAGTGCGAGTGGGAATTAACTCGTTTTTATCATTTATGATCACGGTCATACCTCCTTTCTTGGGAACTACTTGGACAGGGCTAACCCAAGGGCTATCAGATATCGGATAAATCATACCCGCGTCCAAGAGTTTAATTATCTCTTTTTTAACCACTTCTTGCATATGTGGATTTAATCCCCGTGGATATTTTCATAAATTTATCGACTTTGACTAAAAGATTTTCATAAATTCCCCATGGATATTTCACAGATCGGTCTGCTAGCTGAATAGACATTTTTGTTGGGGTAGGTTCACCTAAACCTAGCTTTGCAAAAATGGAATAGGGCATGAGATTAATACTTGCTCCTAAATCAGCTAGAGCATTATTAACGTAGAGTTGTCCTATTTCACACGGGATAGTGAAGCTACCTGGGTCGGTTCTCTTCACTGGAAGTTTATTTTGTAAGATAGCTGAGCATTTTTCACTAAGAATGACAGTTGACAGGTCTTCCAATTTTCTCTTAGTACTCAGCAGATCTTTAAGGAACTTGGCATACTTTGGCATCTGAGCTAAAGCTTCGGAAAATGGGATATTGATTTGAAGCTGTTTAAAAAGTTCTAGGAACTTTTTATAATGCTCCTCCTTTTGTTCTTTGTTTAATCGCTGAGGATAAGGAATTCTGGGTTGATATTTAGGAATTGGGGGCCTAACTTGTGCAGTATTTGTTGGATGGATCTTGTTATGCACTTCGTTAGTTCCTTTGACTGGGACCTGTGATTCGGGAGATTCCGAATCTGGATTTTCTTTGGATATGGCGGGGGTGCTTGGTTCATCAACCGGGGGCATCGTTGGTGGGACCATAGTGGTACCAAACCTGAGAGTAATAGCTTTAACATCAGCCCTTGGATTGGCTTCGGTGTTACTCGGCAAACCTTGTTGCGTTCTGATAGCGAATTAGCGATCTAGCTTACTTGATTTTCTAATCTTTTAAATGAAGCGTGAAGAACTTTTATGTCATTTTCGTGATGGACGAAACGACTTTCGACAGCTGAGGAAAATCTGTCAAGTAAGCTTTCAATCTTTGATTGAGTTTGAACAGGCTGACGGTTTTGAGATGAACCTAGATTTTGCTGGTTATTATTTTGATGGGAAAATCCGGGAGGCGGATTAGTAGAAGTACCTGCTCCGGACTTCCAGGAGAAATTCGGATGATTTCTTCAGCCAGAGTTATATGAGTTTGAGTAGGGATTGTTTTGGGGTCTTTGAGTACCCATGTAATCTACCTCTTCTGTAGAGGCGAAATTGTTGCCAGTTTGGCAATCTCTACTCAAGTGAGGTCCATTGCAGAACTCACATGTAGACTGCACTACATTTACTTTCATTTGGTCGAGCTTTTGGGATAAAGCTTCAACTTGTGCAGTGAGTAAAGGGACAGTATCAACAGGGATGATACCTGCTGTTTTGGGTTGTTTCATTCGAGATGAATGCCACTGATAGCTATTCATAGCCATTTCTTCAATAAGCTCATGAGCTATCTCGGGAGTTTTGTTTGTAATTGCACCTCCTGCTGCAGCATCGATCATTTGACGAGTAGCCACTGTCAGACCGTTATAAAACGTTTGAACTTGAAGCCACATTGGTAATCCGTGATGAGGGCATCGACGCAGTAAGTCCTTAAACCTTTCCCATGTGTCGTACATGGATTCCCCTTCTTACTGCAGGTATGATGAAATATCATTACGAAGTTTAACCGTTTTTTAGGGTGGAAAATATTTCTGAAGGAATTTTTCGGCTAAATCGTTCCATGTAGTGATGGAACCAGTAGGCAAGGAGTTAAGCCAAAGCTTGGCTTTATGTTTCAGTGAAAATGGAAAAAGGCGTAAGAGAATAGCGTCTTGGGAGACACCGTTCATCTTGAACGTATCACAGATCTCAAGGAAATTCTGAAGATGATGGTTAGGATCTTCTTCAGGTAAGCCGTTAAATTGAACTGTGTTTTGAACCATTTGGATAATGATTGGCTTAATTTCGAAATTGTTGGCGGTGACAGGAGGACGAACGACACTTGCGTGTATTCCAATGAGCGTTGGACGAGCATAATCTCCAACTGCTTTGGTATCTAAAGGTGGTGGACCTTCAGCCATGTTGTGAGTTTGATTACGAGCAGCTCATCTACGTGCTAAACGTCGGCGATGTCGAAATTCTCGCTCAGGCTCTGCGTAAGGCTCAATAGGCTCAATTGTTCAAGAGAGAACAAAAGAGATAGTTTGGATGTGGCGGGGAAATGAAAAACTAAAGGAAATTAAAATACAAGAAAGAAAAACACACAACTAAAAGAAAGGAAATAAAACAGCAGATCACTAAGAAGATGAATTTGTTCGTATATATTTATGACTTGAAAGATGTCAAATTCATATTCTAATTCGTAACTTAACAACATAATTTGATTTTCAAGGAGATCAATGTGATTTTGATAATTACTAATTCTCCTATGAAGGTTTTCTAAACGAACACACATGATTGAATGACTGAAGGAAAATTTTAAAAAAACTAACCAGTATGAACTGTTCTCAATTGTTCAGTAATTTGACGTTCAACAACTGCTTTCATGAACTTCAGATTATAGATATTGATCTGAATTTGTCTCAACTCCTCTTGGTTGGTGGTGTGTTTTGTTCTTATCTCAAGTTCATCGATACTCTGATTATAGACTTTTATTTCGTGACGATAATACTTGATTAATTTTCGAAATTTTTCTGCGTGAACACACATGAGCAAAAAAAAATTTTAAAAGAAAATAAAAGACTAAAGAAATTCAAAAAGTTAGAGTACGGGACAAGATTCTTTGTATGTAACATTCGTGGAGATAGATGAGGTTACGTCTTTGTCTAATAACGTCTCTCCATCTTTCGATTTCTTGTGGGTTGTTTTCAGGTTTCAAATATTCTTCGATAGATTTTATGAGCGATTCATATTTTTTTATGTGTGTGCGATGAAACTTAACCCTCCTTCGAAGTTCAACAGTGTAGATACACATAAAAGAGAAAGGAAAGAAAAAGAAGAAATGGGAATAAAAAGAAATACGGAAACTAAAGTATGCTAAATACTAAACAAGTAATAGATAATAAATAGGAATAATAAAGATAAAAACTGTAATTCGACTAAATGATGGGCATGTTAAGAATAAAGTTGATATTACAGTTAGTTATAATTATTGCATGTTGCCAAAATTCTATTTTACCTAAAATTAATTCAAAGTCATCTAGATTGTCTGTAGCTAAAGTCATTTGGGTAAGGAGTTCAATTCAGCTTCAAACGACTTGAGACAATCTTGACAAATTTTATACCTTAATTTTAGCGTTTGAGAATAGATACACATATTATAAGAAAACAGAAATTAAAATAACAGGAATTAATAAACAAAAACAAAATCAACAATTAGGTTTTTTCTAATATTGCAAAAGGGATCCCCGGCAGCGGCGCCAAAAACTTGGTGTGCAGCCCACGTACGGGTATTTTTAAGATGATTAAAAGCTTTTTCACACGGATGTTTTAAATTTATAAAACGAAATTACAAAATAAATACTACACACGACTCAGGCAAGTATGACCTGGTCAGTAGTAGTATAGAAAGAGTAAGAACGAGTATCGATCCACAGGGATAATTTTGGCAGCTACTAGTATTCAACCATCGTTATTGTTTGGGAATTAAATAACAATTGATTTTTAGCTTTTTGAATTTAAACTGATTAAAGAAACAAGTTACACTATCAGAGTAATAACAAACGTGCAGATAAATAGATAAAAGATCACTTAGGCTTCGGAATCATCATTGGCTAGTTATGGCAATATTTAGTTTGATTAAGATGTTGATGACTAGATAAAATACATTAAAGCACACAGCATGTTGTTCTATCTAATACTCACAAGTTATATTATTATGTAAATCATCACTCGAGTTATCAAGACTCAGATTTACAATCAAATATAACATGTCAGCATAGTTACAAAAGACAATCACAGATCCACCTTACCATGTTTAAATCCAGCTACAAACCATACACTCTTGGTCAAATGATATGTCTCATAGCCTTCAAAACATAAGAAAGGTGTTAAAGTGATTAAAACATTGGTTAAAATAAAAGAAACAACAAACTGAACTGGAATAAAGGTGCATACTGCCACATGTCAAAGACATGTGGTCGCAAAGGTAGATGCGATCGCATGTCAAAGACATGTGATCGCATAGATCATGCGATCGCATGGAGACACCATGCGGTCGCATGACTTCTTTTTACAGCATAATTCATTTTATGCACCAAGGATTGAATACATACAACCTGAAATGTCATTCAAAGTTATAAGTAGATAGAAAAGAACCCTATGATGTTATGAACCCAACAAGACTCAAACCGCGTGTGTTGGATTTAAGATCGATCCTTACGTTATTTCCTTCAGATATCATCGTGTTTAAGTACTATTTCTAATACTTAACACATGTAAAGCAAGAACACGTAAGCATGCACATAGAATCGTAGATCTCTGATTCTTAATGACAATAGGAGTTCATTTCAACATTAACATGTTTAAAAACATCTTTTCAATCCTTTTTATTCTTTTATAGTTGTTATGATCGAATGATAAACTTAAACACTTCAACTTTCGTTAACATGTTAAGTTTGTGTAAAATCACAATATGATGAACATGACCAATATTGTTATGATCCAAAATTATCAAAGAAAAATTCCAAAGATGCTTTTCGGATGACAACCTTGCTTTGTTATACCATTTATAGTAATAACTTACACAAGATCTTGATATTGAAAACCATCACCTTTGAATATGCATGGGATGAAATCTTTATGTTTTCACGTAAAAGATTTAATCAAACATGAACATGGACATATTTAACATAAGAACATGGTTAAACACAATTATAACAACAATCAAAACATAGTTTTTTATATCAAATCATCAAGAAAAGGTTTATATTGCCATAACTTGGCCAAGAATCATCTTGGCCCAAGTGAAAGAGTTTAGTTACACATGATTACAAGTACAACAATGAGATCAACACTCGGATACATATTAAGAATAGAAAGGTTTAGATTATACCAAGCTATCCCCAGTTGTATACGTGAGCAGAACCTCCACTTGTTTTCTACACCTTTGGGATGTTTTATTATCACCAAATGATAAACTAGGTGTAAAAACACCTTTGTGTGTGTTGTGTGTGTGTAAAAACTAAGCTAAAACGTGTGTGTATATCTGGAAGTGAAAGGAATTTCAGAGAGAAGCTTGTTTCTTCGTTTTTGGTGTTGTGTTGATGTCTCTGTTGAACTGCAGAAGAGCTGTTTCTATAGAGCTGAAACGGGCGTCTTTGCGATCGCATGCAATGTCCATGCGATCGCATGGGGTGACTTTGGACGGCTGACAAGACATCTCTACATGCAGACGATGCCAGGTTTTAAAGCTAGATTCCCAGCCTACCATGCGATCGCATGGCAGTTCTTTGCGATAGCAAGGCTCCACGGATTTCAGCAATTCTTTATTTTTCTTCAGTTCTGTATTCATTTCACTTGTGTTGGTGCATATTTGTAAATCCCTAGTTCGTATCAATAAAGTATATTCATGTTTATTAATTCAAATGTGTTTTGATTAATTGTTTGCATGTTTATATATTCTTAGTGATTCTATGTGAATATCTTAAGCTTACAAGTACTCAATCATGTGTTGATGTGAATTTGGAAGTTTAAGTTTGTGTGAAAGTTCATCACGTGCGTGATGTGTTCACTGCGTGCGTGGTGAATTCACTACGTGCGTAGTGAAGGTCAACTCGCACGTGGTGATTAAGTCGGTTAACAGGTAATTAATTAACATTAAATCATTGCAGGTCGTGCGTATTGAACCAACTACGTACGCAGTGCTCTGCACCACGTACGTAGTGAATATTCTACTCTTTAAATACCGCCTAATCTCGCATTAGCGCAGGGAACTACGAATAATTACTTTCTATCGTACGACATCGACCTTATCCGACCTTAAGCCTACAAAATCGCGACTTTGACAGATAAATACGAAATCCAAGGGCAGCCTTAAGCATCTCTGTGTGAGTTCTTAGAGTTGTTCTTAGTTTATTCTGTGTGTGTTAACTGTGTGCCGGACACCTAAGCAGATCATAGTATCCTTAGGAGGTTTGGGAAATAGAATTCCGCGCTATTTCTGATCCTAGATCAGTCCTAGCGTAAGGGTGTTTTTAGTTTAGTTTAGAACCCCGTCCCCCAGCCGGTCCTACAAAGTGGTATCAGAGCCTTGTGCTTTGATTGATCACTTTTCCTTTAGGATTTCGTGATCTAGGTGTCGATTAGGCCTGTGTGTTTGTCCTTTTCGTCGTTTTAAACCGGTTAGTAGGTCAAAAATAGGTCGTTTTGCGTTAAAAAGGTCGAGGTTTTACGTTAACTGTTTGCATTTTACTCGTGCGAAGTGAGCTCCCAGTGCGTGCGTAGTGATCCTTAGTACGTGCGTGGTGAGTCGTTAATCCTCTAGAATCTTCGATAGGCTGTGTGCTAGTTCGTACGTAGTGACTCCTCAACTCGTGCATGGTAAATCCATTACGTACGTGCGTAGTCAGCTCAATCCGTGCGTGGTAGAGTTCCAGTTCGTACGTAGGAGCTTCTGTGTGTCCTTGTGTCAGTCCGTACATAGGTCTTGTACTTCGTGCGTGGTGCTGTGTGTTCGTGCGAAGTGCCTTCCCACTCCGTGCGTATTGAATCTGTGTGGTCTATCAAATTCTAATTTCAGTCTGTGTGTTCTCAGCTCTTGATTACTGAAATGGCATCAAAACAAACAACAGTTTTAAACAACTTATTATTAGACAGTGAAATGGGGAGTGCCAATAAAGTACCTAAACTGTTCACCATGGAAGACTATCCTATGTGGAAGCCCAGGTTTGAAATATTCCTCGATGGCCTTGACTGTAGACTTCGGAGGGCAATAAGCACCGATTATATGGTTCCCAAGGGGGAGGGAAATATTGAAACCCCCTATGATGGAATGACTGCTGATCAGAAGAGCCGTCATGATGCAGAGAAGAAGGCCTATGCTCAACTAATCCAGGCCATTCCAAATGAGATCTTCCATCAGTTCAGAAGATATAAAACTTCCCACAGCCTGTGGAGAGCACTAGAGAAGAGAAATGAGGGAAATGCCGCCCTCAAGGAATTGAAAGCATGTCAATTGAGAAAGGAATTAGATCATTTCATGGCTACTAGAGATGAAAAAATTCCTTCTCTCATTACAAGATACAATCATCTTCTTAGTGAACTGGACAGTCTGGGTGTTACTGTTCCAGAGAAGCAGCAGGTGGAAATTTTGGCAAAAGCTTTGCCCAAGAGCTGGCGGCCATATATTATGATACTGAAGAACAGTGGTGGTTTTGACGGGATGGATCTAAATGATTTCATCACCAAGTTGAAAGAGCAAGAGCAGGAGGAAGAAAATTTGGATTCCATGTCCAGTTATCAACAAAATCCTTCTCTCTACTACTCTGGAACACCTGTATCGTCATCCACTTCTTCAAATGCCCCCTTACAATCTGCCTATGTGAGTAATGTAAATGATTCTGGCAGATCTACACTTGGATCCTCATCTTCTGGGCCATCCTATACTGTGTCTACTTCTGGATTCAATGTCGAGCATTTCTAGTATGCGAGCGCAGATGAAGTAAAAGCACATATGAGCATGCTAAGAGCACTAGTCTCCTCTTATGATGATCTACTGAAGGGGAAGATTGGTAATGCTCATCTGACACAAGAGGATTATGAGCAGATTGATGACGATGAGATGGAGAGACAAGATATCCTCTGGTCATATGCTAACTTAGTCAGGAGGGCGAAAGCATATGAGAAAAGAACAGGGAAGCAAATATCAGCTACAAAGGATACCAACCTTGGTTTTGATAAGTCTGCGGTAACATGCTATAATTGCGGTGAAAAAGGTCATTTCGCGAGAGAATGTGATAAGCCGAAGAGTGTGGGACCGAAGTATCCTTTCAAAACCAGTCCTGGCAGTAGATCATCTTCCTCTTCAACCATAAAGTCTCCATCAACTCCAAAACCGGCTAAGGCAATGGCAGTTGTTCAAAAGGACGAGGGAATTGACTGGTCAGTACAATTTGGGAATGATGGTGCTGATATTAATGTGGCAAATGTTCATGTGTTGAACGAAGATTCTCAATCCGAAACAGAAAGTTACTCAAGTGAGAAAGAATCAATTGCCAGCATTGATGATGAACCAGCCTCGGTTCCAGCTGCAGAAAAGACACCAGTGAAAGTTTGTGCCAATGAGTCAAACCAAAAGGTGGGCAGTTGTGGTCAAACATCCGAGGAAAAGGTATGTACTTTTGGCTTACCTTGTGGTTCTTGTAATGATTATGTAAAACAGATAGTGTTCCTAAAGTCTACAATTTCAGAGCTCACATCTAAGTTAGATAAAAACCTGTTGATAAAAGAAAGAGAAAAACAGTTGAAAGAAAAGAATGAAAGTTTAGGCAAACAGGTGCATGAACTAGGTGTGGCTCTGTTAAATAAACAAGATGCTATAGTGTTTTACATAAATGAGATTGATAAGTTGAAACGAGACCTTGCTACTTCAAAGGTCGATTATGAGACTCTGAGTCAAAAACTCAAAAGTTATTCCACGTCTTCTTACTTATTTGAGTACATAATCGATCAGAGAGGTCAAGGTACTGATTCAGAAAAGAACAAGATGTTATACTCTAAATGTCCACCACCAGTGTTAAATCAACTGGTGAATGATGATGTTCACTCTGAATCTGACCCACTTCTCACAAAGGTTGATGAATCTTCTGCATCAACCCCAAAAGAGGATTTAAAGTTACACGAGAATGTGGGTGAGCCTCAGAAGAATGAGGTTTAGCAAGAAGAAATTAAAAAGGCTGAACCAGGAATGAGAGAACTGTTGGCAAGTTCTAATGTCAATGATCCGTTGATGCATCGTATCCGCGATGCCCTTCGGAAACTTGAAAAGAAGGGTGTAAAGTCTCCTGATACCCGTCCATACCAAGAGGTCAAAATCTTACCCAAACATCAAGGGTTAGGGTATCGATCTCAAAGGATGTCGAAAGGTTTTGTAAAGCAATATCCAGACAGGATTTGCTATGTGTGCAGGAGACCTGGTCACCTCAGTTCCGAGTGTAATCAGCAGCCACATCAGAGCTGTAACAGGAAAGTTGAGACTTATCAAAAGAATAAAACGTTTACTAAAAACAATCAAAACTCAACTCTTCCAGTTCAGCATCAAAGGACAAACGGGGATACCATAAGAAAATCTAAAAATCCCAAAGTTGTTAGAAAAAGAAAATCTTCGCTCAATCAGACTTCTAAGTGGACTAACAAACTGTGTGTTCAAATGCCTAAGGATTCGAGTGACAGGTTCAGCAATGCTGCTGAGAAGACTGGAACTTGGATGAAACTTCCAGTGATTGGAGAAGACGGGAAACCCATTTCTATTCGGGCTTGGGTTCCTAGCTCTCTAATTCCTTCTTCTATGTGAAGGGTGTCAACCGCTATAATCAAGTGTGAGATATTTGTGATTGTGTGTCTATTTTCTGTGTGACTAAATTGTGTGTTTGTCTTTCAGTTTATTTTCTGTGTGTCGTTGCGTTTCTATTTTCTTAGGTTTTAGTTTCTTTGGTATTTTAGGGGGAGATAGTTCAGAAAACTTAGAAAATACAAAAAAATCAGAAAACATAGAAAATACAAAAAAATCAGAAAACTTAGAAAATACAAAAAAATCATAAAACATAGAAAATACAAAAAAAATCAGAAAACATAGAAAATACAAAAAAAAAATCAGAAAAACAAAAATGAGAAGTTGATCCAACTCAAATGGAAAATGATGGTACACTGGCTTTCAATACAAAGTATGTCTAGTAAAATTAGGACTGAAAGCATGCACATATTCTTGAGAAAACTGTCTGAAAAATTTGAGTTAAATCAGATAAGAAACAGATGGCGTGTAAGGCATATGATGAGAGTCTAGGCTGATAAGTGGTTATGCATGTGGAAATTCATCAAAGATTCAAACTATCGAGACATTCCAAGTCTATAAATCAATAACAGTTGAGACTAACTTAATCTGGTGCACACACCTGTTACCATGCCAAATGTGCTTAGATGACAATGAGCAAAATGTAAAAGAGGGTGAAAAATTGACCCCAATCAAATCTGTCAAAAGAAATAGATACATTGATCTATCAATGTTGAATTGTCAAAGAGCATAAAATGCAGTGACAAAAGCTACATTGATCTATTAGTGTTGAATTGTCAAAGAGCATAAAATGCATTGACAAAAGCTCAGCAAGAAAAATGTCTAGAGAGGTGAAAAATTGACCTCAATGTCAAAGAGCATAAAATGCGTTGACAAAATCACAAAGCACATAAGCATGGTGGTTGGGTACTCAAGTTGTGCATCCTACTGAGTAAGTCAAAATACTGTGAGATTTTAAAAGAGATAGTCTTAACCATGTACTCAGTTCTAGATAATCAGAAAATGTTGAAATCAAATCTGTTATTATCTGAGGAGAGTTAGATTGACAGACAGAAATTGAAGGAGTATGTTTGTGCCTAAGGTTCTGAAATGAATGATAACTAAGTATAGATGTGCTGGTACTGATTCCATCTTGGAACCTTCTCACAAAAAGATTTAAATTTCAGTAATTTTATTCCTGCAATTTTCTTAGTATTTTTTAATTCTGTTCTTTAGGATTTAATTCGTTAATTGTTTACTTCTGCATTTTCATTTTCTTTATTTTCAGAAAAATACAAAAAGAGTTCTAGTATGTTCTTAATCATTCTTAGTGTTTTGATTAGGGGGAGTTTGTTCTGTTTACATTTCCTTCATCTCACTTTGATGTGTTTTGCTTAAATGTTTATAAGTGATCTTGAAGTTACTGACAGTGTATTGCTGAGTGCAGTACTAACAGTATTAAGGTTCACAGATGAGAAACTCATTACATGCGAAATGGAACCCCACTAAGCATGAGTAACAGCTCACATCGTGCGTAGTGCAGGTAAGGGCATGACGAAAGGTATTCGTTTAGCATTTTGCTGTATGAATTTTGCTTTGTGCAAATTTTTGCTGTGTGCATTTTGCTTTGTGCATTTTACTTTGTGAAATTTTTGCTTAGTGCAATGGTTATTGATAGAACTAGGTCTTAGGGGGAGTTTGTTGGTGCATATTTGTAAATCCCTAGTTCGTATCAATAAAGTATATTCATGTTTATTAATTCAAATGTGTTTTGATTAATTGTTTGCATGTTTATATATTCTTAGTGATTCTATGTGAATATCTTAAGCTTACAAGTACTCAATCATGTGTTGATGTGAATTTGGAAGTTTAAGTTTGTGTGAAAGTTCATCATGTGCGTGATGTGTTCACTGCGTGCGTGGTGAATTCACTACGTGCGTAGTGAAGGTCAACTCGCACGTGGTGATTAAGTCGGTTAACAGGTAATTAATTAACATTAAATCATTGCAGGTCATGCGTATTGAACCAACTATGTACGCAGTGCTCTGCACCACGTACGTAGTGAATATTCTACTCTATAAATACCGCCTAATCTCGCATTAGTTCAGGGAACTACGAATAATTACTTTCTATCGTATGACATCGACCTTATCCGACCTTAAGCCTACAAAATCGCGACTTTGACAGATAAATACGAAATCCAAGGGCAGCCTTAAGCATCTCTGTGTGAGTTCTTAGAGTTGTTCTTAGTTTATTCTGTGTGTATTAACTGTGTGCCGGACACCTAAGCAGATCATAGTATCCTTAGGAGGTTTGGGAAATAGAATTCCGCGCTATTTCTCATCCTAGATCAGTCCTAGCGTAAGGGTGTTTTTAGTTTAGTTTAGAACCCCGTCCCCCAGCCGGTCCTATAACTTGATATTTTCTCTTTGAGTCCTTTTTACCTGCAATGGTGAATATTAAACATTTAAGACAATAATTTGTACAATTCCCCTTGATTATGGATAAAATGCGAGGGTTTTCAATGTGTAAAACATGTATAATTATGAATATATGAATATCCTTAAGCCTTAAGGATTAATATACCTTTAGTCTCTTATAACATTGGATACAATGTGCCCATTAATTATCTCTGCACATAATCTAACAAAGGTTTCATGCTTGTGTTTAACAAGGTAGATATACCCATACCTACTATAATCATCTATAAAGGTTACGAAGTATCTTGAGATGTTTCTTGTGACATGCTTGAAAGGTCCACATACATCAGTATGAATAATATCCAAAAGGTTCTTTCCCCTCTCACTTGTTCCTGTAAAGGGTGCTTTTGTCATCTTGCCTAACAGTCTTGTTTATATGGCCAAGACGACTATGCCACAACGAGAACTTGTCCAAACCATTTTTGGAATCAGAATCAATATTCATGATATATCTTCTAGATTCAATTTATGCATTTGCCTCATATATGCCATGACACGGTAATGCTTTAAAGTAAACAATATCATTTTTCAAGTAAATAATTGTTCCATGATCAAATTTAAAATCATAACCGTCCTCATACAAAGCATGGAAAGAAATAATGTTTCTAGCCACTTTATGCGAATAGTATACATCCTTTAATAAAATAGAATAGCCGGTCTTGAATGAAAGCTTCAGGTCTCCTTTAGCTTCCACCGGGACAATCTCTGAATTTCCCATCACAAGATCCACCTCTCCCCGCACCAAGCTCCTACTTGTCCTTAGCACCTGCACCATATTACATATGTGAGTGCCACAGCCGGTATCTAAAACCTAGCCTTTAGAAGTAGAAGTTTGATGGAGTACTATCATGAATGTACGTGAAGAGTCGGGTCCCGATATGCTCATCGCCTTGAGCTTATTGAGCCCCTCAAGGTACTTTGGGCAGCTTCGGCGGTAGTGCTCCTTGCCCCCGCAAAAGAAGCATTGAGCATCCTCCGGAGTCTTGGTTTGGGGAAGTTTCCCCTTACCCTTACCATCGGAGGTAGGGTTAGGTTTGGATTCACCAACCTTTCCCTTACCTTTCCCTTTGGAAAAGGTGCTCTTCTTCTTCTTCTTCTTCTTGGAGATACGGCCCTCCCGGATGGCTAGAACAGGAGTGGAAGAAGAGGATGGCTTGCTCTTGGTCATGCTCGCTTCGGCTGTTTTGAGCATACCATGAAGCTCTATCTGGGATTTATCCATGCTGTGCATATGATAACTCATAATGAATTGATCATATGCACTGGGCAGGGATTGGATGATCAAATCGGCCACCATCTCCCTCCCGATGGTGAATCCCAACTTCTCCATGCACTCGATGTTTGCTTTCATACACAAAACATGAGTGCTCACATTCCCTCCATCTTGAAGCTTGCAACCGAGGACGGACTTGAAGCATTCATACCTCTCCTACCTTGCCTGCTGTTGGAACATATCCTTTAGCTGCACGATCAGGTCGTAAGCACACAAATGCTCCATTTGCTTTTGCAAATCGGAGCTCATTGTGCTCAACATGAGGCATGTAATTTCCTCAGTTTTCTTTAAAGTGTTTTTCGTACGCCTCTCGGACCGCTCTTGTTGCACCGCTAGGAGGTGCCTTGGGTAAGGGTTCCTCAATGGTGTGCAATTTCCCTTCATAGCGTAGGACAAGCCTCAAATGCCTATGCAAATCCATGAAGTTGCTACCATCGAGTTTCTCCTTTTCAAGGAAAACTCGTAGAGAAACGTTGGTGGTGGTTTTGTTTGCGCTTGTTGATGCCATCTAAAATTGCAAAGTAGATTTTAGTTAGTTTGATATTTTAGCTTGTTAAAACAATTTACCCATAAAGAATCATCTTAACAAGGCTAAGAACTGTATTTCATCCTACCATGTGACGGGGTTACCGCGGATCACATGATAAAACTATATAGGTTGGCAGCCATTTTGCCAATTGCAATCTCTATTGCAATCCTTAGCACCTTGCAGAATCCTACGAAAACCAAGGGTCATTTGGCATGTTTGATCCCTTCTTGCATCAATCTTAAGCCTTGCAATTTTGATTAACTCATGCTAAGCTCGACAATTAATCAAGATTTCAATCTTAAAATTGCAAATTGTCCGTCAAGACATACGATGACAAATACACCAAAACTGGCTCGTGCTAAGCTCGACAACCAAAATTGTGAATCTTGCCACATTCACCTTCCACATAGCTTTATGAGAGTTGGCTCGTGCTAAGATCGACAACCAAAACTCATAATACTAGATTCGGGTGGTATCGACTTACGTATGGTGCATGATTTACATTTTATGGAAAGACGGGCTTTTGTTTACGGTTTGGTTTTAGATTAACATATTAGTGACAGATCCTAATTTCACTAGGTGAGTTAATCTCTTGTGATTTTATTTATTTTTGAAAAATTATCTAGCAGGCGAATCCTAAGCTATCCATGCATAGCAAAATCACATCACACGCATAACATAAAATAATTGGTAACCCTTGCCATAAACCCTATGCGTTCTTCCCGTGATCCAAACGGGAAGAACATGGTCAATACTAAGGGACAAAAATCTTCGATGCGAGCTCCTACTAGAACCGTGATCTCCTCGGATTTCACCGGCTTCTATGGACTTCTTGCTCCACCTTCTTTTGACTCCTCTTGTGTGTCTTCATCCATAAATAATTAAAATACATACAATAGAATAAAGAATGGCATGAAAGCCACATTATACCTATTTATCTATTACAATTACATGGATGAATGAAATGGCATGAAAGCCACATTATTATTACAAATTTACCAAATGAATAATAATACAACCACAAATGCACCCAAACACACATAGAACCACAAGGTCTAGGCAAGGCTACAAATTTTATATTCACATACAAACAAACTTAACATCAAAGCTACTGAAAAAACATGATAAAACTAACAAAATAAAATTTCCAGAAGCCTAAAAGAGGACCAAAAACCCGAGACCAAAAACTGTTTTTAACTTGAAACCAAAACTGTTACAGCAACGTTAGCCCCGCTAACTTTAAGAGTTAGTGCCGCTAACACAAGTTTAGCGCCACTAACGTTGTTCGACAGAAAACAAACATTTTTGATTTCGGGCTTTCCAGGCCACCATGTGAGAATCTAACATAGAGGTGGCTCTAAATCCACTGTTGGGGTTTCCAGGGCACGCAAAGATTGTATCATATAGAAAGGAAGAGGGTTATACCAGCCTCCTATGCTCCAGAAAACTTGATGAAAAGGTGATAGTGTTCCTCCAAGAACCGAATGTCACTATTGATGTATACCCCTGGAACACGCCAAACCTCTAGTGCTAGCAAGATCTTGTGATTCTTCTCACAAGAAAATCACTTCAAGAATAGCAACAAGCACAAATTATCTGGAACCTCTCCTTTCTAAACTCTCTCTAAGCCCTTTTATGCACTTACGAGTGTTTTGTAGTGGTAGTAGTCAAAAGGTGCAAATGAGGTTCTAATAGGGACTTTTATAAACCTCCAGAAGTCAATTGGTATACCTAAGGCCGACCAAGACCACACCATGACCTCCATATGCATTGGCCAAGCCTAGAGGTGATTTGACAAAAAGCATATGCAGCCGTAGCGGCGCTAATCTCTTAAGGGTAGCGACGCGATACAGATATGTCAGATGAAATGACACAAAGTCCATGCAGCCGTAGCGGCTCTAACCATTAGGCGTTAGCGGCGCTACCACCTAATAGTTAGCGGCGCTAACGCGGCCTGCATGATCAACTTTTGTCTTTTGTCAATTTTGGTCCCTTTACTTTAGTTGCTGTCAGGTTTGACCCCGGTGTATGACCCAATTGGCTTATATATCATCGGCAGTGATTCAAACGGTTTGTATGTATCAGTGGGCATATTCTAACAAAATAATTATGGTAATAGATAAAAATGATAAGTTAGTAACCGGTTTTAGATAATGGTTCTATATATATCCCCGTTAGTTGAAACGGGCTAGTGCGTGTCAAGTTGTAAGTTGAAAAGGGGAACAAAATACCACGTGTTAATTATTAACCAACCAAAGTTGGTTTACACTCTCCCTTATCCCTTGGAGAAACACAAAACACACACTAAACACACATACAAACATATGAGACACACACATACACCAAACCCTTGACGTTTTGAGAGGAGTATCAAGAAGGAATTAAAGTACAAGTGACTCCAGTAGCTACAATCTGTTCTTATTGTGTTGAATCATCTGATTTTGGTAATTGTTTTTCTTCTTAAACCTAGTTTTGAGTTTGAAATGGGATACACCATTTTAATGGTGTAAATTTGTGTTCTTATGGTTAGTTTTGATATAGAACATGTTTATAAGCTCCATATGATGTTAAACAAATTGTGTAAACAGTTGAATATGAGTTTTGGGCAGATTATGTGTCAAAAACGCGGATTTGCAAAAGCAGTGCGAAACATGGACGAAGGTCTGCTGTACAGACCCTTCGTACGGCCGTAGAAGCCATTTTATTCCTGCGGCCGTAAAGGGGTGTTTTTCAAGATTTTTTAAATTAGGTCTTCTGCAACCGTAGTAAGTGGTTCCTGCGGCCGTAGGAGGGTGTGTTATGTGGTTTACCATCTGCAGTGTAACGCCCCAAGGTCTGAAAGATTTTCTGTTAAGTATTTAACTTAATATAAATATATGTTAAGTGTTTATGTGTTTAGCTAGTTGCCTTTATGTAATATTGAGTTGCAGTAGAGGGGCTAAAGTTGCCATTTCAGAAACTTGAAAAGTCTAGGGGTCTTTGGGGCATTTACTGAAAGTTATATATATATATATATATGAGGTTTGTATTGACTTCAAGGTGGTCAAAAAAAAAAAGAATTTGCATGAAAACTTACGTTCACGTACACCTTCAAGTTTAGGAGAGTTTGAGTCAAAGAGAGAGATTCATAAGGTAATCTTTGAGTTTTGGTGTTAGTTTTAGTGTTGGTGTTGTTTCATGTCAAGATACGTGTTAGGAAGTCATCGGAATGTTTTAAAAACTCGGTCGTGATTTAATTCGAGTGGTTCAGGATTTTAGTGATTAAACGATGAATTTTATTCGTGCGAAGTGAAGCCCATTTCGTACGAAGTGACTTCACTTCGTACGAAGTGCTCAATGTAAGAGATGAAGTTGATGAGTTTTAGTCGTGCGAAGTGAAGCCCATTTCGTGCGTAGTGACTTCATTTCGTACGAAGTGCTCAGTGTAAGAGATGAAGTCGGTGAGTTTTGGTCGTACGAGGTGTGAGCCACTTCGTGCGTATGAGAGTTCACTTCGTGCGAAGTGTGATTCATCTCGTGCGAAGTGTGATTCATCTCGTGCGTAGTGTTTAGAAGTTAATTAAGTTATTATTTAATGTTTGTAGGCAATAAGAGTTGACACTTTTCCGATAGGAGCGTAGTTCTTAACTGCTGCGGAGGTGTGTGTACTTACCTTTACTCAGATTAGCATATGTTCATATATTATAATACATGATTGTAAATATTATTGTAGTACCATTGCTTCAGATACTGAAATTGGGTATATTGAGATCCTTATACCCAAGAAAGTGTCCGGGGTTACTATTACTTTATATAGTATCCTCCGGGACCAGTTAACAGTTGGAATAGAATTACAGACTATTTAGTTGGATGTGAGACATCCAAGAGAGAAGATGTTTCCATTACTTTGGTTACTATTTTAGTAGTATACTCACCAAGTGTTAGCTTACGTTTAGTGTTTTCTGTTAACAGGTGCGTCAGGCTCAGGCAAGGGAAAGGCCCCAGCGGCTTCTTAGGCTGGATAGCTCCTGGCTTTCTTTATGTTAAAAATGTTTTGAAAACACTACTTTAGTAAATCAGTTTAGTACCAATGTATGTAGTACCAGTCTTTTGTAAAACTCCGATCCATTTTGGGTGTTAAAAGTTGTATAATATGTTTAATAGATTTTTTTTAGAGAAAAGTGGTGTTACAACTTGGTATCAGAGCCAAGGTTTGAGGGATTTGGACACACACGAGTGTGATATCTAAACTTAAACCATGGTTTTGAAGTCAAGAGGAGCTATCCCTGGGGCAGTAACCTTAGTGAGTATATTCAGTAGAAAGTTTATGATTAGCTAATTGTTTTACAGTCTGAGCATGAGTAGCGATATTTTTGTATGCGTAGTTAGTTTTACTATACGTGACCTAAGCTTGTGAATCGGGGTGTTCTATGACGACAACAAGAACAATTGTATATAATGTGTTTCTTACAAATACCTGGCCAGTATATGTAATAAACATGTGATATACAATCGAGCTTGGAATTGCCATAAGTGATACCTTGTGAATCAAGGGAGGGGTAATATGTGACAGTATAGTACATGTGAATAGTACCAGAACAGAATATTAGATAGATGTAGTATTAACAATATTACGTACCTATTTGTGAAACAGAGAAAGTTGTTATGGTATTGTATGTTAAAGTTTTCTTCCTTTTAGAATGGAGTACGTTCAAGGGGTCATTGCGGATCCAACCCAACAGTCTGGGGTTAGTACACCTCAGGAGAATAGAGGTACCTATGTTTCAGATGAAATTCCCATACAGACAGGGAGATCTACGGGTAACCCTCCCGGGGTAGCCGGTACAGAAGAAGTACAAGATCCAGTGAACAGTGTGATCAAAGAGACGGTGGCAACAGAGTTGGGAAAAGCTTTACAAGCCAATGTCCGCTTCGTAATCAATCAAGTGGTTGAACAAGTTTCTGGGAGGATGGAGGTTTTACTACAAGAGCGTGTAGATGCGGCGATTCAGGTTGCGACTACAAATCTGCCAGCAAGAGTTGAACCAAGTCAGGGATGCACATACAGAGAGTTCGCTGCTTGTGGAACACCAGTTTTTGAAGGGGTAACAGACCCTATAGTTAGTAACAGATGGTTATCAGATACGGAGGGAGCTTTCCGTAC
This sequence comes from Pulicaria dysenterica, assembly GCA_947179395.2. Lineage (NCBI taxonomy): Eukaryota > Viridiplantae > Streptophyta > Magnoliopsida > Asterales > Asteraceae > Pulicaria > Pulicaria dysenterica. The sequence continues at coordinate 26,531,990 of OX359294.1, read as the reverse complement.
AAGTGGGTGTTTACCAACAAAACAGGTTACCTATGCTTCGAATTTGCTACGCGGGGCAGCGAAAGATTGGTGGACAACCCTGTTACAGAGGAAGGGGGTAGCCCAGATGGAAGCTATGACATGGGCGGAATTCAGAGAGTTGTTTGAGAAGCAGTTTACTCCGAAGGCACGTATAGATAAGATAAATGAGGAATTCTTAACCATGAAGCAGACTACAGAATCTGTAGACGACATGACGAAGAAGTTCCTAGAGATGGCTCGATTTTGTCCAGAGTATGTAGCTACGGAGTCGATGAAGATGCAGCGATATATTTCTATTTTGAGGAATGATATCAGAGAAGTGCTAGCAACCTCTACTTGTACCACGGTTGATGAAATGATGGATTTAGCTTGGAAAAGGGAGCAGGAGTTACTCAGACAAGGAGTGGTCAGTGGAAAGAGGAAGATTGAGCAAGTCAACACACAGAACAAGAAACCAACAATAGTACCACAGCGGGGAGGTATAGCTCCTTCACCTAAATGTACTAAGTGTGGGAGGAACCATTCTGGAGAATGTAAGTTTGGTATGCCGGGCTGTTACAAGTGTGGGAAACAAGGCCATGTTGCCAAAGACTGCAAGACTCCTTTGTTGGTATGTCACAACTGTTATCAACCGGGGCACTTCAAAGCTCAATGCCCTCAGCTTCCAGTTGTAGAGAGAAGACCAGTGAATCCCCTACCCCCAGCCCGTGGTAATGAGGGTAGACAAGTGAAGCAGGAACAACCCCGACCAAAAGGCAGAGCTTTCCAGCTTACAGCTGAGGAGGCCAAAGTTGAACCTGATGTGGTAGCAGGTACTTTTGTTGTTAATAATATGCCTGCTTTAGTATTATTTGATTCCGGTGCTAGTAGATCTTTTGCTGCTAAATCGTTTTGAGCTCAGTTTAATATGCCACCTGTTAAGTTAGAATTTCCCCTGGAAGTAGAAATAGCAGATGATAGGAGAACGATTGTAACTAGTGTATTTAAGGGTAATGTGATAGAGATATGTGACCATAAATTCCCTATTGACCTTATCCCAATGGCTATGAAAGAATTCCAAGTAGTCGTTGGTATGGATTGGCTGGGTTTGCATCAAGCACAGATTTTCTGCGATCAGAAAACGGTACGGGTACAGACCCCAAGTGGGGAAGAGTTGATTATTCATGGTGACAGTAAGAGAGTCAGTCTTTCAGTTTGTTCTCTAGCAAAAGCAAAGAAGTACTTGAAACATGGGTGTTCCGCATTCGTAGCATATGTGGAAGATGTAGATGTGACAAGAAAGCCGCCACAAATCTCAGAGATACCAGTAGTTTGTGAGTACTCAGATGTCTTTCCAGATGAATTACCAGGACTCCCACCAACTCGACAAGTAGAATTCAGAATTGACATAATTCCCGGAGCAGAGCCGAAAGCGAAAGCTCCGTACAGACTAGCACCACCAGAAATGCAAGAGTTGATGACTCAACTGCAAGAGCTGACAGATAAGGGTTTCATCAGGCCTAGTAGTTCACCATGGGGTGCACCAATTTTGTTTGTTAAGAAAAAGGATGGTATGTTCAGAATGTGTATAGACTACAGAGAACTCAACAAGGTCACGATTAAGAACAAATATCCGCTTCCTAGAATAGACGACCTGTTTGATCAGTTACAGGGTGCTTCCTGGTTCTCCAAGATAGATTTGAGGTCAGGGTACCATCAGTTAAAGATACAAGAAAAGGATGTAGCCAAGACAGCGTTTAGAACACGGTATGGGCACTTCGAATTTGTTGTGATGCCGTTTGGTCTTACGAATGCTCCAGCAGCATTTATGGATTTGATGAATAGAGTTTGCCGACCGATGCTCGACAAGTCAGTGATAGTATTCATCGATGACATTCTTATTTATTCTAAGACTGTAGGGGAGCATAGTGTTCACCTTAGAGAAATATTAGAAATCTTATGCAAGGAGAAGCTGTATGCGAAATTCTCTAAGTGTGAGTTTTGGCTTCAAGAAGTGCAGTTCGTGGGTCATCTCATTAATCAAGAGGGAATTAAAGTGGATTCTGCAAAAGTAGAAGCTGTGATGAAATGGGAGACACCTCAGAATCCTACAGAAATCAGAAGCTTTCTTGGGTTAGCAGGATATTATAGGCGATTTATTCAAGACTTCTCCAAAATAGTAGTACCCTTAACTCAGTTAACCAAGAAGAATGTAGAGTTCCATTAGGGTGAAGAACAACAAAAAGCATTTGATATGTTAAAGCACAGGTTGTGTAATGCTCCGGTTCTTTCGTTACCCGATGGGGTAGAAGATATGGTAGTTTACTGTGACGCTTCATACAGAGGGTTGGGTTGCGTTTTGATGCAGAAAGGGAAAGTCATTGCTTATGCTTCCCGTCAGTTAAAGATACACGAGACCAACTACCCGACTCATGATTTAGAATTAGCAGCAGTTGTTTTTGCCCTAAAGATATGGCGACACTATTTGTATGGTGTCAAGTGTACTATTTATTCAGATCACAAGAGTCTTAAGTATTTTCTAGAACAAAAGAATTTGAATATGGGACAGAGGCGATGGTTAGAATTATTGAAGGATTACGATTGTGAAATTTTGTATCATCCGGGCAAAGCAAATGTGGTGGCCGACGCATTGAGCAGAAAGTCAGGCAGCATACAAATACAAATGCAACAAGTATAGATGTCAGTAATCAATCCGATATTAGATCAGATTAAAGCAGCACAGATTGAAGCGGTTAAGGAAAGTAATCAGAAAAAGGAACGTGTGAAAGGACAAGTGTCCAAGTTAGTAAAAGATAGTCGGGATCTCTTGGGTTGCTATGATCGAATTTGGGTACCTAGCTACGGGGGTGTGCGACAAGTTCTCTTGGAAGAAGCACATCGCTCGCAGCTTTCTATTCACCCAGGGGCTACCAAGATGTATAGAGATATGAAGATGAATTACTGGTGGCCAGGAATGAAACGGGATATAGCAAGATATGTAGAGAGATGTTTAACTTGTTTACAAGTCAAAGCAGAACATCAGAAACCGCATGGAAAATTGCAACCGCTTGACATTCCTGTATGGAAGTGGGAACATATTACTATGGATCTGATTACCAAACTACCTAGGACTTCTAAGGGGTTTGATGCTATATGGGTTGTAGTTGATAGACTCACGAAGAGTGCGCACTTTATTGCAATAAAAGAGGCTTATTCTTCAGAGAAAATGGCAGATGTGTATATAACAGAGATAGTGTCCAGACATGGAGTCCCAGTTACGATTGTTTCAGACAGAGATACTCGATTTACCTCTAGATTCTGGAGTAAGTTTCATGAAGACATGGGGACGAAATTACATTTGAGTACAGCATTTCATCCACAAACCGATGGCCAAAGCGAAAGAACTATACAGACATTGGAGGATATGCTCAGAGCTTGTATCATCGACTTTGGTGGTAGTTGGGATACCTACTTACCATTGACAGAGTTCTCATATAACAACAGTTTTCATTCAAGTATTGGCATGCCGCCATATGAGATGTTATACGGCCGAAAATGTAGAACTCCTGTTTGCTGGGGTGAAATTGGTCAGAGAGAACTAGGCAGTACGGAGGTAGTTCAGCAAACCACCGAGTACATACAGCAGATACGCGAACGACTGAAAGCAGCCCAGGATAGACAGAAAAGTTATGCGGATAAGCGGCGGTCACCACTAGAGTTCCAGGTTGGAGATTATGTATTGTTAAAAGTATCACCATGGAAAGGGGTGATCAGATTTAGAAAGAGGGGCAAGCTAGGACCTAGGTTTATTGGTCCTTTTAAGATAATTGCGAGGGTTGGGAAGGTAGCATACAGGCTAGAACTTCCAGAAGAAATGGCGCAGATTCACAATACTTTCCATGTGTCCCACCTTCGTAAATGTTTAGCAGACGAGTCTGCTATCGTTCCTCTTCAAGATGTGACGATTGATAAAAAGCTTAGTTATATAGAGCAACCAGTAGCTATTCTGGAGAGAAAAGTGACGAAACTGCGTAACAAACAGATAAATCTTGTGAAAGTCCAATGGAGACACCGAAGGGGTTCAGATTATACTTGGGAGCCAGAGAGTGACATGAGACAGAATTACCCTCAGTTGTTTGCACAGAAGATTTCGAGGACGAAATCGTCCCAAGTGGGGAAGAGTTGTAACGCACCAAGGTCTGAAAGATTTTCTGTTAAGTATTTAACTTAATATAAATATATGTTAACTGTTTATGTGTTTAGCTAGTTGCCTTTATGTAATATTGAGTTGCAGTAGAGGGGCTAAAGTTGCCATTTCAGAAACTTGAAAAATCTAGGGGTCTTTGGGGCATTTACTGAAAGTTATATATATATATATATGAGGTTTGTATTGACTTCAAGGTGGTAAAAAAAAAAAAAGAATTTGCATGAAAACTTACGTTCACGTACACCTTCAAGTTTAGGAGAGTTTGAGTCAAAGAGAGAGATTCATAAGGTAATCTTTGAGTTTTGGTGTTAGTTTTAGTGTTGGTGTTGTTTCATGTCAAGATACGTGTTAGGAAGTCATCGGAATGTTTTAAAAACTAGGTCGTGATTTAATTCGAGTGGTTCAGGATTTGAGTGATTAAACGATGAATTTTATTCGTGCGAAGTGAAGCCCATTTCGTACGAAGTGACTTCAGTTCGTACGAAGTGCTCAATCTAAGAGATGAAGTTGATGAGTTTTAGTCGTGCGAAGTGAAGCCCATTTCGTGCGTAGTGACTTCATTTCGTACGAAGTGCTCAGTGTAAGAGATGAAGTCGGTGAGTTTTGGTCGTACGAGGTGTGAGCCACTTCGTGCGTATGAGAGTTCACTTCGTGCGAAGTGTGATTCATCTCGTGCGAAGTGTGATTCATCTCGTACGTAGTGTTTAGAAGTTAATTAAGTTATTATTTAATGTTTGTAGGCAATAAGAGTTGACACTTTTCCGATAGGAGCGTAGTTCTTAACTGCTGCGGAGGTGAGTGTACTTACCTTTACTCAGATTAGCATATGTGCATATATTATAATACATGTTTGTAAATATTATTGTAGTACCATTGCTTCAGATACAGAAATTGGGTATATTGAGATCCTTATACCCAAGAAAGTGTCCGGGGTTACTATTACTTTATATAGTATCCTCCGGGACCAGTTAACAGTTGGAATAGAATTACATACTATTTAGTTGGATGTGAGACATCCAAGAGAGAAGATGTTTCCATTACTTTGGTTACTATTTTAGTAGTATACTCACCAAGTGTTAGCTTACGTTTAGTGTTTTCTGTTAACAGGTGCGTCAGGCTCAGGCAAGGGAAAGGCCCCAGCGGCTTCTTAGGCTGGATAGCTCCTGGCTTTCTTTATGTTAAAAATGTTTTGAAAACACTACTTTAGTAAATCAGTTTAGTACCAATGTATGTAGTAACAGTCTTTTGTAAAACTCCGATCCATTTTGGATGTTAAAAGTTGTATAATATGTTTAATAGATTTTTTTAGAGAAAAGTGGTGTTACATGCAGACGAAGAAATAAGGGCTACGGGTGTAGGTACGTAACCTACGGTCGTAGATCACCATAGAACAGCTCCTGCGGGCGTATGGATAAGTTCATAAGGCCGTATGGCTCGGTTTAATGGATAGAACCTCTGCGGGCGTAGGGGGTTCCCTCTACGGCCGTAGGAGGAGTTTGTTAAGCCTTCTACGGCCGTAGGACATGTCCTCTATGGCCGTAGGACCCTGTCCAGTATGAACAACTTGTAATTCGTATTCTGTGATAGGTGTTAAGTGTTGACAAGACTGTAAATGATGTGTTAGGCGCTCCTGAGGAACAAGAGGACACCGAACACTACATTTGTTTGCTGTAACCGTTGAAGTGAGTACCGGTTAACCTTAGGCATCACAATAAGAATGTTATACCACGTTTAAGGTAAGTTATTACTTATGTGTAGTTAAATTGATATGATATGAGTAAATATGTTATTATGTTAGGCTTGAATAGGCCAATTATGATATAATTTGATATATGTTGATGTTATGGGCTTGAGTATACCACTTTGTTATACTATGGCTTTTTGTAGGCCAACTTTGTTATGATGCGGCCAGAGTCGGCCAATACGTGTTCGTGCCGGCACTTTGTTAGCTGTTTTGTTTACGGTGATTCGTCGATCTCGAATCGGGGTTCTTTTAAAACCTCCGTGCCTTAACCTGATATTATGGGCTCTTAGTTCCTACTAATCCCAAAAGAGTGCACCGCTCCCCTCCTCGTTAATTCAATGGTGGACCGCTACCCGCTCCCCCACCGGCGCGATATAATGTATTCGGTTCCCCCAGTATTGATCATTGAGCCGGGCTTACAACCCTGCAAGATGTGACTCCTCCTGGCTATACCGGAACATCGCTAGCTGTTAGGGTAGACTTGTTTGATAACGTGTGATATGTGTGGCATGTTATAATATTCTTTTTATGATACTATTGTTTAATCGTTACTCACTAGCTATTTATAGCTAACCCTCTCCATGTATCCTATCTTTATGCAGGTAAATAGTTCTTGGCGAGGATGGGTACTATGTTATGGTTAATATTTCCGAGATGAATTTTTTAGGAACACTTTTGTTGTTGCTTTTGTTTACTCTAATACTTGTTCTAATGGTCGGCAGATATTTGGTAACACCGTTAGGTTCTTTTCTAAAAACTTATGATACAGTTGATGTAAATATCTAACTAGTTACTTCCGCTGTGTTTGTTAAACGATATCTTTTTGTAAGACAACTGATGTAAACGTTATTATTTTACTAAGCTTGTGAAACCTAGCGCGTTACAACCCGGATTTTGCTGATATCTACTCGTAAGGATTATGGAGTAAGCAACATCGGGCCTGGTACATTACATGGCATACATAATCGATCCTACTGCCGAAGCATAAGGAACTAATTTTATCCTTTTCTGCTCTTCTGGAGAAGTAGGGCATTAAACCTTGCTCAATGGTATAACAGATGTCATAGGGATGAATCATTTCTAGGAATCTTCCATCTTAAAGTGTTTCAACACTTTATCTATGTATGTAGTTTGACTAAGTCCGCTCAGCCACCTAGATCTATCTGTATAGATCTTAATACCAACTATGTATGTGGATTCTCCTAGGTCATTCATCTGGAAACGTTTACCTAACCAGGATTTACTCCTTGTAATGATGGTACATCATTTCCTATGATCAGTATGTCATCTACATACAGGACCGGGAAGATTGTTATGCTCCCACTCAACTTCGTGTAAACACAAGATTCGAACTCGCTTTTGGTAAAACCAAATCTTTGATGCACTCAACAAAGTACAAGTTCCAACTTTTAGATGCTTGCTTTAATCCATAAATGGATTTTAGCAACTTGCATACTTTACCTGGATTCTTGGAATCCTCAAAACTGTCCGGTTGTGCCATATACACATCCTCAGTTAGTTTGCCATTAAGAAAAATGGTTTTGACATCGATTTGCCATATCTCATAATTGAAGTATGTAGATTTGGCCATAAGAATCCTAATAGACTTAAGCATGGCTACTGGCGAAAAGGTTTCATCATAATCAATGCCCTGAGTCTGAGTGTAACCTTTTGCAACAAGCCTAGCTTTAAAAGTATGCACATTTCCTTCCATGTCTGTCTTCTTCTTGAAGACCCACTTGCACCCAACAACTTTACTGTGTTGTGGCAAGTCTACTAACTCCCAAACTTGGTTGTCATACATGAATTGCATCTCTGCCTTCATGGCATCTAGCCATTTTTCGGACTCACTACCTAACATAGCATCCCCGTAGGACGTGGGCTCACAAATGATCCCCTTCTTATTGAGCTATTAGAAATCCCAGATATCTATTTGGCTCAGTCCGAATCCTACTAGACCTGCGAATGTCTTGTGTTTCCACTTCTTCCTCAACCGCAGACTCGGGTTGGGATTCAACAACTCTTTGTTGACTTACGGGTTCCACAAATGGAGGTGGTATACCTTCATCCTCTTCAATTTCTTGACGATCTGTTACTTTTCTAGAAGTTTCAGAACTTAGAAACTTATCCTCTAGAAATGTCCCTGACCGAGCAATAAAGACTTTAATCTCATCGGGATTGTAGACATAGTACCCTAAGGTTTCCTTAGGATAACCCACGAAGATACATTTATCCGATTTGGGTTTGAGTTTATCCGAGAACGGTCGTTTAACGAACGCCTCACAACCCCAAATCTTCTTGAAAGACAACTTGGGCTTTTTCCTCGTCCATAACGTGAACGGTGTCTTTGCTTTCTCCACAAACATGGTTGGAACTCTGTTCAGCATAAAAGCAGCCATTTCGTGTGCATGACCCCATAACGACATTGGTAGACTAGTTTGACTCATCGTACACTGAACCATGTCAAGCAAGGTTCTATTCCTCCTTTCTGATACACCATTCCACAGATGCGTATACGGAGGTGTGAGTTGTGAAACAATCCCACATTCCTTTAGATGATCGTCAAACTCTTGACACGGATATTCACCATCCCGGTTAGACCGAAGTAGCTTTATCTTCTTGTCAAGCTGGTTCTGTACTTCATTCTAAAATTGTTTGAAGAAATCAAAACTTTCAGACTTATGTCTCATCAGATACACATAACCATGCCTACTAAAATCGTCAGTAAAGGTAATGAAGTACCGGTATCCTCCCCTGGCTTCTTGACTGAAAAAACCACACACATCTGTGTATATAATTCCTAGCAGTTCCTTTGACCTTTCATTGAAGCTGTCGAAAGGTTTCTTTGTCATCTTGCCGGACAAACAAGATTCACAATTGTCAATTGATTCAAGATCAAATGACCGTAGAACTCAATCTCAATGAAGTTGCTCTATGCGTTTCTTATTTATGTGTCCGAGACGACAATGCCAAAGGTAAGTCTGGTTGAAAGTGTCCTTTGACCTCTTACTTATATGATAGATTTCCTTGTCATCTTCTAGATTTATTAAGTATAGACCATTTTGTGAACTTGCTTTTAAATAGAATAAATCATCTTTAAAGCACAAAATTGTTTTCCCTACCGATTGATAGTTAAAACCACTGTCAATTAATAAATCGTACGAGATTACATTTTTAATCAATCTAGGAACATAAAAGCAATTCTCGTTCTCTTAGATTGCTATGAGAGCTTTGGGTCAAAATCAAAACCACATGAGCTAGTTATGCTCTTGTTCGGTTCCTTGTCGGACTATTACCAGAGAAGAGTTATGTATGTCCTCGGTGATTTTGAGATGACTGTCACAGGGTTGCAAGAAATCCTTATGTGCATCAGTGATGAGTTAAATCCAAAGCAGCTAGAGTCAACAGTTGTGGACCCTATGCAGGAGGATGACTGGCTGGAAGAACTTGGAGAGATTTGTTGCCCAGACTGTGGCAGCAAAGATTCATGCTTGAACTCACTCGACATAGATCAGCTGGACATTGGTTCGTCCAATGATACAAGTATCTTTATGATAGATTGTATTATCACTTCTTATGAATAATCGGTATTGGATACCCGATGTGGTCATCTCATATGCAATCATTTGCAGGGATTCAAGAGAAGTAAGAAGCTAAGACAAGGAGGTACGGACCTGCGGGTAGGCGAAGGCTCCATGGTTGGTGCCGAAGCTGTAGAAACATATTGTCTTAGTTTGCCCTCGGGCATGGTCTTAGAACTTGAACCTTGTTCTTATGTTCCTAGACTTATCAAAAATGTTATCTCGTTTAATTTACTTATAGATTGTGGATTTGCTTATGTTTTGAATGAAAAAGTTATTTCATGTTTTAAAAATGATATATTCTTTTTCAAAGCTACTCCAGATAATGGTCTATATACGCTAAATTTAGATAACAATGACATCTATCATATAAGTAAGAGATCCAAGAGTAACTTGAATCAGACTTACCTCTGGCATTGTCGTTTAGGACATATAAACGAGAAACGCATAGAGAAACTCCGAGATGACGGAATTCTAGAACCTTTTGACTTGGTGTCATATGATATTTGCGAATCTTGTTTGTCTGGTAAAATGACAAAGCAGCCTTTCAACAGTGAGAATGAAAGGGCCAGCGAGTTATTAGGGATTATACACACAGATGTATGTGGTCCCTTCAGTAGTTTCGGTTATGTCTACCTCGTGAGACTCAAATCTGAAAGTTTTGACAAGTTCAAACAGTTTCAGAATGAGGTACAAAATCAGCTGTACAAGAAGATAAAGTCGCTTCGGTCGGATCGAGGTGGCGAATATCTGAGTCAGGAATTTGACGATCATTTGAAGGAATGTGGGATTGTTTCACAACTCACACCTCCGTATACACCTCAGATGAATGGTGTGTCAAAAAGAAGGAATCGTACACTGCTTGACATGGTACGATCAATGATGAGTCGAAGTTCACTACCATTGTCATTTTGGGGACACGCACTCGAGACATCGGCGTTCATACTGAACCGGGTTTCAACCAAATCGGGTGAAAAGACACCTTTCGAGGTATGGACGGGGGAAAAAGCCTAAAATGTCTTCTCTCAAGGTTTGGGGATGTGAGGTGTATGTTAAGCGAACATTCACGGATAAACTCAATCCCAAATCAGATAAGTGTAACTTCGTAGGCTATCCCAAGGAAACCATGGGATACTATTTCTACAACCCAGACGAGAACAAAGTTTTTGTTGCTCGTAAAGGGGTGTTCTTGGAGGAGAAATTTCTTAACTCAGAAACTCCAAGAAAATAAATAGAGCTTCAAGAAATTGAAGAGGAGGAGATTACACCACCTCCGATAATTGAACCTGTGGTTCAACAGAGAATTGTTGAATCCCAACCCGAGTCTGTGGTTGAGGAAGAGGTGCAAACACAAGACCTTCGCAGGTCTAGTAGGCCTCGTAATGAGCCAGATAGGTATCTGGGATTCCTAGTTGCTCCAGACAAAGGGGATCTTTTAGAACCCACTACCTACCAAGACGCTGCCTCAGGTTTAGAATCTAAGAAATGGCTAGAAGCCATGAAGGCGTAGATGTAATCCATGTATGACAACCAAGTTTGGGAGTTAGAAGATTTGCCTTAACACAGTAAAGCTGTTGGATGCAAATGGGTCTTCAAGAAGAAGACATACATGGATGGAAAGGTGCATACTTTTAAAGCAAGGCTAGTGGCAAAAAGTTTCACGCAAACTCATGGCGTTGACTATGATGAATCTTTTTCCCCAGTGGCAATGCTTAAGACTATTAGGATCCTTATAGCCATATCAACATATTTTAACTATGAGATATGGGAGATGGATGTCAAAACCGCTTTCCTTAACGGGAAATTGACAGAGGATGTATATATAATACAGCCAGATGGTTTTGCGGATCCAAAGAACCCTAATAAAGTATGCAAGTTGCTTAAATCCATCTATTGACTAAAGCAAGCATCTAGAAGCTGGAACTAACACTTTGATGAGCGTATCAAAAAGTTTGGTTTTACCAAAAGTGAGTTCAAGTCGTGTGTTTACACTAAATTCAGTGGGAGCGCGGTAACCTTCCTAGTGTTGTATCTAGATGACATACTGTTAATAGGAAACAATATACCAGTATTACAAGGAGTAAAATCCTAATTAGGTAAATGTTTCCAGATGAAAGACTTGGGAGAAGCTGCTTATATACTTGGTATAAGGATCTATATGAATAGATCTAAGCGGCTTATCGGACTTAGTCAAAGTACTTATATTGACAAAGTTGTGAAAAGATTTAAGATGGATGAATCCAAGAAAGGATTTATTCTTATGCAATCTAGCGCGATTTTGAGCAAGGCTCAGTGTCCTGTGTCTTGTCATGATCAGGACAAGATGAAATTGATACCATATGCCTCGGCAGTTGGTTCAATCATGTATGCCATGCTGTGTACTAGACCCGATGTTGCCTATTCTATCAGTGTCACGAGTAGATATCAGCAAAGACCTAGTGAAGCTCATTGGGTAGCCGTCAAGAATATTCTCAAGTATCTGAGAAGGACGAAAGACATATTCCTAGTATATGGAGGTTCGATGGATGAGCTCAGTGTAACTGGTTACACTGATGCTAGTTTCCAGACCGACAGAGTCGACTTCAGGTTGTAGTCAGGATTTTACCTGTTTGTGTATCACAATAATTAATAGTTTAATTAATTATTGAGAAAGAGAAAAAAAATAAAAGTTATTTATTATTTAAAAAGAAGAAGTTAATATTTAGTTTAAATATTAACGGGACCAATTAATTAATAGTTATTAATTAGTTAGAAAGGTCGAGGGTATTGTCTGTAATTGATTAATATTTTTAATTAAAGCTGGGCTTTAAATAAACGGGCTTGGGCCTAATAAGGGTTTATTATATAAACCTGATTTAGTCTTTAATCTAATCACAAGTTAATTACAAAAGAGAAAAAGATTACCCTAATCCCCCTCTCTCTCTCTCTCTCTCTCTCTCTCTCTCTCTCTCTCTCCCTCTCTTGGGGTTTTCGGCGGCGGCGCAAAGGCAACACTGAACCGCCGAGCATGATGGTTGGCGGTGGCGATACACACACTCACACATCGCGGGTTACCTTTTGATCCAAGGTTTAATCCTTAGGCAGTCTAGCAGCCAGTTCAAGGTGGTGCAGTAGCAGTGGATAACCAGCAGCTGTCTAGAGGTTTAAAGAAAAGTTTTGATTTTCATCAAGGTATAACTTTTTAATCCTTTTCTTCTTCTAAGTTTCTATACGAGTTAGATGAGATTACTGGAGGGGGTTTTATTCCGCTGTGCATGTTTTTATACCCTACAAAACACTTCATCAAGTGTTTGCAAATGTGATGACCACATCCGGTATCAAGTACCCATGATTCAAATTAAGTAACTAAGCAATATATTATAAAGATACCTGACTCGTCGGTAGAACCGACGTCCAGCTGATCAATGTCGAGTGAGTGCTCGCAAATATCGTTGCTACCGCAATCTGGGCAACAAATGTCTAATAGCTCATCAATCCATTTATCTTTATCCATTGACCCAACAATTGTTGCATCAAAGGGGTCCGGGTGCACCTGGTCCTCTATGCACATTAAGAACTCGTCCATGCCAACTACTGTTGTATCTGGTTCACCAAACTTGTCCACTACCTCTGCATGATAGCGGTCAGTTAGGGTACCAACCAACAGCATCACAAGTTCACGCTCACTAACTTGCGATCCCAGAATCATTAAGCAATCAAAAAGTCTTCTCTTATTAATGAGATGATTACTTAATAACTGGCCTTATTTCATATTCTGTGAAAGAATATCCTTCATGAGCAGAAAGCGTCCATAGCGCTCACTGTCCTTAAAGCGCTCCTCTTGATCCTGCACGACCTCAAACACCGACTTATTCTTTAATACATCCGAAAATTCAGACTCTGTGGAGAGTATCAGAATTGACATGACATCAGATTCATCAGACATATATTTGTAATATGTATCATACTCTCCATCCTAAGCAGTATAGCCAGGTCATGTCAGAGGAGATTTGTCTAGTGTGTACAGCCTTCCACATGCCCTTAGGATGTTCCTAAAGTGCAACTTCCAAACCATAAAGTCTGGACCTGAAAGCTTCCACTTGCTCATGATGAGGCTAAGAGACTCACCGGGTGTGTTAAACGGTATAACAAATAATATCGACATCTAAAATAATTTTTAACATTTTAGTAAATAGCAAGAAATTAACATTTTAGTAATTTAATTCCTCTAAAATAATTTTGAACCCTTTAAATAAATATATTTTAGAATTGGATCCATATTTCACACGTGTCGTTGCACGGTTTGGGCACAACAACACCGACCCCATGTGTTGGGAAAATGATCTCATCAGTTTAAATTTGATGAGACAAAGGTAAGTTTGTATGATATGTTCTACATATAACTTAAACAGAATTATGAAGCTTAGTCAGACTGAACACTTATAGTGATTCAGACTGAGTATAAGCTGATTACAAGCTGAGCATATGTTCGACCAGCTTAGATTATATCTTAGTAAGATTATTAATATGTTTGATGAGCTATAACTAAGATATACATATTGAGTTTCAGCTTGATGAGTTTCAAGCTAAGCGACTCAGCGTGAAGACTGAGTCAGCTCAATAGAGTTACTAAATATATTTTAGTTAATTATTCAGACTTCTAAGGATGAGTTAATCATTATACATGTTAGTCCATGTTTGTTTTCGAAGAACTCAGCTTGATGAGTTTCAAGCTGAGTAACTCCGCTTGACTAAAGAAGTCATTTTGAAAGAATTTAAATGTGTTTTAAATTCTGTTTTAACTCTCTATATCTACGGAAAGGATAAGAAGACTTTAGAATCAAGATTGAAGATTGAAGACTCAAGATTGAAGATTGAAGATTCAAGATTCCGAGTTATCCCATAGTTAGTTAGCAAATTAGGATTAGTCCAGTTTGTTAGGAACCGTAGGAACAGGATCATAAATACTTATCTCCTGATAAGTTTAGAGGTACGACTTCTACTACGACGTAGAAAACAACTAAGTGTTGCAGAGCCAAAACTTCACCTCACCATATGTGTTACGAATCTTGATTACAGTTTATTAGTTTAACTTGATCAAGAAAACTCACATATTCCCAAAGTGTTCGTGTGTTCGAAATATTCACATTTGTTGTGAAGATTGGTAAGTAATCATAAGTTGATTGAATCTATGTAAATCCTGTTTAGAGAGTCGTCATTATCTAAAATCATAAGTTGATTATAGATAGCTAAGTTTTAGAAATTGAGAGATTTATATTAGGTGGTTATATATCAAGAGTTGCTTACTTGATAATTATTGTAATCATCTTCTTATTCAAAGCATTGTAATCATCTTCTTAATAAAAGCATTCGACTGATTGTGGTTTGATTTACTGTGTGTAACACTTTTATTTGATTTGTTCAATTTCCGCAGAAAGTGTATTCAACCCCCCCTTCTACACACCTGTTGCTTGTTGTTATTCTCATACAAGGGACCAACAACTGGTATCAGAGCAGGCTAAACGGTTTCATTAGTTGAAAGTTCAAGATTCTGAGAAAGTTTACAATGTGTACAAGCAACAATTCTTCAAACTTCCCACAGATTTCTGTCAAAGGCTGTCCCATCTTTGATGGGTCTGACTATCCTATGTGGAAGTTCAGAGCCATGTTGTTCCTCAAGTCCATTGACAACCGTATGTCGGATGTTGTCACAAAAGGACCTATAATCCCCAAGATTCCTGCTACTGTCAGTGATACGTCTCCTAGCAGATCTGAAAAGGAAACAAGAAAGCCTATTGCATCTTGGACTGATGAAGATTGGAAACTTTACAATCTGGATGATAAGGCGAAAAGTGTTCTAGCAAATGTCCTGTCAAATGAAATCTTGCGTACTGTAACTGGATGTCAAACTGCAAAACATATCTGGGATACGCTGAGTGTCACATATGAGGGCACGGATCTGGTCAAGTAGCATAAGAGAAATCATTTGAATAGATCTTATGAGAACTTCTTTTCTAAGACGAATGAAACCTTGTCAGATTTGTTCACAAGGTTTCACTGCTTGATAAATGACGTACTAAGTGTGGGTGTAAAGAAAGATGAAGCTGAACTGGTGCTGAAATTTCTGGATGTGCTACAAGAAAGGTTTAATGATGTGACTACAGCACTGAGGGCTGGAGGAACACTGCATGTGTTCAACCTAAAGTCCATATATGGGTTCTTGCTAAATCATGAACAGATCACTGAACACAAGAGAACTTCTCAACAACAACTCAAGGAGTCCTTGGATAAATCTGACATTGCATTAGTTGCACAGAAGAGAAGAAGAAAAGTCCCAAGGCACTAGTTGTTGAATCTAAGACTGAGTCAGAATCTCAATCTGACCACTCAGACTCAAATTCAAGTGATACTGATGATGTTCCGAATATCACTGAGCAAATGGAAATGTTAGCCAGACGTTTGAGAAGAGCTCAAAGGGGAAGAGGAAGATCTGACAGGAGCAAAGGAAAGAGTTATTTTGATCCCAAGAATGCTGTGTGCTTCAACTGTAAGAAGAAGGCACCCATTGCTGCTGAGTGCAGATTAATGAAGGTAGAATCAAGAAGATGATGGTGTATGTCTGATGGCTCAAGAAGATGAAGAGTTGGAAATTGATGAGGTTGATTATGGTATGTCCGAATCAATCTTTGAAGCTGACATGAAAGAAGCTGAGGAAACAGCAAGCTCAGTGATTGGGATCCTGCTTCCATGTATAAGGTTAGTAATTTCCACTCTTACACTAATAAAGAAAAGGGTCTTGTGTTTGATTATCTGCTAAATGATTTCAAGACCAGCCTTAAGTCTCAGACTGACCTCAAAACTGAAATAGCTAAACTTAAAGATGAGATTAAGGAAAATCAATCTCTCATTGATGTTGGTAAGAAAGCACAATGTGATCTTCAATGTGAAAGACACATTAACAAACTTCTAAGTGAAGAACTTCAGGAAGCTAAAGAAAAAGCTGACCAACTCCAAAAGTTCACTGAGTCTTGGTGTAAGTCATCAAAGCTTGCTGAAAAGTGCATAAACCAACAAATACCTAAACAGGCAAAGGCTGTACTTGGAGGTGACTATCAAACAGCAGCTTATGTAGCTGATGATGAGATAGCAAGTACAGACTCTGAGGAAGATAGACTACTGATTGAGTCTCAGAAGTCAGCCTCAGAGAAGAAACATGGTCAAAACGTTAAATACAATATGTTTGTAAAGGCTAAAGATCATGGAAAAGAGTGCTCAACATCCAAACAGCATGGTAAGTCTGTGCTGGACAAATTAAGCACTCAGCCTATTCAAAGAACTTCAATCATTGAAAGGCTTAATCCAAATCCTTTCAAAAGACAACATTCTCTATCTGGCTCGGAGAGAAGTTACAAGAATAGGAAGACCACTGTAAGTCAGAGGTCAAATCACAACCATGGTAAGTCCAAAGTTATGGATCTTGGTAAGTCCAAGAAGATCAACAGTGGTAGGTCCAAACCTGTTGAAACTGGTGAGTCCAGTAGGCATGACAAAGGTAAGTCCATGGTCATGGAAAAGAAGTTTGTTGGTCAAGCTTCCAAGGATAACAAACAAAGATCTAACAAAGGTAAGTCCAAAGTCAGTGAGCATCAAGTGAATCAACTTGCTAAGAAAGTTGAAAAGTTATCCACAACATATAATCCTAAAACTGAGAGTAAGTTCTCACAAGGATTATTGGACACTCTACCTCCTGTAAACATTGGAAGAAAGAGATGCTACAAGTGCAGAAGTAGAGGTCATGAGGCTAAGGACTGTGACGCAGAAATCTCAAGGCCTGAACAAGAACAAGCTGATCAGCCTGCAAAGGACTCAGCTCCTGCTCAAGCTGAACAGTCAGTTCAACCCGATGGAGATGCTAAGTGCTCCTCATCAGAACCCACCAAGAAGTGGGTTCCCAAACAAAACTAATATGTTTAGTTTTCATATCATGTGCAGGGTTCAAGTAAATGGTACTTGGATAGTGGATGCTCAAGGCACATGACTGGGTGGAAAGGACTTCTTAGTGATTTCCAAGAAAATGAAGGTCCTAAAGTAACATTTTGTGACAATTCTCATGGAAGAACAAAAGGCTATGGGAAGATGCAAGCTGGCAAAGTTACATTCCAGAGAGTTGCATATGTCAAAGGTCTCAAACACAACCTGATTAGTATCAGTCAATTGTGTGATGAACATAATGTTGTTACTTTTAGGAAGAAAGCAGGAACAATTTATAATGCTAAGGGAAAGCCTGTATTAATAGCTAAAAGAGAAAGATATGTGTATCTACTTGATCTTAATTTTGCTGATCCCTATAATGAAACCTGCTTGTATTCCCATTCTGTTCCTGAGCTGAGTTGGTTATGGCATAAACGTTTGTCTCATTTAAACTTTAAAAATATTAATATGCTATCCAATAAAGAGTTAGTCTCTGGAATACCAAAAATCACATTTTTCAAAGACAAATTGTGTTCAGCCTATGAACAAGGGAAACATCATAAAGGGTCCTTTAAATCAAAGAAAATTTTTTCAATAACAGACCCACTACATATGTTTCATATGGATCTGTTTGGACCCATAAGTACTTCAAGCCTGAGTGGCAAGAAGTACACACTCGTGATAGTAGATGAGTTCTGACGATTCACCTGGGTAATATTCCTTAAAGCCAAAGTGAGGCTGCCCTGGAGATAATTAGTTACATCAAAAGGGAAGAGTTGCAAAAAGGTTTGTCCGTAAAGCAACTTAGAAGTGATCATGGGACTAAGTTTAGAAACTCAACTCTTGAAAGCTTCTATGAACAAAAAGGAATATTACAAAATTTCTCATATGTCAGAACACCATAACAAAATGGAGTTGCTGAAAGGAGAAATAGAACCTTAATTGAGGCTGCAAGAACAATGCTGTGTGAGGCAGGATTGAAACTCTATTTCTGGGATGAAGCTGTTAGTACAGCCTGTTATACTCAGAATAGGTCAATCATTGTCAAAAGACATGGAAAGACTTCATATGAGATGTACAAGTCTAGAAAGCCCAATATAGGTTATTTCCATATCTTTGGTTCAAAATGCTATGTGCTGAATCAAAGAGATCAGCTCCATAAGTTGGAACCCAAAGCTGAACCCGGAATATTTGTTGCTTATTCCTCAATTTACAAATCATACAAAGTATATAATACTAGGAGAAAGGCCATAGAAGAATCAATACATGTCTCATTTGATGAAGACAGTCTTGATCAAGCTGAGAAAAGACAAGCTGAATCGGTCAGTCTGAGGGAGCTTGAAAGGCCAGGGGAAACCAATAAGTCAAATCCTATGTATGTCATAGGAGATGATAGTGATGAGGATGTGTGTTCATCCAAGAAATCATCATAAGCTCCAAGGAACTCTCAAGCTGAGAGAGATGATGAGTTCATAAATCCTTTTGGAGCTGAGGTCACTCAGACTGAGAATCTTAGTGATCATCAGTTTGTTGACAATGCTGCTGTTGAGACCGAGGATGTGTGTTCACCTCAAAGTTCTCAACATCACTCAGATTCAAGACCAGATTCTCCAACTACTACATTTAAATTCCTCAAAGATCATCCTCAAGATCAAATCATTGGACATGTCCAAGAAAAGGTCATGACCAGATCCAAGGCCACAGCTAACTATGCTGCTCACTTTGGTTTCTTATCTCAAATGGAACCAAAGAAGACTAAAGAAGCCTTAGAGGATGAAGACTGGATTGAAGCTATGCAAGAGGAACTAAATGAGTTTGAGAGAAATAAGGTCTGGAATCTTGTCCCTGCCCCTAAAAGATCATACAATTATAGGCACTAAGTAGGTCTATAAAAAAAAATGGACAAGGATGGAGTGATTGTTAGGAACAAAGCAAGGCTTGTAGCACAAGGGTATAAACAAGAAGAAGGAATTGATTATGATGAGACCTTTGCCCCCGTTTCTAGAATTGAAGCCATTAGGCTGTTCCTGGCTTATGCAGCATATAAATACTTCAAAGTCTATCAAATGGATGTGAAGAGTGCTTTCCTAAATGGAAAACTTCATGAGGAAGTCTATGTGAAACAATCTCCTGGCTTTGTAAGTTCAAAGATTCCACATCATGTCTATAACTTAGACAAGGCTTTGTATGGTCTTAAACAAGCTCCAAGAGCTTGGTATGATACACTGTCCACTTATCTATTATCCATGGATTTCACCAGAGGTAGTATATATAAGACACTCTTTATTAAAAGAAGTAAAGGACAGGTGATTCTTGTACAAATATATGTGGATGACATCATTTTTTGTTCTACCAATGAATCTCTGTGTGAGTGGTTCTCCAAAATAATGTCACAAAAGTACAAGATGAGTATGATGGGTGAGATGACATATTTCCTAGGCCTGCAAATACATCAAAAGCCTGATGGAATTTTCATCAATCAAAGCAAGTATGTTCTTGATTTGATAAAGAAATATGGTTTTGATTCTAGTTCAACCATGAGAACACCCATGTCACCAGCTGTCAAACAGAGTAAAGACTCAGATGGTAAGTCTGTGTGTCAGTCTACCTATAGAGGAATGATAGGTTCATTACTCTATTTGACAGCTAGTAGACCTGATATAATGTTTGCTACATGTGTTTGTGCACGATATCAGGCAGATCCTACAAAATCACATCTTCAAGCTGTGAAAAGGATCTTTAGGTACCTTAAAGGTACAATAAATCTAGGTATTTGGTATCCAAAAGTCTCTGGATTTGAATTAGTTGGTTTTTCTGATGCTGACTATGCTGGGTGAAAGTTAGACAGAAAATCAACTACCGGAGGATGTAAAATGCTTGGAGGGAAGTTAATCAGCTGGACTAGTAAGAAACAGAACTCAGTGGCTACGTCAACTGCTGAAGCTGAGTATGTAGCAATAGGAAGCTGTTGTGCTCAAATCCTATGGATGCAGCATCAGCTTCAAGACTTTGGCATGAGTTTCAAGAAAACTCCTATCTTCTGTGATAACCAAAGTGCTATAGCCATCACTTATAATCCAGTCTTCCACTTAAGAACCAAACACATTGAAATTCGACATCACTTCATCAGGGACATCGTGGAAAAAGGTAAAGTTGACATTAAATTTATTTCCACTGATGACCAGTTAGCAGATATTTTCACTAAACCCCTTGATGAAAAGAGGTTTATGTATCTGCTAAGTAAATTGGGTATGGTCAACCCCTAGCTAAGTTTCTAGAATCTGAGTTTTTCAGTTTGACAAAGACTAAGTGTCTTAAGCTGAGTGCACAGTTTATAAATAAGTTTTCATAAACTGTATAACAAGTCAAGCTGAATGATGAGTTCACATGTTTGGTGAGTTCCAAACATATTCTAACTACTTAGTGTAGTTATGATACAGGTTGAGTCAGTCTCAAACATAGCTTACTAAGTCTCATTGAGTCTGAGCTAGGAGCTTCACTCAAGCTGAGTGATATGTTCACACATTTGGTAAGTTCCAAACAAGTTTTAAACTACTCAGTGTAGTTAGAAACAAATTTGAGTCAGTCTCAAACAACAATTGACTCAGTGTCATTATGTCTGAGTTGTGTGCTCTACTGAAGCTGAGTATCAATCTCAAGCTGAGTACTCAACTCAAGCTGAGTGCTTGAATCAAGCTAAGTGCTTGACTTAAAATGAGTAATAAGTTTACTTAGCTTGGTGTGTCCAAACTATGATTTAATTACTGAGTGTAATTACTTCATATGCAAGTGTGTATTTGAGTAAGTCTCAAAATCGCGTATTATACTAATTCAATATTGGTGTAATACTACATTGTTTATAATCTTATTATGCGTTAATAATATTATTTTACACTTGTATCCATTGGAAGATGATGTGTTTCTACCCTCTCACTGTTACATCAAGCCGTAAATTTTTCCGGCATAACAGATAAAAAGAGGAATCCAACGGTAACTTTTTTCTCTCCTCTGAAAGGTATATATACCGATCATAACCGGTTTAGAGAAGTTTATGCTCACAAAACAAACTTCTCACATTCTGAAATACCTTTCGCAAATAACCAATTGCTTAGTGCGATTACTCGTTTCATCGTTCTCAAAACCCTATATCGCTCAGTGCGACTTCATTTGCTCAGTGCGAATACAGAAAAGTTACTCAGTGTAATATTCAAATTTCAACGATGGAAGGAACTGTTCTGATTCTAAATGACAGAATGGTAAGAGGTGTTGTGTTCAAGAACAACGGATTTCCGCTGCTCAAAATCAACAATCTGCGTGCTTGTCTTGCAATCCCTCAACGCAAACTTAACGGAGGATACGAACCTTGGGTCGATTACATTCGAAAATGCCCATTGGTCTTCGCTTTTACTGGAGCACCTCTACATATGGTTCCTCAGCATCTGCTCGAGTTTTGGTACACGTGTCTCTACGACCAAACCTCTGCCTCATTCCGAGGCACAGTGCTGAATGCGGAGAGGACCATTACTCTCACCATCGATAGGCTAAGAGAAGTTCTTCAACTCCCTCAATATGATGTGTTCGAGCCTGCGGTGACGAGACAGGTGGCTTGGTCTGTCCTACCTAGAATGTGACACCCACAAACAGAGGGTGTCATCAAGAAGGCCACCTTTCCAACCAGTTGGGGCTTCATGGTTTCAACAGTGATTTGTTCGCTGGGGACTAAGGTTGGAGGACTGGACCAGGTATATGAGTTTGAAATGCAGCTGCTGTATAATATTTACTTCAACAGAAGTCTGGACTATGCTCTGCTTTTCTTCAATGAACTCAAGGTCCAAGTGATGAAGACCACAAGGGATCTTCATTTACCGTTTATAAGGTACCTATCCTTGGCAATTGACGCCGAGCTGGGGGTAGCATTTATGAAGCTGATCAGGATGTGTTCCTGTTTCCTACACTCAGCCCCAAGATGTTCAACAATGACATCTTCCCTCAGCAAGAGGGTCTGAGTGAGCCCATGCTACTGATAGCTGAGGCAGCTTCATCTGAAAGTACAAAAGAGGGATCCACTCAAGGGGGAGCTTTCCAAGCTGACACAGAAGTTCAAGCTGAGTCCTCTGCTCAAGCTGAACCAGCAACCATTGAAGCTGCTTCTGGTAAGACCTCTCCATTTTCTCTTTTTTCTCAATATTCTCCATCCGTTTTTGGAGATGAGGTTGTGGTAAGCCCAACCCAGTCTAACCCATATCCTCCACCTTCATTCCATATACAATCCTAATCTAAAGCCACCCCTAGTATGCCCACTGCTGCTAGGGAGAATATCTGCACCTATACTCGTAAAACTGCCATAGGTGGTGCCACTCTTAAAGGCATCACTAGAGCTGAGATCACATTGATCCCTCCACCGGCAGGAGTTGAGGGGGAGACGCCTACTCTTAAGGTGTCAAACTTGAGGCTCATTTTAACCCAACAGCCAATACCGGGTGTGGTGTCTATTCCGTCCACACTCTCCAGTGCCATGAGAGAGCCCACTTCTGTGCCTAAGCAACCACACTTAGGTGACATTGAATATATGACCAATCCCTAGGGTCAATCACCCCACTCCAAACCAATTAGCCAACCACCAACCCATACAGTTCACATTTCAAGCCCAATTACTTCTCTTCACTTCTCACACCCTATTGTACGACCTGTCAATGTTTCATCTTCAAACCATGGTGATTCACAGGGTCCAGACTCTGGTGCAAATGAGTTTGAAGAAAGACAACAACCTTTGGATGATGCACCCAAATTCCAACACTCTCAAGCTGACTTAGACGACTTAATGAACTTTTTCAAAAATTTGACAAGCTACACCTCCAGAGAAAACAAGACAAGAAGAACATGCTAATGATCTTGGATTCTCTAGCGGAAGATGTACAGTAGTTAAAATCTGCAGTTGCTGCCCTACGACAACAAAAGACTTCAACCCCTGTTGATGATGACAAAAAGAGGGAGAAGGTTCAAGAAGCTGAAGTTGAGTCTGGTGAATGGTGAAACACCTTCTCTGGAGCTGAATCAACTTCATAAGCTGGGTTATGAAGAGTGGAAGCAAGTAGCTATTCTTATCAAGTAGATGGAAAAGTCCTCTGCAAGGAATCAAGTCAAAGATGAAATTTTAAGAATACTTGCTAAAGCTGATGCGATGCAAATCATACCCAAAATCAGAGATAGCTACCTTACTGACTTCCTTTCACAAAATAGGAAAGGATAAACTGAAAAAGCCAGCTTGTTTAGCAAAAGCAAACAAGGACAGTCTTCCTGTTCCTGAAGGCATGGAGTTTCAAGAGAATACATATGTTGAAAAGCCTCAGAAAGGGTTCATGTACTTAGACAGAAATGGTGAAAAATGTTTTCAGGCTGATGCATCAATTTATACATGTGGGGTATCTCAAGTATTTGCTCTCAGACAAATTGTTGAAAAGACTGAACAAAATACAAGGTTCAGATACAGACTAAACATAGCAATACGATCACAAAAGGATCAGCTTCAACACATTCCCAATCTGCAAGAAATCCTTGAAGAAATTAACAAGGAGATAAAGGAATTTGAATAGCTGCATCCTCAATAGATTAGTTCTATTGTAAAGTAGATTAGTTCTAATTTTGTAATAATAGATTAGTTCTAATTTTTGTAAGCACTATGTGTGCCTGAACTAAGTGATCAATCATTTTGTATTATGATCAGTTCAATTAATACAAGTATAAAGTTTGATATGTTCAACCGTGTTGTGATGTGTTCATATTTATAAGTCTGATAAGTTCAGCTTAATGATTAATATTGATGTGTTAAATTAATATTTGATTAGTTCAAAGTAAAAATCTTGATAAGTTTAAGATTTAAAACATAATTCTGTTAAACAAACTTAATAACTGTTTGATGGTTTTGTCATCATCAAATAGGGGAGTTTGTTGGGAAAATGATCTCATCAGTTTAAATTTGATGAGACAAAGGTAAGTTTGTATGATATGTTCTACATATAACTTAAACAGAATTATAAAGCTTAGTCAGACTGAACACTTATAGTGATTCAGACTGAGTATAAGCTGAGTACAAGCTGAGCATATCTTCGACCAGCTTAGATTATGTCTTAGTAAGATTATTAATATGTTTGATAAGCTATAACTAAGATATACATATTGAGTTTCAGCTTGATGAGTTTCAAGTTGAGCGACTTAGCGTGAAGACTGAGTCAGCTCAATAGAGTTACTAAATATGTTTTAGTTAATTCTTTAGACTTCTAAGGATTAGTTAATAATTATACATGTTAGTCCATGTTTGTTTTCGAGTGTGTTCTCGAAGAACTCAGCTTGATGAGTTTCAAGCTGAGTAACTCAGCCTGACTAAAGAAGTCAGTTTGAAAGAATTTAAATGTGTTTTAAATTATGTTTTAACTCTCTTTATCTACGGAAAGGATAAGAAGCATCAGAATCAAGATTGAAGATTGAAGACTCAAGATTGAAGATTCAAGATTCAAGATTCCGAGTTATCCGATAGTTAGTTAGCAAATTAGGATTAGTCCAGTTTGTTAGGAACCGTAGGAACAGGATTATAAATACTTATCTCCTGATAAGTTTAGAGGTACGACTTCTACTACGACGTAGAAAACAACTAAGTGTTGCAGAGCTAAAACTTCACCTCACCGTATGTGTTACGAATCTTGATTACAGTTTATTAGTTCAACTTGATCAAGAAAACTCACAGATTCCCAAAGTGTTCGTGTGTTCGAATATTCACATTTGTTGTGAAGATTGGTAAGTAAACATAAGTTGATTGAATCTGTGTAAATCCTGTTTAGAGAGTCGTCAGTATCTATAATCATAAGTTGATTATAGATAGCTAAGTTTGAGAAATTGAGAGATTTATATTAGGTGGTTATATATCAAGAGTTGCTTACTTGATAATTATAGTAATCATCTTCTTATTCAAAGCATTGTAATCATCTTCTTAATAAAAGCATTCGACTGATTGTGGTTTGATTTACTGTGTGTAACACTTTTATTTAATTTGTTCAATTTCCGCAGAAAGTGTATTCAACCCCCCCTTCTACACACCTGTTGCTTGTTGTTATTCTCATACAAAGGACCAACACCATACTATTTCTGGTGGGTATAAACCATACCGATAGTGTTTAAACCAAAACACGACTCCTATATATATGGGACATCGAATGAAACAACAATTCATACATATTTAGTCCTCCTATGTGCACTTTGGGCCTGTCACATCAGGGAATCACCAAAATAGACCTCACCATCTAAGACGGGGTGAACTCTCACCCGTCACATCAAGGGATCGCAATGTCTTTCACCCCCTCCCCACATCAGTTTGAACCCCGGTGCGCAGGGTTTGGATACGAAATCACACCAAGGTACTGGTAGCAGGAAAGGTGTACCATTAGATGGGTAGCACTACTGGTCTATGATTTTCAAACGGTTAACTTGTTTCAAAAACTATTGCCAGTTTTAACTGTTTTACAAGACTTGTAAAACTTATAATCTTTTTAAGTGAAAAAACTTTTCATCTTAAAATATCCTTTATATATGTATATGGTTTTAATGACGATCGTGCACTATATAATAATTAATTAAACTCAACCACGCAATTAATAATAGTAATAATAATAAGCCAACACACATAACGCCTTTTGACCATCACTGGTAAATTAAGTACCATTGTGGTCAAACCCTAAGTGGATCATAGACAACCATATGGCATGAACTTGATGTAGATGCTCCGACAGGCTCTAGCATCCATGACATCCTCTCTCTCCTTGTCTTGATTCTTGTATTGATCCTTGTCTTGATTCTTGTATTGATCCTTGTCTTGATCCTTGTCTTGATTCTGGTATTGATCCTTGTCTTGATTGGCTACAATATTACAACTACAAATTTCAAACTATCCTATTACAATTTTTGATAAACTAATGCCCTATTACATAATAATTTAAAGGCACGCACACCTGCTAAAACTAGTACTTTTAAAAAATTGAATAGGGGTTGTAAGTGGCATGCAGGCCTCCCGAGACCAGATAAAATTTAATGTAAAACTAACCACAAACAATAAAGTAAACAACCGCAAGATGATCCACTAGGTTTTAGGCATTTGGCTTAAATAATAATAAACAACCAATTACGTATTGTAAATTAAATAACAATAATACACGCATTCTAAACCATCATACACATATATAAAATTCTGGGTAGATTCAATCTTGAATCTTTAACACCAAAACACATATTGGTTTTGTGTTAATCCCCAACATTCAACCTGAACCACAAACTAGGCCTAAAACTGGGCTTTTTTTTGTTAAATATCTCATACCGGATAAAAACAAAAATACCACAAGGTTAAACGTCAATATTATTAGATACATAATAGTAAAGCTGGAAACATGATTTAAAAATCCAAGAACTTTGAATTTTAATAATCACAAGTTTGACGTATAATTTATACAGATATAAATAAAGCATGTAAACTGGAAACTTTAATTGGTTAAAAGTCAAAACTTTGACCTTTTGCCAAGTACCAAGTTTCTCACATAATATATGTATAAATATAAAACAGATAATCTGAAAACTTTAATTGGTTAAAAAGTCATAAACCTTTAGCTTTGACCAAATACCAAGTTTCATGCAATTTAATATATAAAAATATATAAACAATAAATTGGAAACTATTAATGATAAAAAGATGAGAACATGATCCTTAAACCAAAAACAAAGTTTCACACAAATATATCAAAAAACATTTAATCAGCAGAACTGGAAAATTAATCAGGTAACAGATCAAAAACTTGATCTTAACCACAATACTAATTTTCGCATATATGTATATTTAATCAGCGAAACTGGAAAATTAATAAACGTAACATATCAGAAACTTGATCTTAACCGCACATAATTTTTGCGGAGGGTTCTCCCTTTTCTTTCCTAAATTGGACGAAATCACTCAACCAATCCCGTTCCGGACCCTGCCTCCCGATCTCTTTAACCACACGGCACTAAACAGATTCTTGCCCCTCCTTTTTAAAATTCCAACAAACGCTCCTCGTAATCTATTATTCTTAATTTCGTGCCCAAACTGGCTGCGACGTATACATCGTGCTGTTTGTGCAGTACAAGGTCCATGGTGAAAAGACTTACACTTATTACACCACGGGGCACTGTGATTAAACCCACCGATGTAAGCCTATGGTTCTCATAATTATGACTATGACCTTGTCTTTGACTTCCCGGACCTCCGTTCTGATGCTGAGTATCATAAAGTTCAATACGGGATTTCTACTGAGAAACCCTATCTTGGTTAAGCTTTTCTTTTGCTTTAGCATCTCCCTCAGACGACTTGGCCAAAGTGAATTCTTGCGATAAGGTATGAGCCCACTTCGTAGCACTCCTATAATTAAGGTGTAAAGCTCCACTAAAGTGTTCCACTTGTGCGGCGTCATGCGGAACCCACTTCTTCACAAATCACAATTTCTCGTTGAATTGTCTGATAAGATCATCCACTAACATATTGTCTGTCATTTGCAGATCCATGAATTCTTTCTTAATTCTCGTAATCTTAAATGAACCACAATATTGTTTGCATACTTTTTCTTGAAATTGTTCCCAGGTTATGCTTTCCATCTGTTGCTTGTTAAATGACCATTGAGAGAATCCCTCCAGACCACAGAATCTTCACCAATTCTCTCAACCAATTCAATATAAGGTTAGGATATGTACTTCCTCGATACTCTGACGGTTGGCAATCCATGAATTGCTTGTAAGTGCAACACTGTTTAACTCCAGGGTATTGACAAGGGTAAGCTCCATGTGATGTAAACGGGTAGATAAATGGTTGTTGCATCACTTGCGAAGTAACGGTAGAAAATTGAACTTTAATTGTTGGTTTTGCAGATAAAGTAGTAACAGGTGCTACCAAAACGTGTACTTGCACATTCTGTGTCAACCTCTGTTGTTCAAAGTTGTAAATTGTATCTCGAAGTTCTTGTAGTTCACTTTCGAGCCTGAAAATGTAATCTGAATTATTCGTTTCGGTTTCAGTACCCGAGAGTGATTAAAATGGGTGTTTCCAAAGCACGATCTGTAGAAGTTCCTGCTTGAGCGAGGGTTACAGGGATCTCAATTGGGATCTCCCTATCTTCCATATCTGTAAAAATCACATCACCTCCAAACTTATTAGCCAAAGCATTAGTACACACATGCTAACCACAACACACACACAACAAATCCAAATACTCTAATCCTACCACAGGAAATGTTTGCCTAACCTCTAGGCAAGATATGGGAATGGAACACTCTTGCCATGCTCGCATGCCAAACCAGGGCTCTGATACCAAACTTGTAACACCGTAAAACACAAGCCATTTTTTTAAACCACGTCGGAAGCATTGCAATACAATATAAAATAATAAAGAAAGCAACACCCACAACTTAAAAAGCAAACACTGTACAACAACACAGTATCTCATTTCGTCTTATAAAATATTTCATAAAGATGGCTCATCATTTATAAAATCAAAATATGAGAGCGACGATCAAACATCCCCTGTACAAAAAAGCAGCGACCTACCATGCTCTCAAAGACCTGCAACAAAAAGTTAGGGTGGGGAATTAGCACAAAACTAAGTGAATGGAAATCAAACCACAAGCAACAATAGTAGAACCACAACGGTCACAAGAATAGGTAACCAAAAATAACAGAGGACTGGCAGATCTACCGAACCTATGACTAATTTCCGGCCAAAGCAATGATCTACCGATACCCTTATGCTAACTGGCACAGTTAAATCCCTTCCGTTACAATGAATGCAACAGAGGATCTACAACCATTCATCCAGAAGCATATAGCCTAGCCCAATACACACGCTTATCTGACCTTTACCACAAACATCATGAGCACAATTTCAGGCCTTGATACTCATATCTTGGACTCGATTACACAGTCAACAAATATCCAGTCAAACAAATCATATCAGACTAAACAGTTGATCACCTGATTAATCGTACGAATTCAGGTAACCATAACAATTACAACTAATACCACTAATGAGTTAAAGTCTACTCACCTCGTTCTCAAACCACAATCCACTCAGTTAACTAATTCACTGAAACTTTGAAACCCATAAGAACATAATAACAGACAAATCAGTTCTCGGTTCATAATTATATAAACATATATAATTATATGAATAATAACCACTAATAATTATTAATCAATAAATAACATGTTAAAACCACATAAATCAGTCACATATAGCATGTATGGAAACCAAATAGCAAACCAAGGTTAAAACATCAAACCACGAAAAAAACGCGTCGAGATTTCCACCTATTGACGCTTCGCATTGGGCTGAATTCTAATTGGGCCTTAACAGAAATGGGCTTCGAGCTTGGGCCTTAGAATTTAAACTAAACCACTATGGGGTTGCATTTCAGCGTTTTCCTTGTTCGGACTTCTCCGTTTTGAGTTCGAATCAATCACAAGCACACACACAAACTTAAGCGTAACTCTAACACCCTTTCGAGCGTAGTGAAAGGATTGTGTACAGGGATAGTGTACATGTATCATCAAATCCATGGACACTATGAGTCACTAAAGGGTCACACAGCTGCACACCCAACTCATGAACCAGGAATAACCCAATGTGTATAAGACGGATAATTAAAAGTTAATTAATTATGAGGAAAAGAGGAAAATAATAAATAGTTATTTATTATTAGAGAGAAAGAATATTAAATATTAAGTTAAATATCTAATAAATAAAGTATAGTTAGGAAATTATTAATTAACAGTTGCTTAATTAATAATAACTGAAGTTGGAGGTCCTGTATTGTCAAAGGATTAAAGATATAGATGTTAGACCGAGGTTTAAGGTCAAAGGGCTTAGGGCCCAATTAATATCTATATAAGGAGGTTTAAACTTAAGGTTTAAACCTAATTGAATTATCATCTTTTAATCCTAAGAAAAAGACACTCATAACCTCTCCCCTCTCTCTCCCTCCTCGTCGGCCGAACCCACCACCACCTACGGTGGTTCTCGGCGGTCACCAGCGGTCGGACTCGGCGGGACCCTGCGGCCCTATCGGCGCACAACACCAATCGCAACCCCCTTTGCGACAAGCTCTATCGGCGGTGGCGGTTTGAGGAAAAACCAAGGGTGATTTTTTCGGGCATCGTTTATACATACAAGGTTATTGTTCTTCGCGGTCTAGTAGCCTGTTCACGTGGTGTAGTAGCTGTGTAACCCCCTTCAGCTGTCACAGGGTATATTTTCTATCTTTTAGACAAACCTATTTTAAACC
The DNA here is from genome assembly GCA_947179395.2 of Pulicaria dysenterica. Classification (NCBI taxonomy): domain Eukaryota; kingdom Viridiplantae; phylum Streptophyta; class Magnoliopsida; order Asterales; family Asteraceae; genus Pulicaria; species Pulicaria dysenterica. The sequence continues at coordinate 26,501,164 of OX359294.1, read as the reverse complement.
TATGAATATTGTATGATCTTTATATCTGGTTATAATTTTTGGTATTGTTTTTCCCCATCTGATCCAGTTGGGATCCTGGGAACGGGATTTACAAGTTTTGTATTATTTCCGTTGTGCATGTTTGTACCCTGTAAATCCCTACAATGGTATCAGAGCATGCTTCTAGGCTCAATGGCATACTTGTTTTTGCGAAAATTGATATGTGGTTAGGATCAAGTTTCTGAGGTGTTACCTGATTGATTTTCTGCTGATTATATATATATTGTGTGAAACTTTTGTTTTTGGTTTAAGGATCAAGTTCTGAACTTTTTAACATTAAAGTTTCCAGTTTTAGCTGTTTATATACTGTTTATATATTAAACTGTGTGAAACTTTATTTTTGGTCAAAGGTCAAGGTTTATGATCCACTTTAGGGTTAGACCACAGGGGTGCTTAATTTTAATTAAGTACTAGTGATGGTCAAAGGCGTTATATGTATTTGCTTATTATTACTTTTATTAATTCTGTGGTTGTGATTTAATTATATAGTGCACGCATGTCATTAAAACCATATACATATATAATGGATTTTTAAGATGAAATGTTTTTTTCACTTAAAAAGGATATAATTACAAGTTTTGTAAAATGGTCAAAACTGGCAAAATATTTTTGAAACAAGTTAACCTTTTCAAAATCTTAGACTAGTAGTGTTACCCATCTAATGGTACACCTTCCTGCTCCCTGTACTTCTGTGTGTTGTCATGCCCAAACCGTGCGCACTGGGTTTCAAACTAATGTCGGGAGGGGGTGACGGGCCAGAGTTCACCCCTACTTAGATGGTGAGGTCTGTTTTGGTGATTCCCTAATGTGACGGGCCCAAAGTGCACTTAGGAGGACTAAATATGTACGAATTATTGTTTCATTTGATGTCCCAAGGATATAGGTGTCGTGTTTTGGATTAAACACGATCGGTATGGTTTATACCCACAAAAAATAGCACGGGGTCAGTGTTGTCATGCCCAAACCGTGCACCGGCACGTGTGAAATATGGATCCTATTATAAAATTTATTTATTTAAAGGGTTATAAACTATTTTAGAGGAATTAAATTACTGTAATGTTTATTTCTTGTTTTTTCCGTAGATGTCAATATTATCTTTTATACCGTTTTATACACCCGAGGAGTCTGTTAGCCTCATCATGAGCAAGTGGAAGCTTTCAGGTCCAAACTTTATGGTTTGGAAATTGCACTTTAGGAATATTCTAAGGGTGCATGGAAGGCTGTACACAGTAGACAAGCCTCCTCCAGCACGACCTGACTATTCTGCTCAGGATGGAGAGTATGATACATATTATAAGTATTTGTATGATGAATCTGACGTCATGTCAATTCTGATACTCTGCACAGCGTCTGAGTATTCGGATGAACTTAAGAATAAGTCGGTTTTTGAGGTCGTGCAGGGTTTAGAGGAACCTTTCAAGGATAGTGAGCATTATGGACGCTTTCTACTCATGAAGGACATTCTTTCACAGAGGTTGAAAGATGACCAGTTATTGAGCGATCATCTCATCAACATGATAAGGTTGTTTTCTTGCTTAAGGATTCTGGCATCACAAGTCACTGAGAGTGAACTAGTGATGCTCTTGTTCGGTACCCTAACTGACCGCTATCAGGCAGAGGTAGTGGACAAGTTTGGTGTACAAGATAAAATAGTTGTTGGTATGCAAGAGTTCTTAATGTGCATAGATGACCAGGTGCACCCGGACCCCTTTGATACAACAGTAGTTGAGTCAATGGAGGAAGAAAACTGGGTTGATGAGCTACTAGACATTTTTTGCACAGTTTACGGTAGCAAGGATATTTGCGAACACTCACTCGACATTGATCAGCTCGACGTCGGTTCTACCGACGAGTCAGGTATCTTTATGATAGATTGCTTCGTTACTTCATTTGAATCATGGGTACTCGATACCAGATGTGGTCATCACATTTGCAATCATTTGCAGGGATTCAAGAGAAGTAGGACACTAAGGAAAGGGGACATGGACCTACGGGTTGGCGAAGGCTCCATCATTGGTGCTGAAGCTGTAGGAACCTATTGTCTCAGGCTACCTTTAGGAATAATCATAGAGCTAGAGAATTGTTTTTACGTTCCTAGATTGATTAAAAATGTAATCTCTTATGATTTATTAACAGACAGTGGTTTTAACTATCAGTCGGTAGGTAAAAAAAATTTGTGCTTTAAGAATGATTTATTCTATTTTAAAGCGAGTTCACACAATGGTCTATACATGATAAATCTAGATGATGACAAGGAAATCTATCATATAAGTAAGAGGTCAAAGGACACTTTGAACCAGACTTATCTTTGGCATTGTCGGCTCAAACACATAAATAAGAAACGCATAGAGCAACTTCATAATGATGGAGTTCTAGGGTCATTTGATCTTGAATCAATTTACAATTGCGAATCTTGTTTTTCCGGCAAGATGACAAAGAAACCTTTCGACAGTTTGAATGAAAGGTAAAATAAACTGTTAGGAATTATACACACACATGTGTGTGGTCCTTTCAGTCAGGATGCTAGAGGTGGATACCGGTATTTCATTACCCTTACTGATGACTTCAGTATGTATGGTTATGTGTAACTAATGAGACACAAGTATGGAAGTTTTGATTTCTTCAAACAATTTGAGAGTGAAGTACAAAACCAGCTTGACAAGAAGATAAAGTTGCTTCGTTCTGACCGGGGTGGTGAATATCTGAGTCAGGAGTTTAACGATCATCTAAAGGAATGTGGGATTGTTTCACAACTCACATCTCCGTATACGCCATAGTGGAATGGTGTATCGGAAAGGAGGAATAGGACCTTACTTGACAAGGTTCGGTCTATGAGGAGTCAAACTAGTTTACCAATGTCGTTCTGGGGTCATGCACTCAAAACGGCTGCTTATAAGTTGAACGAATTTCAAACTAAGTCTGTGGAAAAGGGTAAGACACCGTTCAAGTTATGGACAGGGAAAAAGCCCAAATTGTCTTACATAAAAATTTGGGGTTGTGAGGCGTTCGTTAAACAACCGTTCTCGGATAAACTCAAGCCCAAATCGGATAGGTGTATCTTCGTGGGTTATCCTAAAAAAACCTTAGGATACTATTTCTACAATCCTGATGAGAACAAAGTTTTTGTTGCTCAGTCAGGGACATTTCTAGAGGATAAGTTTATAAGTTCTGAAACTTCTAGAAAGGAAATAGATCTTCAAGAAATTGAAGAGGATGAAGGTGTACCTACTCCACTAGTGGAACCCGTAAGTCAACAAAGAATTGTGAATCCCAACCCGAGTCTATGGTTGAGGAAGGAGTGAAAACACAAGACCTTCACAGGTCCAGTAGGATTCGGACTGAGCCGGATAGATATCTTGGATTTCGAATCGCTCCAGAAGAAGGGGATCTTTATAAGCCCACATCCTACGGGGATGCTATGTCAGGCAGTGAGTCTGACAAATGGCTGGATGCCATGAAGGCATAGATGCAATCCATGTATGACAACCAAGTTTGGGAGTTAGTAGACTTACCACAAGTAAAGTTGTTGGGTGCAAGTGGGTCTTCAAAAAGAAGACCGACATGGAAGGAAATGTGCTTCCTTTTAAAGCTAGGCTTGTTGAAAAAGATTATAATCAAACTTATGGTATTGATTATGATGAAACCTTTTCGCCAGTAGGCATGCTTAGGTCAATTAGGATTCTTATGGGCATATTTGCATACTTCAATTATGAGATATGGCAAATGGATGTCAAAACCGCTTTCCTTAACGGGAAACTAACAGAGGATGTGTATATGGCATAGCCGGACGGTTTTGAGGATTCTAAGAATCCAGGTAAAGTATGCAAGTTGCTAAAATCCATTTATGGATTAAAGCAAGCATCTAGGAGCTGGAACTTGCACTTTGATGAGCGCATCAAAGAGTTTGGTTTTACCAAAAGCGAGTTTGAGTCGTGTGTTTACACGAAGTTCAGTGGGAGCATAGCAATCTTCCTGGTCCTGTATGTGGATGACATACTGATCATAGGAAATGATGTGCCAGCATTACAAGGAGTAAAATCTTGGTTAGGCAAATGTTTCCAGATGAAGGACCTAGGAGAAGTCACATATATACTTGGTATTAAGTCTATAGAGATAGATCTATGCGGCTGATCGGACTTAGTCAGAGTACATACAAAGGATCGATAATGTATGCCATGTTATGTACTAGGCCCGATGTTGCTTATTCCATAAGCCTTACGAGTAGGTACCAGCAAAATTCGGGTGAACCCTATTGGGTGGCTGCCAAGAACATTCTCAAGTATTTGAGAAGGACAAAATATATGTTCTTGGTCTTTGACGGAAGCACGGATGAAATCAGTATTACTGGTTACACAGATGCGAGCTTCTAGACGGACAGAGACGACTTTAAGTCACAGTCAGGGTTTGTTTTTACCTTAAACGGTGGAGCTGTATCTTGGAAAAGCCAAAAGCAAGATACTATAGTAGATTCAACTACAGAGGTTGAGTACATTGCGGCATGTGATGCGGCAAAGGAAGCAGTTTGGCTGCGGAATTTTATCTCGGATTTTAGAGTGGTTTCCGGTATCTCTAGACCGATTGATATATTCTATGATAATATGGGAGCTTTGGCGCAAGCGAAAGAACCATGAGATCACCAGCGGACCAGGAACGTACTAAGAAAGTATCACATTATGTGAGAGATTATCGGAAGGGGAGATGTGAGGATATGCAAGATACCAACAAAGGACAACGTTGCTGATGCGTTGACCATGGCGCTAGCTAGAGAAAAGCATGAGAGACATGCTAGTTCCATAGGAATGCAATACATGGGACCTAGCACCTAGTTTTCAGTATTTAATATTGTATGGATTGATATTTATGGTTTATGATTATGTATTAAACATTTCTGCGTGATGGAAATAGGAGGTTTAATATAATCGTTTAAATATCTCTATACTTTTAGCATATTTATTCATCCATGATATACAGATCTTGGTATATCAAAATTACTTCATAGATACTTAATGCGGTGGGAGCTACATTAGGGTGATACTAACACTATTATAAATACTTGTTGGCTTATTCGGGGAGAGAACAACAACACAATTTATGTGATCAAGTATTTATAGATATTTGTCAGAGGTACAAATATTGGTCGTGATCCGCATTAGTCAAACGTCGTGGAGCCAACGACATGATTTAGCTGATTGGTTATCCTTAGACCTGAGATGTTTGGTTTGGGGCACGAGCTCTTCTGTACTTTGGACCGTTTTAAAGCTACGCCGTAACTGGGTAGTAATAACGGGCGTATATGGGTGCAGCGGACAAGCAGTCAAGATGAGATTTTCACCTTCTCTTTTAGAGAAGAGATATTCCAGGGCCCCTTGACGGTTGAGACTAAATGAAATGTGTGGCCACGCTCGGATAGAATGATGGACATCATTTGGTAACTCCGTAACTGTAGTTAGTCGAAATCAGAAGTCGAGAAACATAATCTGGATTTTTAGAATAGATCACGTGCTCCATGTTTGAAATCCACATTACACGATATCGCGATGCGAAAGGAAAAGCCGGGTAATCCAAGAGGGTAATTACAGAATCTCTAGACATAAGAAAACTTATAGTCATGGTCAACCTAAGTGTCTGGCTAGGGACCTCCTTAGACCCGTGATTAACAACGGAGTGTAACTATCGTGCACAAGTGGGAGTCTGAAAGGATTGTGTGTAGAGATAGTGTACACGTGTCATCACATCCATATATGAGTCACTAAAAGGTCACACAGCTGCACACCCAACTCATAAACCAGGAATAACCCAATGTGTATAAGACAGATAATTAATAGTTAATTAATTAACAGGAAAAGAGGAAAATAATAAATAGTTATTTACTATTAGAGAGAAAGAATATTAAATATTAAGTTAAATATTTAATAAATAATAACTGAACTTGGAGGGATTAAAGATATATATGTTGGACCGGGTTTTAAGGTCAAAGGGCTTAGGGCCCAATTAATATCTATATAAGGAGGTTTAAACCTAATTGCATTATCATCTTTTAATTCTAAGAAAAAGACACTCAAAAACCTCTCCCCTCTCTCTCCCTCCTCGTCGGCCGAACCCACCACCAACTACAGTGGTTCTCCACGGCTCACCGACGGTCGGACTCGGCGGAGAACGGCGGCCCTACGGCCCTATGTGTGCCAACCACCAATCGATACCCCCTCTGGGGCGGGCTATATCGGCGGCGGCGGTTTGAAGAAAAACAAAGGGTGGGTTTTCCGGGCATCGTTTATACACACAAGGTTATTGTTTTTGGCGGTCTAGCAGCCTGTTCACGTGGTGCAGTAGCTGAGTATCCCCCTTCACCTATCACACGGTATATTTTCAATCTTTTAGACAAACCTATTTTAAACCTGTGAATATTGTATGATCTTTATATCTGGTTATGATTTCTGGTATTGTTTTTCCCCATCTGATCCAGTTGGGATCCTGGGAACGAGATTTACAAGTTTTGTATTACTTACGCTGTGCATCTTTGTACCATGCAAATCCCTACATGTAGTATCTGATTGGAGTCCCACCCTATTCGAGCTTGGCTATCCTTTGTAGATTCCTTCACTCGAACCAAGCCCTTTCGAGCTTGCCTCCATTTGAGCTCCTCCATGCATGCCCAAACACTTAGAGCTAGCTGCCAACTTATCTTCGAGCTTCCCTCTTCCTTCTTCCTATTCGAGCTCTATATACACACAACCAACACTTCAAGCTTTCCTCCTATCTCCACCATTCGAGCTTCTATTTTCCTTCTTCCCTTAGAGCGCAGAACATAACACACACACACACATATATATATATATATATATATATATATATATATATATATATATAATATTTGTTTTACCCAAGATCACCTCATCATTTTTATCTCATTTAAGAATAATGTCATCACCTTCATATTAGCTTTTAAGAACACATGAATAAACAAATAAAAAAACTCCTCCATTTCCAGATTTTCAATTTTTTATATACTTACTTTAATCATCATTTTAATTCATCAACTCATATAAATCATTTTAAAACATATGGTTAAGCTTTATGAATACATCAAACCATTTTAAAACTTACAAACTCATGAAAATAAAAACCAAGTTTCATCAAACATGAACATGATGATTCCTCATTAAATTTTAGCATATGTTATTTTTTCTACCTTGAGTTATAATATAACAACTTTAGAATCACAAGATGGGAGAATTCAAGTAGAGAAGTTCTTCAAGTTTCTCTCGGAAAACCAAGGATACACATACACCAAGTAACCAAAACTTAAGCATGAAGGTAATTTAAGACCTTAAAATTTAGCCGCCATAAAGACTACACACATATACAGTATTTAAAATGCTACGTTCAAACATACATTTTGTCACATAAATGGTCGATCTCAAATAATTAATTACTAATAAAATAATATCTAAAATCCTTATTTAAAAACGAATTTAAGGACACCATATACGCATGCTTTTAAAATAGATACATAAGCAATTATTTGGAATACTCACGAGGCTACTAGTCCCCGATTAAGGCTGTTACAATTTAAGGGAACATAAAAGCGTAGTCCTCACACAAAATCGTTCATGTTGTCTCCCGGAGTATGAACCTCAAAAGATTCATTGCCGAGATTTTAGTGAATGGTTTCGAAGGATAAGTTTTCTTCTACCCAACTAAACATATTACTTTATTGCGTGGACCTAAGATGTCTATTAAAATACCTTATAGGTTACACGATTAGAAGATGATAGGGATCCAAGAGTCACACAAGAAATTAAGTGGCTAACTCGTGGTCCGAATAGTTTTGTAAAATGATATTCCGGTTACCTTGTTAAAGGTTATCGTTTTCATACGAAATACCATAAAAAAATTTTGAAAACCCAAAATGGTGGAGTTGTAGTTACAGTGGTGGATTCCGGTTACACTAGTACGTGAGATAGAAGCACTACACAAGGAGTGGTGAATTACTATGCTTCATTAAAAGACATAATAAAATTAAATTGTTCTCGTAAAATACGAATAGTTTTATGTATGTTTGATTAGGTTGACACCAATAGAGGCTGCAAAAGAGATAAATTTGGTGTTACACTTGTAAACTTCTCATATATGGTGCACACGGGTGTTAATTTACATGATGACCCATTTGTTTTTGCATCCCAAGTAGACAATGTGTTCTATGCTCATGATCCAAAGTTTGAAGGATGTTAGTGGTAAGACATGTAAAAGTTAGGTATGTGTTTAACATGCGTTGTGATACGGATAAAAATACTCTATATTCAATTCCTTGCACATTTGACGTAGAAAACCTACATATGGTTGACGTTGAGGTTGAGGTTGAGGATGGAATGGATGGTACATCGATTATGGAATATGATGAGGTAGATGAAGCTGAAAATGGACAAGAGTGATTTAGTCTTTATCAACATACCTATGTTATTTTGGTGAGTCGAATTTCTTTAATGAATATTTTATAGTACATGCTATTAATGTTTTTATCATGATGATTAATTATATTGCTAATTTTCTAATTTTTTTCATCAGTTGTTTACATAGGATGCGTAAATAACTACAAATAATATCTACTAATGAACAAACAACTGAAGTGGAGCATACTCCTGAACAAACACCAAGCGAGAGTTATTCTAAACAAGGTATGTTTCTTTCTACCAAGCAATTGTTTCTGTGTGAAGCAATCCCACAATCTATGCTTATGAAGCCTACATTGCAGAAAGATTGATCAAGAGATTAGATAAAGATAAACTTTATGATTACTTTTTTGATAAATTATGGTTTATTACCTGACTGATCATCCATAGGTCTAACAAATTCTGAGGTCAGGTGTTTTATGTGACACAATCTGAGGTCAAGTTTCTTATACTAATGGCCAAGTCACTCGTAATTTTATATTTTATTAACAAAAAGTAAATAAAAAGAGGTTGTGCATAACATAACTCGATTCTTACATTAATTAGATTATAGTTTGTCTGTAAACACGGATTAGGATGTGGTCATGCAAGTTTTAATTCATTGATAAGTCATTTACCTGATATAATATCTTGTTTGGGAGATATTGAGGTTTTGAATGTGGCACATAATAAGTTATCAAGTGAGCTACCAGACTTGGTTTGTGACTTAGAAGGTTACCAAAATTGAGTGTGGCTTATAACTTTATTTCGGGTTTAGTCGAGAATGTGAAAAGTTGTATGATACAAATGTTGCTTTTGATATTGCATTGAATTGTTTACCCGAGTGTTCAATGGTTCCTGGTGGTGGGTTAAATGAAGATAGAATTTTACCAGTTGTACTTTCCTGGCTTATTAGCTTTGAAGGGTTTTGTACGGTATAAAAACATATTATAAACATGCACAGCGGAATAAAACCTCCTCCAGTGATCTCATCTAACTCGTACAGAAACTAAAACAAGTAGAGGATTAAAATATATACCTTTAAGCATACCCAAAAACTTTTAGTTTCAACTCTAGATTGCTGCAGGTTATCCACCGCTACTGCACCACCTCGAACTGGCTGCTATACCGCCTGAGGATTAAACCTCGGATCAAAAAATCGATCTTCAATGTGTGTGTGTGTTGCGTTGCCGCCGACCACCACCCTTGGTGGTTCGGTTTTTCCTTCACGCCGCCGAGAGAGAGAGAGAGGGGAAGAACTTAGGGTTATCTTCATTTTTCTTTTGTAATTAACTTATGATGTGATTAAATCTAAATAAGGTTTATATATAATAAACCCTTATTAGGCTCAAGCCCGTTTAATTAAAGCCCAACTTTAATTAAACTATTAATAAATTACAGAAAATACCCCTTGACCTTTCTAATTAATTAATAACTATTAATTAACTGGTCCTGTTAATATTTAAACTAGATATTAACTTCTCCTCTTCAAATAATAAATAACTATTATTATTTATCTTTCACAATAATTAATTAAACTATTAATTATTTTGATACATAACTAGGTAAAATCCAAAAGGTTCTAATTGGGTGTGTAGCAGTGTAATCCTTTAGTGTCACATAGTATTGGACACGATGATACATGTTATCTAACTCTGCACATAATCTAACAGACTCCCACTTGTGCAAGATAAGTAACATTCCTTGTACATCGTTGGCCTAAGGAGGTCCCTAGCCAGACGCTTAGGTTAACCAGACTATGAGATCTCTTATATCTAGAGACATAATCCACGCCTTGGATTATCTATGCTTTTCCTTTTGCATCGTGACATTCCGTAATATGAGTGTTTGACATGGAGCAGGGATCTTATTAAATACTCAGATTTTCTCGACTCTGATCTCGACTCTCTGTAGTTACGGTTTGCCGAATGAAAAACTATCATTCTAACCGAGCGCGGCCACGCATTTTCAGTAGTCTTAATCGTCGAGGAGCTCAGAAAATATCTCTCCTAAAAAGGAGGTGCAAATCCCATCTTGACTATTTGCAATTTAAGCACATGGCTTCCGCTGCACCTATACATGCCCCTTATGATCACCCTGTTACGGCGTGACGTTAGAACACACTAAAGTACAGAAGTTACTATGCCCCAAACCAAATATCTCAGGTCTAAGGACAACCTATCAAGTTTACTTATGTTAACGCTCCATGAAGTAAACTCGATGTGGATCACCCCAATATTTATCCCCTGATAAATATCTATAAATATTTGGCCACAACCTTGTGCTTTTATTCATACCCGAATAAATCATCAAATATCCATAATAGCATTATCTCCCTAATGTAGCTCCCACTACATTAAGTAGCTACGGGTATTTAGACAATTCATTACTTGACTTTTCATGGATAGGTTTAAACATGCTAAAAATAGACAACTAGATACAATTATGCAAAAACCTCTTATTTCAATCCCATGAAATGTAATTACATAATAAAAGAGTTTCCAGTTACATCTATAGTAATAATAAAAAAACACGAACTAGCTGTTATGTTCTTAGTACTGCATTCCTATAGAACTTGCATGCCTCTAATGCTTAGCCCTAGCTAGCGGCTTCATCAACGGGTCAGCAACGTTGTCGTCCATCGGTATCTTTTGCAATCTAATATCGTCTCTTCCAATGATCTCTCGAATGAGGTGATATTTCCTGAGTACGTGCCTAGTCCACTGATGATCTCTAGGCTTTTTAGCTTGCGCCATAGCCCCTGAGTTGTCACAGAATATATCAATCGGTCTAGAGATACTGGAAACAACTCTAAGATCCGAGATAAAATTCTTCAGCCAGACAGCTTCCTTTGCCGCATCACTTGCCGCAATATACTCTGCTTCTATTGTAGAATCTGCTATTGTATCTTGCTTCTGACTTTTCCAAGATATGGCTCCTCTATTCCGGACCCTGCCTCCCGATCTCTTTAACCAAATGGCACTCAACAGATCCGTGCCCCTCATTTTTTAAATTCCAACAAACGCTCCTGGTAATCTATTATTCTTAATTTCGTGCCCAAACTGGCTGCAACGTATACATCGTGTTGTTTGTGCAGTACAAGGTCCATGGTGAAAAGACTTACAGTTATTACACCACGGGGCGCTGTGATTAGACCCACTAATGTAAGCCTACGGTTCTCATAATTCTGACTATGACCTTGTCTTTGACTTCCCGGACTTCCCTTCTGATGTTGAGTATCATAAAGTTCAATACGGGATTTCTACTGAGAAACCCAGTCTTGGTTAAGCTTTTCTTTTGCTTTAGCATCTCCCTCAGCCGACTTGGCCAAAGTGAATGCTTGCGAAAAGGTATGAACCCACTTCGTAGCACTCCTATAATCAAGGTGTAAAGCACCACTAAAGTGTTCCACTTGTGCGGCGTCATGCGGAACCCACTGCTTCACAAATCACAATTTCTCGTTGAATTGTCTGATAAGATCATCCACTGACATATTGTCTGTCATTTGCAGATCCATGAATTCTTTCTTAATTCTCGTAATCTTAAATGAACCACAATATTGTTTGCATACTTTTTCTTGAAATTGTTCCCAGGTTATGCTTTCCATCTGTTGCTTGTTAAATGACCAGTGAGAGAATCCCTCCAGACCACAGAATCTTCACCAATTCTCTCAACCAATTGAATATAAGGTTAGGATCTGTACTTCCTCGATACTCTGACGGTTGGCAATCCATGAATTGCTTGTAAGTGCAACACTGTTTAACTCCAGGGTATTGACAAGGGTAAGCTCCATGTGATGTAAACGGGTAGATAAATGGTTGTTGCATCACTTGCGAAGTAACGGTGGAAAATTGAACATTAATTATTGGTTTTGCAGATAAATTTTAACCCTAAAGTAGTAACAGGTGCTACAAAAATGTGTACTTGCACATTCTGTGTTAACCTCTGTTGTTCAAAGTTGTAAATTGTATCTCGAAGTTCTTGTAGTTCACTTTCGAGCCTGAAAATGTAATCTGAATTATTCGTTTCGGTTTCAGTACCCGAGAGTGATTAAAATGGGTGTTTCCAAAGCACGATCTGTAAAAGTTCCTGCTTGTGCGAGGGTTACAGGGATCTCAATTGGGATCTCCCTATCTTCCATATCTGTAAAAATCACATCACCTCCAAGCTTATTAGCCAAGGCATTAGTACACACATGCTAACCATAACACACACACAACAAATCCAAATGCTCTAATCCTACCACAGGAAATGTTTGCCTAACCTCGAGCCAAGATATGGGAATGGAACACTCTTGCCATGCTCGCATGCCAAACCGGGGCTCTGATACCAAACTTGTAACATCGTAAAACACAAGCCATTTTTTTAAACCACTTCGGAAGCATTGCAATACAATATAAAATAATAAAGAAAGCAACACCCACAAATTAAAAAGCCACCACTGTACAACAACACAGTATCTCATTTCGTCTTATAAAATATTTCATAAAGATGGCTCATCATTTATAAAATCAAAATATGAGAGCGACGATCAAACATCCCCTGTACAAAAAAGCAGCGACCTACCATGCTCTCAAACACCTGCAACAAAAAGTTAGGGTGGGGAATTAGCACAAAGCGAAGTGAATGGAAATCAAACCACAAGCAACAATAGCAGAACCACAACGATCACAAGACTAGGTAACCACAAATATCAGAGGACCGGCAGATCTACCAAACCTATGACTAATTTCCGGCAAAAGCAATGATCTACCGATAGCCTTCTGCTAACTGGCACAGTTAAATCCCTTCCGTTACAATGAATGCAACAGAAGATCTACAACCATTCATCCAGAAGCATATAGCCTAGCCCAATGCACACGCTTAGCTGACCTTTACCACAAACATCATGATCACAATTTCAGGCCTTGATACTCATATCTTGGACTCGATTACAAAGTCAACAAATATCCAGTCAAACAAATCATATCAGACTAAACAGTTGATCACCTGATTAATCGTACAAATTCAGGTAACCATAACAATTACAACTAATACCACTAGTGAGTTAAAGTCCACTCACCTCGTTCTCAAACCACAATCCACTCAGTTAACTAATTCACTGAGACTTTGAAACCCATAAGAACATAATAACAGACAAATCAGTTCTCGGTTCATAATTATATAAACATATATAATTATATCAATAATAACCACTAATAATTATTAATCAATAAATAACATGTTAAAACCACATAAATCAGTCACATATAGAATGTATGGAAAACAAATAGCAAACGAAGGTCAAAACATCAAACCACGAAAAAAACGCGTCGAGATCTCCACCTCTTGACGCTTCGAATTGGGCTGAATTCTAATTGGGCCTTAACAGAAATGGGCTTCGAGCTTGGGCCTTAGAATTTAATCTAAACCACTATGGGGTCGCATTCCAGCGTTTTCCTTGTTCGGACTTCTCCGTTTTGAGTTCGAATCAATCACAAGCACACACTCAAACTTAAGCCTAACTCTAACACCCTTTCGAGCGTAGTGAAAGGATTGTGTACAGGGATAGTGTACATGTATCATCAAATCCATGGACACTATGAGTCACTAAAGGGTCACACAGCTGCACACCCAACTCATGAACCAGGAATAACCCAATATGTATAAGACGGATAATTAATAGTTAATTAATTATGAGGAAAAGAGGAAAATAATAAATAGTTATTTATTATTAGAGAGAAAGAATATTAAATATTAAGTTAAATATTTAGTAAATAAAGTATAGTTAGGAAATTATTAATTAACAGTTGTTTAATTAATAATAACTGAACTTGGAGGTCCTGTATTGTCAAAAGATTAAAGATATAGATGTTAGACCGAGGTTTAAGGTCAAAGGTCTTAGGGCCCAATTAATATCTATATAAGGAGGTTTAAACTTAAGGTTTAAACCTAATTGAATTATCATCTTTTAATCCTAAGAAAAAGACACTCATAACCTCTCCAAACTCTCTCCCTCCTCGTCAGCCGAACCCACCACCACCTACGGTGGTTCTCGGAGGTCACCGGCGGCTCACCGGCTATGGGACTCGGCGGGACCTTGCGTCCCTATCGGCACAAACCACCAATCGCAACCCCCTTTGCGGCAAGCTCTATTGGCGGTGGCGGTTTGAGGAAAAACCAAGGGTGATTTTTTCGGGCATCGTTTATACATACAAGGTTATTATTTTTCACGGTCTAGCAGCCTGTTCACGTGGTGTAGTAGCTGTGTATCCCCATTCAGCTGTCACAGGGTATATTTTCTATCTTTTAGACAAACCTATTTTAAACCTATGAATATTGTATGATCTTTATATCTGTTTATAATTTTTGGTATTGTTTTTCCCCATCTGATCCCGTTGGGATCCTGGGAACGGGATTTACAAGTTTTGTATTATTTCCATTGTGCATGTTTGTACCCTGTAAATCCCTACAATGGTATCAGAGCCTACTTCTAGGCTCGATGGGGAACAAAAAAATCATAGATATAGGCATACTTGTTTTTGCGAAAATTGATATGTGGTTAAGATCAAGTTTCCGAGGTGTTACCTGATTGATTTTCTTCTAATTATATATATATTGTTTATATATATGTTAGAATATGCCCACTGATGCGAGTACACCATTTGAATCACTACCGATGATGTATGGGCCTATTGGGTCATACACCGGGGTCAAATCTGACAGCAACTTAAGTAAAGGGATCAAAAATGACAAAAGATAAAAGTTGACATGGCAGGCATGGTTAGCGCCGCTAACCATAAGGTGTTAGCGCCGCTAACACTTATGGGTTAGAGCCGCTACAGATGCATGCGTTTTACGTCAAGTCTTCTGACAGGCCGCGTTAGCGCCGCTAACTCTTAAAAGTTAGCGCCGCTAACTCTGGGTTAGCGCCGCTACGGCCAGACGTGACTTATTGTCAAATCACCTCTCCACTTAGCCAATGCATGTAAGAACCTTGCTTCGACTTGGGTCGGCCTTGGGTAAGTTAATAGACGTCTTGAGGGTTTTATAAACACTCCAAGGCTGTCTCATTCGCTCTCTCTTGGAAATACACTTACACACATTTTGGTTATTCTCTCAAGTGCTACAAGAGACTTGGAGAGTTCTAAGAGAGTTTGAGTTCCAGAATTCGGTCCCTTAGTGTTTGGTTGCTGTTCTCCTACTGGGTTTTCGTGAATGAAGAACCTCAAGGAGCTTGCTAGCTCAAGTGATTTGCTTGTTACCGGGGTATCACCTTCTAGTTGATTTGTTCAAGCCACAAGGAGCAACTTCATCATCTCCATCGATTTTCTGGAGCTTAGGAGCTGGTATAACATTCTTAACTCTCTCCTTTTGTTGCATTTCTGTTCATAGAGTTAGATCTACTATTGGGGTTTCATGTTTTATGCTTTACATGCTTGTACCTTGGGCTTTTTTGTTTTGTACTTTGCTTCCGTTGCGTGCCCTAGAAACCCCAACAGTGGTATCAGAGCCACCTCTATGAGAGTTATGCACATGGTGGCTTTGAAAACCAGAAATCGAAATTGTTTGTTTCCTGTCGAACAGAGGTTAGCGGCGCTAACGTTTTCAAGATAGCGGCGCTAGCGTCGCTTAGTCAGTTTTTTGTTCATGTTTAAAAACAGATTTGGTCTATGGTTTTGGCCTTGGTTTTGACTTCTGGAAAATTTTAATCTTGTTATTTTGATGTTTAAATTCCAGTAGCATACATATATATGTTTTGGTTGTATGTGTATATAAGTTGGTAATCTTGCCTAGGCCTATTTGGTTATTTGTGTGTTTGGATGCATGATGGTTGTATTATTATTCTTAAGATAAATTTGTAATAATAATGTGGCTTGCATGCCATTTCATTAATCCATGTAATTGTAATAGATAAATACGTATTTTATGGCTTGCATGCCATTTTATTCTATTGTATGTATTATTACATTTGTGGATGATGAACACACATGATGGGTCAAAAGAGATGGAGTTTGGAGCCCATGAAGCCGATGAAGTCCAATGGAGATGGCGGGATTAGTGGGAGCTTGCATCGAAGACTTTGTCCCTAGTATTGACAAAGTTCTTTCCGTTCGGCTCACGGGAAGAACGTATAGGTTTTATGGCAAGGA
Source organism: Pulicaria dysenterica (assembly GCA_947179395.2). Taxonomy (NCBI): domain Eukaryota; kingdom Viridiplantae; phylum Streptophyta; class Magnoliopsida; order Asterales; family Asteraceae; genus Pulicaria; species Pulicaria dysenterica. The sequence goes on along the minus strand of OX359294.1, from coordinate 26,484,564 downwards.
TTACCAATTACAGTGTTTTATGCGTGTGATGTGATTTTGTATGCATGGATTGTGTAGGATTCGCATGCTAGACAATTTTTTGAAAATTAACAAAATCACAAGAGATTTGATAAAATTGGTTTACAACTCTCTCGCGCGCTCACATACAAGATTAACCCACATAGTGAAAATAGGGTCTTGTCACTTATATGTTAATCTAAAACCAAACCGGAAACAAAAGCCTTTCTTTCCTCAAAACGTAAATCACGCACCATACATAAGACGATACCACCCGAATCTAGTCTTATGGGATTTGGTTGTCGAGCTTAGCACGAGCCAATTCCCATAAAACTGTGTGGAAGGTGAGTGTGGCAAAATTTCACAATTTTGGTTGTCGAGCTTAGCATGAGCCAACTTTGGTGAGTTTGTTACCGTATGTCTTGATGGACGATTTGCAATTTTAGGTTTGAAATCTTGGTTAATTGTCGAGCTTAGCACGAGTTAACCAAAATTTCAAGATTTAAAATTGGTGCAAGAAGGGATCAAACATGCTAAACGACCATTGGATGTCGTAGGATCCCGCAAGGCGCTAAGGATTGTGATAGTGATTACAATTGACAAAATGGTTGCCGACCTAAATAATTTCATTATGTGATCCGCGGTAACCCCGTCACATGGTGGGATGAAATACGGTTCTTAGCCTTGCTAAAGTTAATTCTTTATGGGTAAATTAATTTAACAAGATAATACATATTTATAACAAACTAATTTAAGTCTACTTTGCAATTATAGATGGCATCAACAAGCGCAAACACCACCACCACCAATGTTTCTCTTAGAGTTTTCCTTGAAAAGGAGAAGCTCGATGGGAGCAACTTCATGGATTGGTATAGGCAACTCAAACTTGTCCTACGCTATGAAGGGAAGATGCACACCATAGAGGAACCTTTACCCCAGGCACCTCCAAGCGGTGCAACGAGGGCAATCCGTGAGGCGTACGAGAAACGCCTCAAGGAGACTGAGGAGATCACATGCCTCATGTTGAGCACAATAAGTACCGATTTGCAAAAGCAAATGGACCACTTGGGTGCTCACGACCTGATCGTGCAGCTGCGGGATATGTTCCAGCAGCAAGCGAGGCAGGAGAGGTATGAATTCTTCAAGTCGGTTCTTGCTTGCAAGCTTCAAGATGGAGGGAACGTGAGCGCTCATGTTTTGCGTATGAAAGCAAACATTGAGCGCATGGAGAAGCTAGGGTTTACCATCGGGAGGGAGATGGCGGTCGATATGATCCTCCAATCCCTGCCCAGTGCATATGATCAATTCACTATGAGTTATCATATGCATAGCATGGATAAAACCTTGATGGAGCTACATGGTATGCTCAAAACTGCCGAAGCGAGCATGACCAAGAGCAAACCATCCTTCTCCTCCACTCCCGTTCAAGCCATCCGGGAAGGCCGCATAACCAAAAAGAAGGCCGCCCTTTCCAAGAAAGGGAAGGGAAAGGAGAAGGTTGGCGCGATCAAGCCTGCCCCGGCCTCCGGAGGTAAAGGTAAGGGGAAGATTCCCCAAGCCAAGACTCCGGAGGATGCGGAGTGCTTCTTTTGTGGGGGCAAGGGCCACTACCGCCGAAACTGCCCCAAGTACTTGGAGGGACTCAATAAGCTCAAGGCAATGAGCATATCGGGCCCGGAATCTTCAGGTATGTTCATGATAGAACTTCACCATACTTCTACTTCTAGAGGCTGGGTTATGGATACTGGCTGTGGCACTCACATATGTAATACGGTGCAGGTGCTAAGGGCATGTAGGAGCTTGGAGAAGGGAGAGTTAGATCTTGTGATGGGGAACTCGGAGATTGTCCCGGTGGAAGCTCAAGGAAGTGTGGAGCTTCCATTCAAGACTAGCAACTCTATTTTATTGAAAAATGTCTGTAATTCGCCCTACGTGGCTAGAAACATTATTTCACTTCATGCTTTGTATGACGATTGTTACAACTTTCATTTTGATGATGGTGCTTTTATATGCTTTAAAGATAACATTGTTTATTTTAAGGCTTTACCATGTCATGGCATTTATGAAGCAACTGCATACATTAGTTCAACAAAATCTATCATGAACATTGATTCAAGTTCCAAAGATGGTTTGGATAAGTATGCCTTGTGGCATGGTCGTCTTGGCCATATAAACAAGACTCGCATCACCAAGCTCCAAGTGGATGGGATCTTGGAATCGTTTGACCAAGGGTCAAATGAAGTATGTGATTCCTGTTTATTGGGCAAGATGACAAAGGCACCCTTCACGGAGACAAATGAGAGGGGTAAAGACCTCTTGGACATCATCCATACAGATGTATGTGGACCTTTCAAACATGTAACTAGGAATAACTCGAGATACTTCGTAACCTTTATTGATGATTATAGTAGGTATGGATATGTCTATCTTGTTAAGCACAAGAATGAAACCTTTGAGGTGTTCAAGACATTCCAAAACGAAGTTGAGAATCAATTGGGCAAAACAATAAAGATACTCCGGTCTGATAGAGGTGGAGAGTATCTAAGTACCGACTTTACCGATCATCTCAAGAATTGTGGAATTATTTCGCAATTAACACCGCCAAGGACTCCACAATTAAATGGGGTCATCGAGAGGAGGAATCGGACTTTACTAGATATGGTAAGGTCCATGATGAGTCGAACGGAGGTACCTATTAGTTTCTGGGGATATGCCTTAGAGACGGCGGTAAGGATCCTTAACCTTGCACCAACCAAGAAAGTATCGAAAACACCTTATGAAATGTGGCACAAGAAGAAGCCGACACTTTCATACCTACGAGTTTGGGGTTGTCAAGCCTACGTGAGACGTGAGACTGAGGACAAACTTGAACCTCGATCGGAAAGGTGTTACTTTATCGGATATCCTCCTGCCAATGGTGGATATATATTTTATAAACCTTCTGAGAACAAAGTTTTTGTTGCTCGAAGGGCATTTTTCCTTGAAAGAGAATTGCTATCCAAACAAAGAGGCAACAAGGAAATAGATCTTGAGGAAGTTCAAGAATCAACCGATAAAGAACTTGAGGTTGGCACTAGCACTCAACCTAGGACGGTTGAAACTGAGCAAGAGAATGCTGCAGTACCTGACACTAATTCATTGCTTACTCCTAGGCGTTCCAATAGAACTCGTTTCGAGCCAGAGAGATATGGATTCTACATATCTGAGGGCAGCGAGTTAGTAGTGGACTCTGATGAGCCCACTAACTACAAGGAAGCTATGGCGGGCCCTGAGTCTGCACATTAGAAGGAAGCAATGGAAAGTGAGATGCAATCCATGTCGGATAACCAGGTCTGGGAACTGGTTGATCCTACGCCCGGGGTTAGACCTGTAGGGTGTAAATGGGTCTTCAAGAAGAAGACCGGTATGGACGGAACCTTGGATACTTTCAAAGCACGACTAGTGGCGAAGGGTTTCACTCAAACACACGGAGTTGATTATGATGAAACCTTCTCCCCAGTGGCTATGTTGAAATCAATCCGGATACTTCTGGCCATTGCTGCATTTGATGATTATGAAATATGGCAAATGGACGTTAAAGCCGCCTTCCTTAACGGGAAGCTTTCCGAAGAGGTGTATATGACACAACTTGATGGTTTTGAACATCCAGAGTATCCAAACAAGGTTTGTAAGCTAAAGAAGTCCATTTATGGACTCAAGCAAGCATCTCGCAGCTGGAATCTATGCTTTGATGAGAAAATCAAGGAATTTGGATTTTCGAAAAGCAAAGATGAACCATGTGTATATGTCAGGGCTAGTGGGAGCACTATTGTCTTCTTAGTCCTATATGTGGATGACATATTGCTCATTGGAAACCATATTCCGAGCCTTAAGAGTGTAAAAGCTTGGCTAGGGAATTGTTTCTCAATGAAGGACTTAGGGGATGCGAGCTACATTATGGGAATTAAGATCTATAGAGATAGATCTAGAAAGCTACTCGGGCTTTCTCAAAGTGCATACATAGATAAGGTCGTGAGACGATTTAAAATGGAGGAATCCAAGAAAGGAAACCTCCCTATGTCACATGACTTAATGTTGAGCAAGACTCATTGTCCTACCTCCCAAGAAGAGATAGAAATGATGAAGCGAGTACCATATGCTTCTGCTGTGGGATCGATCATGTACGCCATGTTATGCACTCGTCCTGATGTGTCATGTGCTTTGAGCATGACTAGTAGATATCAGGCGAATCCCGGGGAGCCTCATTGGAAAGCTGTAAAGAACATTCTTAAGTACCTTAGGCGTACAAAAGAAATGTTCTTGGTTTATGGTGGGGAAGAAGAGCTAAGAGTAAAGGGTTACTAGGACACTAGCTTCCAAACGGATAGGGATGACTGCCGATCTCAATCGGGGTTTGTATTCCTATTAAATGGTGGTGCTATCAGCTGGAGGAGCTCGAAGCAAGACACGGTGGCTGATTCGACTACCGAGTCGGAATACATTGCGGCAAGTGAAGCTGCAAAAGAGGCCGTGTGGATGAAGAAATTCATCCAAGATTTACAAGTGGTTCCACGCATCACTGACCCTATTGAGATATTTTGTGACAATCAGGGTGCAGTGGCTTTGGCAAAGGAACCAAGAGCACACAAGAGAACAAGACATATTTTGCGCAAATACCACTTCATACGGGAAGTAGTTGAGAGTGGTGAAATCGTCATAAGCAGAGTAGCATCGGATGGAAACCTTGTGGATCCATTCACGAAGCCATTATCGCAGGCAGCTCATGATTCTCACACTAGTGCTATAGGAGTGAGATTCGCCAGTGATTTGGCTTGAGTTATGTATTTAGTTTGTTTGATATGTAAACTTTATTTTATTTTTAGGAACGATATAGACAGTATTGTAATTTATGCTAGTTTCGATATATAATAGAGATTATATATGCGTATGATACGGTTACATTAATAAGACTCTACTGTGTTCCAACGTAGCATGTTTAAATCACTTCCGGAAATATTTCATATTTCAAAACTTTACACAGTCAGTCAATCTTGTGGAAGGAAGATTGAATTAAGACCGAGATAAGCATGTGACCTTGAATTCAATTTGGACGAATTAAGGAGCAATGCCTATCTGTACTTGAAATGAGTTTCAAGTGACTGGAAGACCCACACCCAAGTATACTCCATGGATTATAGTCACGAGCAACTTGGGATGATAATATCTTACGTCCGTAGACCTGATGATGGTCCCGTGTTTATACGGATGAAGCAATGCTAGTGATTTAGTGTGTGTTTGTGTGTATGTTTCGGTAAAGAAGAGAGAGCTGAGATCTTTTAGAGAGAGAGAACACAAACACACAAAGTTGATAATGCAAAGCTTAGTATTGAAATGGGGGGGAAATGCCTTTATATAGCATTTCCCCAACTTTGGTATAATTACATATTACACCCTCACTTTAATATATCTAACAATCTCCCCCTAAGTGAGGTGTGTAATCATTCACAACAAACAAATACATTAAAATCTATTCGAAAGCTGATTTGTTGCGAATGCCGAAGGCCACTTGCCATTTTCTGATTTCTCTCCTGCTAGCCAATGCTTTCCTTATTTGATCAATTGTCTTGTATGCCTGTGAATGTTCTTCATCGGTGTAAGCTGCTTGGTTATCCCAAACCTTTTGATGAATTTTATGATGAAGGATTTTCAAGGTGCCGTCAGAATATGCATTCAGGTCGTCTAGTCTGATGAAAATCTTTTTACCCTTTGTATTTTTGGAGACAACACCTCGAGAACCTTTAAAGTTTGGATGACCGTCATGGATTACTGTCAACTCTTCAAGCTGTTCTAGATCTGGATGATTCTGATTAGGCTTAAGAAGATTGACTTTCCGATAGTTGTTCTCAGCCCCGAGCTGGATATCGTGTTCCTCAAAGAATTCCATAAGATTTCTCATGTACCTCATTAACACAACTCTACCAAATTCTTCATCAGGCCATTTTCCCTTTTTCTGGGAAAGGATGTCGAATAAGAAGCTAATGTCTTCGATGTTTACATACCTCAAATCTGCTTCGGTGAGAAAGTATGTGAGGTTGTTAGCTCTTTTGACGTAGAAGATGGCATATTTTATGTTGAAGTTGGTTTCGGTATACACACTGAGAAGGTCACTTATGGGATAATCTGATTTGATATCTTCTGGTTTGGTTTGTGAACGAGTGAGAATATGATCATATCTCCTTCTTTGTTTATCGTTCATGTTTCTCAGCTCGGGTGAGATAACCCCTATCAACTGACTGCTGAAGATTTCAGGAATTCGTTCTTCAAGATTGGCAGCGTTGACAAAGAAAGGTTTCCATATCGGGTTTTCTGCAGCATTCCTTGTGAACATATTCCCGACATCAAGACCAGGATCTCCACGATGCACTGGAGGAGCAGGTGGGACTGTGAAGCTTTCAGGTAAGGGCCATTCTGATTCTGCTCTAAACTTTTCAGCTGCCTCTGCTTGTCTGTTTCTTTCTAGTATGTCGGCAGCTGATTCTTGAAATCCCAGGAGGAGGAGGGAATTGTTGGTGAACTTCAAAATTTAACCCACTGAGGACCCTGGAAACATCAAAGAGAGGCTTTGTCTTCTTTGGCTTCCTTCTTGCTTCTCTCCTAGAGATTGCTAACCTTTCTTTCCTTCTTTGAGCAAGTTCCCTATCACTAGGAATGTCATCAAAACGGTCTACAATTCTAGGTGAGTCTGGGCGCGTTGCAACCTCGACATATTCATCAATTTCTGCAAATAGTCTTATCATTTCTGGGTCATCAGTTTCCTCCTCCTGTTCATAGACCCTACCTTCTCCAAAATCCCTGACGGGTGAATTTCCTAGTGACCCATACAGCTCTTCCATCTCAGAATCGGAGCCACTAGACCAATTAACATTGTCAGCCTGGGATTGATCGAACAATAGTTCTCCTTCTTCGAGTTCTGTCGGCCTCAGTTCAGATTGTTGCTGGGGTACATAGAGTACGATTTGTTTGTCAGCATTCTCTTTCTGTTGTAATTCATAAACTTCATCGGCCGTTAATGATTCGGATCTATGTTGTTGACCCGTCTGGCTTCCAGATCCAGCAGAACCTGTACTTGTAGATAAGTATCTGCTCAATGATGGTACTAGTACAGTTGCGGCAGAGGGAGTTGTGATATATCTTCTTCTTTTCTCCCCCTCGGGACGATCATCAGGATCTTGATCTTACCGCCTCCTTTTTGACCCCTGAGCCTGGGCCTGACAGGTTTGTTCAAGTACCGTCAGCCGGTTAGTAACTTTTTGCAGGGAAGTATAGAACCCTCTTGTCACCCCATCAATCTTGCTGTTTACATCTTCATGAAACTCTGTAAATTCATCCAAGGAGATTCCCTGTGGACGTAGTTCAGTTTGCAGAGTAGTCAGAAGGTCTTGATTATAAGCAGAGTATGGCCTTTGTTCAATCAGTTTAGCATAGAGGATGCTTTTTAAGGCGTCGACCGATAGTGAAGTAACATCCGGTTGAGATTGAGGAGCCATTGATGGAAGACGAGCTGCTAGAAGATCTTCAATACGTGACAACTGCTCAGTCTGTTCCCTGGAAGCCCTTTCAATCCGATCCAACTTTTGATTTGTCTCCTGCAGTTGTTGGCGGATTGGAGACACGGCTTGTTGAATAGCAAGTTGAAGATCTGCACGTGTAACAAACCCGGAATCACTCAGATTACCGGTTGAGGTACCTGCCACAGAGGCAGAACCACCTACTGGAGCAGCATGGATGTAGGCTCCAGCAGGATTTCCTTCCAATCCTCGAATGGCACCTTGAGATGTACCACCTACGGAAGTTGCGGAGACTTGTTGAGTCAACAAGTTCAGTGCATCTATAGTTACCTTGTGTTGTTCAAGATATGCGGATATCCGCGGCAAATCAAATCGTGCACGAAGAGGAGTCGAGGACGAGGGAGGCAGTCCTCTATTTTCAATAGGTCCAACACCCAATTGGGGTTGGCCTAGATTGTGTGCTATAGCCCTGTGCAATAAAGACGGTGCCTGTTGAGAGACACCGTAGTAGCTTGGTGGGGCAGAAACTTGCACGGGTGGGATAACCGCGGCTTGTTCAATATGAGGCTCAGCAGTGGTAGGCCTCATAGTAGATGTGGCTTCCCGGCTTTCTGGGTTTGGGGAACCCTCAGCACTCATTTTTTCTTTTCTCACCTCCTCTCTATCACTCGCACTCCTAACTACAAAACTATCTTCCTCATCACCGCTACCAGCACCATACCCCGCATATTGATCAGGGTGAATAAGAGAGTCAGGAGTGACAGAACCAGATTCAATAGATAAAGAATGACTTGGCGAAGTTACTGGAATGTCATGTTCAGGAGCAACCATGGCCCTGCGAATGATTGAGGTGGTTTGAAGTGGTATGACCAGACCACGGGTAGGAGAGGGGGGTGTTGTCTGAGTGGTATGGGCCTGGTTTGGACTGATATGATTGGGGTCGGTTATTTTCATGAAGGATGGGGTGCTATCAGTAGGTTGGTCGATTGGTTGCTCAGGGGTGCCCAAAGGTGATATTTCTGGTTCGGGGTCAGGGGCACCACCTGGATGGGAGGCTGACTCTTCTTGAGAGGAACTGGATGACTCAGAAAAGTCAAGACCAAGTTCGGTTAAAACGGCTTGGGTATGGGTGGATACAGAGAGGGATTGGATAATGGATTGGATGACTGCTGGATCATATGTATCTTCTCCCTCTCTACTCTCATCACCTTCACCCACTTCTCCTCCCCTCTCTTGATTTTCTCTCTACACATCCCTCTCAGCATCTCCCATAGATTGCTGAGTCCTATCCTCTATATTCTCACCGGATGCTACTGCCTCTTGGGTAGGTATGGCCGGCTCTGGCATAACCATAGAGGGTATACCTACACTCTCCCTATATGTTCTCACTACATCATTTTGCTCACATAGATCCAGTAGAGACTCAGGGAATGGTTTAGGAATGGGCTGATTCGTCGGGTTAGCAGGATTAATATGAAAAAAAAGTTTTGGAGAAACAGAAGGTAAACCTGTCCGACGAGGGATATCAGCATTCCGCTCCATTACATACTGGATGATCATTGGTATGAAGCGATGGTAAGGCAACATGTTCGAATCCCTCTTCTTTTGGGAATTCTTCCTGAGCATAGTAGCTTTGATGTCCTCGAAGAGAAGGAATGCATAGTCCACATGCATATGCGTCGCAGCTGCTACAAAGATTTTAAGTTGATGTTCCGTTGGGAATTCGTAGCCTGAGTGCTTTGGAGTGAGACATCTTTGAAGCACCGTTATGAATGTATTATATTTTGGGTGCAAGCCGGTGCGTTTGAATTGACCTTTCCTGATGAGCTCACCATCATATCCCATCTCCCTTATTGTTGTAAGACATGCATCCTCATCGGGGATGTCCTCAAAGTCTGTTGCTGGAGGTCTGCTGTCTGCTTTGGGTAGAGCAAAGATTGTTCTGAGGCGACTAAGAGATATATTGACTTGAAATTCGTCGACCTCTGCATGAATTACCTCATAACCTCTGTTATTTTCCCTCACATCACATGTTTTCCAAAATTGTTGCACATATAATTCAGGAACATGTATGCCTGTTGTGGCTGGGTTATAGGTCAGTAGATGGTTTAGGGGATGAATTTTGAGAATCTCAGTGACAATGGGGTAGGTTGGGTTTTTGAGTTTGGTTAGGTCAACATAATGATTGTTTTCATGGGAGCCAGTGTTAAGAAACTCGGCTCTGGGCATGATCTCCTCTGGGTCACGTTCAACTTGTGCCATCTTATCTGTCAAAGAGATAAAATAGTTAAATTTAAAATTAAGAGATATGCAAGAAAACAAACATTCAGTTTTGAATATTTGGTCAACCTTTTGATAAGTGAGTAAAATTTGACCAAATTGACCCAACGTTGACCAATGTTGAATAAATGTTCAAACACCCTAAGTGTTGAACCCTCACTGTGTACAGGATGATTTTCAGCATAAAAAAGTTGTTTTGATACTGCAAAAGTGTCAATTAGTTAGTACTGAACAACTTTGTAGTACTTGAACATGTTCCAAAACTCACCCTAAACACCTCTTTTTAGCCAAATACCAAATTGTATGTGTATGTTCATACTTCCCAAGAACACGAAGAACACTTTTTGAGATTTTTTAAATATTTTTACATCAAAGTGTTCCTCATGTAATCAAAATACCCATCGCAAACATTGTTTCATCAAACAAGTTTGTTTCGAGTACCAAAAGTCCACTTAAAGTCTCGATATTCTCATTCGCATATCAGTGTTCTAAGACTAAAAAGTACCCTTTTAACTCAAAATCTTCAAAATGTAAACCATACAAGTTGTTACCTTTTAGATTAGAAGTATTTTGATACTAAAATTGCAAATTTTGGCAGAGTAACGAGATGATTTGTATGTTAACGTAATTAAGAACTCGAGAGAACACTTTGTAAATTTTGAATAGTGTAAATGAAGAATGGCAACTGTTGGGGTAACTTGTAGCAGTGTAAAAAGACACATGTCGAGCCCTGATTGGCTGGTGCAACGGTTAAAAACACGGCTGATAGAAGTTTGGATGCGGCTGATAAGAGTTTTCAATCGCATGCGATTCACACTGTGGTGTGTTAATCGCATGCGAATCAGCTTGGGTGTTAGAACCATGGCATCCGAATCGCATGCGATTCACACTATCTGAGCTTAATCGCGTGCGATACAATCTTAGACTGAATAGCATGCGATTCACACTAACTTAGCTGAATCGCGTGCGATTCAACCTTTGTCCAAATCGTATGCGATTCACACTATCTTAGCTTAATCGCGTGCGATTCAACCTTAGACAACATTGCATTTGATTCATACTTGTTTCTCACAACCTTTTCACGTGCAATTAAAACCTTTAACATTTGCATGCGATTCACTCACATAGCTTAATCGCATGCGATTGAGCTATGACTTGGAAAAATTTGAGATATCTGAATTTTGAGATTATGAAAGTTAAATTTTCAGATATGGTTGATGTGAGTGTTTGTTTGACACACTCCCCCTAGACTTTTGCATCTGTTAACTTTGAGAGTGTGATAATTTTGAATTTCTCCCCCTACACATGGGCATCCCCTACACATGGGCATCATGTGTATTTAACTTTTCTCCCCCTACACATATGCAGCATGTGTAGGACTTCAAAACTCCCCCTTTGCAGTTTCAGTAGACAGCTGTACATTGAATACACAGTGTAATACCAACTCTAAAAAGAAAGAAAAGAAAAGTAAACAAGTTAACAGTTTGTTAGATTTGCAAATTCAGCATGCCCAATTTGGATACCAGTTCAGTAAAACGACTTTCATCCAAAGGCTTGGTAAACAAGTCAGCAAGCTGATTCTCGGTGGGAACATACTGTAACTCAATTAATCCTTTTTCTACGTTATCTTTTATGAAGTGATAACGGATATCTATATGTTTGGTTTTAGAGTGATGTACCGGATTGCAGGAGATGGCAATGGCAGACTGAGAGTCGCATAACAATGGTATTTTGTCGTACCTGAGGCCAAAGTCTGAGAGTTTTGTACGTATCCATAGGCTTTGGGAACAACACATTGCAGCAGCAACATACTCAGCTTCTGTTGTAGAAGTGGATACACAGTTTTGTTTCTTTGAAGCCCAGCAGACTAAACGATCTCCCAGAAAGTGTGCACTACCAGAGGTGCTTTTCCTATCAATCTTGCAACCGGCATAGTCAGCATCTAAATAAGCATGAAGATCTAGATTGGAGTCCTTGGGATACCACAGTCCTAGATGCATGGACCCTTTGAGATATCTGAAAATTCGCTTAACAGCTAGCAGATGTGACTCCTTGGGATTGGCCTGAAACCTAGCACAGAGACACGTAGAGAACATGATGTCTGGACGACTTGCAGTGAGATATAGTAAGGATCCAATCATCCCACGGTATGTCTTGTGATCCACCGGAGAACCATCAGGATCTGCCGATAGTTGTGATTTGGCCGCCATGGGAGTTGAGATAGGGTTGCAGTTGAGCATGTCATAATTCGTGAGAAGATCTTTAATGTACTTGGATTGGCAGATGAAAGTGCCATGACTCAACTGTTTAACTTGAAGTCCTAGAAAGAACGACATCTCACCCATCATACTCATTTGGAACCTGTTTGACATTGTCTGTGCAAACTCTTCACTTTTCTTTGGATTTGTAGATCTAAAGATGATGTCATCCACATAAATTTGGACAAGGATTTTGTCCCTACCTTTTGTCTTTGTGAACAGAGTGGTGTCTGTCTTTCCTTTGGAGTAGCCTTCCCCTATCAGATATTCAGATAAGACATCGTACCATGCACGTGGAGCTTGTTTTAAGCCGTACAGAGCCTTATCTAAAATATAAACATGATTAGGATATGAAGAATTGATGAAGCCCTCAGGTTGTGAAACGTAGACTTCTTCTTTGAGTACCCCATTGACAAAGGCTGTTTGGACATCCACTTGGAAGACTCGAAAGCTCCTGGAGGCTGCATATGCAAGAAATAAGCGTATAGCTTCAATTCGAGCAACAGGAGCAAAGGTTTCATCATAGTCGATACCCTCCTGTTGATTGTATCCCTTAGCAACCAACCTTGCTTTGTTACGAATGACCACTCCATCCGAATCCCGTTTGTTCTTGAACACCCATTTAGTTCCGACAACAGATTTGCCATATGGAAGAGGAACTAATCTCCATACTTTGAGACGAGCAAACTGGTGTAATTCTTCTTGCATAGCTAGTACCCAGTCCGGATCATTCAGTGCCTCACAAGTCTTCATGGGTTCAATCATGCTTAAGAAACCTGCAAATTGGCACTCGTTAGCTGTGGCTGACCTTGTTTGAATGCCAACAGAGGGAGCTCCAATGATATTCTCCTCGGAGTGATGTCGGATCCATTTTAGCTCATGCGAGTTAGAGGAGGAAGGGATGAGATCTCGAATATGTGGCGCTTCCTCTTCCATTTCTCTAGAGAAGTTTGGATCGGAGTCGAACACAGGTGAGTTCTCCTGATCAACTATTGGTTCTATCACAGGGGAGTGTGTGATAGAAACAGATGTAGAATCCTCAACAAATGGATTCGTTTCGGTGATTGTTGTATCTGTGACCGGGTCGCTTATCTGTGCACCGACATTATCCCTGTTGTTAGCCAAAACAAGGGAAGAGTAAGATCTAAAGAAATCAAACATGAAATCGAGATTATTATCAGAAGTAGTGGGAATGTCTGATTCTTTAGAGTTAAGAACTGGTCCTGAACGGGTATGTTTAGAAGTAAAAATGTTGGACTGTTGTGGGGAGCCAGAGACAGTCAATGTATCATCAAACGTTACATTGATACTCTCTATGATGCTCTTTGTGCGTGTGTTTAAAACTCTATATGCTTTGGAGACGGTAGAATAACCTAAGAAAATAGCTTCATCAGCTTTCGGAGCAAATTTTCCTAGATTATCCTTTTCATTTAAGACAAAACACCTATTACCAAATACATGAAAGTATTTGATATTAGGTACAATGCCATTTGCCAGTTCATAAGGAGTTTTATTAAAACGTTTATTAATGAAAGAGCGATTCTGCGTATAGCAGGCAGTGTTAATAGCTTCAGCCCAGAAGGAAGGAGGGAGCCCAGAGTAAGAAAGCATTGTTCGGGCAGCTTCAACCAGAGTTCTGTTTCTTCTTTCAACAACACCATTTTGTTGAGGTGTGTAAGCTGCAGAGAACTGATGGTTGATCCCAACTAGGTCACAGAAATTTTGTAGAGTGTTGTTTTTGAATTCTGTTCCATTGTCTGTTCGAATGGAGACAACACTTTGACCATATTTATTCTGCTGTTGTTTAATGAAAGTGATGATCGTTGGAGTAGCTTCATCCTTAGAGCATAGAAATTTGACCCATGTATACCGTGAGTAGTCATCCACCATGACCAGGATATACTTCTTCCCATGTTTGGACTGTATTCTCATTGGACCACAGAGATCCATGTGTAGGAGATCCAAAGGCTTGGTTGTGCTGAATGCTTGCTTTGATTTGTGTGAGGCCTTCTTCATCTTCCCTTTTTCACAATCAGCACACAAATTATCCTTGTTGAACTTCAGTTTGGGTATCCCTCTCACCAAGTCACCATTGACTAGTTTGTTTATGTTTTGAAAGTTCAGGTGAGAGAGTCTTTTGTGCCAGAGCCAAGTAAGATTATTGGAGGCTTCTGACAGAAGACACACAGATGTAGGAGAGTCATACTTCTCCAGATCTATGGAATACAAATTAGAATTTCTGCATCCTGCAAGTACTTCATCACCGGTTTCTGTGATCACTGAGCATTTGTTCTTTTTAAATACAACCACCATGTCTTTGTCACAGAACTGACCAATACTGAATAGGTTGTGCCCCAAGCCTTCTACGTAGGAGACTTTCTTGATTTTCACATGTTTTTTCTCTATGTCTCCGTACCCCATTATTGGTGCAACTTGGTCATTCCCAAAACGTACATTCCCGGAGTACTTAGGAATATAATTCCTGAGAAGACTTTTGTTGCCGGTCATATGTTTGGTACAGCCGGAGTCAAGGTACCTCAAGTGAGGCACCTGCAAAAAGAGAATAAATCACGTTTAGGTCCCCATTTAGATATGGGTCCTTGATTGTTAGTCTCTAAGTTGGGTTGAGTAACAACTGTTGGTTTTGATGATGATGAAACTTCTAATGATCTATTCTTTGGTACCCAAATGGACTTAAGCTTTGGACGTGAAGGAATAGATTTGGAAGAAATTTGCTGAGAAGAAAGTTTCTTCATCACTGTTGGTTTGACAGTTGATGGAATCGGAGGTTTCGGATCCGGTAGAGTTGCGGAAGCGTTATATTTGCGAATCCATGGTTGAGAGGAATTCTTAGGAATTCTTTGTGGCCTCAGTGCATCAACTTGCTGTCGCGGAAATGGAACACTGCGATTAGCAGGTTTTGCTACTCGTTGAATGGATGATGACTTGGGTTTCGAAGATTTTGAGATTTTGGAAGGGGAATTGCGAGAGCGTTTTTGAGAATGCAAGAGTTTTTCCTGTGCAATCCAAGCCCTTTTAAATGCTTCATAGCCCTGCCGTCTGTAGACTTCCAGTTCCTTGATCGTGAGTAATCGGTTGGATTTGTTTAAGCGTTTAAGAGCATATGATTGACGAGTGGTGATCCATTGATTAATGATGTAGCCTTTTGAATTTAAAAATGGAACACAGATTTGATTAGCATAAAAATCAGTCCAATCAACACATGGTTTAACACCTAAAGTCTTTCTCAATTGATCATAGCAACAATTAAATTCACAGTGTCCATGAGTACAACCATCACTTATACAAAACATGGTAGAAGCAATTTTGTCTTGTGAACTGGAATGATTACAAACAGAATCAAACATCAAAATGTTTTCACAGACAGGTTTCAAATTTGAACAGCTCCTAGTGGATCTAGGAATAGCTCTTTTCCATGATGTATTTGTTTCAAACTTCTTGTTTCCAGCCTTCTTCACATCTGCAGCAGAGGATAAAAGATTAGACTGAAGTCGTGGTCGACTGGCTGCAGCTTGTGATGATTCAGGTACTTCTATGTGCACACGAGAATTGGGATTAGGAGTGGATTGTTGCTTTGGTTTGTAAATCTGTTTAAGCTTAAGATTTGTTAAGTCAGGTTTATTAACAGATTTTACAGAAGTTGTGCAATATGTACCCTTGGTGTTTGCATGAGTTAGATCATCCATATCTGAACCAAAAAGTGAGAAGGTAAAGGGAACTATTGGAGTTTCCATCTTTACTTTGAGGGCTTTGATTCTTTCTTTCAAAACAAACTGTTTCCTACACAGTTTATCAATGATCTTTCCATCATGTACAAATGACATGTTGGGAATTTGTTGACAAGTGATGATTTCATGCATTGAAGGGAATGTCTCAGAGGTAGGAGGTTTTAAATCATTTTGAATGGCTTTGGTGAGGTCCTGTTGAATGACTTGGGTAAAACAAAATTCCTGCAGGGTGTTGAATCTGTCTTGTAATTCTTTGTGAGGAATGTATTCAACAGTGGGCTTAGGTGAAACAGGGGAGTAGAGTTCTTCATCAGAATAGACAGACGATGTAATATCAGAATCGGACGAGGAAGAGAGATTGGCTTGGTATGAGTCATTCAAATTAGAATAATCAAACGGAATTTCAGTTTTGACATTAAGAGTTCGTTTGAAATCTTCCTCTATTTGTGTCTCTTCTTGGCCAACAAAGACCATCCTTTGGGTAAGTCCTAACCCAAACAGGTCAGCATTATATAATTGTTTGGACGTAATCCTTTTCAATTTGAAGCCAAGCCCATCGAAATTCCATCTGGAGAAAGGACGTTCCTTTTCTTTGTATTGAGAGATGGTATGTTCACTTTGATCACGTTTGGACAGAAGGTATTCAAGTTCATTGATTCTAGAGTAAAGAGTACTTCGTTCTTTCCTAAGTTCATTTTTGAGAATTTCTGAATCCTTTTCAGCACACTTACATTCTGCTTTGAGATCTAATATGGTGTTATTAGTCCTACTGGTTAATTCTAAAAGCTCAGATTCTTTTGCACCTAATTGGTTCCTAAGGCTGATTAAGTCGTTATCTAACTTCTTAATTATTGTTTGTGCCTCCAATTTTTGAGTGTGTGAAACATCTTCTAGAACTTGATTTCTTGTGATTAAATCTAGTGCTTGACATTCTAACTCTTTTATGCGATTTAATATGGTTTGAATGTGTTTATGATTAATACCCATATTAAAGTTAGAGCTAGAAGATACCTTTCCACTGTCCAAGCTTTCCTCATCTGACTCGAAGAGATTATCTCCGTCATCATCCTCTCTACCTTCTTCACCATTGTGAGCCATCAGACAGAATTGAGCGTGATCTTCACCATCCAGATCACTGTCTGATCCTGTATCATCAAGGAACTGATCCTCCTCAACTAGCAGCACGTTCCCAGCTTGTTTTTGTTTAGACAGGCGGTACTTCTGCCGATAGTACTCTGCATCTTTTGTCTTTTTCATTGGGCAGTTCCTGATCAGATGTCCTGACCTCCCGCAGTTATAACATTTGAAATCAACCTTCTTTTCTTCCTTCTTCTCATCCCTCTGGTACCTTGGCTTGTCAACAGCAGCAGCTCTTTCGGGTCTCCTTGAACCTGATGTGAATCGTTGTCTATTGTTAGTCTTGCTGAAACGGTTCATGAAGTTCTTGTTGGCCACTGTGAGAGCTTGAAATGCTGCTTCGATTGAATCATCATCATCATTATCATGATCAGAATCACTGAGAACCACTTGTTTAAGTTTCAAGGATCTCGATGATGTTTCCTTATGGATTCTGTCAGCCACCACCAAGGCAAGAGGGTCAGCAACTGGTTCTTTAGGGAGAGATTGCAAGATTTCATCTTGATACTGATTGAGATCTTCGAAGATGTTGTGGAAGGTGACTGATGTAAGATCTTTATTAATCTGTTTGTAAAGTCTGGCATAGCCTTTCCACTCAGAACTTAATGAATTCAGAAAAACACAGTTCAAATCAAGATCAGTTATGACAATTTGATTAGATCTCATTTCATTTTGCAGCTTGCAGAATCTCCCATATGTTTCAGAGAGTAGTTCTTTTTCTCGAGCCTTGAAGTCATGATAGCTGTTGACTAGCTGAGTTCGTTTGATGTATTCTCCTTGCTCAGTGCCCTGAAGTTGTTTCTTGATCTCATCCCAGATTTCCTTGGCTGTGCCCAAGCTATCTATTTTGAGATAGATTTCAGATGAGAGGCCCTGCTTGAGGTAGTACTTGGCCAGTTTCTCTGCTTTCTTTGTTTGTCTTTCTGTATTGGTCATCTCATCATGAGTCTTCTCTCTTTCATGTCTCGGAATGCCAGGGTTGTTATCTGGATCTGCTTCAACTACCTTCGTGAATTTGGTGTTTCCGTTGTTGATGCATTCAATCATCTTGTCACCGAAGAGGTCATTGTGCTCGAGGAAGTCCATGAACCTTCCTTTCCAGACATTGTATTCCCCTCGAAACAAAACAGGAGGTTTTGTGTCGGTGCCAATGGACATCATTTCATTTGTACTTGACATGATTAGTGATGTTTGTGAGAAATGATCGTTTACTTGTAAGATGGTTTGATTGTTCGAAAAACTTGTCCTGATTTTAAAGTGATTTGAATGATTGATTAACGAACTAAGTCTTGTGAATTTCAATTTTGAATTAGATCTTAAAAGATTAAATTCAACCTTGAACTAGATAGACTTGAAGTAATGTAATTCACCTTTGAATTAAATCTGATTTAAATTGAATTTAATTATGAATTAGATTGTTTGATTAAGTTCAAACGTCTTAGAGTTCTTTAATTCAAGTCCAAAGAGTCAATCACTTGTCCAAGTATAAGGAATAACTTGATTGGGATTTGTCTTATCAAATGCGAATACAGGTCAATTGAATGCGATTAGGTGTCCTTGAAAACAAGCAGAATAAGAACTTAGTTTTGATGGTTAATCGAATGCGAATCAATCCTGTTTCATCAAAAACTTAGAAAATAATCTGTTAGTCCTGTCAATCAAGTGCGAATCAAATAGAAACCTTTCAATCGCGTGCGATTCCCTTTACAAGCCGGCTGATAGATGTAAGTGTTAATCGCATGCGATTCAGGTAAACTTATCAACTGCTATAAGCCGCACAGTCTAATCGCATGCGATTCACTGAACTTGGCTTATAGCTATTTGATTAACACTTAGGTGTTTTAATTTGACAAAATTCTATAAGCCGCCCCAAGAGTCAATCGCATTAACCAAGGAACCGGCTGATAGACTCTGATGTGTCCTTGTTAAATCAGATTGCCATACCCTGAATAGTGTCTAACCACTTGTACTTGATTGGTATGGCAAGTACTTGATTTTCCTTGTACAACACTTAATCTATTATGAATTTATAATTAAATAAATTATAAAATTCGATTTCTTCTTTTTCCAGTTGTACTTTCAGATCAAGAACACCATTAATGCTTAAATACCCAGAAAATTTAATGTTGAAAAAGTGGATATTTAATGTCCTTCTTGACTTAATACTTATAAAAACACCCACGGTTTGTGTTTTTCTTCAAAGAATGTTTTGTAACCTTTGTAAGACTATCGAAACAACTCAAAAGAAAGTTAAAGGAGATGTAGTTTATACCTTTAATGAGTTCTACCATTAAAAGTCGTTTGAGCTTGAGTTTATCTTGAATAAAACTGACGTTCTTGAACCTTTGCACAACCGAGAGCCTTTTCTTCTTAGAAGCTTGAACACTTCGAGATTTTGTTGTCTTCTTTTGAACAATCACGAGCCAAAAACAAGTTTGGCTCTGATACCAATTGATGGTCCCGTGTTTATACGGATGAAGCAATGCTAGTGATTTAGTGTGTGTTTGTGTGTATGTTTCGGTAGAGAAGAGAGAGCCGAGATCTTTTAGAGAGAGAGAACACAAACACACAAAGTTGATAATGCAAAGCTTAGTATTGAAATGGGGGGAAATGCCTTTATATAGCATTTCCCCAACTTTGGTATAATTACATATTACACCCTCACTTTAATATATCTAACACCTGAGATGTATGAACCGCTATATCATACTTTATTCTTACTTTAGCCATCTTCAAAAGCAGTTCGTAACTGGCTGTGATAAAGGAAATGACTAGATAAGTTAGGGGGTATGGTTTAGGGTTATACAGTCAAAAAGGGATTTGTTCCTCTGATATGAGAGATATCACTGGGCCCCTCGATGATTGGGAGCTGACACCAAAATTATGCATGGCCATGCGCAAGGAATATTGATTTAGAATCAGATATTTCTTTAACTTTTGGTCACCACCAATCAAGATCGAGAAACACAATCGTGGACGATCTGGAGATTGACACTCAATCCATGTCTCGTGATTTGTTAGATCACTTATCTATAGGACCTTTCTTTAAGAACAGGTTTCATTCAGATAACGAAACCCATACTGACTTGGAGGCAATGATGTTTTTGCTAGAGACCGCTCATTGTCTGTGATTTGTTAGAAATGGTGCATCGTGTGCAAGTGGGAGTTTGTTACGATATGCACACTGATGCGAGTACACCATTTGAATCACTACCGATGATGTATGGGCCTATTGGGTCATACACCGGGGTCAAATCTGACAGCAACTTAAGTAAAGGGATCAAAAATGACAAAAGATAAAAGTTGACATGGCAGGCATGGTTAGCGCCGCTAACCATAAGGTGTTAGCGCCGCTAACACTTATGGGTTAGAGCCGCTACAGATGCATGCGCTTTACGTCAAGTCTTCTGACAGGCCGTGTTAGTGCCGCTAACTCTTAAAAGTTAGTGCCGCTAACTCTGGGTTAGCGCCGCTACGGCCAGACGTGACTTATTATCAAATCACCTCTCCGCTTAGCCAATGCATGTAAGAACCTTGTTTCGACATGGGCCGGCCTTGGGTAAGTTAATAGACATCTTGAGGGTTTTATAAACACTCCAGGGCTATCTCATTAGCTCTCTCTTGGAAATACACTTACACACATTTTGGTTGATTCGTTCAAGCCACAAGGAGCAACTTCATCATCTTCATCGATTTTCTGGAGCTTAGGAGCTAGTATAACATTCTTAACTCTCTCCTTTTGTTGCATTTCTGTTCATAGAGTTAGATCTACTATTGGGGTTTCATGTTTTATGCTTTACATGCTTGTACCTTGGGCTTTTTTGTTTTGTACTTTACTTCCGTTGCGTGCCCTAGAAACCCCAACAATATATTGTGTGAAACTTTTGTTTTTCGTTTAAGGATCAAGTTCTGATCTTTTTAACATTAAAGTTTCCAGTTTTAGCTGTTTAAATATTCTTTATATATTAAACTATGTGAAACTTTATTTTTGGTCAAAGGTCAAGGTTTATGACTTTTAACCAATTAAAGTTTTCAGATTATCTGTTTTAGAAGTTTATACATTTATAATTGTGAGAAACTTTGGTTTATGGTAAAAGGTCAAAGTTTTGACTTTTAACCGGATAAAGTTTCCAGTTTACGATCTGTATATTTTTACATGTGTATAAATTGTGTGTGAAACTTGGGATAATTTAAAAGTTCAAAGTTCTTGAATTTTTAGATCATGTTTCCAGTTTAAATTATTATTCATTTAATGATATTTGATGTTTAACCAATTTGGTATTTTTTGTTTTTATCCAGTTTGTGATATTTAATAAAAGGCCTAGGTTTTGGCCCAGTTTGTGGTCAAGGTTAAATGTTGGGGATGAACATAAAACCAGTTTCAGTTTTGCTGTCAGAGATTCAAGTTTGAATCTGCCCGGGATTATATATGTTGGTTTATAATGCGTGCATTATTATTATTTAATTAATTGTATGTTGTTGATTTTTTAAAGCCAAACGCCTTAAACCTAGTGGATCAAGATTGTGGTTGTTTGTTTATTGCTTTGTGGATTGGTTTACATTTATTATTTATCTGGTGTGGGGAGGCCTACGTGCCACTTACAACCCTATTCAATTTTGTAAAGGTACTAGATTTAGCGGGTTTGCGTGCCTTTGAATTATTATGTAATAGGGCACTAGTTTTATCAAAATTGTAATAGGTTAGTTTGATATTTTGTAAATGTATTTTAGCCAATCAAGATAAGGATCAAGACAACGGAGAGAGGACACCACGGATGCTGGAGCCAGTGGGAGCATCAGCAAAACATTCATGCCTTGTATGTTGTTTTTGATCCACTTTAGGGTTAGACCACAGGGGTGCTTAATTTTAATTAAGTACTAGTGATGGTCAAAGGCGTTATATGTATTGGCTTATTATTACTTTTATTAATTCTGTGGTTGTGATTTAATTATATAGTGCACGCATGTCATTAAAACCATATACATATATAATGGATTTTTAAGATGAAATGTTTTTTTCACTTAAAAAGGATATAAGTTTTACAAGTTTTGTAAAATGGTCAAAACTGGCAAAATATTTTTGAAACAAGTTAACCTTTTCAAAATCTTAGACTAGTAGTGTTACCCATCTAATGGTACACCTTCCTGCTTCCTGTACTTCTGTGTGTTGTCGTGCCCAAACCGTGCGCACTAGGTTTCAAACTAATGTCGGGAGGGGGTGACGGGCCAGAGTTCACCCCTTCTCAGATGGTGAGGTCTGTTTTGGTGATTCCCTGATGTGACGAACACAAAGTGCACTTAGGAGGACTAAATATGTACGAATTATTGTTTCATTTGATGTCCCAAGGATATAGGAGTCGTGTTTTGGATTAAACACGATCGGTATGGTTTATACCCACCAGAAATAGCACGGGGTCAGTGTTGTCATGCCCAAACCGTGCACCGGCACATGTGAAATATGGATCCTATTATAAAATTTATTTATTTAAAGGGTTATAAACTATTTTAGAGGAATTAAATTACTGTAATGTTTATTTCTTGTTTTTTCTGTAGATGTCAATATTATCTTTTATACCGTTTTATACACCCGAGGAGTCTGTTAGCTTCATCATGAGCAAGTGGAAGCTTTCAGGTCCAAACTTTATGGTTTGGAAATTGCACTTTAGGAATATTCTAAGGGTGCATGGAAGGTTGTACACAGTAGACAAGCCTCCTCCAGCACGACCTGACTATTCTGCTCAGGATGGAGAGTATGATACATATTATAAGTATTTGTATGATGAATCTGACGTCATGTCAATTCTGATACTCTGCACAGAGTATGAGTATTCGGATGAACTTAAGAATAAGTCGGTTTTGAGGTCGTGCAGGGTTTAGAGGAACCTTTCAAGGATAGTGAGCGTTATGGACGCTTTCTACTCATGAAGGACATTCTTTCACAGAGGTTGAAAGAAGACCAGTTATTGAGTGATCATCTCATCAACATGATAAGGTTGTTTTCTTGCTTAATGATTATGGTATCACAAGTCACTGAGAGTGAAATAGTGATGCTCTTGTTCGGTACCCTAACTGACCGCTATCAGGCAGAGGTAGTGGACAAGTTTGGTGTACAAGATAAAACAGTTGTTGGTATGCACGAGTTCTTAATGTGAATAGATGACCAGGTGCACCCGGACCTCTTTGATACAACAGTAGTTGAGTCAATGGAGGAAGACAACTGGGTTGATGAGCTACTAGATATTTTTTGCATAGTTTGCGGTAGCAAGGATATTTGCGAACACTCACTCGACATTGATCAGCTCGACGTCGGTTCTACCGACGAGTCAGGTATCTTTATGATAGATTGCTTAGTTACTTCATTTGAATCATGGGTACTCGATACCAGATGTGGTCATCACATTTGCAATCATTTGCAGGGATTCAAGAGAAGTAGGACACGAAGGAAAAGGGACATGGACCTACGGGTTGGCGAAGGCTCCATCATTGGTGCTGAAGCTGTAGGAACCTATTGTCTCAGGCTACCTTCAGGAATAATCATAGAGCTAGAGAATTGTTTTTACGTTCCTAGATTGATTAAAAATGTAATCTCTTATGATTTATTAACAGACATTGGTTTTAACTATCAGTCGGTAGGCAAAACAATTTTGTGCTTTAAGAATGATTTATTCTATTTTAAAACAAGTTAACAAAATGGTCTATACATGATAAATCTAGATGATGACAAGGAAATCTATCATATTAGTAAGAGGTCAAAGGACACTTTGAACCAGACTTATCTTTGGCATTGTCGGCTCAGACACATAAATAAGAAACGCATAGAGCAACTTCATAATGATGGAGTTCTAGGGTCATTTGATCTTGAATCAATTTACAATTGCGAATCTTGTTTTTCCGGCAAGATGACAAAGAAACCTTTCGACAGTTTGAATAAAAGGTCAAATAAACTGTTAGGAATTATACACACAGATGTGTGTGGTCCTTTCAGTCAGGATGCTAGAGGTGGATACCGGTATTTCATTACCTTAACTGATGACTTCAGTATGTATGGTTATGTGTAACTAATGAGACACAATTATGAAAGTTTTGATTTCTTGAAACAATTTGAGAGTGAAGTACAAAACCAGCTTGACAAGAAGATAAAGCTGCTTCGTTCTGACCGGGGTGGTGAATATCTGAGTCAGGAGTTTAACGATCATCTAAAGGAATGTGGGATTGTTTCACAACTCACATCTCCGTATACGCCATAGTGGAATTGTGTATCGGAAAGGAGGAATAGGACCTTACTTGACAAGGTTCGGTCTATGAGGAGTCAAACTAGTTTACCAATGTCGTTCTGGGGTCATGCACTCAAAACGGCTGCTTATAAGTTGAACGAATTTCAAACTAAGTCTGTGGAAAAGGGTAAGACACCGTTCAAGTTATGGACAGGGAAAAAGCCCAAATTGTCTTACATAAAAATTTGAGGTTGTGAGGCGTTCGTTAAACAACCGTTCTCGGATAAACTCAAGCCCAAATCGGATAGGTGTATCTTCGTGGGTTATCCTAAAGAAACCTTAGGATACTATTTCTACAATCCTGATGAGAACAAAGTTTTTGTTGCTCAGTCAGGGACATTTCTAGAGGATAAGTTTATAAGTTCTAAAACTTCTAGAAAGGAAATAGATCTTCAAGAAATTGAAGAGCATGAAGGTGTACCTACTCTACTAGTGGAACCCGTAAGTCAACAAAGAATTGTAAATCCCAACCCGAGTCTGCGGTTAAGGAAGGAGTGAAAACACAAGACCTTCACAGGTCCAGTAGGATTCGGACTGAGCCGGATAGATATCTTGGATTTCGAATCGCTCCAGAAGAAGGGGATCTTTATAAGCCCACATCCTACGGGGATGCTATGTCAGGCAGTGAGTCTGAAAAATGGCTGGATGCCATGAAGGCATAGATGCAATCCATGTATGACAACCAAGTTTGGGAGTTAGTAGACTTATCACAAGTAAAGTTGTTGGGTGCAAGTGGGTCTTCAAAAAGAAGACTGACATGGAAGGAAATGTGCTTACTTTTAAAGCTAGGCTTGTTGAAAAAGATTATAATCAAACTTATGGTATTGATTATGATGAAACCTTTTCGCCAGTAGGCATGCTTAGGTCAATTAGGATTCTTATGGGCATATTTGCATACTTCAATTATGAGATATGGCAAATGGATGTCAAAACCGCTTTCCTTAACGGGAAACTAACAGAGGATGTGTATATGGCATAGCCGGACGGTTTTGAGGATTCTAAGAATCCAGGTAAAGTATGCAAGTTGCTAAAATCCATTTATGGATTAAAGCAAGCATCTAGGAGCTGGAACTTGCACTTTGATGAGCGCATCAAAGAGTTTGGTTTTACCAAAAGCGAGTTTGAGTCGTGTATTTACACGAAGTTCAGTGGGAGCATAGCAATCTTCCTGGACCTATATGTGGATGACATACTGATCATAGGAAACGATGTGCCAGCATTTCAAAGAGTAAAATCTTGGTTAGGCAAATGTTTCCAGATGAAGGACCTAGGAGAACTCACATATATACTTGGTATTAAGATCTATAGAGATAGATCTAGGCGGCTGATCGGACTTAGTCAGAGTACATACATAGGATCGATAATGTATGCCATGTTATGTACTAGGCCCGATGTTGCTTACTCCATAAGCCTTACGAGTAGGTACCAGCAAAATTAGGGTGAACCCTATTGGGTGGCTGCCAAGAACATTCTCAAGTATTTGAGAGGGACAAAATATATGTTCTTGGTCTTTGACGGAAGCACGGATGAAATCAGTATTACTGGTTACACAGATGCGAGCTTCCAGACGGACAGAGACGACTTTAAGTCGCAGTCAGGGTTTGTTTTTACCTTAAATGGTGGAGCTATATCTTGGAAAAGCCAAAAGCAAGATACTATAGCAGATTCAACTACAGAGGCTAAGTACATTGCGGCAAGTGGAAATTGAACAAATCAAAATAAAGTGTTACACATAGTAAATCAAACCACAATCGAATGCTTTGCTTTCCATTAATAAGAAGAAGATTACAGACTCTATCAAATAAGCAACTATTGATATGTAAACACCTAATGTAAATCTCTCAGTCTTTCAAACTTAGCTATCTATAATCAACTTATGATTATAGATACTGAACGACTCTCTAAACATGATTTTATCACACATTGCAAACTTACCAATTTCACAACTAATGTGAATATTCTAACACATGAATAGCTTGGCAATCAGTGAGTTTCTTGATCACGTTGAACTGACAAACAGTGATTCAAGAATCGTAACACATATGGTTGAGGTGAGGAATTTGGCTCTGTAGTCGTTTCGTAGTCGTACCTCTAAACTTATTAGGATGATAAGTATTTATAATCATGTTCTTACAGATCGTAACAAACTGGACTTATCCTAATTTGCTAACTAACTAACGGATAAACCGGAATCTTGAATCTTGAATCTTCTTATCTTGAATCTTCAATCTTTAATCTGGATTCTGGAGTCTTCTTATCCTTCCCGTAGATATAGAGAGTTAAAAAGATAAATTTAAAACGTATTTAAATTCTCTTTAAACTGACTTCTTGCTCGGACCGAGTTACTCAGCTCGAAACTCATCAAGCTGAGTTCTTCGAGAACAAACTCGAAATCAAACATTGACTAACATGTATAATAATTAACTCATCCTTAGAAGTCCCAAGAGTTAGCTAGAACTTATTTACCAACTCTAATGAGCTGACTCAGTATATAAACTGATTCACTCAGCTTGAGACACATAAGGCTGAAAGCTCAGTATATCGTAGGTGACGTACACAGCTTATCACACATAGTGACAATTTTACTAAGATATAAAATAAGCTTATCAAACATATGCTCATCTTATACTCAGCTTATGCTCAGTATGAAACACTACAAGTGTTCAGTCTGATCAAGCCTCATAATTCTGTTTAAGTTAACTTTGGAACACATCTTACAAACTTAACTTTGCCTCTTCAAATCTTAACTGATGAGATCATTTACCCAACATTATATTCTGTTCTTATAAGCTAGGCGTTTAAGGAGTGTCAATAGTTTGCCAATGTAAACTGAATGAACATTCGGTTAAGGATAGTGGAGGCCAAGTTTTCTATTTTTGTAGAAGCTAGGTAGAGAAGTGTTTTGTCCTTAAATGTTAAAGTTTAGAAGCTTTCTTATTTAAGAAATTTCTACTACGCATTCAATACAACTGGTAGTATTGTTTATATGACCATTCTTGAAATGGCCCCAATGGTTAGGTCTTTGAATTTTACAAACTGAATCCTGTTGATTTATTACAAGTGGGGGTATGTTTGTTATACTCTTTAAAATAGCCCAAAAATGCAAAGCTTCTTTATCATGTCTTTTGGTAAAGTTTTCTTTCTTTTAGGTATTATTGAATTTTATTATCATGTAGCATACTATTATAGATTATACATTTTTGTTCATATAGTCTTTTGTGGAATGTTGAATTGCACTATGAAATTATCATTTAGTAGAAATGAAGATTTTTTGTATGTTCTTTTGGAAGAAGTTTAGGTAAAAAGTAAAAGGGAGGGGAGTCAGTTATCCATTTTTGTTAGAAGAGTACATCACTTCAAGATTGTTAAGCATCAAAAATAACATAGTGATTGTTTAAACTTTTTAATGGCATGTTTCTTTATATGTTCATAACGATTTCTAATCGTTTATGCTAGCTTTAATATTTGGTTATTCATATTTGTCATCTTTGATGCTTTATTGAAATTCTAGCTACATGTGACCCGCAACCCGTCATCGTTGCTACTGATTTTGTAATAGTTGTTCTATGTTTACAAATTATATATACAGGAAATGACCCTAGTTAGTTTAATGACCCATAAACATAAAAAAAGGAGACGGACATTGGTTATGTTGTGGTGGAACCAAGTTATTACACTAGTCACATGGTTAGTTATTTCAATTTATATGATGATAGTTAATTATGAGATAGAGAAACCACACATTTGTTATTTGTCTTCTAGAGTAGATCCGTATTGAATAATGTATTGATATGTATATGAGAGCAACAATATGTCTATATACCAAATTAGGATGAGTCAATGTGTTTCACAAAGATATGTGAAATGCTTAAAACATTAGAAGGATTATAAGCAAGTAGGAACATGGATATTGATGAACAAGTAGCCATTCTTATTCATATTATAGCCCATAATATCAAGAATCGGGTAATGATATGTCATTTCTATCGTTCGGGAGAAACTATTAGTATGCTTTTCTCAAGTTTGTAATATCGTGATAAGATTTCATTCGCATTTGCTTAAAAAAGTTGAACCCAGGCTCGAGGATTCTACCGATCAAAGATGGAAATGGTTTAAGGTAATTTTGATTCTTATAATATTTTTTGGTCTACTTAAATAGTAAACCCCTTATGCTATTGCTATTAACTATTTTTTATATCATTTGTTTTAGAACTGTCTAGGAGCATTAGATGGAACATATATAAAGTTCTTAGTTCTGTTAGAAATATTAAAGTGAGGGGTGTAATATGTAATTACTCAAAGTTGGGGAAATGCTATATAAAGGTATTTCCCCCACATTTCAATGTTAAGCTTTGCATTCTAAGTTACTTGTGTTTGTGTTTTGCTCTCAACCTCTCGGCTTTCTCTCTCTCTAACCGATTACACACACAAACACACACTAAGAAGATAATCATCTAGCATTGCTTCATCCATATCATAATACGGGACCATCAATTGGTATGAGAGCCAAACTTGTTTTTGGCTCTTGATTGTTCGAAAACATCAAAGAAAATTTCGAAAAATTCAAGTTCAAAGTGAAGAAGAACAAGCACTCGGGTCTAACAAAAAGCTTCCAAGAAGAAAAGTCTCTCGGTTTGTCAAAGGTTCAAGAACTTCATCTTTCTTCAAGAAAATCTCAAGCACAAACGATTTCTACAGGTAGAACTAGTTAAAGGTTTGAACTACATTTTCTTTAAACTTTCCTTTGAGTTGTTTCTATATTCTTACAAAGTTTATAAAACATTCTTTAAGGAAAAACACAAACCGCGGGCGTTTTTATACACATTAAGTCAAGAAAGTCATTAAATACCCACCTTTTTCAACATTAAATTTTCTGGGTATTTAAGCATTAATGGTGTTCTTGTCTGAAAGTACAACTGGAAGAAGAAGAAATCGGATTTTGTAATTTATTTAATTATAAATTCTTAATAGTTTAAGTGTTGTACAAGGAAAATCAAATACTTGCCATACCAATCAAGTACAAGTAGTTAGACACTATTCAGGGTATGGGAATCTGATTTAACAAGGACACATCAGAGTCTATCAGCCGGTTCCTTGGTCAATGTGATTGACTCTTGGGGCTGCTTATAGAATTTTGTCAAGTTGGAACACCTAAGTGTTAATCAAATAGCTATAACCCGGGTTTAGTGAATCGCATGCGATTGGACTGTGTGGCTTATAGAAACAGTTGATAAGATAGCCTAAATACCGTGTGAATCACATTTGATTGGATCACTTATACATTTCATATTGGCAATCGCATGCGATTGACAGTACTAACAGTTTATTTTCTAAGTGTTTGATGAAACAGGATTGATTCGCATTCGATTAACCATCAATACTAAGTTCTTATTCTGTTTGTTTTCAAGGACACCTAATAGCATTCGATTGACCTGTATTCGCACTCGATAAGACAAATTCCAATCAGTTATTCCTTATACTTGGACGTGATTGACTCTTTGGACTTGAATTAAAGAACTCTAAGACATTTCGACTTAATCAAACAATCTAATTCATAATTGAATTTAATTTAAATCTGATTTAATTCAAAGGTGAATTACATTACCTCAAGTCTATTTAGTTCAAAGTTGAATTTAATCTTTTAAGGTCTAATTCAAAATTGAAATTCAAAAGACTTAGTTCATTAATCAATCATTCAAATCACTTTAAAATCAGGTAAAGTTTTCGAACAATCAAACCATCTTACAAGTGAACGATCATTTCTCACAAACATCACTAATCATGTCAAGTACAAATGAGATGATGTCTATTGGTACAGAAAGCGGGAAGGTATCTTCTAACTCTAACTATGATATGGGTTTTAAACATGAACACATACAAACCATATTAATCCGAATG
Source organism: Pulicaria dysenterica (assembly GCA_947179395.2). NCBI lineage: Eukaryota > Viridiplantae > Streptophyta > Magnoliopsida > Asterales > Asteraceae > Pulicaria > Pulicaria dysenterica. The sequence goes on along the minus strand of OX359294.1, from coordinate 26,454,424 downwards.
AAAGAGTTAGAAAATCAGGTAATAGAGTTAACCACTAGAAATCAAGTTCTAGAAGATGTTTCACGCAACAAGGATAAAGAGGCACAAATAGTAATTAAACAGTTAGACAACGATTTAATTAGCCTTAAGTCTCAATTAGCTGTGAAAGAATCTGAATTCTTAGAATTAACCTCTAAGACAAATAGCACTATACTAGATCTTAAAGCAGAATGTGTATGTGCTGAAAAGGATTCAGAAATTCTGAAAAATGAACTTAGGAATGAATTAAGTACTCTTTACTCTAGAATCAATGAACTTGAGTATTTTCTGTCCAAACGTGATCAAAGTGAAAAGACCATCTCTCAATACAAAGAAAAGGAACGTCCTTTCTCCAGATGGAAATTCGATGGGCTGGGCTTCAAATTGAGAAAGATTATGTCCAAACAATTATATAATGCTGATCTATTTGGCGAAGGCCTTACCCAACGGATGGTTTTTATTGGTCAAGAAGAGGAACGTATTGAAGAAGATGTCAAAGGAACCCTTAATATCAGAACTGCAATTCCATTTGACTACTCTGATCTCAATGACTCATACCTCACCTGTCTCACGTCATCATCTGATACTGATGTTTCATCTTTTGTCTATTCTGATGAAGAACTCTACTCTCCTGTTTCACCAAAGCCCACTGTTGAATACATTCCCCACAAGGAAATACAGCAAAGGTTTCAAACCTTACAGGAGTTTTGCTTCACTCATCTAGTTCAAGATGACCTTACCAAAGCCTTCCAATAAGAAACCACATCTGAACCCTCTCCACTAGTTCAAGAAAACGCCATCCTCCACAAGCGTATCCAAACAGTATTCAATCTTTATGGGAAGATCATTGACGACTTGTGCAAAGAAAATTTTGAATTGCTTGAACGAATCAAAGAGGTCGAAACTGCACTGGAACCACCCACTACATTTACCTTCTCACCACAGGGAACCATATTAGATGAACGAATTGAAGGTTCCAAACATGTGTCTACATCTTCTCAAAATGTCAAACTAGTAAAATCTGTTAATCATACTGCGGTAACAAATCTTAAACTTAAACAGATTTACAAACCAAAGACACTTTCCACTTCTAATCATAGTTCTCGTGTGCACTTAGACGTACCTGAATCATCACGAGCTGCAGCCAGTCGACCACGACTTCATTCTAATCTTTTACCCTCTGCTGCAGATGTGAAGAAGGATGGAAACAAGAAGTGTGAAATAAATACATCATGGAAAAGAGCTATTCCTAGATCCACTAGGAGGTGTTCAAATTTGAAACCTGTCTGTGAAAATGTTTTGATGTTTGATTCTGTTTGTAATCATTCCGGTTCACAAGACAAAACTCCTTCTACCATGTTTTGTATGAGTGATGGTTGTACTCAAGGACACTGTGAATTTAATTGTTGTTATGATCAATTGCGAAAATCTTTAGGCATTAAGCCATGTGCTGATTGGACTGATTTTTATGCTAGTCAAGTATGTGTCCCATTTTTAAACTCAAAAGGATACATCATTCATTAGTGGATTACCACTCGTCAATCACATGCTCTTAAACGCTTAAACAAATCAAGGTGACTACTGACGATCAAGGAACTGGAAGTCTACAGATGGCAGGGCTATGAAGCATTTAAAAGGGCTTGGATTGCACAGGAAAAACACTTGCATTCTCAAAAGCGTTCTTGCAATTCCCCTTCCAAACTATCCAAATCTTCTAAACCCAAGCCATCATCCATTCAACGAGTAGCAAAACCTACTAATCGCAGTGCTCCAGTTCAGCAAAAGCAAGTTGATGCACCGAGGCCATAGAGAATTCTTAAGAATTCCTCGCAACCATGGATTCGCAAACATAACGCTTCCGTAACTCTACCGAATCCAAAACCTCCGATTTCATCAACTGTCAAACCTACAGTGGTAAAGAAACTTTCTTCTCAACCAATTTCTTCCAAATCTATTCCTTCACGACAACAGATTAAACCCACATGGGTACTCAAGAATAGAACAGTAGAAGTTTCACCACCACCAGCAGATAACATCACTACTCAATTACTTCTAGGGAATAACAATCAAGGATCCATTCAGATATGGGGACCTAAACGTGATTTATTCTCTTTTTGTAGGTGCCTCACTTGTGGTACCTTGACTCCGGCTGTACCAAACATATGACCGGCAACAAAAGTATTCTCAAGATTTATGTTCCTAAGTACTCGGGGAATGTACGTTTTGGGAACGACAATGTTGCACCAACAATGGGGTACGGAGACATTGAGAAGAAGCACATCAAGATCAAAAAGGTCTTCTGTGTTGAAGGATTGGGTCATAATCTATTTAGCATCGAAACGTTTTGTGACAAAGATCTGGTAGTCGTATTCAAGAAAAACAAATGTTCTGTGATCACAGAAACTGGTGATGAACTACTTACAGGCTCTAGGAAATCTAACTTGTATTCCATAGATTTGGATTCAATGGAAGATAACGTTGAGAAAGGATTAATAGAGCTACAATATGTTATAAGAGTATATTGTAATGCCAATAACCCGTATTTGAAGTATTTCAAGCATTAGGTTTGAAATGGGTTGAAATTACACAATTTTGATGAAAACCCGTAGCTACATTCTTCACATGTCAGCATGTTTTTCTAGATATCAAAAATCACTAAAAATCAAAGAAAAATTGATAGAGGTCGGACTATATATTGTTGGAAAGGTCTTGATGTCCTTTCTTTCTTATGTTGGACACAGAAGCTAATTCGGAAAATAGGATGACTAAAAATATGAAATACTATAGAAGGATCCAGTTGGAAGAATACATTTTTGCATACAAGTTGAGATTTTAGATGATATGGACTATGAGACTCTTTAAGCACACTGGGAAAGCCTTAGTGACAAGTTTTAGTCAATGTTGAGGATCTTTTATGTCACTTGATGCCTTGATCAAGTGTGTTTCTCGGTTAATTTGTATGAGTTGAGTTTGACTAAATAATATTATTGTTCTTATACATGTTTAGGCATATAAATTTAATTTGTTTGGATTTGGTTGTGAATATTCGGGTGTTGATTCTCATCACACCAATAGGTGAGTATACTTGACCTTCTCTTACAATGAACATGTTGTATTAATGGTATGCATATGTGATTGTGCTCTTTGAGCATTTGAGAAAATGTGCTCCTTAGAGCATTTGAGTATCTGCCTTGGTACCAAGTATAGAGATGCGGTTCCAGGATTTATTATTGGATCCTTTGAGTTATTCGTTATGTGAATCATTATACTTATGTGTCATTGTATCTATTTGTTAGGTATGCTAACTAAGCAATCTGCTTATCAGAGTTGTTACCATTGTTTTCATGTGGTAATGAAAAAGAAAAAGGCAAAGCCCCGGCTCCAATGACTTGATGGACAGAAGATGGCTCCAGAATATTTTTAAAACTCCACATCTTTTTAACACTATTAATGATGTTTTTAAGTTTGATAGCAGTCGTCCATAACTATTGTGATTTGAACAAATTCTCTATTTTGTATAACCTTTTATTCAAGTTTTTATATTACTGAATGTATTTTGAGTATAAAATTTGTTTAATAAAATTGTGTCTTTACACGTGGAAAGAAGCCTAGATATAGAAGAGAAAGGGTGACATTGCCACAATTATCTTAGGGGTGTATTCACAAGATATGCAATTTATCTTTGTGTTACCGGGTTGGGAGGGTTCAACAGCCGATGGTATAGTGCTCCGAGATGCTCTTGATAGGCCACATTGGTTGAGAGTTTCAAGACCGGGTATATAAATACATATATAGCTATTTTTATACTTAAGGACGTGTTAAATGTTTATTGACTTGTGTGTGTGTGTGTGTGTGTGTGTGTATATATATATATATATATATATATATATATATATATATATATATATATATATAACTATTTAGTAGATGTCGGATACACAAACGAAGAAGGATTTCTTGCCCCTTATAAAGGTCAAAGATATCATTTGAATGACTGGCGGTATGGACACCAACCCACGACACCAAAAGAATTATTTCACATGAGGCATTCATCTGCAAGAAACGTGATGGAAAGATATTTTTGAATTTTGAAGGGACGGTGGGGAATTTTGAGGGATAAGTCACATTATCCAATTTATATAATGAATAGAATTATCATGGCGTGTTGCCTGCTACATAATTTTATAAGAAGAGAAATGTCAAATGATCTATTTGACACCGAGCATGTTACGGATGAGGGTACAGGAGATGTAGGATATGGAGGCCATGATTACATCACTACTATTGGGACTTCAAACGAGTGGACTATATTTAGGAATAATTTAGCCGAAAGCATGTTTGCTACATGGAATAATTAAATCATGACTTGTTATTTGTAAGATGTTATTTTTGATGCTTAAACAATGACTAGTGTCATCTTTTTTTGTTGTTTTATTTTAAAGATATTATTTTTTCTATTATTTGAAAGATGTTATTTTTGCTTTTATTTAAAAGATGTTATTTGTGATGGTTAATCATTTAATCATTGGTTTTATTTGAGAGATGTTATTTTTTTGTTGTAGAATGGCTACCAAAGGTAAAAATTATAAATGTCGGTTAACATTTGAAGATGACAAGCTTTTTGAGGCTTTAATAAACATGGTGAACATCGGAGCATATAAAGCTGATAACGGTTTTAAACCTGGATACTTGCAATATCTTGAAACAAAGTTGAAAGAATCGCTTCCGGATTCGGATATTAAGGCGAGACCCCACACCGAGTCAGAATGAAAACTCTAAGAAAAGATTGGATAACAGTGTTTGATATGTTGAACAGTAGTGGATTCGGAAACGATAAGGATCGTAACACGATCACCGTTAGTTCTCCTGGCGTATGGGATGATTACGTTCCGGTATATGCTTAGCTAAATGTTTTATATTTCAATTCCTTTTATATTGCTTTATATGTTTAGTTAATTATTAATGTTTTATTATTTGAAACAGACTCGTAAAGGGCCGAACAACTGGAAAAACAAAATGCTTCCACACTATGAAGAGCTATGTGTGATTTTCGGCAAAGATCGAGCGCAAGGGAATAGAGATAGGGTGCCTTATCAGATGGAAGATGATGTGAATATGGAGACCCAAGATCAACATCTACATGATGATGATAATGAGGAACTAGAAGGTAGCTACAGTGGACCACATCATAGCAACACGAATGTCGAAGAAATGTCAAGCTCTCGTACACAGAAAAGAAAATCCTGAAATCAAATTACTACTATGCAATCGTTGGTTTTATTTGAAAGATGTTATTTTTTTTTTCTGGTATAATGGCCACCAAAGGTAAAAAAAATGTTGGTTAACATTTGAATATGACAAGCTTGTTGAGGCTTTAATAAACATGGTGAACATCGGAGCGTATAAAGCTGATAATAGTTTTAAACTTGGATACTTGCAATCTTGAAGCAAAGTTAAAAGAATCGCTTCTAAATTCGGATATTAAGGCGAGACCCCACACCGAGTCGAGAATGAAAACTCTAAGAAAAGATTGGATCACCGTGTTTGATATGTTGAACAGTAGTGGATTCGGATATGATAAGGATCGTAACATGATCACCATTACTTCTCATGGCGTATGGGATGATTACGTTGCGGTATATGGTTAGCTTAATGTTTTATATTTCAATTCGTTTTATATTGCTTCATATGTTTAGTTAATTATTAATCTTTTTTTATTTGAAACAAACTCATAAGGGGGCGGACAATTGGAAAAACAAAATGCTCCCCCACTGTGAAGAGCTATATGTTATTTTTGGCAAAGATCGAGCGCAAGGGAATAGAGCTAGGGTGCCTTATCAGATGGAAGATGATGTGAATATGGAGAACCAAGATCAACATCTACATGATGAGCAGTCAGTGGACTATATATTCTCGAATATTCAGGCCCAATCCTTTTATTGGGCTAAACATAGATCAGGTGCTGGGACTTTTAGGTATTTATGGAGTGATTGGGTGTTATCTCCAAGTAATTGTAATTGAGGTTTCGTGTCCTGTTTTTTGATTTTGGCTTTTTTCGTTATTGTAATCGTACTTGTTTTTTCTAGCAACTTGCTAGATTGATTATTAATAAATCTTGGGGGCTCTTAGGGGGGTTATGGCAATGCCGAAGCTCCCCTAGGTTCTTCCATTTCTTGCCGTTCAAAAAAAAAAACATCTACATGATGATGATAATGAGGAGCTAGAAGGTGGCTATAGTGGACCATATCATAGCAACACGAATGTGGAAGAAATGTCAAGCTCTCGTACACAGAAAAGAAAATCCTTAAATCAAATTACTACTATGCTCGGAATTTTCCATGAAGCGGTTACAGTATTTGGTGTCTGTATTAAAGAATCATCCAAGCAGTTGAGTGAAGGAATCAAGCATGAGATAGATTTGGAAAAATAATAAAAATATGACATCCTTAACTCAATTGGAAAGGTTCCGAGCAATAAAAAAAAATCAAAAGTGACCCTAACAATGTAATGACTTTTTGGGATTTAGAAGAACATGAAAGGGTGGATTTGGTGAAATTTATGATGTCCGAGTGATGGTATGTTAAATCACGTGTTTAGTCAAGTACGTACAATTTATTTTAACATTTTAGAATATGTAAGGCATATTTTAAGTGATAGTAGATGTAATAGTATGCTTAAACTTTGAACTTTGAAGTAATGGTAGATGTAATCATATGCTTGAACATTGAATTAATGGTTTAAAGTCTAGTACAATTTTCGTTTTTATTTACATATCTTGAATTAGTTAGTTATTTCAACAATGTCATGAAACTAGATAATTTTTGCATATATTAAAATTTATTGATTATTGGTACTTGGTAGAGTGGGGTAGGGTGGGTAGGGTGGAATGGGTAAGTAGAGGGTAAGAATTGGTAGGATGGTGTAGGAAGGGTGGGTTGGGGGTAGGGTATGGTAGGTAGGTAGAGGGTGGTGTAGGGGTTAGGTGAGGATAGGGTAGGGTAGGGTGGGGTAGGGTAAGGTAGGGTAGGTAGGGGTAAGGTATTGGTAGGGTGGAGTAGGGGGTAGGGTTGGGTAGGTAGGCAAAGGGTAGGGCATATGGTTCTTTATTTTTGTTCATTTTATTCCAATTCCGTTAGAATCCTCCCAATTTCAACTCCAATTCTGTTATTATTATTATTATTATTATTATTAATATTATTTTTATTATAATTATTATTACTTATGTGGTTGTAATATTAATTGTGCACGCTCGACATTAAAAACCATATATACATTTTTAAGTTGAAATTGTTTCACTTAAAATATGGATAATAGTTTTACAAGTTTTGTAAAACATAAAACTGACAATGTATTGAAACATATAAACCCTTTTTAAAAATCTTAGCCCAGTAGTGCTACCCATCTAATGGTACACCTTCCTGCTACCAGTACCTATAGTGTATTGTCGTGCCCAAACCGTGCACACCGGGGTTAAATCCGATCTGGGGATGGGTGAAAGACTTTGATTTTCCCTAATGTAACAGGCCAGAGTTCGCCCCGTCTTAGGTTGTGAGCTCTATTTAGGTGCACTTAAGGGAACTAAATATGTACGAATTGTGTTTCATTCGATTTCCCAAAGTTATAGGAGTCGTGTTTTGGATTAAATACGATCGGTATGGTTTACACACACCGGAAATAGCACGGGTAGGTGTTGTCATGCCTAAACTGTGCACCCACACGTGTGAAATATGGATCATATTCTAAAGTAAATATATTTAAAGGGATACAATTTATTTTAGAGGAATTAATTACTAAATTGGTTTTTCTCTATCATTTTTCTGTAGATGTCGTGTTTATCTGTTATTCCGTTTTATTAACCTAAGGAGTCTCTTAGTCTCATCATGGGAAAGTGGAAGCTTTCAAGACCAAACTTTTCATTTTGGAGGTTGCACTTTAGGAATATCCTAAGGGCATAGGGAAAGCTGTACACAGTTTATAAGGCACCTCTAACACTACCCGATTATTCTTCTCATGATGGAGAGTATGATACATTTTATAAGTTTTTGTCTGATTAATCTGATGTCATGTATATTCCGATACTCTCCAAAGAATCTGAGTTATCGGAGAAACTCAAAAGTAAGTCAACTTTTGACGTCGTGCAGGACTTAGAAGAGCAGTTCAAAAGTAGTGAAAGATATGGACGTTTTCTGCTGATGAAGGATATTCTTTCACAGAAGATGAAAGAAGACCAGTCACTAAGCGATCATCTCATTAACATGAGAAGGCGATTTGATTTCTTGATGCTTTTGGGGTCACATGTCAGTGAACATGAACTTGTGATGCTTTCGGTCGGGACTCTTACAGATTACTGTCAGGCAAAGGTAGTAGATAAGACCAGAGGACAGGAACCGACTATCGTCGGTATACACGAGGTTCTAATGTGTATAAATGACCAAATGCACCCTGACATCTTTAATACAACAGTATTTGAATCAATGGAGGCTGATGACTGGATTGATGAGTTATTAGACATTGATATACTAGACATTTGTTTGACCAATGAGTCAGGTATATTTATGATAGATTGTGTTGGAGTATGCCCACTGACACACATGAGTTAGTGTCATGGCTAATGAAGCATGTGCCAAGTATTAGTTCCGATATCACCACTTGTCAAAGGAGAGAGAAACCAATATTTGACTGTGGTAGGCCAGGCATGGACGTGCCTTGTATGGGTACGGGTCGTGCCTTATGATTAAGCACGATCCCAAGGCCGGTGTGCCTGTGAGGCGTACCATTTCAAAAAGTACGGGCGTGCCTTTTGAAGGTACGAATGTGCCTCAACACCAGGTCCGAGTCCAAGTCCGGCGTGACATGGGTGTGCCTTCATTGGGCCGGCACGGGCATGCCTAGTCCGAGGCACCGCCGAGCCCACTGCAGTAATAGCCATCCTAATTAGGCTTTTAAGCTAGATTAAATGGTGTTAATTACATGTAATTGATATCTGGCTTCTAATGCACGAATTTGAACCACATTAGAGGTTCTATATAAGTCATGAGAAGCTTATGAGTCATGGTTACTTGACTTAAACTTTTGGTGCCATATATTCTCTCTAAACACACATGAACTACAAAGGCTTTTGTGAGAATCAAGTGCAAAATATTATTGGTGTTGCTTTGAAAGTCTCTTCATTACTCTAGCAAGTGGATCCAAACAACACTTGCTGTGATTTGCGATAAAGGTGTTCTACTTTGGACACTCATTCTTCCAATCCTACTACTACAACAAGTGAATTCCAAGAATCAAGGGTATATCTCTAATCTCTCTTGTTTCATGTTGCTTAGTGCATGTTTAGAGTTTTGGTCTATTTAGTGGACATTGGTGGTTAAAATGAAAAATTGTTTTTACACCCTTTTGCTTCCATTATGTTTTGATGAAACCGTCAATTCCCAACAGTGTTATCAGAGCCATATCTAACATGGCTTTACATATTTGACTTGAAAAACTGGAAATTCTGTCTGCTGGGCACGGCCGTGTCTGTGGGGGCACGGGCAGTGAGGGCAAAATTCTTTTTAAATTTTTGTTTTAAGCATTGTGGACAAAAGAAGGGCACACTCGTACCTTTCATAAGGCACGGCCGTGCCTCTCCATTTTCTGACCAGAATTTGGAAAATTTAAAAACAGATTGTTTGATTTTCAAAATTTCTAGTTTTGTCAATTTTAGATCTGTTTTGGATATGTTGATACGCCACTATATTTTGGTTCGTATATTTATATGCTTTGTATGGCTTGGCATGAAGTACATAAAAACATATACTTATAAGAGTATATATGAACCTGTGATTTTAAATTTGGTATTAAAATCACTAATGCATATGTACTAGGATTGTCTTTTGTGCCATGAGTGTTTTGAGAATATTGATCAAAATATATTTGTTTGACATGGTTTTAATTTGCTTTGTGATGCTTGTGTTGTTCGGTAACATTTTTGCCCTTTAGACCATTGTGATGTTTGTTGTGATTGGTTATCATTTTTGTGGCCTGCGTGCCGTATTGTTGTAATCAATTTTGGGCGCGATTTGCATGCCATTTATTTTATTCTTTGTACTTGTAATGGAATAGTAGAAAATGCGATCTGTGTTTCGTTTCATTATTTCTATGCAATTGTACTTAGTATAATTTTTATTGCACCAACAGGAGTCATGGCGATGTTGTCTCGGCAAGGAGCAAAACGGGTGGCTAATGGAGATGCCGGATTCGGTGGGAGCCCACACAACGGATTTTGGTCTTGTCGTTAGTTGACTTAGTTTTGTCCGTTTTGACTCACGGGAAAACACATACGATTGGGCATGTTACCGAACTTGTTTTATTTATATGTGTGGTTATGTTTATTTATTTCTTTTCTCGCATGGATTTAGGATTCGCATCTAGAAAATTTTTGATTAATAAATTAACACAAGATTTTGCAAAATTGGTTTGCAATTTTGTCCGCACATAGAATCGACAAATTAAAATAAAATTGGTATTATATTAAACGACCGAAAAATGAATTTTGTTACTCAATTGTTGATTCTCAAAATCATGCAAAATGATTTAATTGGAAAAACAAAACCCCATTTTTCAAGTAAGTTACACGCCATCCATAAGACGACACCACCCGAATATATCGAAGCTTGGATGATTGTCGAGCACAAGCACGAGTCATTCCTTGTAATGATGTATGGAAGGTGAGTTTGGCAACTCGCAATGATGGTTTTCGACCAAAAGCATGAGTCAATAATGTTAGAGTATGCCCACTGACACAAGTATATTAGTAATGCTACTGATGATACACGAACCTATTGGGTCACACGCCAAGGATTGATCCCGACAACACGCAACTAGAAGAGAGAAATTAATATTCTGGAAACGGAGTTTCCGCGCAGCGTAACCTTTTGGTTTCCGCGGCGCGTAAACCGTATGACAGTAACTTGACTTTTTTGTTATTACTTGGCTCAAGTTATTGACTTTGGTGACTTTCAGGAATGGCATGCCCGACTTTATTGCCTTGTACATCTGCTGAAGAAAGTGAAAAAGTCTTTGGGGTCATTCATATGTCATATGGTTGGATAATTGATCAAGTTTCATAAAGGAATTTCTCTCTCTCATTCAAGAACACTTGCATACAATTTTCTAAGTGTTCTTGAGTGTTCTTATGTTTCTCCAGAAAATCATAAGTGTGTTTAGTGATTTTATGGTAGTTGTGGGTTGTTCCAAAGTGTGATTTCAAGTCTTGAAGATAACAACTTGGCATACTAGCATTTGGGGATCAAACAAACTTGGACTGGACTATCAATAGAGAGTTGCTCTCTTGTGGCTTAAAGTTCATCCAAACTTGAAGATTTCAGAAGGTGGAGCATGGTATAATTTCTTATTCCATCTCTTCCTTTTACATGTTGCATTTTGTAGTTATAGAGTTCTTGGTCCATTTTGGTTTTCAAGCCTTTTATGCTTCATATTCTTGGGCCATGCTTCCGCTGCTATGTTCATGGAAACCCAACAGTGGTATCAGAGCCACCTCTATACTAAAAATGCACATGGTGGCCTGAAAAACCTGAAATCAAAAAACTGGTTTTGCTGTCAGGTAGATTCCGCGGCGCGGAACCATACAGGTTACGCGGCGCGTAATTTCATCTGACAGATTTTTATAAAAATAAAAACAGTTTTGCAGTCGGGTTTTTGCCATCCAAAAATGGTTTCTGGAATTTAAATTCTAGAAATTATTTTTTGGTATATTAAGATGCCTTGTATCTTGGTTGGTGTATTTATATGTATATTATTATATTTGGCAAAAAAATAATAATTTCATATACTTACATTATGTATATATGAATATGTTTCATCAAAAATGGTTTGTTAATGTTGTTCATGGTTTTATGTGGCACACCATGTTGTACAAGTTGTTAATGTTGTTCATGTGATGTTGGTAACCAATAGATGACCTTGTGGATGTTTGGTTGTGTTAAATTATTTATTCATTCATTTGGTGACTATATGTCACATGGTATGTAATAATTAATTTACTTAATTTATTTGGTATGTAAATTATTTTGTGACTTGCATGTCATTTAAATTCCATGTTATGTATTTTGTACTAGAAAATAGGATTTGTGGCTTGTATGCCATTTATTTCATTTTCTATGTAAAATTAATATGGAGGCAATCACCGGGAGTCAAGGAATGACGTCTTGGCAAACACGAAACCGAGAGGCCCAATGGAGGTAGCGGGTTTAGTGGGAGCACATCCAAGTCAAGGATATGTCCTTAGATGACTTTGTTTTTCCGTAGTGGCTCACGTGAAAACGCATAGGTTTTAGGGGCATGGTTACAAATCTTATTGTATGCGTGTGGTTGTTTTATCATTTATTGTTTATGCATGGATTATAGGATTGATTGCATGCTAGAAACTTTTTACAATAATAAAACTCAAGAGTTTTTAACAATGGTTTAACAAACTCTTGGTTATCGTCACTTTTGTTAAAATTGATTAACAAGACGGAGTTAAAATTGGTTTAGTATCCGATTAGTGAAAACTTTTGGTTATTGTCACTTTGGTTAATCAAACCTAAAATGGTTTTATAACCGGAAAACTAAATCCCGTTTTCTAAATGTAAATTTCACACCACCCATAAGATGACACCGTCTAAATCTAGCCGTGCAAAGGTTGATTGTCGAGCTCTAGCCGAATTAACCCCTGTATGAGCTGTGTGGAAGGCGCATGTGGCAACTCTCAAGATCGATTGTTGAGCTCTAGCCAACTCGAACATTGGGGAAGAGTACCACCGTGTATCTTGATGGTTGGTTTACGATTTCAAAATAGCATTTTGGATAATTGTCGAGCTCTAGCCGAGTTATTCAAAATCTTAGTTTGAAGTTGGTGTGGAGGGATCAAACATGCCAAACTTGAAACTATGGTTGTCTAGTAGGATCCCGCAAGGAACTAAGAGTTGCAATAATGGATTGCAATCGGTCAATGGTTGCCGGCCTAAATAGCTTTGCCACGTGATCAGCGGAAAACCCGTCACGGTGCAAGGTGAAATAGGGTTCTTAACCCTTGTTAAAAAAGTTGTTTTTAAACACATGGGGTAATTGTTCTAACAAGGTTTATCAAACTAACTAAAACTTCTCTGCGTTTATAGATGATATCGACAAACATCAACAACACCAACTTTACTCTACGTATGTTTCTTCAGAAGGAGAAACTTGATGGAAGTAACTTTATGGATTGGTCTAGGAAATTGTATATTGTCCTACGATGCGAAGACAAGTTACACACCATTGAGGAACCCCTTCCGGTAGCCCCTACTACCAATGTAAGTAAGACCGTTCATGATGCCTATAATAAACGCGTCAAGGACACCAACGAGGTCTCTTGCCTCATGTTAAGCATGATGAGCCCCAAATTGCAAATGAAATTGGAGCATCTGAGTGCTTACGAGATAATGCTTGAGTTGAAGGACATGTTCCAACAACAAGCGAGGCTAGAACGGTTTGGGTGTTTGAACGACCTACTTGGTTGTCGGCTGCAGGATGGTGAGAACATAAGCATTCACGTGCTTACGATGAAAGCACTTGTGGAGCGCTTGAAAAGGTTAGGATTTACCATTGAAAGGGAGATGAGGGTAGATATTATCCTACGATCCCTTCCACCATCATATGAGCAATTCATTGTGAATTATCACATGCATGGTATGGTCAAATCCTTAATGGAGCTTCACGGCATGTTGAAGACTTTTGAGTCTAACATGGCCAAAGGTAAGCTCACCTTGTTCACTCTAACTAAGGCTACCAACAAGCAAACTACCTCAAAAGGGGAGCTTGGTCTAACTAAGCTCACTATGACCATGGAGTCTGTGGGCAATGAGATTGCGCCTCTTGATGAGACTTCTAATGGGGAAGTTTGCTACTTTTGTGGAAAGATTGGAAATTGGCGCCCCCACGCCTGCCCTAAGTGCCTCGAAGAGCTAAGGACACACAAAATGAGAAATGGTGGTTCCTCTGCTTCAGGTACATTCATGACCAAACTCTACTGATCTTATACTTCTATAGGCAAGTATTGGATACTGGCCATAATACTCACGTTTGTTACAATCTTGATTGTTGCAAAGTACAGGTAAGAAGTAGAAATATAAGATATGGAGAGCTGGACTTCATTACGGGAAACAAGATGGTTGTCCCCTATTGAAAAGGATTGGAAGACATGATCTTGTCACTCCTTCCAGCTAGACTATTACTTTACAAGATCTATGTTATATGCCCTGCGTGGCAAAAAAAAAACTATAAATCTATTATGCCGTTGATAACGATGGATATTGCTTTGAATTATGTATTTTTTCGTGGTTTATTTCAAAGTTCATCCATGTTGTGGCATTTGTTTAAGAAGTAATAGAATGATCATGAATGATTTATATAAGTTACTCTTATGACAATAGTCAATTTAACCATATAAACAAGTCTTGAATCACCAAGCTCCATGTGTTTAGGAACTTGGGATATTTTGATCTTGTATCAATTGATGAGTATAAATCTTGTTTATTAGGCTAAAATAACTTACATATCATTCACCAGTGTATGTGAGAGGAATGAAGGCTTGTTGAGTTTCGTTCACATTTATGTGAAGATCATTCAAGCCAACAGTGAGTAGTAACTATGGATACTTTGTTACCTTTACCAATGAAGGTAGAAGGGATAGGAATGTCTAACTTGTTAGATACGCATCTGAAACCTTGAAAGGTGTTCAAGACACACTTGTGACAAAGTATATGAATAAGAGGGCAAAAGGACTACAATACTCAAATCTGATAAAGATATTGAGTGCTTTAGTTCTGGATTTTAAATGACCATCATAAGAGTTATGATGTAATCTCATAATTTATTCTTTCTAGGACACATTGTGAAATGAGTCGCCAAGTGGAGGAATCCGACATTTTTTATATTGTCCGTCTTTGATGGAGTATATTATGAAAGTTGTGGGCAATGTTCTTAAACTCAGACCAACAAAGATGGTTAAATACGCACCTTAGATGATGAGACTAGAAAGCATATCTTTGCTATTTCATCACGAAGTCTGGATTATCCAGCCTGCGTTTAGACGTGAGGTGGAAGAACCCGGAATCTAGAGGTGCTGCTGTGTTAGGTATTTTACTAAGGCAAATTAAAGTAAATATACCTTAAACAGAAGAACCTGATGTTGGCACTAGCACACAATCAGAAATGATTGTAACTCAGCATGGCAATGCTGGAGTACCTGACATAAAATTCATTACCTCTGTATAGAATTAGTAGAAGTTGTCATAAGGCCAAAAAGATATAGTTTTATATCTGAGGGAGACAACTTAATGATGGATACATCAACTACTGATAAACCAGAGTGGGCCCAAAGTCCACTAAGAGAATACAGGTAGTGATAGTGAGATGCAATCCGTGTGGATACCCAAGTATTGAATTTGGTTAATCCTACACCAAAGTGGCAACCCAAAGGGTGAAATTGGTTCTTTGTAGAAAGAGACCAACATGGATAAATCTGCAAGTTCGAATACCGACTGATAATAAAAGTTTAAGTAATGATTGACCATTTGGAAGGTACCATCTGGAAACTTTATCTCAGTGGTTATGGCGAATAATAAGTTTGTAGACAACTTTAAAACCCGACTAGTAGGAGATGGTTTTATGATAATTGACCATTTGGAAGGTATTATCTAAAACTCTCTACTGGTGGTTATGTCGAAGTTTACTCGGATACTAATTGTGCCTTTTTGATGGTTGTAACAATGTGATATAAAAACTACATTCCTTAATAGGAATTCCATGAGGAAGTGCTGACAACACTTTCGAGGGTCTGTTACATCAAGCGTATCCTTCTAAAGTCTACAAACGAAAAGGAGCCCACGGATGGACTTATATAATTATGCATCTCAAAGTTCAATATTTGATTCAATATGAAAATCATGAAGTTTGAGTTTTCAATAAGCAAAAATAAAACATGGATGAATGTCAGGGTTAGTGGGAGCGTTGTTGTAATTCTAAATTTGTATGCACATACAACGTAATGAAGATAATGTACTGTCCTTACTTTAAAAGATAAGTTAAGGAATTATGTATCCATAACGAATATAGAATATACTAAACCAGTTTAGGGGATCAAGAAATATTGAGATATGTTCTTGGTACTATATACAAGAATAGATTAGGATAACTGCCGATTTTAATCCGAGATTACGATCCTACAAAATTTGGTGTTGTTGATCATAAATTGTTCTTAAAGCATCGCTAACCCTATTGGGATCTTTTGAAACAATGATGGTATGATGGATTTTATATAAGAACTAAAATCCCAAGCATCATTTACCTTATTATGCTTTTGAGACAATGAAGGTATGATGGCTTGGAGTTCGAGCATTATTTACCTTATTGGGATCTTCAGAAACAATGAAGGTAAAATGGCTTGAACGAAGGACCATAATCTGTCCAATGCATACTTTAGAAGTGATAGGTTGAGGAAAAGATATGGTCACTGGCAGAGAACACACGGATAGCTTTATGGCGGATCCGTTAACTAAGTTGTTGTTACAGGCTAGTGATGATAGTCATACTAGGCCTAAGTGAACAAGGCTTGAGTTTGTTTAAGTTATAAGTTTGATACATATAAACACTGGGGAACGTTAAAGCAGTATTGTACTTTATACTATATCGATTATTAAATGAGGATTTAATAATGCGCTGAGGGCGGATATTTTTATGAATCCTTACTGTGTTCCATCTTAGCATGTTTAATACATCCCAAAATGTTCTTTTTCATTCTAAATGTCCACAGTCGGTCATTCTCCATGGGGAGGAAGTTTGAGATAAGGCTGAAGGAAGTGGTTGGTCGCTATCTAATAATGGATTAGATAAAAGAGACGCAACACTTCGCCTGTGCTTGCAATGGTTAAGTGACTGGATGACTCGCACCTGAGATTACTTCATGGTTTCTGTCACGAGTAACTCAGGATGATAATATCATTTCGTTCTTAGACCGGAGATACATGTGATCCAAAGCATGGTCCGGCTTTGCTTTGATTGCTTTCTAACACAGTTCGTAACTGGCTGTTATAAGGGGAGCTTTTGGCTAAAGTATGGGGTATCTGGCGGAGCAATGTAGTGAAAGTGATTTGTTCCTCTAGTTTTAGAGAGATATCCATGGGCCCCTTGATGATTGAGAGCTGACGTAAAATGCATGGCCATGCTCAAGCTGCAATGATATTTGATCAATTGCAACTAGATTTTGGGTCACCATCAATCAAGATCGAGAAACATAACAGTGAACTATTTGCAGATTGACATCTAACCATGTCTTGTGTTCACTTGGATATCATTGAAGAAAGGATGATTGATCACTTATCAATAGGGCCATATCAAACCTATATGGTTGAGATTTGGTACTTATCTTAGGATGACATGACTCGTGTTGACTTGGGTGGTAGAGATGCTTTGCTAGAGGCCGCTCTTTGTCTGTGTTACTTATCGATATGCTGTGTCATGTGCAAGTGGGAGTTTGTTGGAGTATGCACACTCAAACAAGTATATTAGTAATGCTACTGATGATACACGAGCCTATTGGGTCACACGCCAAGGATTGATCCCGACAACACGCAACTAGAAGATAGAAATTAATATTCTGGAAACGGAGTTTCCGCGCCGCGTAACCTTTTGGTTTCCGCGGCGTGTAAACCGTCTGACAGTAACTTGAATTTTTGGTTATTGCTTGGTTCAAGTTATTGACTTTGGTGACATTTAGGAATGGCATGCCCGACTTTATTGCCTTGTACATCTGCTGAAGAAAGTGAAAAATTCTTTGGGGTCATTCATATGTCATATGGTTGGATAATTGATCAAGTTTCATAAAGGAATTTCTCTCTCTCATTCAAGAACACTTGCATACACTTTTCTAAGTGTTCTTGAGTGTTCTTATGTTTCTCCCGAAAATCATAAGTGTGTTTAGTGAATTTATGGTAGTTGTGGGTTGTTCCAAAGTGTGATTTCAAGTCTTGAAGATCACAACTTGGCATACTAGCATTTGGGGATCAAACAAACTTGGAGTGGACTATCAATAAAGATTTGCTCTCTTGTGGTTCATCCAAGCTTGAAGATTTCAGAAGCTGGAGCATGGTATAATTTCTTATTCCATCTCTTCCTTTTACATGTTGCATTTTGTAGTTATAGAGTTCTTGGTCCATTTTAGGTTTCAAGCCTTTTATGCTTCATATTATTGGGCTATTCTTCCGCTGCTGTGTTCATGGAAACCCAACAAACCATTGGTCGAGAATACCAACGTGTGTCTTGACGGACGACTTACAAATTCGTTGTGATTCTTAAGTAGGGTCGGATTTAAGACGAGAAATTTGAGAGGCACAAGTGAATTGGTACGGGAAGGGATGAAACATGCCTAGACATAATGGATGTCGAAGGATCCCACAGGGACCTAAGAGTTGCAAAATGGTTGCAATCAGTAAGATATTTCCTTGCCTAAATAGGTTGCTTCGTGAAGTCGTGGAAAACCTGTAACCAAGTAGAGTCAAATATGGTTCATAGCCTTGTTTTAATAATTAGTTTTCTTAACTATATGGGTAATTATTTTTACAACGGTTTTACAACTAAAATTGGTACTCTATTTTGTAGATGGCATCCAACAACAACAACACCGCTTCGTCTTCTTCATCGAAATCAATTTCCCTAAACTTGTTCCTCGAAAAGGCAAAGCTCGATGGCCAAAACTTCATGGATTGGTTCATGCAACTAAGGATAGCACTTAGGTATGAACAAAAGATGTGGGCCATCAAGGAGCCTCTCCCGGAATCCCCTGCGGCTAATGCGACTAGGTCCGTCCTCGATGCGTATGAAAAACGCGTCAAGGACACGAACTAAGTGGCTTTCGTCATGCTCTCCTCAATGATTCCAGAGCTCCAAAAGAAAATGGAGCATTTAGGGGAACATGATATAACTGGCCAACTGAAGCAAAATGTTCCAACATCAAGCCAGTCATGAGCACTTCGAGTGCGTAAAAGCCCTCATCAATTGCCGCATGGAAGAGGGTGGAAACGTAAGCATCCATGTGCTTCAAATGAAAGCATACGTGGACCACTTGGAGAGGATGGATTTTCCCCTCGGGAGGGAGTTGGAGATGGATATTATCCACCAATCCCTGCCCAGTTCATACTCTCAATATGGAACTACCATAAAAATAGTATGGATAAAACCATTATGGAGCTTCATGGCATGCTGAAGACGGTCGAGTCTAACATGGCCAAGAAGCCGTCCACCTCGTCCATTTTTGTCTTAACTATCCGGGAGGCCGGGACTAAGAAGAGGAAGGCTGCGACCCCTCCCACTAAGGGAAAGGGAAAGGTGAAGGTTGGTGATCCCAAACCTAACCCTAGACCAAACACAAAAAGCAAGGGGAAGAGCCCGGTCCCGCAAGCCGAGGAACCTGCGGAAGCCGAGTGCTTCTACAGCAAGGAAAAGGGGCATTGGAGGCATTCTTTCCCAAAGTACCTCGAGGAGCTCAAGCGCGTTAAGGCTAAGGGAGCTGGATCATCAAGTATGTTTATGATTGAACTCCACAACACCGCTACTTCTAACGACTGGGACTTAGACATCGGTTGTGGCACTCAACATTGTAACATTGTGCAGGTGCTAAAAAGAAGTAGGGTTCTGGGTGCTGGAGAGTTGGACCTTATCATGAGGAACAAGGAGATAGTCCTTGTGGAGCGGATTGGAAGTGTAGATCTTGCCTTTCCTTCAGGCCAAGTTATTACTTTATATAATGTTTGCTTTTTGACGTGCGTGGCAAGAAACATTTTATCATTTTATGCACTTTGATGATGGATTTAGTTTTGATTTTGATAATGGAGTTATTTCTTGTTTTAGAGGTAATGTTCATTATTTTAAAGCTTATCCATATCAAGGTATTTATGAAACAAGTGTATACTCGAATGGTAATAACTCAATCATTAATATTGATTCCGAGTCCGAATATGGTTTGGACAAGTTGTCATTATGTCACAGTCGTCTTGGCCATATAAACAAGAAACGCATCGCCAAACTCTAAGCGGGTAGGATTTTGGGATTATCTCACAATTTACTCCACCAAGGACACCGCAATTAAATGGGGTCACTGAGAGGAGGAACCAAACATTACTAGATATGGTTTGGCCTATGATGAGTCGAACAAAGCTACCCATTAGTTTTTGGGGATATGCTTTGGAAACCGCTACCAAGACCTTTAACCTTGTACCAAGAAAGAAGGTTGCTGGTACACCTTTTCAGATATGGCATGGAAGAGCTCCTTCGCTTGCTTATCTCAAAGTCTGGGGTTGCCCTACATGAGACGTGAGGCTTTTGAATATTTGTTTTACAAACCTTCCGAGAGCAAGGTATTTGTTGATTGAAAGGCGGTCTTCCTTGAGAGGGAGCTAATATCTGAAAAAGTCAGTGGGAGGAAAGTCGATCTAGAAGAAATTCAAGATGACTCGATGAAAGGCCTGATGTTGGCACTAGTACCATTTTTGAGGTCCGCGAACCGGAGGAAATGGAACCTCAACAAATAGATGTTGAGGTGCCTGACACACAACCATTTACACTTCGTAGATCCGGTAGAGTTCCTAACGAGCCGCAAAGATATGGGTTTCTCAAATCCTAGGGCGACGAGCTATTGGTCGGTCAAAATGAGCCACCAACTACGGGAAGCTGTAGCGGGCCCAGAGTCTGCTAAGTGGAAGGAGGCAATGGAAAGTGAGATGCAATCCCTGGCCGACAATCAAGTCTGGGACTTGGTTGATCATGTACCTGGGTACAGGGTAGTAGGGTGCAAATGGGTCTTGAAGAAGAAGATCGACATTTATGGAATGGTAGAAACCTTCAAAGCCGGACTGGTGGCCAAAGGCTTCACTCAAACTCACGGCGTTGACTATGATGAAACCTTTTCCCCGGTGGCTATGTTGAAGTCTATTGGGATTCTTATGGCTATTGTTGCATATCAAGATTACGAGATATGGCGAATGGATGTCAAGACTACCTTCCTTAACGGGATGTTGGTAGAGGAGGTGTACATGGCACAACCCGAGGGTTTCGTGCACCCCGAGTATCCTGATAAGTTCTGCAAGCTTAAGAGATCAATTTATCGACTTAAGCAAGCATCTTGTAGTTGGAATCTTTGCTTTGATGAGAAAGTCAAAGAGTTTGGCTTTTCCAAGAGCAAAGATGAACCATGTGTGTATGTCAGGGCTAGTGGGATGGTTGTAGTATTCCTTGTCTTATATGTCGATGACCTACTTCTCATACGAAACAACGTGACTACCTTGCAGAAGGTTAAAACCTGGCTTGGGAGTTGTTTTTGTATGAAAGATTTGGGAGAGGCTGCATACATCTTAGGGATAGATCTAAGAGACTCATTGGTTTGAGCCAGACTACATATATAGATAAAGTCTTGAAGAGATTCAAGATGCAAGATTCCAAGAAAGGGAATATACCTATGGTGCACGGCTTTTCATTGAGCAAATCTCAATGTCCTAGTTCCAAAGAGGAACTAAACAAGATTAGTCGAGACCCGTATGCTTCGGCGGTGGGATCGATCATGTACACCATGCTTAGTACTCGGCCTGATGTTTTGTATTCCTTGAGCATGACGAGTAGAAATCAGTCTAATCATGTTCAAAGTCATTAGGTCACAGTCAAAAACATTCTCAAGTATCTTCAGAGAACTCAGGACATATTTTTGGTGTTCGGTGGATCGGAGGAGCTCAGGGTTACTGGATATTCTGATGCTAGCTTCCAGACAGACAAGGATGACTACCGATCACAATCGGGGTTTGTGTTTTTATTAAATGGCTGTTGTATTAGTTGGAGAAGTTCCAAGAAAGATATTGTGGCTGATTTAACCATGGAATCTGAGTACATAGCTGCGAGCGAGGTTGGTAAGGAGGAGGTTTGGATGAAGAAATTCATCCAAGACCTTGGAGTCGTTCTTAGCATCGATGACCCTATTGAGATCTTTTGTGACAATGAGGGTCATATCCATGAACAGGGATAGTGTACATGTGTCATCATATCCATGAACACTATGAGTCACTAAAGGGTCACACAGCTGCACACCCAACTGTTAAACCAGGAAACAATACAATGTATGTAAAAGAGATAATTAATAGTGAATTAATTATTGGGAGAAATAATAAATGGACGTTTATTAAAATAAGAGATTAAATATTAGTTAATATTTAATTACAAACTTTGGTTGGAAAATATTAATTAATAGTTCATTAATTAATATTAAACCGAACTAGAGGGTTTGTTTTGTCAATCGATCAAAGTGTTTGGTCGGGAACCGGGCTTCGGGTCCAAGGGCTTTAATCCAATTAAATAACTATTGAAAGTGATTAAACCTTATTTTTTAACCTAATCCTAATCATTAGCAAATAGACAAAACAAAGACACACACACAGACACACACACTCTCTCTTCCTTGCTCTCTGCTGATGGCACCACCACCACCTCTCACGGTGGTGTTCCTTGTGGTAGCGTACGGTGGTCAACGGCGGCAGCTAGCGGCGGCAGCCTGCTCTCCTTTTCCGGCGATCCCACCTTCGGCCTATGGAGAAAAGAAAGACACCGTTCGAGTTATGGACGGGGAAATTGCCCAAATTGTCTTTCATGAAGATTTTGGGTTGTGAGGCGTTAGTTAAATGACCGTTCTCAGATAAACTCAAACTCAAATCAGACAAGTGTATCTTCGTGGTTATCGTAAGGAAAATTTTGGGTACTATTTCTATACTCCCGATGAGTACAAAGTATTTGTCGCTCGGTCAGGGACTTTTCTCGAATACAAATTTCTAAGTTCAAAAACTGCCAGAAAGGAAATAGATCTTAAATATTGAAGAAGATGAAGGTATGCCTCCACCATTTGTGGAACCAATAATTTAACAAAGAATTGTTGAATACCAACCCGAGTCTGTTGTTGAGGAGGAGGTGGAAACACAAGACCTTCGCAGGTCCAGTAGGATTTTGACTGAGCCAAATAGATATCTTGGATTTCTAATTGTTTAGGAAGAAGGAGATCTTTTTGAACCCACATCTTACGGGGATGCTTTGTCAGGCAGTGAGTCTGACAAATGGCTAGACGCCATGAAGGCAGAGATACAATCCATGTATGACAACCAAGTTTAGGAGTTAGTAAGCTTGTCACCACACACTAGAGCTATTGGATGCAAGTGGGTCTTCAACAAGAAGACGGACATGGAAGGAAATGTGCATACTTTTAAAGCTAGGCTTGTTGCAAAAGGTTACACTTAGACTCATGGCGTTGATTATGATGAAACCTTTTCGCCAGTAGCTATGCTTAAGTCTATGAGGATTCTTATAGAAATATCTGCATACTTCAATTATGAGATATGGAAAATGGAGGTCAAAACCGCTTTCCTTAACGGGAAACTAACAAAGGATGTGTATATGGCACGGCCAGACGGTTTTGAGGATTCCAAGAATCCAAGCAATGTATGCAAGTTGCTAAAATCCATTTAAGGATTAAAGCAAGCATCTAGAGGCTGGAACTTGCACTTTGATGAGCACATCAAAGAGTTTGGTTTTACCAAAAGTGAGTTCGAGTCCTGTGTTTACACGAAGTTCAGTGGAAGCGTAACAATCTTTCTAGTCCTGCATGTGGATGACATACTGATAATAGGAAACGATATACCAACATTACAAGGAGTAAAATCCTGGTTAGGTAAATGTTTCCCGATGAAGGACCTAGAGAAGACGCATATATACTTGGTATAAATCTATAGAGATAGATCTAGGCAGCTGATCGGACATAGTCAAAGTACATACATCAATAAAATGTTAAAACACTTTAAAATGGAAGAATCCAAGAAAAGATTCATTCTAATGAGATCTGGTATATGTTAGATTATAAAAAGTGAGGGTGTAATATGTTAATATTGTAAACATAGGCAAATGCTATAAACGGCATTTGCCTCCTTTATTCTAATTAAGCTTTGCATATTTTACATCTCTCTTGGTTGTGTTTGCTCTCTACATCTCGGCTCTCTCTCTCTCTAACCGAAACACATACACACAGAAACATGATCTTCATCTAACATTGCTTCATCCTTAGATTAAAGGACCATCAGTATACCGTTGAGCAAGGCTCAGTGTCCTACTTCTCCAAGAGAACTGAAGAGGATGAAATCAGTTCCTTATGCTTTGGTAGTAGGATCGATTATATATGTCATGTTATGTACTAGGCCGGTGTTGCTTACTCCATAAGCCTTGCGAATAGATATAAGCAAAATCTAGGTGAAGCCCATTGGGTGGTTGTCAAGAACATTCTCAAGTATTTGAGAAGGACAAAAGAAATGTTCTTGATCTTTGGAGGAAGTACGTATGAAATCAGTGTAACTGGTTACGCAGATGCGATCTTCCAGATGGACAAAGATAACTTTAACTCACAGTCAGGGTTTAACTTTACCATAAACGGAGGAGCTATATCTTGGAAGATCCAGAAGCAAGATACAATAGCAGAGTCAACTATAGGGGCTGATGCAAATAATGCATCAAAGGAAGCGGTTTGGCTGAGGCATTTTATCTCGAATCTAAGAGTTATTGCTAGTATCTCTAGACCAATTGATATATTATGTGATAACATGGGAGTTTTAGTGCAAGCAAAAGAACCAAGAGATCACCAGCGGACCACGCACATACGAAGAAAGTATCACATCATCCAAGAGATCATCGGAACGGGAGATGTGAGGATATGGAAGATACCAGCAGATGATAACGTAGCTGATCCGTTGACTAAAGCGCTTGCTAGAGATAAGCATGAGAGACATGTTAGTTCTATTGGAATGCAGTACATAGGACTTAGCAGCTAAT
This sequence comes from Pulicaria dysenterica, assembly GCA_947179395.2. Taxonomy (NCBI): domain Eukaryota; kingdom Viridiplantae; phylum Streptophyta; class Magnoliopsida; order Asterales; family Asteraceae; genus Pulicaria; species Pulicaria dysenterica. The sequence continues at coordinate 26,429,488 of OX359294.1, read as the reverse complement.
TTTTTAGTAATTGATTAAGTTGTATGGATTAAATTTTAAGACTTATGATTATGTATTAAACATTTATGCGTAATGAAAATAGGAGGTTTAATATAATCCATGATATACAAGTCTTGTTACACCAAAATTACTTTGTAGCTACTTCATGGATTTTTCGTGTAGAGAATAATAGCACAAGTTTTGTGACCAAGTGTTTATAGATATTTGACAGAGGTACAAATATTGGAGGTGATCCACATCAGACTAACTTCATGGAGCCTTCCGACATGAGTTAGCTGATTGGTTGTCCTTAGACATGAGATTTTGGTTTGGCGCATGAGGACTTCTGTACTTTCGAACGTTCCAACGTAACGCAGTAACTGGGTAACTATAACGGGCGTATCTGGGTGAAGCGGAAGACGTGTGCTCAAATGCAAGCAGTCAAGATAGGATTTGCGCCTTCTCCTAAACAGAAGGGAGTGTAACTATCGTGCACAAATGGGAGTCTGATAGATTGTGTGTAAGGATAGTGTAAACGTGTTATCATATCCATGAATACTATGAGTCACCAAATGGTCACAAAGCTGCACACCTGAGTGTTGAACCAAGAAACAATACAATGTGTGTAAAAGAGATAAATAATAGTTAATTAATTGTCAAGAGAAATAATAAATGGACGTTTATTTAAAGGAGAGATTACATATTAGTTAATATTTAATTACAAAGTTTGGTTGTAAAATATTAATTAATAGTTAATTAATAAATATTAAAACCGAACTAGAGGGTTTGTTTTGTCAATCGATCAAAGTGTTTGGTCGCGGACCGGGCTTCGGGTCCAAGGGCTTTAATCCAATTAAATAACTATTTAAAGAGATTAAACCATATGTTTTAACATAATCCTAATCATTAGCAATTAGACAAAAAAAACACACACACACACACTCTCTCTCTCTCTTCCTTGATCTCGGCTGACGGCACCACCACCACCTCTCACGGTGGTCGACGGCGGTGTTCCTTGCGGCAGCGTACGGTGGTCAACGGCGGCTATAAGCGGCGGCACCCTGCTATCTTTTTCCGGTGATCCCACCTTCAGCCGAACCCTCCCTTTGCGGCGAAGAATTCTTAGCGGTGACCAAACACACCAAAAAGCGGCGGCTTTTTGTGGTACACACACGCGGGATCTGTTTTCTCGGGTATTGTTCGTGTTGGCGGTCTAGCAGCCTGTTCACGAGGTGCAGTAGTTGTGTATTCCGGTATAGCAGTTCAGGGTATATTTTCTTATCCTTTTTTTTAATATTGTTATGAACTTGCATGTATATTTATCTATTATAATTGTGATTATTTGTTCTGTTTCTCTACCTAATCCTATTGTGATCTTGGGATGGGATTTATGATATTATTATTCCGTTGTGCTCGTTGTACCCTGTTAATTCCAACAGCGCTCGGAAATACCACTTCATACGTGATATCATCGAGGATGGTAAGATCGTGGTTAGTAGAGTACCAACCGAGGGGAATTCGGGGGACCCACTCACCAAACCGTTGTCGCAGACTAAACATGATTCTCATTCTAGGTCTATAGGCATTCGATTTGCTAGTGACTTTGTTTGATTATTTTAGTTGTAATAAATTTATTGAGAACATTAAGCAATATTCTATTTATGATTGTAATGATTATTAAATGGAGATTTTAATATACACATGGTGCGGTTACTTTTATGACATCATATTGTGTTCTATCTTTGCATGTTTAATACTTCCTTGAATAATTTATTTATTCTAATTTATCCACGGTCGGTCGTTTTTCATGGAGAAAGAAGTGAAATAAGACCGAGGCAAGTGGTTGGTAGAGTATTCATAATGGATTGAATACAAAGTTACGCAAAACTATCATGTACTTCATAATAGGATTAAGTAACTGGATGACCCGCACCTGAGTTTACTTCATGGACTTTGTCACGAGTAAATCAGGATGATAATATTATTTTTCCTTCTACTGGAGATACATGTTCTTCTTGAGTACTAGTATGGTTTTTCTTTAATTGCTTTCTAATGCGGTTCGTAATTGGCCGTTATAAGGGAAGTTTTCAGGCAAGGTCTTGCTATTACAAGGAAACGATGTAGTCAAAGGTATTCGTTCCTCTAAGGAGAGATATCCTTGGGCCCCTCGTTGACTATATTAATGACACCTAAATGCATGTCCGTGCTAAAGTTGGATTGATATTGGATCAATCTTGCAACTTGTTTGTTTGTCATAATTGGTCTTGATCGAGAAACATAATTGTGGATGTGTTGGATGTTGACGTCGTTCCATGCCTCACATTCATGCCGGATATCGTGAACGAAGGGAAGAGGATTAGGAATCTAAGGAAGGGGGAGAAGGCTCCATGGTTGGTGCTGAAGCTGTAGAGACATATAGTCTTAGGCTACCTTCAGGAGTAGTTATCGAACTAGAAAATTGTTTTTATGTTCCTATATTAATCAAAAATATAATCTAGTGTGATTTATTAATAGACAGTGGATTTAACAATCAGTCGGTAGGAAAAACGATTTTGTGCTTTAAGGATAATTTATTTTATTTTAAGCAAGTTCACAAAATGGTCTATATACATTAAATCTACAAGATGACAAGGAAATCTATCATATAAGTAAGAGGTCAAAAGATGTTTTGAACCAGACATACATTTGACACTGTCGGCTCGGTCATATTAAGAAGAAACGCATAGAGCAACTCTATAGTGATGGAGTTCTAGGGTCATTTGATCTTGAATCAATTGAAAATTATGAATCTTGTTTGTCCGGAATGAAGACAAAGAAGGCTTTCACCAGTTTGAATGAAAGGTAAAAACACTACTACTAGGGATAGTACACACAGATGTCTGTGGCCCTTTCAGTCAGGAAGCCAGAGGTGGATACCAGCACTTCATTACCTTCACTGACGATTTCAATAGGTATGGATATGTGTATCTTATGAGACACAAGTCTCAAAGTTTTGATTTCTTCTAACAGTTTCAGATTCAAGTATAGAACCAGCTCGACAAGAAGATAAAACTACTTCGGTTTGATCGGGGTGATGAATATCTGAGTCAGGAGTTTGATGATCATCTAAAGGAGTGTAAATTTCTTTCACAACTCACACCAACGTATACGCCACAGTGGAATGGTGTGTAAGAAAGGAGGAATGGAACTTTGCTTGACATGGTTCGGTCAATGATGAGTGAAACCACGTTACCAATGTCGTTCCGGGGACAAGCACTCGAGACGGATGCTTTCATGCTGAACCGAGTTCCATTGAAGTCAGTGGAGGACGAAAAGACACCATTCGATTTACGGACGGGGAAAAAGCCCAAATTGTCTTTCATGAATATTTGGGGTTGTGAGGCATCCGTTAAACGACCCGTTCTCGGATAAACTCAAACCCAGATCAAATGAATGTATCCTCGTGGGCTATCCTAAAGAAACATGTGGATACTATTTCTATAATCCTGATGAGAAAATAATATTTCTATAAACATGTGGATAATATTTCTATAACCCAGATCAAACTAAAGGGTCACACAGGTGCACATCCAACTCGAACAAAGATAATGATATATGTGTGTGGTGATAATTAATAGTTTATTAATTATGAAGAAAGAAAATAATAAATTGTTATTTATTATTTGGAGTGTTATATATTAGTTAAATATTTAATTAGAGTGTTTAATTAAAGAATTATTAAATAATTAGCCAATTAATTAATATTAATCAAACTTGAGGGTGGTTTTTGTAGAAAGATTAAAGTTTTAATCTTTGGACAGGGTTGCAGCGCAGCGGCGCGACAGGCGGCGACCTGCAGCGGTTTCCGGCGACGACCTCACATTGTGGCGGGTTCAGCTCTCAGTAGCCCTCACACAGGGCAGTAACGACGGAGATTTTTCGAGGTACACACGCGACGTGACGGTTTGTTGCTGGTATTGTTTTGGCGGTCTACTAGAGGGTTCACGGATGCTATAGCTATGTATCCCCGTATAGCAGTCTAAGGGTATAAATTCTAAACCTTTTTCTCTAGAGCATATATACATACATATATATATATATATATATATATATATATATATATGTGTGTGTGTGTGTGTGTGTGTGTGTGTTTGTGTGTGTGTGTGTTTATTTAATATGAATATTGTCAGCTTTGTTCCCCTAGTTATCCAGTTGTGATCTCTGGGATTGGGATTTATTTTATTTCCGCTGTGCATATTGTACCCTGTAAATCCCAACACAGGGACTAAAGGAAACTAGAAAGCTAAACAAAGGAGCTTTGGATCTGTACGTAGGCAATGGAATGCGTGTAGCTGTCGAAGCTATAGGGAGCTTTGATCATATCCTCCCAAATGGATTGGTTATTGTTTTAGACAATTGTCATTTTGCACTTATTATTATTATTAGGGGTATTGTTTCGCTTTCTTGTTTGAGGAATAATGGTTTTATTCACGCTTTTACGCATTATGGCATTTATGTTTCTAAGGATAATATGCTCTATTTTAATGCTATTTCTTGTGATGATATTTTTTAAATTGACATGCATAATCTTATTTCAAACGGTAGTTATGTGTATATATGTAGTACTAAAAAATCAAAAGTTAACCCATATTTGACTTACCTATGGCATTGTCGTCTTTACCATATAAACAAGAAATGAATTTTAAAGCTGCAACATGATGGGGTAATAAAATCAACTGATTATAAATCATTTGATAAATGCCTTTCTTGTATATCTGGGAAGATGAGAAAACCTTTCTCTCATGTAGCTGAAAGGGCTAAAGATCTACATGGACTCATACATACTAATGTGTGTGGTCCATTTAGAACAATGTTTAGGGAAGGTGCCAAGTACTTCGTGACTTTCACTGATGATTTCAGTCGCTATGGTTATGTTTACTTGCTTAAACATACACATGAAGTTTTTGAAACTTTCAAAGAATATTAAAATTAAGTTGAGAATCAACTCGGAAACACAACTAAAGCTCTTTGTTCTGATCGAGGAGAAGAATATATGAGTCAAGAATTTTTAGACCATTTAACTAAAAGTGGGATTGTCTCACAATTCACTCCACCTTACACTTGAACGAAAATGCGGTACTTTTACTTGCACAATCAGAGCGAAAGAATCGCGCATCTCCTGATCAATGTACGGATTGCTTAGTGATCACGCATCTCCTCCTCCTGCATCGTCGGAAGGATGCGTGAGTGTTGTTTTTGTAGATCCAACTGAAGAACACTCCTGCAAAACAATTAAAACCTAATATTAGAGGGAGACGGGGATGGATCCCCGTATCCCTCTCCAAAGCTTAAGTCAGGGGAGTGTATATGGAGAGAGAGTTTATGTTTGTGGTATGTATGCCTGAGATGATGATAATGTCAATTGTAAGTGATGTGTGTTTCTTATTTATATTAGGGAAGATCATACCTGAGCCCTTGGATGACTATCCAAGTGTTGATCATCAGACGACTGTGTTGTACTTAGGCGTCAGGACAGCTGTACCTATCATCCTTTTGGGAATATGTGATCTGCATGTCTATAATAGTGAGGCAGAAGACTCTCCTGGCAGTACTCACCTCCAGGAGGGTCTTCGGCCCTGCTTACAGCTCCAGGAGGGTCTTCGGCCCGGCTTACTGCTTCAGGAGGGTCTTCGGCCCTGCTTACAGCTCCAGGGGACAGGGGTCTTTGGAACCACTTAGGGCTTCTAGGACTTACTCCTTTCCTATATGGTGGTAGGTTCCGGAGCATCGAGTTTGGGTTCGTACCCCACTAGTGAGGCATAGGCTCCAGGACAAGCGTAGGTCCCGGAGTACCAGACTTGGGGCCTTACACCATTAAGTCCCCCAAGTCTGATAGTATAACATCATGTGGTATAATGTCAGACTTTTGTTTCTCTGGACCATCCTTCTCCCACTATAGAAGTTGTGGCCTCGTCGATACCCTTAGAGCACTTTTTCTTCAATAATAACTTTTATCGCTCTTTGTGAACAATATTGTGTGGGGATGCCCTGCTTTGTGGCAGTTTTCGGTCATATGCTGGATATGACTTGTGTGCAGTAGTGAAAGAGGCTCACTTCCCCTATCTGGATTAGATAGGGGGTGGGCATGACCTTTCTTTGGTTGAGCTTCAGGGGATTGAGCCCCTGTGATTTCTTACAACAAAATATTTTGATGAACTTGCCTTTGTTATTTTGCCTGTGATGATCGTGCATTTGTTCTGCAAACAATTCTTCCTGATAATGTCCTACCCGTAGGCCATGGATTTAGGCATATGTATGTGTGCCCTGCTTTTGAACATGTGTTCTGGTATGAATATCATATGATTGCTTCAATACCCGTTTGTCATGACTTTGCAATTTATACTCTTTAAGTTAATTCTTAAGAGTTGCCTAGGTTTTCTAGGTGTAGGTTAACTCTAGGCTGGCAAGGGCATTGTGTCCCCTGCCTACACAGTACGACCCATTGGGATGCATGCGGAAGGACCGGTGTCCTTCTATTTGAAGCTTATCATACTGCGTCCAGTAAGATGTCGTGCTTTGGAGCTTTAGAACTGTGTCTAAAGGATTGTAAGAGCTTTAGAACTGTGGCTAAAGGAAAGTAAGGATCGGGGTATTGTTTCCCCTTCTATGTCTTGAAGGAGGTATTCTCCTATTCTGCTAGCCTCTGTAACCACGTATGGTCCTTCGTATATTTATCAAATCATAAGAATGGTCTTGTGGTTTGTACCGTGCAACGACTTCTGTTCAAGTTACTCCTGTAAATAATCATGACACATAATCTCTTTGCTTTGTTTTGTTAGATACATCAACAATAATCACGGTAAAAATTAAGGAACAATGATATATGTTTTCATGAACGAAAGCTACAAAAATCTAACTCATTTGGATAAAGTGTAGTAGTACTATACTACTGTAGTCCCCCAGTTCAATTGTACTACCTTGTTTGCACTATTGAACTCCAATAAGTTAGTCTCATATATGCAAACCTAGGATCATTGCAGGTGTATGAGCCTTGTAGACGTATGTGCCTTTCAGGTGTACAGGCCGTTCAGTCGTATGAGCCGTGCAGGCGTATGAGCCGTGTAGGCATGTGAGCCGTGCACTCATATGAGTCTTGTCTTGCAGACGTGTGAGCCTTGTCTTGCTTGAGGGTGTACCTGCACTAATGCATAGAAATGTAATCACTAGGGACGGACGTCATACCGTCTCGTAGTCCTAATCCCCAGTTCAATGTTAGTAACTACTAGTAGTAGTAATAAGCTTAGAAGTTTGTATCTCAAGTAACAATAAACTTATAGTAAATCATGTTAGATACATAAGGATACCAGTCGTATCGATCTGTTGATGAGTATCTAAACTTTAAGAGAAGATCTACTCAAGCATGTACGTAGCATACCTGGTCTGCAGGGGCATTGACGAAGGACACAAGGAAATTGCCAAGGTTTCGTGTAACATTGACACATGTACCCTATATCACTTAAAAGAATTTAATAATTATTTAATGGTTGTCAACCTGTGTAGGCATGGTTCGTGTTCGCAGCTTTGTATAAGTTACTACAGCAAGTGGAGAAGTTATAATAGCACGTGATGGTGATTCCCATAGTATATTTATTCCGCCCGTTTAATGCTAGTTACTAGTTAGTAGCATTAAACTACCATAAAGAGATGAGTGTGTAGCTGGTATGCTTTGAAGAACAGTATCCACGTATGTCACGGTGGAAAATAAATGATAAGTTTGGAACTCGATTTAATTTATAAAGGCCCGAGAAGGGTGTGTATGTATGTCTTAGCTATGTGAAGTCATGTAAAAGTAATCGTTAGAATTTTCTCCTGATGAAGTTATTAGACTTATAGCAGTGCTAAATTTGTAGTAAGGTATCTTTGCAAACGAGTGTGCCATACTTACGTATATAGTAAATTTTTAGTAAAGCAGGCCTTGCGGTTAGCGACTCTAGGTCAGGAAGGCGACTCCAGGGGAGGCCAGGAGATCCTAAGACAGGGTAGGTCGCTACAGGTGACTACAGGCCAAGGCAGATGACGGTAGACGGAGGCAGGTTAGTCCAGCGTAGGTCACTCCTAGACAAGGTATGTTACTCGAGGACTAAGGCAGGTCAGTCCAGGTGACTGCACACGGAGGCAGGTTAGTCCAGGGCAGGTCACTCCTAGACAAGGTATGTTACTCCAGGACTAAGGCAGGTCGGTGTAGGTGACTGCGGATGGAGGCAGGTTAGTCCAGGGTAGGTCACTCCTAGACAAGGTATGTTACTCCAGGACTAAGGCAGGTCGGTCTAGGTGACTGCGGACGGAGGCAGGTTAGTCCAGGGTAAGTCACTCCTAGACAAGGTATGTTACTCCAGGACTAAGGCAGGTCGGACTAGGTGACTGCAGACAGAGGTAGGTTAGTCCAGGGTAGGTCAGGTCACTCCAGGTGACTTCGGGCCAAAGCAGGTGATTACCCTATTGGTCGTCCAGGGTCCAGAAGACAAACGTCCGGAGGCGAGCAGGTCAGTACAGGACAGGTAGGATACTCCGGTGATTATGGGCCAAGGCAGGTGGCTGCATGTTAAGGAAGGTCAGTCCACGGCAGGCATGTCACTCCAGGTGACTACGTGCCAAAGCAGGTGATTAACCTATTGGTCGTCCAGGGTCCAGAAGACAATCATCCGGAGGCGAGCAGGTCAGTACAGGACAGTTAGGTCACTGCGGTGATTATGGGCCAAGGTAGGTGGCTACATGCTTAGGAAGGTTAGTCTATGGCAGGCAGGTCACTTCAGGTGACTATAGGCCAAGGCAGGTGATTACATACAAGGAATGTTAGTCCAGGACGGGAAGGTCACTTTAGGTGACTACGGGCTAAGGAAGGTGATTACATACAAGGAATGTTAGTCTAGGACGGGAAGGTCACTCTAGGTGACTACGGGCTAAGGCAGGTGATTACCCTCCTGGATGCTCAGGGTCCAGAAGACAAACGTCCGGAGGCGGGCCGGTCACTCCAGGACAGGCTGGTTACTACAATTCTGATAGTCTGAAAAAGTAGCTGAAAAGTTGAAAAGGTAGGTTTGTGTGGTGTCCTCTCATTGGCTTAGTACAATTTTGCTTTAATAAAGTTGTATGTCTTGTCATGTACTATTGTCCTTCCCCTTTCCTTTCTTTTTTATTTATTTAAAACATCAAAATACAAGGGAGAGTCCTGGGGTGGCGTATCTAGCAATTGATTCATGTCTGGATGACGAATGTAATAACATTTAAAGGCCTGGATTGACGATTTTTCATGGTTTCTAGGCCCGGACAGTGTTGATTGCTTCTGGACATGTATGTATATACATATTCAAGTTGCACTTTATTGCTTTAAACATGTGAAAAACAACATATATAATGATCCATGCTTTCATATTAATAAATGGACATTAATATTTATGGGGGGTGAACAACAAAACAACATGGTTTGTAGATAACAAACCTCACCCATGATTTTTCACTGAAAAAGTAGGTTTATAGATAAAATAAGAAGGCTTGACCTGGAAGCAAACATTAACTCCCTGGGCAGAAAATGAAGAACACAAACTCATGGAGTTATTCTCATGACTTCTTGTCCGGGTCCCACGGATGGCGCCATTTGATCGCGCATCTCCTCCTCCTGGATCGTCGGAAGGATGCGTGAGTGTTTTTTTGTATATCCAACTGAAGAACACTCCTGCGAAACAATTAAAACCTATGATTAGAGGGAGACGGGGATGGATCCCCGTATCCCTCTCCAAAGCTTATGTTAGGGGAGTGTATATGGAGAGAGAGTTTATGTTTGTGGTATGTATGCCTGAGATGATGATAATGTCAATTGTAAGTGATGTGTGTTCCTTATTTATATTAGGAAAGATCATACCTGAGCCCTTGGATGACTATCCAAGTGTTGATCATCAGACGACTGTGCTGTACTTAGGTGTCAGGACAGCTGTACCTATCATCCTTTTGGGAATATGTGATCTGCATGTCTATAATAGTGAGGCAAAAGACTCTCCTGGCAGTACTCAGCTCCAGGAGGGTCTTCGGCTCTGCTTACAGCTTGAGGAGGGTCTTCGGCCCTGCTTACAGATCCAGGGGACAGGGGTCTTTGGAACCACTTTCGAGGCATAGGCTCCAAGACAAGCGAGGCATAGGCTCCAAGACAAGCGAGGCTCCAAGACAAGCGAGGCATAGGACTTACTCCTTTCCTAGATGGTGGTAGGTTTCGGAGCATTGAGTTTGGGGTCCTACCCCACTAGCGAGGCATAGGCTCCAAGACAAGCGTTGGTCCCGGAGTACCATACTTGGGGCCTTACACCATTACTTAGCGTGTGACTACTGAACGGGGTTACCTAGCTGGCCGGGGCCCAATAGCTAGGGAAAACTTAGAGGGTAGATATACGGATCACGGTATACAGTAGCGGATACGGTTAATAACATGATAAATAGGTTAGCCACAAATGCGGATAAGTATATGGTTTATGGTTGATTTATAATTCGATTTATTCATCGGTATTCGTGTAACTACTATGATCGGTTTGTATCACGGCAAATTGAGTTATTCATGTCTGACTTATGTGACGAATTATTATGATAATATTGTTTAGTAACTAAAACAATAAATATCTGTGGTCATGAATTATTTGGTTATGCGGCATTTGGTGTCATTTATGACTAACCAGTTTAATGGTGCGATGTACATGTATGGTTCTTGAAGCTCGTATGTGTTATGTGGTTCCCGGTTTTGTGGGATCAAGTAAGTAGGCGGACAGGAAGGTACCATGGGTTTTCATTCACCATTAACTATTGTTTTAATATATCTTTCTTGGGCTTCATTTTTAAGTATACTGCTATTGACTCACGAGGCGTTAACTGACACTTGTTCTTTGAAATGTGTCTTGTACTGGTGCAGGTGACTTAGGGCTCAGCTTTGTGAGATGGAATACTCATTGGGTAGTTAGATATAGTTTATCGATACTACTTGACAATTTTTTATTATCTTATTAGCGGTTGAATTTTGTAGTAGTTCCTCGGTATTGAACACGGTGAGACACTATGGTTTGATTGGTTTACTTTTTATATGTTTACTGTTTAAGACTTCCACTGCTATTAGTTATAAATTATTAGAAAACTTTTGTAAATAACATTTTAGGAAATCACGGTGTTACAAGTTGGTATCAGAGGGAGGCTATGAATGAACTATGTACTGAGACTAGCACTTGGACTCACAGCCAAATCGGATCAAATAGGATTTACTTAGACTTTTAGATGGCATGGGTTAGAGATGAGTACTTATGTACTTAACTTAGCTTCTTTCGGATATTATTAGATGATAGAGATATCTCGCGGATGGTTACGCTATTTGAATCACTGCCGATGACCTATGGGCCTATTGGGTCATACACCCGGGTCAAACCTAACATCAACTAAAGTTAAGGGACCAAAAATGACAAAAGACAAAAGTTGACATCGCAGGCCATGTTAGCGCCGCTAACTTTAAGGAGTTAGCGCCGCTACAGCTGCATGTACTTTGTCTCATATCACCTGACAGGCCGCGTTAGCGCCACTAACCTTAAGCAGTTTGCGCCGCTAACTCGTAAGGGTTAGCGCCGCTATGGCTGCATGTGCTTTTTGTCAAATCACCACTAGATTGGCGAATGCATGGAGGACTCATCATTGAGTCTTTTGCCGGCCAAGGGGTATCTGAAGTGTCATGAAGAGTTTATAAAATAGCTCACTTGATCTTCATTTGCACTTATTGCCATTACATACACAAAAATACTCTTAAGTGCTCCAAATAGACTTAGAGAGAGTTTTGCAAGAAAGGTTCCTAGTAAATAGTCCATAGTTACTGTTCTAGAGTGTTATTCAAAAGAAGGTACCACAAACGTAAGCTAGCACTTGTGGTTTGGCGTGTTCCCGGGGTAGACCTCAATAGAAGAATCGTCCATTTGGTTCTTTGAGCATCACCATCACCATACTCTCCTTTTTCTAGCTAAGGAGGAAGGTATAACCATTTCTTCCTCTCTTCATGTTGCATTTCTTTTACATAGAGCATGATCCACATTTAGGGTTTCAGTTTTGTGCTTTGTATGCTTGTACCATGGGCAAGATTTGTTGTACTATGCTTCCGTTACGTGCCCAAGCAACCCCAACAGTGGTATCAGAGCCACCTCTATGTTGGAATTGCACATGGTGGCCTGAAAAACCCGAAATCAAAAATGTTTGTTTTCTGTCGAACGGGGTTAGCGGCGCTAAACTAGAGTTAGCGGCGCTAACTCTTTATAGTTAGTGGTGCTACATGCGCTGTAACTATTTTGTTTTAAAGTTAAAAACAGTTTATGGTCTCGGGTTTTTGGTCATTTTGAGACTTCTGGAAATTTGTTTCAGAAGTCATAATCTGGTTTTTCCAATAGCCTTGATGATATGTTTGGTTGTATGTGGATATATGAATTGGTAGCCTTGCCTTGACCTTGTGGTTGCATGTGTGTTTGATTGCAATTTGATGATTTTAAATCACATATGGGTTGTATTATTATTTATTTGATGATTAATTTGTAACAATAATGTGGCTTTCATACCATTTCAATCAGCCTTGTAATTGTATTAGATAAATAGGTAATTGTTGTGCCTTGTACGCCATTTCTATTTCTATTGTATGTAATGTAATACTTGGAGGATGAAGCACCCATATGGAGTCAAAAGAAGATGGAGAGTGATGTCCATAGAAGCCGAAAATCCTGGAGATGGCGGTTCTAGTGGGAGCTCGCATCGGAGTTCTTTTGTCCCTTAGATTAACCATGTTCTTCCCGTTTTGGCTCACGGGAAGAACGCATAGGTTTTATGGCAAGGGTTACCAATTTTTGATATTTATGTGTGTGTTGTGATTTTACTATGCATGGTTTGCTTAGGATTCGCATGCTAGATAATTTTTCGGAAATTAATAAAAATCACAAGAGATTTACAAAAAATGGTTTACTTTTCTCGCGCATGCTCACATACAAGATTAACTCACCTAGTGAATTTAGGTTTTGTCGCTAATAAGCTAATCTAAAAACTAAACCGGAAACAAAAGTCCGTCTTTCCATAAAACGTAAATCATGCACCATCTGTAAGTCAATACCACCTGAATCTAGTATTATGAGTTTTGGTTGTCGAACTTAGCACGAGACAATTCTCATAAAACTGTGTGGAAGGTGAGTGTGGCAAAATTCACAATGTTGGTTGTTGAGCTTAGCACGAGCTAATTTTGGTGGATTTGTCATCGTATGTCTTGCCGGACGATTTGCAATTTTAAGTTTGAAATCTTGATTAATTGTCGAGCTTAGCACGAGTTAATCAAATTTTTAAAGCTTAAGATTGGAGCAAGAAGGGATCAAACATGCCAAAAACGACCTTTGGTTGTCGTAGGATCCCACAAGGCGCTAAGGATTGCAATAGATATTGCAATTGGTAAAATAGTTGCCGACCTAAATAATTCATCATGTGATCCGCGGTAATCACATGGTGAGATGAAATACGGTTCATAGCCTTGTTAAATGATTCTTTATGGGTAAATTGTTTTAACAAGATATAATATCAAACTAACTAAAATCTACTTTGCTAGTTTTAGATGGCGTCTACAAGTGGAAACACCACCACCACGAATGTTTCTCTACGAGTTTTCCTTGAAAAGGAGAAACTCGACGGTAGCAACTTTATGGATTGGCATAGGCAGCTGAGGCTTGTCCTACGCTATGAAGGAAAGTTGCATACGATAGAGGAACCCCTACCCGAGGCACCTGCGAGCAATACCTCAAGGGCGGTCAAAGAGGTGCATGATAAAAACGTCAAAGACACCAAGGATGTTATGTCCCTTATGTTGAGCACCATGAGCTCCGATTTGCAAAAGCAAATGGAGCACTTGGGTGCCTACGACTTGATCGTGCAGCTGAAGGACATGTTCCAACAGTAGGCGAGGCAAGAAAACTACGAATTGTTTAAGTCCATCCTTGCGTGTAAGCTCCAAGATGGCGGGAATGTAAGCTCATGTTTTGCGCATGAAGGCAAACATTGAGCGTATGGAGAAGTTGGGTTTTACCCTAAGGAGGGAGATGGCGGTCAATTTGATCCTCCAATCCCTGCCCAGTGTGTATGATCAATTCTTCATGAGTTATCATATGCACAGCATGGATAAAACCCTTATGGAGTTGCATGACCGAGAACAAGCCATCTTCTTCCAACCCAGTCTTGGCCATCCGGGAGGGCCGCATCCAAAAGAAGAAGTAGAAGGGAAACTCTTCCAAAGGGAAGGGTAAGAGGAAGGTTGGTGAGTCAAAGACTAACCCTACCTCCGATGGTAAGTGCAAGGGAAAGATTCCCCAAGCCAAAACCCTGGAGGATACTCGATGCTTCTTCTACGGGGACAATGGCCACTACCGCCAAAGCTGCCCTAAGTACCTTGAAAGGCTCAATAAGCTCAAGGCTATGAGCATATATGGACCCGATTCTTCAGGTATATTCATGATAGAACTCCATCAAACTTCTACTTCTAAAGGTTAGGTTTTACATACAGGCTGTGCCACTCACATATGTAATATGGTGCAGGTGCTAAGGTCAAGTAGGAGCTTGGAGCGGGGAGAGCTGGATCTTGTCATAGGAAATTCAGAAATTGTCCTAGTGGAAGCAAGGGGGGACTTGGAGCTTTCATTCAAGACCGGCTATTCTATTTTATTAAAAGATGTATGCTATTCGCCCAATGTGGCAAGAAACATTATTTCATTCCATGCATTGTATGACGACGGCTATAATTTTAATTTTGTTAATGGAACGATTATTTGCTTTAAAAATGATGTTGATTATTTTAAAGAATTACCATGTATGAAGTGAATGCATACGTTGAATTTAGAAAATCTATCATGAATATTGATTCTGATTCCAGAAATTGTTTAGATAAGTATTCCTTGTGGTATAGTCGTCTTGGTCACTTAAACAAGACTCACATCACCACGCTCCCAGCAGATGGGATCCTGGATTCATTTGACCATGGGTCAAGTGATGTATGTGAATCTTGCTTATTGGGAAGGAAGACAAAAGCACCCTTCACCGGTTCTAGTGACAGGGGAAAGGACCTCCTTGACATCATACATACCGATGTATGTGGTCCTTTCAAACATGTTACAAGGAATAGCATAAGATACTTCGTTACCTTTATAGATGACTATAGTAGGTATGGATATGTCTGTCTTATTAGAAAAAAGCCTGAAACCTTTGAAGTGTTCAAAACATTCCAAAATGAAGTCCAGAATCAGATGGGAAAATCAATTAAGATACTCTGGTAGGATAGAGGTGGAGAGTATCTAAGTACCGAGTTCTCGGATCATCTAAGAAATTATGGAATTATTTCACAGTCGACACCTCCAAGGACTCTACAATTAAATGGGGTCGCTGAGAGGAGGAACCGGACTTTGCTAGATATGGTAAAGTCTATGATGAGTCGAACTGAGGTACCTATTAGTTTCTGGGATACGCTCTAGAAATGGTGGTAAGAGTCCTTAACCTCGTACCGACCAAAAAAGTTGAAAAGACACCTTATGAAATATGGCACAATAAGAAGCCGACACCTTTATATCGACGAGTCTGGGGTTATCAAGCCTACGTGAGACGTAAGACTGAAGACAAATTACAACCTCGCTTGGAAATGTGTTACTTTATCGGATATCCTCCTGCTTATATAGGATACTTATTTTATAAGACTTCTGAGAACAAAGTTTTTGTTGCTCGTTGGGCAGTATTTCTTGAAAGAGAGCTGCTATCCAAACAAGTTAGTAGTAAAGATATTGACCTTGAGGAATATCAAGGGTCAACCGAAAAAGAACTTGAGGTTGGCACTAGCACTCAACCTGAGATGGTTGAAACCGAGCAAGGTAATGATGTGGTACCTGACACTTTTCCATTATCTATGCTCCAAGGCGTTCCAGTAGAACTCGTTATGAACAAGAGAGATAAGGATTCCACATATCTGAGGGCAACAAGCTAATGGTGGATCATGATGAGCCTACCAGCTACAAGGAAGCTATGGCAGACCCCGAGTCTGCAAAATGGAGAGAAGCAATGGAAAGCGAGATGCATGGACGGAACCTTGGATACCTTCAAAGCATGTATGGTGTAAATGGTTCTTCAAGAAGAAGACCGGCATGGACGGAACCTTGGATACCTTCAAAGCCAGACTGGTGGCAAAGGGTTTCACTCAGACGCCTGGCATAGACTATGATGAAACCTTTTCCCCAGTGGCAATGTTGAAGTCTATCAGGATACTCTTGGCTATTGCTGCATTTCATGATTATGAGATATGGCAAATGGATGTTAAAACCGCCTTCCTTAACGGGAAGCTTTCTGAAGAGGTGTATATGACACAACCTGATGGTTTTACACATCCAGAGTATCCAAACAAAGTTTGTAAACTCAAGAAGTCCATTTATGGACTCAAACAAGCATCTCGAAGCCGGAATCTATGCTTTGATGAGAAAATCAAGGAATTTGGATTTTTGAAAAGAAAAGATGAGCCATGGGTATATGTCAAGGTTATTGGGAGCACAATTATCTTCTTAATCATCTATGTAGATGATATTCTACTAATTGGAAATCATATCCCAAGCCTAAAGAGGGTTAAATCTCGGCTAGGGAGTTGCTTTTCAATTAAGGATCTAGGGGATGTGAGCTACATTCTGGGAATCAAGATCTATAGAGATAGAACTCGAAGGTTACTCGGGCTTTCTCAAAGTGCATACATAGACAAGGTCATTAGACGCTTTAAGATGGAGGAATCCAAGAAATAAAACCTCGCTCTGTTGCTTGGGTTGACTTTGAGCAAGATTCAATGTCCATACGCTTCGGCTATGTGGTCGATCATGTACGCCATGCTATGCACTCGTCCTGACATGTCATGTGCTTTGAGCATGACTAGTAGATATCAGGCAAACCCGGGAGAGCCTCACTAGAGCGCCGTAAAGAACATTCTCAAATAGCTGAGGCGTACGAAAGAGATGTTCTTGGTATATGGTGGGGAGGAAGAGCTGAGACTAAAGGGTTACTCGTATGCAAGCTTCCAAACTAATAGGGATCACTGCCGATCGTAATCGGGGTTTGTATTCCTGTTAAATGGCAGTGCAGTCAGCTGGATGAGCTCGAAGCAAGACACGGTTGTTGATTCGGCTACTGAGTCGGAATACATAGCGGCAAGTAAAGCCACAAGGGAAGCCGTGTGGATGAAGAAATTCATCCGTTATCTGGGAGTGGTTCCAAGCATTGTGGACCCTATTGAGATATTTTGTGACAATGAGGGTGCGGTGGCTTTAGTAAAGGAACAAAGAGCTCACAAGAGAACAAGACATATACTGCGCAAATACCACTTTATACGAGATGTAATTGAAAGTGGTGAAATAGTCATCAGCAGAGTAGCAACAGATGGAAACTTAGCGGATCCATTCACTAAGCCGTTACCGTAAGTAGCTCATGATTCTCACACTAGAGCAATTGGTGTAAGATATGCTAGAGATTTGGCTTGAGATTTATATTTAGTTCGTTTGATATGTAATTTTATTTTGGGAACTTTTGGACAGTATTGTAACTTATGCTTGTTTCGATATATGATAGAGATCTTATATGCGTGTCATATGGTTACATTCATAAGACTTTACTGTGTTCCATCTTAGAATGTTTAATTACTTCCAGAAATATTTTACTATATTTCAAATTTTCCACGGTCAGTCTATCTTATGGGAGAAAGATTGAATTAAGACTGAGGTAAGCATGTGACCTTGTTTTCAATATGATTGAATTAAGGTGCAATGCTCATCTGTACTTGAAAGGAGTTTCAAGTGACTGGAAGACAATCACCCAAGTATACTTCATGGATTATAGTCACGACTAGCTTGGGATGATAATATCTTACGTCCTTAAACCTGAGATGTATGAATCGCTATATCATAATTCTTCCTTACTTTAGCCATTTTCAAAAGCAGTTCGTAACTGGGTTTGAAAAAGGAAATAGCTAAGAAAGACAAGAAGTATGCTATAGGATTATGCAGTCAACGGAATTTGTTTCTCTCATATGAGAGATATCCCTGGGCCCCTAGATGATTGGGATGTTGTTGGTCCCGAATGGATACTACAACAACAAATGTTTGTAGAAGGGGGTTGAATACAAACTTTAGAAAATTAAAATTTAAGAGACACACGGTTTACTTTTATATAATTCTTATTGACGTTAATCAAGAATTACATGAACTAGATGCGGAAAATCTAAGTTCAATAAAAGGTGGCAACTAATTTTGTCTAACACATAGACAATGCTAATCTTAAACAACTAATGTCTAAGACGTTCAACACATGAACAAGTTTGTTACACTGAAAGTAAAATGCTAACTCTTCTAATTCTCAACTTATGAGATTTCGGTGCTTTTCAACGCATTCACTTCTTTAGCATGTTTCCATGCATGAATATATATAAGCAAAGTGTGTCCGGGTTGATGAAGAGAGAAGGAGACAAAGGTACTTGGTTTAATAATATTATAATAGATAAAGTTAGTGGGTGAAAAGGTAAGTTAACTTTATACACAAAGTGTGTAAAGTGAACATACTTTTCAGTAATGAGTATACCCACTATCTATTATTATATTATTAAATTACTACCTTTATGTCTTGAGAAAGTAATCTTATCCTTCCATGCTTGTGCTTTAATCGACACCATGCTTTCTGAAGATTTGACTTTACCAAGTATGGAGTTGCCAGCCATACTTAACATCATATCTTCGAGATCTTCTTTTCAAGAGAATATTTCCCTTTTTCCAGGGGATAAAGATCTATCCTTTTTGTATCATTGTAGATCCAAAAAGTGCTAAGTACTTTTACAAAAGAAAGATCTAAGGCATAATAAGAACAACACATATTCTGCCTTTGACTTTAAGAAAATATTACATAGAAAAGCTATTTACTGAGATATACTATAAAGACTCAGTTAACAGACACTGAACTACAAATATAATTTTGGTCAGCTAAGGATAAGTGTGAAAGACTCAGCTGACTAGACTTGCTCAGCTGATCAAATTGCTCAGCTGATAATACAAATCGTAGCAGCAGCTAATAAACTGATTAACTCAACTGTCAGTTGTTCCCAAGGGCTCAGCTAATCATTTGACTATAGTCAGCTTATAAAGAGAAGATTGGATAAGTAGGAAATACCTTATCTGACATATGGAAGGCATCAGCTGATAACTTGTGATTGTGTCAGCTGATCCTTGACTGCTTAGCTGACCTTGAAATCTTCATCAGCTGATGGTTCTAGGCCATCAGCTGATCCAGTGTGATTCCTCAGCTGATGTTCTTTGACTGATCTTTTCTTCTCAGCTGATCTTTCTGAAGCTGGTCCTTTGGCTGATACTCAGTGTTCAGCTGACACTATGATTCGTCAGTTGAAATTTCTTACTTAGAAATTCTGTAAGTCTCAGATAGAAAAACAACACATGTTTTTCATAAATCTAAGTCCAAAACTGAATATATGGTTTTGTTAACATCAAATCCTATTTTACTTAATAGATAGGTTTGATTAAGGGTTGATATTGCTATCTCACAAACAATCTCCCCCTATTTGATGATGACAAAACCTTATCTTGTTTAAGAAGAATCAGTTTGACTAGGATTTGTAAAGATATAACTTTTAAGTGCAATTTTGGTTACCTAGCTATCTGTTTTTGGTAACTCTTTTAAGTATGTTCCCTGATGTTCTGTTTTTGGGAATCTTTTCATTTATGAAGTACCATTGTTCTGTTTTTGGTATCTTTTCTATATTTACACTATGTAAGCTATCTACTAAGAGTCATCTATACTAGCATTTTAGCTAAGTAGTCCATGATCAAAGTTTCAAGCTTGATTACAAAACAAAGTATTTACATAAGAGTTTGTACAGTGAAATCTAACTAAGAGTTAAACTAAGTACAGAAGTTGAACTATTCTAGGAATTGAAATTATATATACTCTAGTTATGAAGTGTGATCTTCATTCCCACCAAGGTTCTTCTTTTACATCCAGAAGTCTGTTCAGAGGATTAGCAGCCAACAACTCTTCAGCTCTTGCTTGAATCAGATTTTCAAAATGTTCACTTCCTGTCTGTCCACTTGTTAAATGTGTAGCTTGAAAGATTAATTCTCCAGGGGCTCTTCCTAAGTGTACTTAAACATTTCTGGCTCAATGTTTGAGGGCAAAGCAGTGTTGAAATTTTCATATGTAGACAGGTAAGGATGATCAGGATTAAGTATAATCCGTTCAGCAGGTACAAAAGCTTTGGAGGATTTCTTGAAGGCATCCTCAATCACATCAATGTGTTCCACAAATTGATCATGAGTGCATATCCTATGGTAAACAGCCATTCTGATCCAGAATTCGAATTTGTTTATGAACCTTGGGGCAATTTCACTTTTGGATTTAAGGAGGTGGTACATAGTCTCAATCATCTCAGTGACGGAGAACAGTTTGCAGTGATGGATATAGGCATTCTCATGTGTTTGTCTTTCATCTCTTCTTACTAAT
This sequence comes from Pulicaria dysenterica, assembly GCA_947179395.2. Lineage (NCBI taxonomy): Eukaryota > Viridiplantae > Streptophyta > Magnoliopsida > Asterales > Asteraceae > Pulicaria > Pulicaria dysenterica. The sequence continues at coordinate 26,408,926 of OX359294.1, read as the reverse complement.
CTGAGATATGGCCCTTCATCTGTTCCCTTATATGGAGTGACTATGGAAATGAGATTTGGATCCTTTCTTTCTATCAAGTTCTTCTTGTTATCCAAGACCTCTTTGATCTCCCTTTCAGATTGCTGAGTTGTAACTCCAAAGTTGAACTCATGCAATGCTTGAATGGCTTCTCTGTGAGTTCTTCCTCTTTTAGGAACTTTCTTGATAGAAGGATCATCTTGCTGTGATGCAAACTGTGTTGGATGTGATTGAGAGGATAGCATGATGATTTCTTCTTCTTGCAATTCTCTTAATTCATCATCAGTGACACCAACTGCAGCAGCAAGATCCTCAGTGGTAGTGAAATCCTGGTGTCTCTCTTTGGCTTTAATAACTTCTTCAATGGTTGAACCAAGAGCAGCAGCTAGTTCACTTAACTCTCTGAGATTCTCATCTTCTTGATTTAGCTCTTCCTCTCTTCTTTCTTCTTCTTCAATCTCCTCAGCAGTCATTATCTTCTTTCATTTTCTTCTTGATGAACTGCTGGGAGTTGGTTGACTTGATTGAACTGGAGAGGAAGCTTGGACTGGTGGAGTTGTAGTGGAGGAGCTCTGCTTCCTTATGTTGAACATAGAGGACAAAGGCATTTCATCTTCATCATCATCATCAGAATCCTTAGATGGTAGTTCAATTGGAGCACAGGATTCACCTTGCTTTGATTTCTTTGTCCTTCTAGCCATTTGCTTTAGCCTTCTCTTTGGCCTCTGCTCTTCTTGAGCAGGTTGCTCCCCCTCAGATTTATTCTCCCCCTCAACAGCTGATCCTATTTCATCGGGGGTTGATGCATCCTCTGCTTGTAAAACTGACTTTGTCCTAACTGACTTCTCCCCCTTTTTGTCATCATCAGAGGAGGGAAAAACAGCAGGCTTTGCAGGGGCATCAGGAGTGGTGAAAGAATAAGGAGTTGGGGTAGGTGTAGAGGTAAAGGGTGGTATGGTTGAGGATGAAGGTGAGGCAGTGGGTATGAGTGGCTGAGTGAAAGGTGATGTTGAGTGTCTAAGGTGAGAGGGAATAGGAGAGAAAGAAGGAATGGAAGTTGAGATAAGAGGTTTTAGGCTGTTGATAGCTTCAGTGAGATTGGAGAATTCTCTCAGAGTATCACTGTGCCTTATCTTAGCAGAAAAGTTGGACCTATTTACCTCAGTATCAATGTCTTTTAGGAGAGAGGGGATAGTTAGAAGAGATTCAGGAATGGTAATGGAGATATCAGGGGGTGAGGGTCTAAGGGTTTTGAGTTGGGAAAGGAGATTGGAAATGGTATGGTTTAAGTTAGAAATGGTTTGGGCAGGTATAGGAGGGGAGGGTGTAGGAATAGGAGTAGAGGTTTGGTTTAGAAGTTGATCTAGTTTGGTAATAATAGGGGAAAGATCAACAGGGGTAGGGGTGGGTTGGGGTTTGGGTTGGTTGGCTTTAAGTGACTCAATCTCATTGGTTAGGTGAGAGATTTGAGTTTCTGTTTGAGTTTGGAAAGAGGTAAAGGAGGATTGAAGACTATCCATCTTTTGAGAGATAGATAATAAGGTTTGAAGTAGTTAGGGTGAGGGTTCAGAAGTAGTAGAGGGAATGGGTTGGGTTGGAATTGATTGAGAAATTGTTCTTTGAACTGGAATGGGTTGTGGTCCCTCACTTAGACCTTGGTATAGAGGCCTGAGATCACTGGGAACAGAAGTTATACCCTGTACTAATGACTGGTTTATGCCACTTGTATAGACAGGTAGTGCACTAGCATGTGTAAGAATTGAATCAAAAATAGGTGCAAATATGTGAGTGTGAGTGAGGGTTGCACTCAAAGGGGTATCCCTTATTACAGTAGCAAGTTGTTGTGAACTTACTAGGGGATAGGCTTGACACATAGGGGTTGTAGACACAGTATGACCTTGGGAGAAGGTCTGTCTTTCAATGGTATCACCCTGTTGGGAGGGTGACCCAGATTGCAGCAATACCATATTTATAGATGTGCCATGTTGTGAGGACACACCTACTGGTTGTAGGGTTATATCAACTTCCATGAGCTCCCCCTCAAAATAAGAGGTAGCTATAGGAGTTGAGGTCAGAGGTGCAGTGTGCAATCCCTCTGAGATAGGTGCAGTGTGCACTATCTCTAATGACCTTGTTTCTATTTGGGTTACTAAGGGAGTAGAACTAGCAACTGTTAGGAGTTGACTAGAGCTTGGCAGTTGTGGGGGTGTTACAACTAGAGGAGAGGATGGGTTCTCATTGGTGGGGTCAACCAAATGAGTATCCTCAAGAGTGGTAGAGATTATACCTGCGATGTGCTGAGTCTTGCTGATCTCAATTAGTTGAATGAGATTGTCAGAAATTGTGTCTTCCTTAGCATCATCACCATCAGCTGCATCACCACTTTGTTTGTCTTGTGGAGTGCTTGAGCTGGAAGGAACCGGGAAATGTGAGAGTGGCATCCCACTTTGAGAAGATGAGGAGGTGGTATCTTCAACATTTTCAGTATAATGAAATCCAGCATCACCACCATGAAAGTCATCATCTCCCTCATTATGATCATTTTGATCACTGTCAGCATCATTGTCATTATCACCCTCAGCATCAGGATTAATAGGTTCATCCTGTGCTGGTTCATCAAACACATCTGCTCTAAACATCAATTCTTCTTCCACTAAGGCTTCGTCTGGAGCATGAGTCATAGACTCCTCAGAATGATCAATGATTAAATCAGGAGATTCAGAATCATTAGCCATTTGTCCCTCAACATTTTCAGTATCAACTTCCTCTTCATTTTCAGCATCCTCAGCAGCAACATCAATCAACTCTTGCATGTGAGCAGTTATAGCAGGACCTTGAAATTCCCTTATCAAATGTAAAGTTTTCTGACCCATTTGAGGGATGGTCATTGTGTGCAAGTGAGCAGCTAACCCAGCATAGTGTTCCCTCTGAACATCTCTAAGTGCAATTAAACTTAGATACCTGATGTAAGGAACTAGGGTTCTGGTTGATTTCTTTGATGTGCCCAGAGTGATCTTATCCACCATTTCAGAGAATATGACTTGTGAGAAGTCAATATTCCTCCCTGTGACCAAAGCATGAAGAATCATCAATTCAGACTGATTCATTTGGTCATGGCTGCCAGACTTGTGACCAAAACATCGAATGATTACACTGGCCAGATACTTCCATGGGTTTCCTAGAGCAGATAGTTTATACTGGCCATGGGAAACAGCACCTTGGTAGCCAATCAGGGGCAAAACCTCTACAACTTGATCCATTGTTGAAAAAGGTTGGAATGGGGCCATATGGGGTATGGAGATCGCTTGTCTAAGAGAATCAGTAGTGATGTTTATGTTGATGGTACCATTGAGGCAGGTGCAAGTGATTAAATCTTGATTAGCATGGTACCTTGCAGTGTACCACATCTCACCAACAATGTTTGGAAAGATAAATAGAGGATGAGCAGATAGACATGCAAACAGGGGATGGGCAGTTATGAAAGCCACCATAGGTTCGTATCCCTGGTTTGCTTTGCTCGCGGGAATGTCAGTTTTTATGAGAAAGTTGTTTGGGCGTATTGTGATTTCAGAGTTGGGTGTGACATTTTCACCAGCAATGGCGTTTGGAGAAGTTGTAGGGTTGAAGATCACCATGATTACAGAGTGAATGAAGTTTGAGCAACGAGAGTTTAGGGTTTGAAAGTTTGAGAGAGAAAGAGTGTTTGGGAATTTTGAAAGCTTAAGAAATGAATAACCGCTCGAAAACACCTTTAAATCTTCCTTGGAAACCTAAACTGTCACAGAAATATTTTGTAAAAAGTAACTGTCACTTCTGCAAAAAGGTAATAGACGGAATAGATATTAAATACACAGACAATAAACGGACAAATAAACTAAATTAAATAACCTAGTAACACAATAAATACAAATGAGAAATTAATAAAATAGGTGTGGGGACACAATATTTTTGACTTTTGAAAATCATCAGCTGACAGACGAGAGTGTCAGCTGATCCATGTTGAGATAAAATAAGTGTCAGCTAATGAATGCACTTTGCTGAGCTTCTAAGTCTTAGCTGATGGTTTATCAGCTGAGGTATAGTGTCAGCTGATGATCGTCAGCTGACATAATTCTATTAGCTAATCTACCATAAGTAAAATATGTAGAAGCTTAGATAAGTACTTCATTTCACACACAAATAAAATTATTTTCTCACACACAATTAACTACCTAAGAAGAGAATATATTACAAATTTAACATGCCAAGTTTGGATATTAGGAAGTTGAACGGAGACTCATCCAAAAGTTTTGTAAAAATGTCAGCTAATTGAACATCAGTGTTGATATAATGCATTGAAACTTTCTTTTTCTGCACATTATCTCTAAGAAAATGATGTCTGATTTCAATATGCTTAGTTTTTTAATGCAAAACAAGATTATTAGAGATAGATATAGCACTTGTGTTGTCACACAGAATTGGGGAGTTTTCAAACTGTAAGTCATAATCCAGTAGTTGATTTTGCAGCCATAGCAACTGAGCACAGTAGCTTCCAGCAGCAATGTATTTCACCTCAACTGTAGAGGTTGAAACAGAGTTTTGTTTCTTGCTTGACCAGCTGACTAGTCTTCCACCTAATAATTGACAACCCCCAGATGTACTCTTTCTGTCTAGTGTGCAACCTGCAAAGTCAGAATCAGTGTATCCAACTAACTCAAAATCAGAGTCTTTGGGGTACCAAAGACCTAGATTAGGAGTTCCTTTGAGATACCTGAAAATTCTTTTCACTGCAGCTAAGTGAGATTCTTTGGGATCTGCTTGGTATCTAGCACAAAGACATGTAGAAAACATAATATCTGGTCTACTTGCAGTGAGGTACAAAAGAGACCCTATCATACCTCTATAAGTTGTAATGTTCACTGATTTACCATCAGTGTCCTTTCCAAGCTTTAAGGCAGTGGACATGGGTGTTTTCATTGAAGAACAATTTTCAAACTCAAATTTATTAAGTAAGTCATTTACATACTTTGTTTGATGAATGAAAATTCCATCAACCTCTTGTTTAATTTGAAGACCTAGAAAATAGTTTAATTCACCCATCATACTCATTTGATAGTTATCAGAGATGAGTTTGGAAAACTTTTTACAAAGATCAACATTTGTAGACCCAAATATTATATCATCTACATAAATCTGTACAAGAATCACATCACCCTTGAATTTTCTTATAAATAAGGTGCTATCTATGCTTCCTCTTATAAATCCTTTATTGGTCAAAAAGGAAGAGAGGGTATCTTACCAGGCTCTTGGAGCTTGCTTCAGACCATACAAAGCTTTGTTCAAGAAGTATACATGATTTGGTTTGCTTGTATCCTGAAAACCTGGAGGTTGTTTGACATACACCTCTTCTTTCAATTCCCCATTTAGGAAGGCACTCTTAACATCCATTTGGAATACTTTGAAGTCTTTGAAGGCAGCATAAGCAAGAAATAGTTTTATTGCTTCAAGTCTTGCAACAGGGGTAAAGGTTTCATCATAATCAATACCTTCTTCTTGACAATACCCCTGAGCAACTAATCTTGCCTTGTTTCTGATGATCAGCCCTTGTTCATCCATCTTGTTTCTGAATACCCACTTAGTGCCAATGATGGATTTGTCCTTTGGTCTTTGCACCAAAGTCCATACATTGTTTCTTGTGAATTCAGCCAATTCTTCTTGCATGGAATTTATCCAGTGAGGATCAGTTAGAGCTTCATCTACCTTCTTTGGTTCAATCATAGAAACAAAACCTATATATAAACAGAAGTTACAAGCTTTTGATCTTGTTAGTACAGGTGCTTCTATGTTACCTATGACCTGATCAATTGGATGATTTCTGAGGTCCTTGTAGGCATTTTGGATTCTGGGAGTTGAAAATCTTTGGTTTGAGTCAGCTTATGAGAATTCTGGTTGATCAGCTGACAGAATTTCTTGGTTACAATCTGATGAGACTTCTACTGATGAGGGAATGTTTGATATGGAATTAGAGTCCATTGATGTTGAATCATGATTACCTTCATTTAGTAAAAGTGTGGGTTGGTTTAGGATAGAATGTGCAGAGGTGTTTTGTTCATTCGGAACAGGTTCATCTAAGTCATCTATGTCAGCTGATGAGATTGGATCAGCTGATGGGAGTGGATCAGCTGATACTGGAGTGTTGTCTTCAGTACGTAGCAAATCATTAAATTCCTTACCTGTAGATGGATTAGTAGAACAGGAAGCAACAAAGTCATTTTCATTAAAACTTATATTGATTGATTCTTCTATGACCTTTGTTCTGAGGTTGTAGATTCTGTAAGCTTTGGAAATCACAGAATATCCAATGAACACACATTCATCAGCTTTTGGTGCAATTTTTTGCAATTGATCTTTCTGGTTCAAAATGAAACACTGACACCCAAAGATGTGTAGAAAGCTGATGTTGGGCTTCCTTGCCTATAGCACTTCATAAGGAGTCTTGTTGTGGCTCTTTATTATAAGAGATCTGTTCTGAGTAAAACATGCACAGCTGACAGCTTCAGCCCAGAAGTTGAATCCTAACCCACTCTCACACAGCATGTTTCTTGCAGCTTCAATCAAAGTTCTGTTTCTTCTTTCAGCTACACCGTTCTGTTGTGGAGTTCTTGGAGAAGAGAAGTTTTGAGATATTCCTTTCTCATCACAGAAACCTTCAAGAGTTTGATTTCTAAATTCAGTTCCATGATCACTTCTAAGCATCCTTACCAGATTGCCATTGAGCACTTCCATCTTTCTAATGAAGCTTATAATTTCTTCAGCAGCCTCACTCTTTGCTTTTAGGAAGATGGCCCAAGTGTATCTTTAAAATTCATCAACCATTACCAATGCATACTTACTTCCACCAATACTAGAAGTAGCAACAGGACCAAATAGATCCATGTGCAACATGTAGAAAGGTTCAGTAATGGAGAAGGTTTGCTTAGATGGAAATTAAGTCTTGTGCTGCTTTCCCTTCTCATAGGCAGAGCAAGGTTTAGGCTTAACATACGTCAGTGAAGGTAGTCTTGACACTAGTTCACCCTTCCTCGACTTGTTAATGTTTTTGAAGTTTAAATGGGAAAGCCTTTTGTGCCATAACCAGTTTGTGTCAGTTACAGACTTGGTATACAAACAGGTTAACTTGGATGGATCACCAGAGGAAAAATCAAGAGTATATACATCCTTGGTTCTCTTTGCACAAATTATTGTTTTACCTTCTTGATCTAAAATGGAACCACCTTTCTTTGTAAAGAGGACTTTATGATCACCATCACATAACTGACTTATGCGGATGAGATTATACTTAAGTCCTTTAACATATGATTCCTTGGATAAGTTTAGGTTCCCATTATGAAGTTCTCCGTAGCCTTTTGTTTGCCCACAATTATTATCACCAAAGGTTACTCTTGGACCTTTTTCCTTCTTGTAGTTACTAAGCAAAGCTTTAGAACCTGTCATGGTCCTTGAACATCCACTGTCAAGATACCACGTGTTCAGACCCTGCATAGATGTGATTAAAAGAAGGTTAGTGAGATTTGGGCATCCACATTTAAGTGGACCCCTGTGGATTACACCTAGCCATCTACTTTATATTAGGTTGTTTATGAATGAGAGAAACAGTTGTGTTATCATAATCAGTCCGCTGTCTTGAGTTACCTTCTAGAGAACAATTACCTGCCTTATGTTCTTTGCTACCACATTTATAACATTTTTTATTTTTGGAGCTTTTAACATGTTTTGGTAATTGACTAAGAGATGTCTTAACTGTTTTCTGATGACTATGGGTCATCAGCTGACAGATTTCACCATTCAGCTGTTGCAGCTGATTCTGTAAACTAATAAGGTCTTTTTTTACAGTCACCTTAGGTTGACCCTTAGTTAAAATGAGTTTTTGATCAACTTGTGTGGCAGACTTAGACTCTTTGTAAACAAAATGTCTTTTTCCCTTAGTTTCTCCTATTAAAAGAGTTTGAAGTGAAGTTTGATCAGCTAAACAAACAGAAGAGGATCCATGATCAGCTGACAGGATATCAGCTGAGCAGTTATCATCTACTTTTTGATCAGCTGATGTAATATCATTAGCTAAGGAATTTTCAGTCAGCTGAGTTCCTAAATTTAATGTATCAACTTTCAAGGTTTGACAACAGAATGTCTCTTTGGTATCAACAAATGATTCCATTCCTTTACTTACTTCCTTTACACTTAAATTTTCAGTACTTTTGCTTTCTGTCAAGATAATAGAACTTGAACCAACTTTTGAAGAGGTTGAGTCTTTTAGCTGAGTACTTTTACTTTTGACAAATCTATTAGTGATAATACTTTTTCCTTTTACAATCTTTTGAAAAGTAAGAGGTAAAATATCAGCTTTTTCTAAGATATTTATGTTCTTGCTAAAATCAACACAGTTAGCAGCTTGGGAATAATTTCCACCAATAATAGCTTGAACTTGTTTTGGAATCTGCTCATTGACACACTGAGTGGTCTTCTCAGCAGAAACACACCAAGATCTAACTACTTTTTGAAGGTCATTAAACTTTATTGTTGCTTCATTGGTTTCTTTTACCAAGATCTGATTAAGTATCTTTTGATTAGCTAAATCATCTTCCAGTTTTGTCATTTGTTTAAGTTTCTCATCTTTAAGACTTAATCTCTCTTTTAGTGATTCTATTTCTAATTTTAGCTTCTTTTCTCTTTGAATATTTGACTGAAACTCAACACACAGATAATCAAACATAGTGTTCTTTTCATTATCTTCATAGTTAATAAATTTTCCCACCTGATACATAGAAGAAGGATCCCAGTCAGGAGAAGTACAAGCTTTAGCAGCTTTCTTCATATCCTCATCAAAGGAACGTGTACTTGCTGTGTTGGCCATCAAACTGAACTGAGCTGTGAGGACCTCATCTTCATCACTTGAGAGATCTTCCTCAACCCAATCTTCTTCTTCAGCAACCAGCACCCTGTTCTGAGCTTTCTTCTTCTTCTTGTCAAGGACAGCAGCAAGAAGCTTCTTATATTTGGCTTCATAATCAATCTTGCTGTCTGAGCTTGAGGAACCCTTGAAGCCTGTGTTTCCTTTGGACTTACATTCACTGGCATAGTGACCAGTCTTGCCACAAGAGAAACAACCTTTAGAAGCCTTTGGTTTTGACATGGCTCTTTCTCCTTTGAAGGGTTTCCTTTCAAACCTCTTGACACCCTTTCTTTTCAAGAAAGGTTTGAACCTTTTAACCAACATGGCAGCCTACTTAACAGCAGCTTCAATGCCGTCCATGTTCTCCAGAACTTCATCCCCATCAGCCACTTGCTCTTCATCAGAAGATTCCTCCTCCTTCTCCTCATCACTGGACTCATCCACAACTGCAGCAAAACTCCTAGCTCTTGTATCCTTAGATACAAGGGCAGTAGTTGGAGCTTTTGCAGCCTCCTTCATATCCTTGGTAGAGAGTTTCCTTTGTTTCACTGATTGTTCATGATTCATAAGATTTCCATATAAACAAACCAGTGAAAGACCCTTGATTTTCTCACCATGTTTAAGCACAGTGATAAAATGATCCCAAGATTCTGGGAGAGAGTCTAGAAACTTGTTTACAATTTCCTTATTGCTTTTGTGAACATCTGCCCTTCTTAAGTCATTAATGAGGCAGTTGAACCTGGTGTAAGTCTGAGTGAGACTTTCACCTTTATGAGCAAAGAAAAACTCATATTCTCTAATCAGAAGGAGTTTCTTGTTCTCCTGCACTTCTTTAGTGCCTTCATATGCAACAGTCGAAGTGTCTAGCATCTCTTTTGCAGATTTACAGTTAAGAACTTGATGATAGACATCATTTGGTAGTGCAGAGACTAAGGCTGTTCTTGCTTTAACATCAAGATTAACAAGCCTTTTGTCTTCATCAGACCACTGATTTATAGGTTTTATAATCAGTCTTTCAACAGCAGGAGCTTCATCAGTTGCTTCAGTTACTTGGATAGTTGAGGAAGGAACATAAGGACCTTCATTAACATTTTTAAGCATCACATCATCAAGGCTTGACATATAGAGAAGAACTCTACTCTTCCAGAGAGAGAAGTTCTCTCCATCAAATTTAGGACACCTTGTGAGTGAACCATTGTTAGAAGAACCATTAGAGGCAGCAACAGAAGTGGCCATTTTGTAGTGTGGGGTAGAAGCAGTTGAAGAGTAAGCAAAACAGATCTTAGATATAGATTATCTAGCCTACTCTGATACCAGTTGTTGGTCCCGAATGGATACTACAACAACAAATGTTTGTAGAAGGGGGGTTGAATACAAACTTTAGCAAATTAAAATTTAAGAGACACACTGTTTACTTTTATATAATGCTTATTGACGTTAATCAAGAATTACATGAACTAGATGCGGAAAATCTAAGTTCAATAAAAGGTGGCAACTAATTTTGTCTAACACATACACAATGCTAATCTTAAACAACTAATGTCTAAGACGTTCAACACATGAACAAGTTTGTTACACTGAAAGTAAAATGCTAACTCTTCTAATTCTCAACTTATGAGATTTCAGTGCTTTTCAACGCATTCACTTCTTTAGCATGTTTCCATGCATGAATATATATAAGCAAAGTGTGTCCGGGTTGATGAAGAGAGAAGGACACAAAGGTACTTGGTTAAATAATATTATAATAGATAAAGTTAGTGGGTGAAAAGTTAAGTTATCTTTATACACAAAGTGTGTAAAGTGAACATACTTTTCAGTAATGAGTATACACACTATCTATTATTATATTATTAAATTACTACCTTTATGTCTTGAGGAAGTAATCTTATCCTTCCATGCTTGTGCTTTAATCGACACCATGCTTTCTGAAGAGTTGACTTTACCAAGTATGGAGTTGCCAGCCATACTTAACATCATATCTTCGAGATCTTCTTTTCAAGAGTATCTTTCTCCTTTTCCAGGGGATAAAGATCTATCCTTTTTGTATCATTGTAGATCCAAAAAGTGCTAAGTACTTTTACAAAAGAAAGATCTAAGGCATAATAAGAACAACACATGTTCTGCCTTTGACTTTAAGAAAATATTACATAGAAAAGCTATTAACTGAGATATACAATAAAGACTCAGTTAACAGACACTGAACTACAAATATAATTTTGCTCAGCTAAGGATAAGTGTGAAAGACTCAGCTGACTAGACTTGCTTAGCTGATCAAATTGCTCAGCTGATAATACAAATCGTAGCAGCAGCTAATAAACTGATTAACTCAACTGTCAGCTGTTCCCAAGGGCTCAGCTTATCATTTGAGTATAGTCAGCTTATAAAGAGAAGATTGGATAAGTAGGAAATACCTTATCTGATAGATGGAAGGCATCAGCTGATAACTTGTGATTGTGTCAGCTGATCCTTGACTGCTTAGCTGTCCTTGAAATCTTCATCAGCTGATGGTTCTAGGCCATCAGCTGATCCAGTGTGATTCCTCAGCTGATGCACTTTGACTGATCTTTTCTTCTCAGCTGATCTTTCTGAAGCTGGTCCTTTGGATGATACTCAGTGTTCAGCTGACACTATGATTCGTCAGCTGACATTTCTTACTTAGAAATTCTTTAAGTCTCAGATAGAAATACAACACATGTTTTTCATCAATCTAAGTCCAAAACTGAATATATGGTTTTGTTAACATCAAATCCTATTTTACTTAATAGATAGGTTTGATTAAGGTTTGATATTGCTATCTCACCAACAGATGTAACACCGTGTTTCACGAGCTTAAAATTAGGGACAATTTGACCTTTTTAAAATTATTTATCAAAAGCTTGCAGCGGAATTAGTCACCATTTACAAAATATCAGATTGTTATCCGACTAGTCAATATTTCATACAACAGGTCTTACCGTAACAACCGACAATCGGATCACATGCATATAAACGACAGTTAGTGTTCCATAAAAACGCACCTACTATAATTACCCACAAGTAACCCTACCTTGCCAGGACATTAGTCACTAACCTGCCAAAAAAGGGAAATCTTGCACCGTTAGCTACAACTAGCTAGTGAGCACCAATTTACACATAAGCATCAATAACCATGCTAACACAAAACAGGAACAGCACACAAGGCTATCATATCACGTCATGTTGTGCCTACGTGTCAGTAAGAGTCATATATCGCAGGGATATCAGCAACAACCATCCGTACTGGTGGGGGAGCGAAGAGCAGTCCACCCAGCGCGTTATGGAGTCAGATCAACTCAATCAGTTCCGGTTTGCACTGAGAACCCCATTTACCAACCAGTTCCAGCTTACACTGTGAACCCCATTACTACCAGTTCCGGATTACACCGAGAACCCCACTACATTAAGAACGGTGGCCTGCAAAGCCTGTCACCCCAGTGTATACACTCAGATTTCCGTTAATCCCCCACTTTCCAGCCCAATAGGCCCCAGGGATCCAACCTCAGCTATCCTCAACCATACCAGGAACTTATAACAGTCACCCAATTGTCAGGATATAACAGAATAACACATAACCGATCCAATAAGGATCCAATTGCATGCGCAATACTATAACAATACATAGCCGATCCAATCAGGATCTAATTACATACATGCATATCATCACAATAATCCTCTACTCATACTGGATGAGTAGAATACACACGTACTATTTAATCATAGCATACAATTATCACATGGCTCGTAACCACTACACTAGTCTATCACTACTAGCACTTACTCATCGTACATGTCATAGCCTAACATGTCAACTCATAACATACCTTGAGCGTGCACATATATCACACATAACAGTTAGCCCTACTTACTAAGTCTCATGGGAAAACCGGTACTCACCTTAAGCTTACAATCAGCTAACACAATGATCAACGACTTCTGGTTCCTCAGGAGTACCTAACACGGCGCATATATACTGGGTTACAACTTAATACATAACAATCTTCGTTAAAAACACACGTCACAAATCTTTTATCACTGGACAGCGTCCTACGGCCGTAGAGGATATGGCCTACGGCCGAAAAGTCCCTTTTCTAATGAACAAGGTCCTACGGCCGTAGAGACTTCCCCCTACGCTCGCAGAAGCTGTTCTTTGGGTTCCTACGGCCGTAGGTTATGTACCCACGCCCGTAGGCTTCGTTCCTTAACCCGTAGGTGGTAAACCACATAAAATACCCTCCTACGGCTGAAGGAACCACTTAATACGGCCACAGAAGGTTTAATTTCAATAATCCAGAAAAACACCCCCTATGACCGCAGGAACGTTTTCTACGACCGCAGGAACTAAATGGCCCCTACGGCCAACATTCCCCTACGGCCGCAGGAAGGTCCTGCACAGCAGACTTCGTCCTAGTTCGTAATTCAGGCCTGCAAGTCGCGTTTTTGACACCCAATTCGACTAAAACTCATTTTCAAACGTGCATACACTTTATTTAACATTGTTTGGAGCTCATGAACACTTTGGACACATTAACTAACCATTGAAACACCAATTACACCATCAAAATGGTGTATCTTATTCCAAATACCAAAAACTAGGTTTTTGAGCAAGAACACTTACAAACAAGAACAAACACAGCATATTAGTACTTGATTTTGCTACTAAAATCACAAACACTTGGCCCTTCTTTGATTTCTTCCAAGTTTGAGAGGATTTGAGTGTGTGTGTGTGTAAAACAGTATGTATGTATATGTGTTAGTGTATGTCTCGGTTTGACTCACGGGATGAGGAAAGGAAAACCGACATATGGGTTTAATTAAATAAACCCCCGGTATTGTGTTCCCCTTTTTAACTTACAACTTAACACACGTTAACCCGTTTCAACTAACGGGGATATCTACGGAATATTACCTGAAACCGTTTAACATTTTACCACTTTTACTCATTTAAGACAATATTTCACACGACCACATTTTATCCACACTTAAGACCAATTAATAACTAGAACACTTCGACTAAAGTCAAAGTACAACTGCTCAAGAATGAGGTATCTAATCATGATCACTCACACAATCATGCACTGCCACAATTATCCTGCGTTAGGCAACAACCACAATTAACACGAAAAACGACTAACACAAAACTTTATCTATTTTGATTAACTGCAACGTGTACACTACACACAAAAAGTACACACTACATTTACATACACTTCACTTAACCACAAAACAACTCACTACTACAATTTCAGAGTTTACACAAGACTTTCGACTAGTTAGGGCTCTCCAAGGAGTCATGCCCATACTGACTACACTCATCACAAAACTTACCTAAACATTCTCTATAATAATGCCCTGGGAGTCCACATGAGTAACACACTTTATCCTTGTATTTACCCTCCCCGGCATGATTCTTTCCATAAATCTCTCACGTAACTCGACGCCTAGATCCTCCGGCCTTAGCCTGAGTCTTCGCCTTCCGGACTTCCTCACCTTGTTCCTCTTTCACCGTACGAAATTCTTCTCGTATCACGTTCCTTATCTCATTCCTAATCTCACTTCTCATATCATTTCTTATCCCTGCTACAATCGGAGGCATATTCTTCTTAAAACACTTATCAAACTGGCCTGACATAACTTCCCGAAGATGACGCGTAGGCACAGCCCCACGTCTATTTCCATAAATAGAAATATAACCTTGGACTTCTCCTGTAGTGGTGAAGTCCAAGATCTCTCCACGGTTCTCCTCATTTCCAGCTTGTTTATCCACATTTCTATCCATCTTACTGCAATCAAAAGAACTCTTAGTTAGTATAAACACAAAACATCATTAACATCTTTTCATTATTCACCAATTCAATCTAGTCACATTTGGACAATCTCAATGGTCTGCATTGACACACATCATTTCTTAATATACTAATAAAGTTCTATTTTATTACCGCTAAACTACTCTTTCACATTACTAAAAATATCACTTTATTTCTGTTATCGCATTCACACTCATTTAACACAATTGTCATTTATCCTTTACTAACTTTCTTAAATCAAGTTCTTGTTAAATTATGTGCAAAGATAGATAACACGTGTCATCGTGTCCAATGCTATGACACACTAAAGGATCACACTGCTACACACCCAATTAGAACCATTTGGATTTTACCTAGTTACGTGTGTGGAATAATTAATTAGGTAATCAATTATTGAGAGGAAAAATAATAATAGTTATTTATTATTTTAAAGGAGAAATTAATATTTAGCTGGAATATTAAATGGACCAATTAATTAATAGTTATTAATTAATTAGAAAGGTCAAAGGGTATTTTCTGCAATTAACTAATAGTTTAATTAAAGTTGGGCTTCAATTAAACAGGCTTGGACCTTAATAAGGTTTACATATAAATAACCTTTTAAAGCCTTATGAATCACATAAGAAACATAAGATTGCAACAAAGGAAAAAACCTAGCCCTCTCTCCTCTCTCTCTCTCTCTCTCTCTCTCTCTCTCTCTCTCTCTCTCTCTCTCTCTCTCTCTCTCGAAGTCGGCCGAACCCTAGGACACCCCTAGGGGGTGCGATCGACGCACAACAAACACATACGCGAGACACGCGTTTTGATCGTTGGTGAAATCCTGTAGCGGTCTAGCAGCTTGGTCGTGGTGGTGCAGTAGTGGTGTTCTACCATTAGCATTCTGGAATCAAGATTTGATTTTTTGATAAAGGTATAACTTTTATCCCCTACTCTAGTTAAGTTTCTTGTACGAACTAGATGTGATCACTGTAGGGGGTTTTGAGTTTTTATTCCGTTACGTATTATCACTATCTGATTTTCTACCCTACAAAACACTTCAGTGGTATCAGAGCCACTTCTAGTCTCGTAGGGAACTAATTAAGTTTCTTTTTATTATGATGAAATAGATTTGTTTTTATCAAGAAAAAAGCTTTTTGATTATCCAGGATAATAGAAATCAAGTTTTGAATTCTGTTGGATTATTAATTAGTTTTTTGATAAAAGATTATTAGATTTAATAGTTTAATTAAATCTGTTTTATTTATTTATTGTTATTGGTATTTGCGCAAAAAGGAAAAAGAAACCAAACCACCACCATCGCCGGAGGCGACGATAGCGGTGGCCCAGTACAGCAGCGGTCGTAGGTCGACTGCAGCCCAGATGCGGCGGCGGTTCGATCGGAGCCACCAGGGCGTTGGCCGGCGGCGTAGCTAGGTGGTCGGCGGCGTGGCAGGCGGCGGTGGCGTGGCAGGCGGCAGTCGGCGGCCCAGATGCCACGGTCCAACCGGACTGGCTGCGTGTTCGGCGCGAGAAGGCTACGACCCAATCATTTTTGTTTTTCAGCTCTAGTCTCGCATATTTAGCCCAGTTCGTAGTTCGGGTATCCGTGGTTAACATCTAGTTTGAATACGAGTTCATGTTATAACTTCGAGTTTAAAAAATATTATTTTGAGTTTTTGATTAATTATCAATTATGAAACTTGAAATATATATTTTTTGCAGATAGCAGGATACAATATAGGTGATTTTGACAGGTTGTTAAAATCAGGATTTTTCATCAAGATGAATAATTAGAAATCAGTTGTTGTTTTTATTTCATGTATTAGTTTAGTACATGTTTGGGATGTCAAAGCCGAGCCCTAGACCTTGTGGATTGTTTCTTTATTTATTGCTCTTGTGGTTGTGTTGGTTTATTCTATTTTATGGTGTGGGGAGGCCTGCATGCCACTTACAACCATTATTCTAAAATGTAAAATTACTAGAATAGCGGGTCTGCGTGCCTTTCATCACTTTGTAATTTTTATTTCTAGTTTTTTTTAGTTTTATAATAGACATTAGAATAGTTTTTTTTTATTTCATGCCTTATGTGTTGTGTTATCCACTTAGGTTTTGGACCGTCGGGTTATTTCGTGTGGCTCACGAAACCGACATTAGTTAAGGGCAGGACTATGGCACAGATGTTATGTGTTGTTTTATTTCTTTAATATTTTTATATACGTGATTGTGATTCACACGATGAAATAAAACAGGGTTTTAATAATAGATATTATTAAACAGTGTTTTTACAAGGAAAACTGGCAAAAGTTTTTGATTAAAAACTTTGAAATCCTTTTTTAGAAAAATCTTATATCAGCGTGCTACCTATATAATGGTACACGTTTCCTGTTAAACGGTACTCGGGTGTCGTAAGTGACCAAACCTTGGGTATTCGGGTTCAAAACATTGCAGGAAAGGGTGTGAAAGGCTCTGCGATAATCGGGAGTCCCGGCCAGAGTTCACACTGTCATAGTGTGATCTATTTTTGTGATAATCGGGAGTCCCGGCCCAAAATGCACTAGACGGACTAAGGCATGCACGGTTCTTGTAGCCGATGTCCCGCAGATCTAGGAGTCGTGTCCAGGTAGGATACGATTGGTATAGGTTTACCTTCCAGAAATAGCATTGTCCCGGTAGGAAGTGCCCAAACCTTGCATCGGGAAATGTGAAATATGGATCTAGTCTAAAAAATTATTTTAAAAAGGTAATAATTATTAGAAGATATAATCATATTACTGAATCGGTTTTATCATTTTCTTTTACTATAGATGTCTATTTATCTGTTATTCTGTTTTACTCACCTGAAGAATCCCTAAGCCTTATCGTTGGCAAGGAAACGCTTTCAGGTCCAAACTTTGCCGTTTGGAAGATGCATCTTAAGAATATATTAGATGCACAGGGAAAGTTATATGTCATAGAGACTTTACCTCTAGGAAAACCAGGAGAAGATGCCCAGGATAGTGAATATGATTCTTACTATCAGTATATGGCTCATGAATCTAATGTCATGTCAATTCTCGTTCTCTCAGCTTCATCCGAGTTTACGGATGATCTCCGGGAGAAGTCATCTCTTGAGGTTGTTCGAGTATTGGAGGAAAGGTTCAAGTATAGTGAACGGATATGATGTATCTTGCTAATGAAAGAAATTCTTTCGTTGTAGATGAAAGAAAACCAGCCAATTAGCGATCATCTCATAAATGTGAGAAGACTTCTTGATTGCTATGATACGTTTGGACGAAAATCAATGCCACATGAGCTAGTTATGCTTTTATTAAGTTCCATGTCGGACTATTATGAGACTAGGGTAATGTATGTCCTTGGAGATTTTGAGATCACCTTCGCAAGCTTGCACAAGATTCTCATGTGCATTAGCGATGATCTAGATCGAAAGAAGCTAGAGTCAACAGTAGTGGACCCTATGCAAGAGGATCACACTGGTTGGAAGAGCTTGGAGATATTTGTTGCCCAGACTGTGGCAGCAAGGATTAATGTGAGCACTCACTCGACATAGATCAGCTGGACATTGGTTCGCCCAATGACTCAGGTAACTTTATGATAGATTGTCTTATTACTTCTTATGAATAATGGGTATTGGATACCGGATGTAGTCATCATCGTTTTTTACATAGTGTATCATCCTTTTTTTTACTTCAAGCCCTTTTGTTTTTTTTATTGCTCATCATTCTTAATTCTTTTACATAGTTCATCGATTTCTTTTTACCATCATTCTCATACCGAAGTTTCTTTAACTCAGTTCAAATCATTGTTGTCATTGATCAAATATTCGAGCTTATTGCTAAACCATTTTTGCCAAAAACCATTGTTGCCGTTAATCAACTCGCATTAAATTGATTTTAAAAAATCATTTTAGTTGATTAAATTTTTGATCAAATCAAATCATTCCTAAACGATCATTTTTTTTTCTGGTATCGAGATGGATCTTAATAGAACCACATTTACTAGAATTACCACTGAACAGGAAGTTCTTAAATGGAAAGAATGGTGGGAAACTAATTATTTGTTTCTTGAAGCAGACAGATTCATGTTTTGCATGTGGACCATAATTTTTAGCATGCATGATAATGCAATAAATGGCTGGTGCAAAGCGGCTGACAAACTTAAAGAGCTTACACAGGAAAATTCTGATTTAACTGCGCAACTCAAAGCGTTTGAACATAATTCTGAAAAATTACATTCTGAAAGACAGAGAGCAGGTGATCTGTCCACAGTCAATGAAAACCTCACAGAGCAGGTGTCTAAAGTATTTGAGTAATTTCAACTTGCCAAACACAAATGTAAATCTTATGCAATTGAATTGGAGCAAAAGTAAGCAGATATTGAGAATGCGATGAATAGGGTTAAAGAATTGACTCAAGCCAATGCTGCACTGAATGATAAATTGTCTACTATGTTGAAAAATGATACAAAGATCATAGACAAATTGTTCGTTGAGAACACTAAGTTGAAGGAAAAAGTCAAAGGACTTGAACAACAGGTGCATGTGTCAAATCAAGCTTCTATGTCTCGTTCAATCTTGGAAAGTGAGATTTCTGAATTGCAAACAACTCTAGACACTAAGAAAGTGAAGTTTATGGATAAAATTCTGAAAACTGAGCTTAGTGCTGCAAAACTTGCTGAATCAATCAAGACTTCCGCTGACAATATTAATTTTGATTCAGTTTTACATTATAGTAGCCAATCTGATTCTTCTTTTACTGTTGTAGGTTCTGATCAAACATATAAAGATTTCACAAACGCATCAACTTATGCGAAGCATACTAAGACTACGGAATCTGTCGGATCTTCCAATCAAGTGAAATCACCTTCAGCCACAACGACTCAATCTTCGAAACAAAACCCAAAACAGAAACAAGTTGCTTACAATTATAAACAGAATACTTGTGTGTCAAGTAATTCTAATTCTGCTTGTTCTGTGCTTACAGGTAATACATCAATTTCAAAGCCTACGAGATCATTCTGGACTGAAAAGAAGACAACTACAGAAACTTCAAACATTAATTCACCAAGTGGTTCCGTAGATCATGTACATTCAAATGAGTGTTTTCCGATAAATGATGATTTCTCGTCAAATAAAAAATCAAAGAGGATTCCAAAGCAAGAGAATAGAGCTGCTAAGACAAATCCTATCTCTCACAACAACAGACGCCGATCTTTCTCAAAACCAAAATCAACACGGGAATTTGTGCTTAAGACAGATGTCATTTATCCTTTTGTGGTTTACTCAGCAAAGCACTTAATTCTCCTTTCAAAAGAAAATATCTGTGAGACATCAAGAATTAAACAAGAGTTTGTTGATAGAAATGGAATTCCTCAATGGCATTCAGGACCATTAAACGAAAAGGTCCATAAACATGTTATTACTGCAAATACACAGAAATGGATGCCCAAACCTGCGACTAAAAAATCTGGACCCAAACAATAATGGGTACCAATTTTTGTTAATCCGTTTTGTAGGTAAACAAAGAGAGACATTGTTGGAGCATAATGAAGATCACTCAGTCTGCAGTGAAGATCATTGTGTTCAGTCTGCTGAATAGGTTTAAAACTCATAATTTTTCAAAAACAACGGAGTTTCCCAGCATTTCAATTCAATTTCATTTTGTTCAGCATTAGCCCAAGTCTAATGAACTGAGATGCTTATTTTGGGCAGTTTTATCATTTCATGATATAACTTGTTTTAAACTAAATTGTTATTTGCAGGGGGAGCAAATTTTTATATTCGTCTAATTGATGAAAACCGATTTTCATGCATCAATTTAGGGGAGTTTGTTTTTATTGCTTATATCTTTCGAGAAAACTCCAAAAACATTCAAATATTGAAAATCCAAAAAAACTATAAAACTTCAAAATTAAAAAATATTTTTGGTTTTCGTTAGTTGTTACTTGTTCAAGAAGGTATTCATTCTTTGCTATATTCTCATACCATTCTTGATTCATTCATTTGTTGATCTTTTGAAAGATCGCCTTTCATTTCCGTGTTTCCATCTCAAATCATTCCTTCCTTCTCTGCTAATTGTTTCAAATCATTTTTGGAATCGTTCATTCATGTGATATTATTTCAGTGATCACAACGCACCATGAGTGAGGGAGTGTAGGCATTTATACTCCTATGGTCAATCCAAAACCGGAAGGACCTGCCCGAGGAGCTCACCATATTCTAGAAGGAGATAGTAAGGGCTACTTACTAGGTCACCTAGGTGAGTGGAATCAGTTATCACGGGATACCGATTGGTGTGCAGAGATAAAATGAAACTGAGAGGGGTGGAACAGGAGATGGGGGTGCATATGATTAACATATAATCTTGAACTTACTGTTAAATCATTCTGTGACATTTTTGTCAAAATACCTTGATTGTTCATATTCCCTGATTGTTCAAATCATCCTTGACAATCCTTCTCAACACTGGAATTTATTGAAAATCATTTTTGTTGTAAATCACATGATTTCTCATCCGGTTGCGAATAATAACAAATGTCCTTTTGTATCTAACAAACAGAGGTACATAAATAAATTTGTAAAGAGAGTTTGAGGGAGAAGTTGAAAAATATTTAGAGAGTTGTGGGTGAGACAGGATCAAAAGAAACTAAAGATCCTTACCAAATAGTATACATCTGGGTAACCACATATGCTACTGGATCTCATTCATTGGGATTTGGTATTGAACTAGACATCATAGACCCAGTGATACAATGCACTAACCCCACCCAGCTACTCAATTATCTCTTAAAAGATTATTGTTTCAACTTCACATGGAGATTTAACACATTTCTATTGACATCTCATTTGGAGATTGTTGATATTGAAACAAGGAGGACATGCTGCTCCGGTCCCCGACTTCTTTCATGCACATATTGAGTCAGAGCACATTGATATATTAAATTCATTTCTTAGGACACATGTTTGAAATGTCATATATATCTAGTCTTCGTGACTAGTGGAACATCTTGGAGTGATATCTTTGGGATATACATGATGATTAGATGGAAATCCTACCATAATCAACGCTATGCCAGTTCTGAAAGTAGGTCACACAGTTTATTTAAACTGTTGTGTTAACGAGTAATCTATGTGATCTCGGTGTTAAATTTACCCAAGGATACTTTGAGATGGTGCCCTAAAGACTGTCTCGCATACTTTCAAGATATATCATTGTTGTGACATTTCAAAAAGTGGAAGTCTATCATGATGTGGATTTTTTACACAAAGTGCTTACATTCATGTCAAAATCAAGCTGATTACAAATTTTGTATGCATGATGTTCATGATAAATCCTGAGCATCATGAGGGGGAGAATAAAATTTTAAAAATTAAGATTGTATAGTTGATTTTGAGATATAAAAGCAAAACGTTATTCAAGATATTGAGGGGGAGAAGAAAATCAGTTTGAGTTGTTCATATAAAACATTATTCTGATGTTTTGAAGACGAAAAGATGTAGACCTATGTATGTATGTAGGGGGAGTGAGAAAGAAGTAGAGACAAGTCAAGGGGGAGCAAAGAAAAGTACATTGTATTTAACAAGATTGAAGAAAATCTGTTTGTTTTGAGACCAAGAGTGTGTAAACTGTTTCACGATCGAGAGCTACATTCTAGGGGGAGAGAATAAAAGATTATTCTCAATGAAAGCTTAAAATCATTTTGTTTGAAGGCTCAAGATCAAGAGATCGTTAAGATTGTGAATTATGAAAATCTCAATGTTTATAGAACCAAAGGTTGAAAACCCTAAGGTTACTAGTGAATGTTTGAAGGCTCAAAATCTCAATGTCAATAAATGCTTTCAAGTTTCAAGTTCTCACCAAGTTCACAAAGTCAAGACTATTCTTAAAAAATGAAGAGTCTATTTTTTAAGATGAGAAGACATTTTGAAGACATCAGGTCAAGGACTGAAGATTCCCCAAAGCTTCAAGAGAATGCAGACCGAAAAAGAATATCTTCATGATTCAAAAGGGGAGATTGTTAAAGATTTCACAAGATGCTGAAAAGATATAACATCTTCTATTTATATACAAAGGGGGAGATTATTAGGTTTATTAATTGTATAGAAAAGAAGATTATATTTTAGGTGAAGTTTGTATTAGATACTCAAAGAGAATATAAGCGTATGATTAGTGTTAATCATGTATCAATTGCCAAACTTAATGCCATGTTATTATGTGTTCTTAAGGTGTAATCTCACATTCTCTCATAGTTAATACATTGCAATTGAAGATTTGATTGATACTAGAATCATGATGGGACAAACACATCACATTTGCAATCACTTGCAGGGATTCAAGAGAAGTAGGAAGCTAAGACAAAGAGATATGGACCTGCGGGTAGGCGAAGGCTCCATGGTTGATGCTGAAGCTGTAGGGACATATTGTCTTAGTTTTCCTTCGGGCATGGTCTTAGAACTAGAACCTTGTTATTATGTTCCTAGACTTATCAATAATGTTATCTCGTTTGATTTGCTTATAGACTATGATTTTAACTATGTTTTGAATAGTAAAATTATTTCTTGTTTCAAAAATGATGTTTTTTATTTTAAAGTTATTCCTCAAAATGGTCTATATACGCTAAATCTAGATAAAAATGACAAAGACATATATCATATAAGTAAAAGATCCAAGAGTAACTTGAATCAGACTTACCTCTAGCATTGTCGTTTAGGACACATAAATGAGAAACGCATAGAGAAACTACGAGATGACGGAATTCTAGAACCATTTGACTTATAGTCATATGATATCTGCGAATCTTGTTTTTCCGGTAAAATGACAGAGAAATCTTTCAACAGTGAGAAGGAAAAGGCAAGTGAGCTACTAGGGATAATACACACAGTGTTTGGACCCTCTACTCCAGAGCCTAGAGGAGGATACCGGTACTTCATAACTTTTACTGACGATTTCAGTAGATGTGGTTGTGTCTATCTTATGAGACTAAAGTCTGAAAGTTTTAACAAGTTCAAATAGTTTGAGAATGAAGTACAAAATTAGCTGGACAAGAAGAAAAAGTTGTTTCGGTCTGACCGAGATGGCGAATATCTGAGTCAAGAATTCGACGATCATTTGAAGGAATGTGGGATTGTTTCACAACTCACACCTCCGTATACACCTCAGATGAATGGTGTATCAGAAAGGAGGAATCGTACATTGCTTGACATGCTGCGATCAATGTGTTGCGGTTTCTAGGGCTCACAACGGATGCAACGTACAACATATTAAGCCCATAGTACAAGCAAATAAAGAACAAAACATGAAACCCCACTAATGGACCAAACTCTATGTTAAAGAAATGCAACATAAAGGAAAAAAGAAGAGGTTATACCAGCCTCCTTAGCTCTAGAAAGTGAATTATGTTGGTGATGATGCTCCTCCTTGTACAAAACCGAACCTCCTATTGGTTTATACCGCGGGAACATGTCAACCACGAGTGCTAGCAAGCCTAGTGAAACTTTCTCTCAAAAAATCACTTAGGAACAGCAACAAAAGAACCAATTTACTGGAGCCTCTCCTCTCTAATTCTCTCTAACTCTTGGTAGCACTTAAGAGAACTCTTTGATGGTGAGATTGGCAAAAGTATCAAATTAGACTAATGAGAGGTGTTTTATAAACTCCAGAATGCCTTTTAGTCTCCCCATGACCGACCAAAGACCATCATATCTCAACCATGCATTGGCTAGTCATGTAACTGATTTGACAAAAAGCACATGCAGTCGTAGCGCGCTAACCCCTTAAAGTTAACGGCGCTATTGTGGCCTATCATTTGACATAACACAAAGTACATACAGCCATAGCGGCACTATCCCATAAGGTTTAGCGGCGCTAAACCCTTAATGTTAACGGCGCTATCGAAACATGCGATCTCAAATTTTGTCTTTTGTCATTTTTGGTCCTTATACTTTAGTTGCTGTCAAGTTAGACCCTGGTGTATGACCCAATAGGCCCATACATCATCGGCAGTGATTTTAACGGCGTGTACGCATCAGTACGCATATTCTAACAAACTCCCACTTAAACATGATGCACCGTATCTTTAAATCACAGACAATGAGCGGCCTCTAGCAAAGCATCATCGCCCCCAAGTCACTATGAGTTTCGTTATCAAGAACAAAACCAATTCATAGGAAGTGGTCCCTTAGATAAGTGATCTTAAACATCACTTTGTTCATGATATACTTGTGAAAACAAGACATGGATTAAATGTCAATCTCCAGATCATTCATGATTATTTTTCTCGATCTTGACTGGTGGTGACCAAAAGTTAAGGACATATCTGATTCTCAATCAATATTCCTTGCGCATGCCATGCATAATTTTTTGTTGTCAGCTCCCAATCATCGAGGGGCCCAGGGAGATCTCTCATATCAGAGGAACAAATTCCTTTGACTGTATAACCCTATACCATACTTCTTGGCTTACCTAGTCATTTCCTTTATCGTAGCCAATCATAAACTACTTTTGAAAATAGCTAAAGTAAGGAAGAACTATGATATGGCGGTTCATACATCTCAGGTTTAAGAACGTAAGATATTATCATCCCAAGTTACTCGTGACTATAATCCATGAAGTATACTGGGTGTGGGTCTTCCAGTCACTTGAAACTCTTTTCAAGCACAGATAGGCATTGAACCTTAATTCAACCATTTTGAATTCAAGGTCATATGCTTATCTCAGTTTTAATTCAATCTTTCTTCCATAAGATTGACCGACTGTGGAAAGTTTGAAATATAGTATAATATTTTTGGAAGTAATTAAACATGATAAGATAGAACACATTAAATTCTTATGAATGTAACCGTATCACACGCATATAGAATCTCTATTATATATCGAAACAAGCATAAGTTACAATATTGTCTTTATCGTTCCCAAAATAAAATTACATATCAAACAAACTAAATACAAAACTCAAGCCAAATCCGTAGCAAATCTTACACCTATTGCTCTAGTGTGAGATTCATTAGCTGCTTGCGGTAACGTCTTAGTGAATGGATCCGCCAGGTTTCCATCCGATGCTACTCTGCTGATGACGACTTCACCACTTTCAATTACATCTCGTATAAAGTGGTATTTGCGCAATATGTGTCTTGTCTTCTTGTGAGCTCTTGGTTCCTTTGCCAAAGCCACCGCACCCTCATTGTCACAAAAATTCTCAATAAGGTCATCGATGCTTGGAACCACTCCTAGATCTTGGATAAATTTCTTCATCCACACGGCCTCCTTTGCGGCTTCACTTGCCGCAATGTACTCCGATTCGTTAGTCGAATCAGCCACCGTGTCTTGCTTCGAGCTCCTCCAGCTGACAGCACCACTATTCAACAGGAATACAAACCCCGATTGTGATCGGCTGTCATCCCTGTCTGTTTGGAATCTAGCATCCGAGTAACCCTTTACTCTCAGCTCTTCTTCCCCACCATATACTAATAACATCTATTTCATACGCCTAAGATATTTGAGAATGTTCTTTACGGCTCTCTAATGAGGTTCCCCGGGATTCGCCTGATATATACTAGTCATGCTTAAAGCACAAGACACATCAGGAAGAGTGCACAAGACACATATGGTACTTGCTTCATTACTTCTATCTCCTCTAGGGAGGTAGGACATTGAGTCTTGCTCAATGTCAATCCATGCAACATAGGGAGGTTTCCTTTCTTGGATTCCTCCATGTTAAAGCATCTCACGACCTTGTCTATGTATGCACTTTAAGAAAGCCCGAGCAGCCTTCTAGATCTATCTCTATACATCTTGATCCCCATAATACAGTTCGCATCCCCTAGGTCCTTCATTGAAAAGCAACTCCCTAGCCAAGTTTTAACACTCCTTAGGCTTGGGATGTGATTTCCAATGAGTATAATATCATCTATATATAGGTCTAAGAAGACTATAGTGGTCCCACTAGCCCTGACATATACACATGGCTCATCTTTGCTTTTCGAAAATCCAAATTCCTTGATTTTCACATCTAAGCATAGATTCCAGCTTTGAGATGCTTGTTTGAGTCCATAAATGGACTTCTTCAGTTTACAAACCTTGTTTGGATACTCCGGATGTACAAAACCATCAGGTTGTGTCATATACACCTCTTTTGAAAGCATCCCGTTAAGGATGGCGTTTTTAACATCCATTTGTCATATTTCATAATCATGAAATGTAGCAATAGCTAGAATTATCCGGAGAGACTTCAACATAGCCACTGGGGAAAAGGTTTCATCATAGTCTATGCCAGGTATCTGAGTGAAACCCTTCGCCACCAGTCGGGCTTTGAAGGTATCCAAGGTTCCACCCATGCCGGTCTTCTTCTTCAAGACCCATTTACACCCTACGGGTCTAACCCCGGGTGTAGGATCAACCCGTTCCCAAACCTGTTTATCCGACTTGGAATGCATCTCGCTTTCCATTACTTCTCTGCACTTTGCATACTCAGGGCCTGCCATGGCTTCTTTGTAGTTGGTGGGCTCATCATAGTCCACCACTAACTCACCGCCCTAATATATGTGAAATCCATATCTCTCTGGTTCATTACGAGTTGTAATAGAACGCCTCGGAGTAGGCAATGAAAGAGTGTCAGGTACTGTAAAACTGTACTTTTTATATAAACATAATACTGCGTGCGGAAGCTAATTACATATAATTACATTAAGACCAAAATATAATTACCATAATTATCATATTTTAAGTTTACAAAAATGCCACTACAGTGTTAATTTACAAAATCAGGCTCTTTACAAAATATAGACATCAGAGTAGTGGTCTGTCTATTTTCCCAGCCATCATCTTTTATAAACTCACCACGGAGGATCTACAAAATAAACTAGTAGGGAATTAGCACAAAGCTAAGTGAGGGAACAGATATCTAAACATATACAAGGCAAACATGCCCAAACACAAAGCTCATAAACCCAAGAGAATCGTCGGTGTTGCAAGCACCTACAACCAAGGTTGGCCAAAACCAAGGTTTACCGATAGCCCGGTTAACATGGACAACAATACTAGCACCCTTGATTACAACAAATGCGTATCAAGAAAAGAGCTAATACTATGTATCCCTAAACACAGGCCCAACTGAAAATCAAACACGCTGATCACCAAAACAACATGTACACATATTAAACAAGCATACAGACAAATGAGCAAGTTACAATCAAGATATCATATCCTGAATATCCAAAGATATAAATCCACTCACCACAGTCTGCACAGTTATAGCATACTCAGATGACTAATTCACTGAGTCTTCTCAGTTCCTGAGAAAATATAGACACAAGTCAGTATACAACCTATAATACTGATTCACAATAAGTAATAAACTTATTCATACATCACATGTGTACATATATATCACATATATATGTATAATCAATATATCATAATCTAACTTGTTAAGGAAATTCCAAGATATTATTCTAAACAGTATAAATCTTCATGCGGTTTCCTATTCATGCGGATTTTACCATCACAAGTCCAATTCCGAATAAAATGTTAAGGAAAATGTCTAAGTCTTGAATTCCGGATGGATCATACGGTTTTATCATAAAACCGGATACAATTCACAATTCTGAATGTCAAGGCATTCATGCGGTTTTTATCAATTCCAGATACCGTTCATTTTCCTCATAATCCAGTTAGGTTATAATTCCGCATAAGTCCAATACCGAATAAAGTCCAAATCCGAATAATCCAAATCCGATTGATACATAGTTCAATCCCGAGCAAAGGCCAAATCCGAGTAAAGGCACATATTCAATTCCGAATGATCTTCAATTCCGATCACAATCCAAATCCGAACAATCTTCAATTCCGATTAAAGTGTTAGGGAATTTCAGTCTTGGTCGTATTCAGATTCTACAAAATCCGATCATTTCATTCGGGTTCTCCAAGTGTTAAGGGAACAAGTGTTTTGTTCGGATTTATCCAAATTTCGGATAAATTATTCGGATTTCAATAGTAGTTTATTAGTTTATTCGGAAATCATCATATAGTTTAACTGTTTATTCGGAATCAACCCCAAAACTGATTAAAATGTTCGGAATTCACCAAATCCGCATAACTCATACTTCAATTCCGAATAATTCATATGTTCTTGAATATTTTCGATTTCTTTTCAATTCTATACTATAATCGAACATCCAATATAATCTATCCTTCCAGAATGCATTATAAATATATAATGATCATTATGCAATCATCCTAAGATCATGAATAAATTCTTGAATCATGCGGAATTCATATCAATTCTATAAAACCGAATTTAAACAATAATTAACAACTATTAATCAGTGATCTAACCTTCTGGATTAGATAAATCAGAATTCCAAACAATATTTGCACGATTGAAAGATGAAAATGAATTTTCCCTTGTTCTACCTTCTACGGCCGAGAACACACTCACACTAATATGTTCTTTTGCATGAAATGAGGTGAGATGGCGGTGGTATAGTGACTAAGTATAGTCATGTGTTGTTGGGAAATTTGCTAAGTCATTGAAACTGTTGGATATGCAAAGGTAAAACTATTAGATTGATTTGTGAAAGCAGTTGTAACTAACAGTTATTGCAAGTTTTACAACTGTTAATACAAAAGTTCAAAACTGTTAGTTCAATCATACACAACTGTTAGAAGACCTTGGAATGAAGACTGTTAGAAGAAATTCAGAACTGTTTATTCAACAAACAGTTGCTGTTGAGCTATTTATGGAAAATGCTATCTTTGTGGATTTGAAGTATATCTTGATCAAGTTTGAAGATTATCAAGATTATCTCGGAAGATAGAAGATTACCTAACTGTCAGCTATTCAAGGAGGATCAAGAGTCTATAAATACTTGGAATAGAATATCGTTTTAGCATCTCTTAATCATAGCAATTTTACGCATTCATATTTTTATTGTTAACTTGTTTTCAGAAAGTGTGTTAGCCTCTAAGTTTCATAGAAATCTAAGAACAAACTGTGTTCTTCGTCTAACAAAAGAGTTAGATTAGAGGTGTTGGTGAATATTGTAATCATCATTGGTTATTAATAAACATCTGGTGTCTGAAAGTATTTTCTCGTGTTGATTCTTGAATTGTTCTTGTGATAAAACCTTATACATCAATTAAGTGTGATTCCGCAACTTCTTAGTTGATTGTGATCAAACTGAAAGATTATCTTTAAACAATTCTGATTTAATTCTAAAGATAATTCTTGTTATTGATATTTTGTAATATCCGATCCTGACAAGTGGTTTCAGAGCCTGTTCATCAAGGCTCCTTTGATCACTATTTGAAGGTTTTTCACAGATCTGTTGTGTTCTGTTATTTAAAGTTTGTTTAAATCTTGTTGCGTGTTTTTATTCTTATTACTGCAATGGAGTCAGTTGGATCTTATGATAACACTGGATCTGGGTCAAACATTAGAGTTCCCATGCTCAAACCAGCTGATTTTGAGATGTGAAAACTAAGGATCAAGCAGCATGTCCAATTAATGGACTATGCTGTTTGGAAAATCATAGAAAAGGACCCCATTACTACTGTTGATTTAGATGAAACAGGAAAACCAAAGAATAAATCACCACCAAGAACAGATGCTGAAAAGAAAGAGAGGATGATTGAGATGAAAGCTCTCAGCATTCTTCAGATTGCTATTCCCAACGAATACCAGCATCAGTTCAAGAAGTTTGATGATGCTCATGAACTGTGGAATGCTTTGGAAAAGAGGTTTGCAGGGACTGCTAGTTCCAAAAGGAACCAAAGGGATCTTCTGAAATAGGCTTATGAAAACTTTTCAAGTGGAAAAAATGAGAGTATAACTCAAATTTTTGATAGGTTCTATAAGCTGGTTAGTCAACTTGAGAGTGCAAAAGTTAGACTAGAACAAGATGAGATCAATAGAAAGTTCCTTAGGTCCTTGGGTGAAGAATGGACAGTTTATGCTACACAATGGAGAACTAAAGATTCTTTAGAAGATATAGAATTAGATGATCTATACAACAGTTTGATTGTGTTTGAGGGAGAAATAGAGGGAAAAAGAAAGACTTTGATCCCTAGCCACAATGCAGTTCTCCTTTCATCCTTAGGTATGGACTCAAACCATTTCTTGCTAGTCATGCACATTCAACCCTCACCAATGAGGATCTTGAGCTAGTACATCCAGATGATCTTGAGGAGATGGACCTCAAGTGGCAAATGGCTATATTAACTGTCAGAGCAAAAAGATTCATTCAAAGAACTGGCAGGCAGAACATGAACTTCAGGGCTGATGGGCAGGCTGGGTTTGACAAATCCAAAGTCAGATGTTACAAATGTCAACAGCCTGGTCAGTTTGCCAGGGAATGCAGATCTGGTGGACAAGGCCAGAATCAAGAACAAAGACCAAATCAAACCTCATCAGCATTGGTCTCACAAGAAGGCCATGGGTTTGATTGGAGTGATCAAGCAGAGGAAGCTACTCACAACAAGGCATTGATGGCTTCGACTGATTCCTACATCAAATTGGGTTCACCAGAATCAGATGACATACTGGTATCTTCTAAACTATGCCTAGGTGAATGTGGAGCTATAGTAAAAAGGTTCAGGGAGCACAACAAAAACGTGTGTGCTGCTCTGAGCAGAATAGAGGAGAGAAGATATGAAACTAGTGCTGTCATTGAAAGCTTTGAAAAGAAAATTAAAGAATATCAGACAAATGAATTGCAAATGGACTATGATAGGAAGTATCATAAGTGGGAGAAGGAGCAGCTTCAACAAGAAATTGATAATCTTAAGAAAAAGCTGAATGAAAAAGAGATTAAGATAGATGAGCTAACCAAAAATTTGGATGGTGTGGATATGGATTTGAGTATGTTCAAAGCAACAAATCTTAAGCTTGAAACCTTGTGACAATCACAAATCAGAGATAAGGTTAAAACAGGCTTAGGATACAAACAGACCCCACCTCCATACAATCACAACTACATAACTCCCATGTATGATGTAGCTGATAGATATGTTAATGTACCACTAGAAGAAGAATTGAAGTCACCTGATCCACAATTTCAAAGTGAAGAAGAAGGAGTTGTGTATGAGGTGAGTGATGATAAGAAGGAGGGAGTTGTGAAGAAAGAAGAGTTCATTCCTATTGAAAATCACGTCTCTTGTGAACCTGCAGCACCAAAATCCTCTTTACAACGTGTGATGTTCGTTAAAGCCTCCTCTGAAACATTCATCAGTGAAACAAAACCTTTCAAATCTGTTTATTCTATAAACAGTTCCACTACTGTTGCAAACAGTCCCCAACATTACACTAACAGTTCCAAACATAACCCAAACAGTTTTAACCCAAAAATATCAGCTGTTAGTGTTAAGACCAAAGGAAAAGAGAAGGTTGGTGAAGTTGAAATAGAGAAGCCAAAGAAGGAAGCTTGAAAAACAAAGTTTCAGCTCAAATCTGTGAAAAGGCATACTGAAGTGCCTGTGTGCACATGCAAACAGCATGGTGTACAGAAATTTCCTCCTTCAGCACCTGTGAGAGGAAATCAAAGGAATAGAAACCAGTTGTGGACACAAAGAACTAGTTTGCCTATAGTCAAAACCAAAAGGTGCTATATATGTGGGAGAGCTAATCACTTAGCTCACATCTGTTATTATAACCCACAGATTGATAGCACCCAGAAGCCAAGTTACAAAAAACAAGCTAACAGTTCCACAATGTTTAGGCCAAAACCAAAAACTGTTGGTCTTGCTTGGGTGAAATTGCAGAAACAAACAGTTTCTGAAGGGGCCAAAACTGTTAATTTAACTGATAATCAAATTGAGTCACAAACTGACCCAACTATTTTACCAAAATCAAAAACTGTTTGTTCTAAAGACTCAACTGTTAATCACAACAGTTGGACACCACATGTTCTCACTAAATACTCTTCACACAAGATAGAGAAGTCTAACTTGGATGAAATAAAAAAGAATCAAACTTTGTTTAAGTATTATGACTTAAATGGTGTACCCAAGACCTGCATGGCCTGGGTACTTCCTGCTAGTAACTAAGTTTTTATTTGTGCAGAGCATTCATAGGGCCAATCAAGGAGAAATTTGGCATGTGGATAGTGGATGCTCAAGGCACATGACTGGAAATCCACACTGCTTGAAGGATTTCAGAAGAATCAATGGAGGACATGTAGCATTTGGAGGAAATGCTAAGGGAGGAAGAATCATAGGTAAGGGAGCTGTAGAGGCAGGTACACTTACTTTCAATGATGTTTTCTTTGTTGAACAACTCAAATACAATCTGTTAAGTGTGTCTCAAATCTGTGACCATGGAAACAAAGTCCTGTTCACAAACACATAGTGCATTATCCTTTCAAAAGATTTTAAAGTAGATGAAAAGTATGTTCTTTTGAGAACAACTAGAAAGGATAATGTATATTGTTTGGACACTCAAAAGGTTTCTAAACAGAATGTATTAAGTTGTTTACTCTCAAAGGCATCTCATGATGAGTCTGCCAATTGGCATAGAAGGATGTGTCACATGAATTTTAAAACTATGAATCTATTAGCTAAAAACAATCTGGTAAGAGGTTTACCCCAAAAGGAATTCTCATGTGATGATCATTGTGTGGCTTGTCTCAAAGGCAAGCAACACAAAACTTCTTATAAGTCCAAAGAAGTTTCTTCCATTACTACGCCTTTACAACTGTTGCATATGGATCTTTTTGGTCCTACATATGTGGTCAGTATAGGGAAGAAAGTCTACTGTTTAGTCATAGTTGATGACTTCACCAGATTTACTTGGGTTCAATTTCTTAGAACTAAGGATGAAACTGCTGAGTTAGTTAAGTCTCTTATTCTTAGAATAGAAAATCAATCTGATTTGAGAGTGAAAGTCATTAGATCTGACAATGGTTCTGAGTTAAACAGTTTTTGTGAGGAAAAAGGGATTGAAAGACAGTTAATGCACCTCGGACTCCACAACAGAATGGAGTGGCTGAGAGAAGGAATAGGACTTTGATAGAGGCTGCTAGATCTATGTTAGCTGATTCTAGGCTCCCAATGACCTTCTGGGCGGAAGCAGTGAACACGGCCTGCTATGTTCAGAGTAGAGTACAAGTAGTCAAGTCCAAAGGGAAAACTCCTTATGAGTTGTTCCTTAAAAGAAAACCTTTGATCAACTTCTTTAAACCATTTGGATGTCCCTGCACTATCCTTAATACCAAGTCACATTTAGGCAAATTTGAGAGTAAAGCAGAAGAAGGATTCTTTGTAGGATATTCCACTCAGAGTAAAGCATATAGAGTTTTTAACAATGTCACTAGGATCATAGAAGATAGTATGAATGTCTCCTTCAATGAGAATATGATCAATATTGCAGGTAATGGTCCTGATTGGTTATTTGATATTGATGCATTGTCTAAATCTCTTTCTTTTGAGTATTCTACAGAAACAGTTGCAAGTGTTCCTACAGCTGTTAGTGCAAATCCACAAACTGTTTCAAACAGTTCTGAAACTGTTAGCTAAAGTCCAACAACTGTTGGTGGAAACAAAGCCACTGAAGACTTTGTAGTGATTCCTTTGTTTCAAAATGACTCTTCAAATGCTGTTAGTTCAATGAATGATGGTGCTGAACCTTCAAAGGATAAGGAATCTCCCGATCTTCAACAAAACAATGAATCTGAAAATCAAACAGTTGCAGATCAGGTATGTAATGCTTTTGGGAATGAGAGTGGATCTGAAGTTGATTTGTCTAATTTAGAGGATGTGTTGACTGACGAAAACATCCCTAACTTAAGAATTCACAAGGACCATCCCATATAGCAGATTATAGGTGATCCCACCACTCCTGTTAGAACTAGAGGTATGCTGCAAAGTGACAATAGTGGTGTGGATCTTGCACAGTTTGATGTGAATGCCTGCTTTCTATCTCAGATAGAACCAAAGAAAGCAGTAGAGTCATTAAAAGACCCTTCCTGGGTGGAAGCAATGCAAGAGGAACTTTTACAGTTCCAGATTCAGCAAGTTTGGAAGTTAGTTGAACATCCAGAAGGCAAGAGAGCTATTGGCACCAAGTGGGTGTTTAGGAATAAAAAGGATAAAAGAGGTATTGTAATCAAGAATAAGGCTAGACTAGTTGCACAGGGTTATACACAGGAGGAAGGAATAGATTATGATGATGTCTTTGCACCTGTTGCAAGGATAGAAGCAATTAGAATGTTCCTTGCCTTTGCAAGCTTTAAAGGGTTCAAGGTGTATCAAATGGATATCAAATCAGCATTTCTCTATGGAACTATTGATGTGGAGGTATATGTGTGTCAACCTCCTGGTTTTGAAGACTCAAAATATCCTGATAGGGTATATAGGTTGGATAAGGCTTTGTATGGATTACAACAGGCTCCTATAGCTTGGTATGAGACATTATCATCATATCTGCTTGAGAATGGTTTTAAGAGAGGCACTATTGATAAGACATTATTTACAAAGATTGTTAAAACAGAGATTTTGCTTGTTCAAATCTATGTTGATGATATAATCTTTGGATCCACTGATGACAGTCTGTGCAAACAGTTTAAAGGCATAATGCAAAAGAGATTTCAGATGAGTTCCATGGGAGAACTTACATTTTTCTTGGGTTTACAGGTGAAGTAGAAGCCATTAGGTATATTTCTCAGTCAGTCAAAGTATGTCAAAGACATTTTGGACAAGTTTGGCTATCAAGATGTGAAGTTGGCCAGTACTCCAATAGAAACACACAAACAGTTGGGAGCAGATCCTGAGGGGGAGGATGTAGACATACACTTGTATAGGTCTATGATAGGTTCTTTAATGTACTTATCTGCTTCTAGACCAGATATCATGTTTGCGGTGTGTGTTTGTGCCAAGTTTGTAACATCCTAATTTAGGGCCTAGTAGTAGCTTGTTGTACATTGTGTTTGTATAGTTGTACCTTGACTTTAACCAAGTTGTTTAAGTTGTTTTGATGATTAAATGTTGTTATTTGTTGGTACACGTGGTTATGTAGCTAAAGATGGAAATATATCATAAATAGATAATGTTGGTAATAAGTTGAACGGTTTCAAATGATGATTCCGAAAATATCTCCTTAGTTAAAACGGATAAACCTAAGTTGCTTTAGAAGTTGAATAGGAGAACAAAATACCCACACGGGGTATTAAACCAACCAAGGTCGGTTTGTGTGTTTCCCTTATCCCCTGGGAACACACACTACACACACACAAATACACACACAAGCATATGTACGTACATAAGGAAGCAAACACACATGCTTGGAGATTTGAAGAGAAAATCAAGGAGGAAGCATTGATTTCGAGTTTGGCTATTGATTTCTTGTATAAAATCATCATATACAGCAAGTAATCATCTCCAATTTGTAAGTGTTAAGGTGTGAAGCTTGTTCTTGAGCCATGTATAACAAATGATCCATTTTGATGGTTCAAAATGGATTGTAATGGTTAGTTGTTGTATAAAATGTGTTAGTAGGCTCCTATTGATGTTAAACAAAGTCTATGAACAATCGAAATTGAGTTTTGGTCGATAAAAATGGTGAAAACGTGAGTTTCAGGCCTGTTTCGCGAACAGAGACGAAGGCCTGCTATGCAGGAACTTCCTATGGCCGTAGGGAAAAGTTCCTACCCCCGTAGGAAGGTGTTTTTCAGGAATATTAAATATTAAGCCTTCTTTGGCCGTAGGAAAAGGTTTCTACGGCCGTAGGAAAAGGTTTCTACGGCCGTAGGAGGGTATTTTGTGTATTTTATGTGGTTTACCACCTACGGGTCAAGGAAAGAAGCTTACGGGCGTGGGTACATAACCTACGACTGTTGGTACTCAAAGAATCACTTCTACGGGCGTAGGGTATGGTCCCTTCGGCCGTAGGGTATGGTTTCTTGGAAGTGAACTCGTGCGGGCGTAGGATGTATTCCTACGGCCGTAGGAGGTGTTTGGAAGGTGTCCTGCGGCCGTAGGACACATCTACTGCGGCCGTAGGAGCTATTCCAGGTTGCCTGTTGCTTGTTGTTCGTTGTACATTTACGTAGAAGCAATGATAGTACTTTTAGATGTTGACTGAACCTACACATGATGTGTTAGGTGATTCGGACGATTCCGTGTGCTCCTGGGATTCCAGAATTCATATCTGCCTCTTATAACCTCGAGGTGAGTACTGGTTTTCCCATGAGTCTCGGTAAGTAGCGTTGTCTGTTGTTTTGTTGAAATATGTTGTCGATGTCGCACACGTGCGTATGAGGTATGTTATACATGTTGCTATATATTGTTGCCATGCTAAGTTGCTTTATACGTTGGTTATGAATCGCATGTGTATAGTTGAACCCATTACGGGTAGTAGTTGTATATGTGGTACTGGTCCGGACCGATGTGGCATGGTTAAGGTCAGCTTTCGTCCCGAAGGCTGGATCCCTTTGATGGAATAACGGGGATTAACGGTACCCGGTGTGCAGCACGCCGGGGTGGTCTTGCAAACCGCCGCTCCTTAACGTGAGTTGGGATCTTAACTTTCGTTGAGATCCAAGATGTTGAACTTCGAGCTTCGTAACGCGTTTGGTGGACTGCTCTTCGCTCCCCCACAATTGCGGATAGTTGTTGCTGATGGTCCCCAGTTTGAATCGTTGAGCGGGGTTCCCTTCCCTGCAAGATATGATTCCTACTGACTCGTTGGCGCGACACTGTATGTTAGGATAGCCTTGTGTGCTGTCCCGTAGTTGGGATAACCTGCTTATTGATGCTTATGTGTTAATTTGTACTCACAAGCTAGTTGTAGCTAACGGTGCCTCCTTTTTACAGATGCGAAGTAGTTGGCCTGGTGAGGCGGGACTTGTTGGTAGTTGTTGTACATATCTTTTGCGGAACACTGCTCGTTGTAATTATTTGTGATCCGATGGTCGGTAATGTCGGTTAGTTGGGTAACACGCGGTTGTTTTTGGGACTTGGTTTTTGGTGTTGTACTTTTACATTACCAAGTCAGATAAACAATATTATCTTTTGTAAAACGTGGTTACTTCCGCTGCTGGCTTTTACTATATAAATTTAAAAAGCTTAAATTTTCCCTAATTTTAAGCGCGTGAAAACCGCTGTTACAAGTAGGTATCAGAGCCTAAGTTTGAGGAATTGGGTACTCGTAGGGGTATTCAATCTCAAGCTCGGGCCCGACCATCGTTAAGTGTTCCTAGTTAGGTAATTGGGGTTGAGTATGAGCGTTATGTGGTAATTGCATGTGTAAAATAACTGGTAGCGTTAGTAGTTGTTGAATAAGTAGAGTACTAAACGTTGTTCCCATGAGTAGTAAGTTGACATAGAATGGCTGCGCAACGACTTAATACTGAAGAGGCTCTTAAACGTATGGAGGATGAAGCTTCAAGCGTTCATCCTGAAGCCGAGGAGGGATCTGCTCCGCATAATTATGAGCCGCTAAGGCAACATCCAGATCAAGCAGCGCGTATTGCACGTCTGGAGGAAGAGCTCCGACTTACACGGGAGCTGTTAGTAGCGGCTGTGCCAGGGCGTAAACCAGAGAAATGTTCGTTTAAGAAATTCCGTTCTTGCGGTCCGAAAGAATTTGAGGGCGGTGATGGTCCTTCGGATGCCGTGAGGTGGCATAGAGAAACCGAGGGTGTGTTCGATTCTTGTGATTGTGAAGCGGAGCTTCGTGTCAAATACGCGGCACAGATGTTGAAGGGTAGCGCGTTGTTCTGGTGGGATTCAGTGAAAGCGACGTTGAGTAAAGAGGTTGTGGCTGCCATGACATGGGAGCAGCTTACTGAGAAAGTAACCAGACGGTATTGTACAGACTATGATATGGAGAAGATGGAAAGAGAGTTTAACGCTCTTAGTAAGGGAGATAAGTCGGTGGATGTTTTGATTCAAACCTTTATCGATAAAGTGAGGTTTATTCCTAGCTTGGTGAATGATGAAGCTGCAAAGATGAGAAAGTTTGTGGGAAAGTTGCCTGCTGATTATCGTGCTATCGTTAGAATGGCTGGGAGTTTGGATCGAGCGTTTGAAAATGGCTCGACAGATTGAAGATGATCGTACTCAGGGCAAGGATGGCCGAGCTGGTGAAAGTCATAAGAGGAAGTTTCAACAATCCTCGAAGCCGAGTCCT
Organism: Pulicaria dysenterica; assembly: GCA_947179395.2. Lineage (NCBI taxonomy): Eukaryota > Viridiplantae > Streptophyta > Magnoliopsida > Asterales > Asteraceae > Pulicaria > Pulicaria dysenterica. The sequence goes on along the minus strand of OX359294.1, from coordinate 26,370,064 downwards.
TCTAAAGGAAAAATCTGTTGCTGGTGGGAAGTTTGATTCCCAGAAGAAGCCGTGGGTGGATCGTCCGTGGTGTGCAACTTGCCGTACGTATCACAGTGGTGACTGTTCTAAAGCCACTGCTCGATGCTTACGGTGTGGACAGAAGGGGCTCGCGGTGAAAGACGCAAATCGGATATTATTGTTATCTCTCTGATAAAAGCGAGAAAGGCAATTTCAAAAGGTTCCGAGTGTTATCTGGCATATGTGATTGATGCTAAATTGGAGAAACGTGTTGTTCGTGATATTCCGGTGGTAACCGATTATCCAGAAGTGTTTCCTGATGAGTTGCCTGGGTTACCGCCTGTTAGATATGTTGAATATCGTATCGATCTTGTTCCGGGGGCTACCCCTGTTGCCAAAGCTCCGTATCGTCTTGCTCCTTCAGAGGTTCGGGAGATGATGACGCAGATTCAGGAGTTGCTAGACAAAGGCTTTATTCGCCCGAGTTCTTCTCCTTGGGGCGCTCCTGTACTATTCGTAAAGAAGAAAGATGGGACGATGAGAATGTGTATAGATTACCGGGAGCTGAATAAGCGAACGGTAAAGAACAAGTATCTTTTGCCGCGGATAGATGGTTTGTTTGATCAACTGTAGGGAGCGACATGCTTCTCAAAGATCGATCTGCGGTCGGGGTATCATCAAGTGTTAGTTGCTGACGAAGATGTCCCAAAGACGGCTTTTCGTACTCGTTATGGTCATTATGAGTTTTTGGTGATGCCGTTTGGCTTAACCAATGCTCCTGCAGTTTTCATGGACCTGATGAACCGGGTTTGTCGTCCTTTTCTTGATAAGTCGGTGATCGTGTTTATTGACAATATTCTCGTTTATTCTAAAACCGAAGCTGAACACGAGTTGCATCTGCGACAAGTCCTTGAAACTCTTAAACGAGAGAAGCTTTACGCTAAGTTCTCGAAGTGCGAATTCTGGTTACGAGAGGTCCATTTTCTTGGTCACGTGATTTGCAGTGATGGCGTGAAGGTTGATCCAACTAAGGTTGAGGCGGTTATGAATTGGGGAGTTCCCCGAACTCCTTCTGAAATTAGAAGCTTTCTTGGCCTAGCTGGGTATTATCGGCGGTTTATCCGTGACTTTTCTAAGCTTGCAGGTCCTTTGACAAAACTAACTCGCAAGGATGTTGCATTTGTTTGGACGGAAGCTCAAGAACAAGCGTTTCAGTCTCTGAAACGGCTATTGTGCGAAGCCCCAATTCTTTCGTTACCAGACGGATCTGAAGATTTTGTTGTTTATTGTGATGCTTCGTACTCCGGATTGGGGTGTGTGTTGATGCAACGTGATAAAGTCATTGCCTATGCTTCAAGGCAATTGAAACCTCATGAAGGCAATTATCCGACTCATGATCTGGAGTTGGCCGCTGTAGTGTTCGCGTTGAAATTGTGGAGACACTATCTTTACGGTACCAAATGTGTGGTCTGCACAGATCACAAAAGCCTACAATATGTCTTCACGCAGAAAGACCTCAATATGAGGCAACGCAGATGGCTTGAGTTTATAAAAGACTATGATTGTGAAATTCGCTACCATCCTGGTAAGGCCAATGTGGTGGCGGATGCCTTGAGTAGAAAAAGCTCTTCTGTAGATGCAAAGTTTATGAAACTTACTGTGGTTCCCGATATCATTGCCAGATTGAAGGAAGCACAGCAAGTGGCGTTACAAGATGAGAATCTGAAACCTGAGTTGATGAGAAAGCTGAAAGATCAACTTGTTGATGATACTCGCGGATTAAAGACTTTTCAGTCTCGCGTATGGGTGCCACTTCATGGTGGTAATCGTGATCTGATACTGCAGGAAGCTCATAAGTCTAGGCTGTCGGTTCATCCGGGCAGCACAAAGATGTATCACGACTTGAAAGCATTGTATTGGTGGCCTACTTTGAAACGAGACATTGCCTCTTTTGTAGAGAAATGTCAAATATGCGCGAAAGTCAAGACAGAACATCAGAAGCCTTATGGCAATCTGCAACAACTTGAGATCCCTGAATGGAAGTGGGATCACATTACGATGGACTTTGTGACAAAGTAGCCGAAAACCCTCAGAGGTCATGATGCAATTTGGGTCATTGTCGACCGATTGACCAAGAGTACTCACTTTCTAGCTATCAGCGAATCTGCTCCGTTGGAAAAGCTAGCCAAGTTGTATGTGAATGAAGTGGTGTCACGACATGGTTTACCATGTTCGATTGTATCTGATCGGGATGCACGATTTGCTTCCCATTTTTGGCAGAGTTTGCAGAGTGAACTTGGTACTCGTGTTCACCTGAGCACGGCGTGTCATCCACAAACCGATGGCCAGTCAGAGAGAACGATTCAAACGTTGGAGGACATGCTTCGCGCATGTGTCCTCGAGTTTGGTGGTGCATGGGATTCACACTTGCCTTTAATCGAATTTGCTTATAATAACTCGTATCACTCCAGTATTGGGATGCCGCCATACTAGATGTTGTACGGGAGACATTGTCGCACACCAACATGTTGGCTCGAGCCCGGTGAGAAGCAGTTTGCCGGACCCGAAATTGTTCAGATTACAGCTAATAAAGTGAAAGTTGCTCGTGAAAAATTGAAAGCTGCTCGTGATAGACAGAAAATATATGCAGATCCAAAGCGTAGACCTGTTGAATTCAAGGAGGGCGATCGAGTATTCCTAAAAGTCTCTCCTTGGAAAGGCGTTATCCGATTTGGTCGGAAGGGTAAGTTGAGTCCACGATATATTGGTCCGTTTAAAATCCTTCGTAAGGTTAACGACCAGACGGTATCGCTTGAGCTGCCACCAGAGCTTTCTGGAATCCATAACACGTTCAACGTGTGTTACCTGCGTAAATGCAAAGTGGAGGAGAACCAGATTCTGCCTCTGCAAGAGTTGAGAGTAGACGCTTCAAAACGTCTAGTTGAAGAACCGATGGAAATACTGGGTTCAAAGATCAAGAAGTTGCGCAGAAAGATGATAAAGTTGGTTTTGGTCAAGTGGAAGCACAACCTAGGTCCGAATATGACCTGGGAGACCGAAGATGACATGCGATCTAGATACCCTCACTTGTTCGTAGACGATCAGATTCCGAGGACGGAATCTTCTTAAGGGGGGTAGATTTGTAACATCCTAATTTAGGGCCTAGTAGTAGCTTGTTGTACATTGTGTTTGTATAGTTGTACCTTGACTTTAACCAAGTTGTTTAAGTTGTTTTGTTGATTAAATGTTGTTATTTGTTGGTACACGTGGTTATGTAGCTAAAGATGGAAATATATCATAAATAGATAATGTTGGTAATAAGTTGAACGGTTTCAAATGATGATTCCGAAAATATCTCCGTTAGTTAAAACGGATAAACCTAAGTTGCTTTAGAAGTTGAATAGGAGAACAAAATACCCACACGGGGTATTAAACCAACCAAGGTCGGTTTGTGTGTTTCCCTTATCCCCTGGGAACACACACTACACACACACAAATACACACACAAGCATATGTACGTACGTAAGGAAGCAAACACACATGCTTGGAGATTTGAAGAGAAAATCAAGGAGGAAGCATTGATTTCGAGTTTGGCTATTGATTTCTTGTTTAAAATCATCATCTACAGCAAGTAATCATCTTCAATTTGTAAGTGTTAAGGTGTGAAGCTTGTTCTTGAGCCATGTATAACAAATGATCCATTTTGATGGTTCAAAATGGATTGTAATGGTTAGTTGTTGTATAAAATGTGTTAGTAGGCTCCTATTGATGTTAAACAAAGTCTATGAACAATCGAAATTGAGTTTTGGTCGATAAAAATGGTGAAAACGTGAGTTTCAGGCCTGTTTCGCGAACAGAGACGAAGGCCTGCTATGCAGGAACTTCCTATGGCCGTAGGGAAAAGTTCCTACCCCCGTAGGAAGGTGTTTTTCAGGAATATTAAATATTAAGCCTTCTTTGGCCGTAGGAAAAGGTTTCTACGGCCGTAGGAAAAGGTTTCTACGGCCGTAGGAGGGTATTTTGTGTATTTTATGTGGTTTACCACCTACGGGTCAAGGAAAGAAGCTTACGGGCGTGGGTACATAACCTACGACTGTTGGTACTCAAAGAATCACTTCTACGGGCGTAGGGTATGGTCCCTTCGGCCGTAGGGTATGGTTTCTTGGAAGTGAACTCTTGCGGGCGTAGGATGTATTCCTACGGCCGTATGAGGTGTTTGGAAGGTGTCCTGCGGCCGTAGGACACATCTACTGCGGCCGTAGGAGCTGTTCCAGGTTGCCTGTTGCTTGTTGTTCGTTGTACATTTACGTAGAAGCAATGATAGTACTTTTAGATGTTGACTGAACCTACACATGATGTGTTAGGTGATTCGGACGATTCCGTGTGCTCCTGGGATTCCAGAATTCATATCTGCCTCTTATAAGCTCGAGGTGAGTACCGGTTTTCCCATGAGTCTCGGTAAGTAGCGTTGTCTGTTGTTTTGTTGAAATATGTTGTCGATGTCGCACACGTGCGTATGAGGTATGTTATACATGTTGCTATATATTGTTGCCATGCTAAGTTGCTTTATACGTTGGTTATGAATCGCATGTGTATAGTTGAACCCATTACGGGTAGTAGTTGTATATGTGGTACTGGTCCGGACCGATGTGGCATGGTTAAGGTCAGCTTTCGTCCCGAAGGCTGGATCCCTTTGATGGAATAACGGGGATTAACGGTACCCGGTGTGCAGCACGCCGGGGTGGTCTTGCAAACCGCCGCTCCTTAACGTGAGTTGGGATCTTAACTTTCGTTGAGATCCAAGATGTTGAACTTCGAGCTTCGTAACGCGTTTGGTGGACTGCTCTTCGCTCCCCCACCATTGCGGATAGTTGTTGCTGATGGTCCCCAGTTTGAATCGTTGAGCGGGGTTCCCTTCCCTGCAAGATATGATTCCTACTGACTCGTTGGCGCGACACTGTATGTTAGGATAGCCTTGTGTGCTGTCCCGTAGTTGGGATAACCTGCTTATTGATGCTTATGTGTTAATCTGTACTCACAAGCTAGTTGTAGCTAACGGTGCCTCCTTTTTACAGATGCGAAGTAGTTGGCCTGGTGAGGCGGGACTTGTTGGTAGTTGTTGTACATATCTTTTGCGGAACACTGCTCGTTGTAATTATTTGTGATCCGATGGTCGGTAATGTCGGTTAGTTGGGTAACACGCGGTTGTTTTTGGGACTTGGTTTTTGGTGTTGTACTTTTACATTACCAAGTCAGATAAACAATATTATCTTTTGTAAAACGTGGTTACTTCCGCTGCTGGCTTTTACTATATAAGTTTAAAAAGCTTAAATTTTCCCTAATTTTAAGCGCGTGAAAACCGCTGTTACAAGTAGGTATCAGAGCCTAAGTTTGAGGAATTGGGTACTCGTAGGGGTATTCAATCTCAAGCTCGGGCCCGACCATCGTTAAGTGTTCCTAGTTAGGTAATTGGGGTTGAGTATGAGCGTTATGTGGTAATTGCATGTGTAAACTAACTGGTAGCGTTAGTAGTTGTTGAATAAGTAGAGTACTAAACGTTGTTCCCATGAGTAGTAAGTTGACATAGAATGGCTGCGCAACGACTTAATACTGAAGAGGCTCTTAAACGTATGGAGGATGAAGCTTCAAGCGTTCATCCTGAAGCCGAGGAGGGATCTGCTCCGCATAATTATGAGCCGCTAAGGCAACATCCAGATCAAGCAGCGCGTATTGCACGTCTGGAGGAAGAGCTCCGACTTACACGGGAGCTGTTAGTAGCGGCTGTGCCAGGGCGTAAACCAGAGAAATGTTCGTTTAAGAAATTCCGTTCTTGCGGTCCGAAAGAATTTGAGGGCGGTGATGGTCCTTCGGATGCCGTGAGGTGGCATAGAGAAACCGAGGGTGTGTTCGATTCTTGTGATTGTGAAGCGGAGCTTCGTGTCAAATACGCGGCACAGATGTTGAAGGGTAGCACGTTGTTCTGGTGGGATTCAGTGAAAGCGACGTTGAGTAAAGAGGTTGTGGCTGCCATGACATGGGAGCAGCTTACTGAGAAAGTAACCAGACGGTATTGTACAGACTATGATATGGAGAAGATGGAAAGAGAGTTTAACGCTCTTAGTAAGGGAGATAAGTCGGTGGATGTTTTGATTCAAACCTTTATCGATAAAGTGAGGTTTATTCCTAGCTTGGTGAATGATGAAGCTGCAAAGATGAGAAAGTTTGTGGGAAAGTTGCCTGCTGATTATCGTGCTATCGTTAGAATGGCTGGGAGTTTGGATCGAGCGTTTGAAAATGGCTCGACAGATTGAAGATGATCGTACTCAGGGCAAGGATGGCCGAGCTGGTGAAAGTCATAAGAGGAAGTTTCAACAATCCTCGAAGCCGAGTCCTTCTAAAGGAAAAATCTGTTGCTGGTGGGAAGTTTGATTCCCAGAAGAAGCCGTGGGTGGATCGTCCGTGGTGTGCAACTTGCCGTACGTATCACAGTGGTGACTGTTCTAAAGCCACTGCTCGATGCTTACAGTGTGGACAGAAGGGGCTCGCGGTGAAAGACGCAAATCGGATATTATTGTTATCTCTCTGATAAAAGCGAGAAAGGCAATTTCAAAAGGTTGCGAGTGTTATCAGGCATATGTGATTGATGCTAAATTGGAGAAACGTGTTGTTCGTGATATTCCGGTGGTAACCGATTATCCAGAAGTGTTTCCTGATGAGTTGCCTGGGTTAACGCCTGTTAGATATGTTGAATATCGTATCGATCTTGTTCCGGGGACTACCCCTGTTGCCAAAGCTCCGTATCGTCTTGCTCCTTCAGAGGTTCGGGAGATGATGACGCAGATTCAGGAGTTGCTAGACAAAGGCTTTATTCGCCCGAGTTCTTCTCCTTGGGGCGCTCCTGTACTATTCGTAAAGAAGAAAGATGGGACGATGAGAATTTGTATAGATTACCGGGAGCTGAATAAGCGAACGGTAAAGAACAAGTATCTTTTGCCGCGGATAGATGGTTTGTTTGATCAACTGTAGGGAGCGACATGCTTCTCAAAGATCGATCTGCGGTCGGGGTATCATCAAGTGTTAGTTGCTGACGAAGATGTCCCAAAGACGGCTTTTCGTACTCGTTATGGTCATTATGAGTTTTTGGTGATGCCGTTTGGCTTAACCAATGCTCCTGCAGTTTTCATGGACCTGATGAACCGGGTTTGTCGTCCTTTTCTTGATAAGTCGGTGATCGTGTTTATTGACGATATTCTCGTTTATTCTAAAACCGAAGCTGAACACGAGTTGCATCTGCGACAAGTCCTTGAAACTCTTAAACGAGAGAAGCTTTACGCTAAGTTCTCGAAGTGCGAATTCTGGTTACGAGAGGTCCATTTTCTTGGTCACGTGATTTGCAGTGATGGCGTGAAGGTTGATCCAACTAAGGTTGAGGCGGTTATGAATTGGGGAGTTCCCCGAACTCCTTCTGAAATTAGAAGCTTTCTTGGCCTAGCTGGGTATTATCGGCGGTTTATCCGCGACTTTTCTAAGCTTGCAGGTCCTTTGACAAAACTAACTCGCAAGGATGTTGCATTTGTTTGGACGGAAGCTCAAGAACAAGCGTTTCAGTCTCTGAAACGGCTATTGTGCAAAGCCCCAATTCTTTCGTTACCAGACGGATCTGAAGATTTTGTTGTTTATTGTGATGCTTCGTACTCCGGATTGGGGTGTGTGTTGATGCAACGTGATAAAGTCATTGCCTATGCTTCAAGGCAATTGAAACCTCATGAAGGCAATTATCCGACTCATGATCTGGAGTTGGCCGCTGTAGTGTTCGCGTTGAAATTGTGGAGACACTATCTTTACGGTACCAAATGTGTGGTCTGCACAGATCACAAAAGCCTACAATATGTTTTCACGCAGAAAGACCTCAATATGAGGCAACGCAGATGGCTTGAGTTGATAAAAGACTATGATTGTGAAATTCGCTACCATCCTGGTAAGGCCAATGTGGTGGCGGATGCCTTGAGTAGAAAAAGCTCTTCTGTAGATGCAAAGTTTATGAAACTTACTGTGGTTCCCGATATCATTGCCAGATTGAAGGAAGCACAGCAAGTGGCGTTACAAGATGAGAATCTGAAACCTGAGTTGATGAGAAAGCTGAAAGATCAACTTGTTGATGATACTCGCGGATTAAAGACTTTTCAGTCTCGCGTATGGGTGCCACTTCATGGTGGTAATCGTGATCTGATACTGCAGGAAGCTCATAAGTCTAGGCTGTCGGTTCATCCGGGCAGCACAAAGATGTATCACGACTTGAAAGCATTGTATTGGTGGCCTACTTTGAAACGAGACATTGCCTCTTTTGTAGAGAAATGTCAAATATGCGCGAAAGTCAAGACAGAACATCAGAAGCCTTATGGCAATCTGCAACAACTTGAGATCCCTGAATGGAAGTGGGATCACATTACGATGGACTTTGTGACAAAGTAGCCGAAAACCCTCAGAGGTCATGATGCAATTTGGGTCATTGTCGACCGATTGACCAAGAGTACTCACTTTCTAGCTATCAGCGAATCTGCTCCGTTGGAAAAGCTAGCCAAGTTGTATGTGAATGAAGTGGTGTCACGACATGGTTTACCATGTTCGATTGTATCTGATCGGGATGCACGATTTGCTTCCCATTTTTGGCAGAGTTTGCAGAGTGAACTTGGTACTCGTGTTCACCTGAGCACGGCGTGTCATCCACAAACCGATGGCCAGTCAGAGAGAACGATTCAAACGTTGGAGGACATGCTTCGCGCATGTGTCCTCGAGTTTGGTGGTGCATGGGATTCACACTTGCCTTTAATCGAATTTGCTTATAATAACTCGTATCACTCCAGTATTGGGATGCCGCCATACTAGATGTTGTACGGGAGACATTGTCGCACACCAACATGTTGGCTCGAGCCCGGTGAGAAGCAGTTTGCCGGACCCGAAATTGTTCAGATTACAGCTAATAAAGTGAAAGTTGCTCGTGAAAAATTGAAAACTGCTCGTGATAGACAGAAAATATATGCAGATCCAAAGCGTAGACCTGTTGAATTCAAGGAGGGCGATCGAGTATTCCTAAAAGTCTCTCCTTGGAAAGGCGTTATCCGATTTGGTCGGAAGGGTAAGTTGAGTCCACGATATATTGGTCCGTTTAAAATCCTTCGTAAGGTTAACGACCAGACGGTATCGCTTGAGCTGCCACCAGAGCTTTCTGGAATCCATAACACGTTCAACGTGTGTTACCTGCGTAAATGCAAAGTGGAGGAGAACCAGATTCTGCCTCTGCAAGAGTTGAGAGTAGACGCTTCAAAACGTCTAGTTGAAGAACCGATGGAAATACTGGGTTCAAAGATCAAGAAGTTGCGCAGAAAGATGATAAAGTTGGTTTTGGTCAAGTGGAAGCACAACCTAGGTTCGAATATGACCTGGGAGACCGAAGATGACATGCGATCTAGATACCCTCACTTGTTCGTAGACGATCAGATTCCGAGGACGGAATCTTCTTAAGGGGGGTAGATTTGTAACATCCTAATTTAGGGCCTAGTAGTAGCTTGTTGTACATTGTGTTTGTATAGTTGTACCTTGACTTTAACCAAGTTGTTTAAGTTGTTTTGTTGATTAAATGTTGTTATTTGTTGGTACACGTGGTTATGTAGCTAAAGATGGAAATATATCATAAATAGATAATGTTGGTAATAAGTTGAACGGTTTCAAATGATGATTCCGAAAATATCTCCGTTAGTTAAAACGGATAAACCTAAGTTGCTTTAGAAGTTGAATAGGAGAACAAAATACCCACACGGGGTATTAAACCAACCAAGGTCGGTTTGTGTGTTTCCCTTATCCCCTGGGAACACACACTACACACATACAAATACACACACAAGCATATGTACGTACGTAAGGAAGCAAACACACATGCTTGGAGATTTGAAGAGAAAATCAAGGAGGAAGCATTGATTTCGAGTTTGGCTATTGATTTCTTGTTTAAAATCATCATCTACAGCAAGTAATCATCTCCAATTTGTAAGTGTTAAGGTGTGAAGCTTGTTCTTGAGCCATGTATAACAAATGATCCATTTTGATGGTTCAAAATGGATTGTAATGGTTAGTTGTTGTATAAAATGTTTTAGTAGGCTCCTATTGATGTTAAACAAAGTCTATGAACAATCGAAATTGAGTTTTGGTCGATAAAAATGGTGAAAACGTGAGTTTCAGGCCTGTTTCGCGAACAGAGACGAAGGCCTGCTATGCAGGAACTTCCTATGGCCGTACGGAAAAGTTCCTACCCCCGTAGGAAGGTGTTTTTCAGGAATATTAAATATTAAGCCTTCTTTGGCCGTAGGAAAAGGTTTCTACGGCCGTAGGAGGGTATTTTGTGTATTTTATGTGGTTTACCACCTACGGGTCAAGGAAAGAAGCTTACGGGCGTGGGTACATAACCTACGACTGTTGGTACTCAAAGAATCACTTCTACGGGCGTAGGGTATGGTCCCTTCGGCCGTAGGGTATGGTTTCTTGGAAGTGAACTCTTGCGGACGTAGGATGTATTCCTACGGCCGTAGGAGGTGTTTGGAAGGTGTCCTGCGGCCGTAGGACACATCTACTGCGGCCGTAGGAGCTGTTCCAGGTTGCCTGTTGCTTGTTGTTCGTTGTACGTTTACGTAGAAGCAATGATAGTACTTTTAGACGTTGACTGAACCTACACATGATGTGTTAGGTGATTCGGACGATTCCGTGTGCTCCTGGGATTCCGGAATTCATATCTGCCTCTTATAACCTCGAGGTGAGTACCGGTTTTCCCATGAGTCTCGGTAAGTAGCGTTGTCTGTTGTTTTGTTGAAATATGTTGTCGATGTCGCACACGTGCGTATGAGGTATGTTATACATGTTGCTATATATTGTTGCCATGCTAAGTTGCTTTATACGTTGGTTATGAATCGCATGTGTATAGTTGAACCCATTACGGGTAGTAGTTGTATATGTGGTACTGGTCCGGACCGATGTGGCATGGTTAAGGTCAGCTTTCGTCCCGAAGGCTGGATCCCTTTGATGGAATAACGGGGATTAACGGTACCCGGTGTGCAGCACGCCGGGGTGGTCTTGCAAACCGCCGCTCCTTAACGTGAGTTGGGATCTTAACTTTCGTTGAGATCCAAGATGTTGAACTTCGAGCTTCGTAACGCGTTTGGTGGACTGCTCTTCGCTCCCCCACCATTGCGAATAGTTGTTGCTGATGGTCCCCAGTTTGAATCGTTGAGCGGGGTTCCCTTCCCTGCAAGATATGATTCCTACTGACTCGTTGGCACGACACTGTATGTTAGGATAGCCTTGTGTGCTGTCCCTTAGTTGGGATAACCTGCTTATTGATGCTTATGTGTTAATCTGTACTCACAAGCTAGTTGTAGCTAACGGTGCCTCCTTTTTACAGATGCGAAGTAGTTGGCCTGGTGAGGCGGGACTTGTTGGTAGTTGTTGTACATATCTTTTGCGGAACACTGCTCGTTGTAATTATTTGTGATCCGATGGTCGGTAATGTCGGTTAGTTGGGTAACACGCGGTTGTTTTTGGGACTTGGTTTTTGGTGTTGTACTTTTACATTACCAAGTCAGATAAACAATATTATCTTTTGTAAAACGTGGTTACTTCCGCTGCTGGCTTTTACTATATAAGTTTAAAAAGCTTAAATTTTCCCTAATTTTAAGCGCGTGAAAACCGCTGTTACAAGTAGGTATCAGAGCCTAAGTTTGAGGAATTGGGTACTCGTAGGGGTATTCAATCTCAAGCTCGGGCCCGACCATCGTTAAGTGTTCCTAGTTAGGTAATTGGGGTTGAGTATGAGCGTTATGTGGTAATTGCATGTGTAAAATAACTGGTAGCGTTAGTAGTTGTTGAATAAGTAGAGTACTAAACGTTGTTCCCATGAGTAGTAAGTTGACATAGAATGGCTGCGCAACGACTTAATACTGAAGAGGCTCTTAAACGTATGGAGGATGAAGCTTCAAGCGTTCATCCTGAAGCCGAGGAGGGATCTGCTCCGCATAATTATGAGCCGCTAAGGCAACATCCAGATCAAGCAGCGCGTATTGAACGTCTGGAGGAAGAGCTCCGACTTACACGGGAGCTGTTAGTAGCGGCTGTGCCAGGGCGTAAACCAGAGAAATGTTCGTTTAAGAAATTCCGTTCTTGCGGTCCGAAAGAATTTGAGGGCGGTGATGGTCCTTCGGATGCCGTGAGGTGGCATAGAGAAACCGAGGGTGTGTTCGATTCTTGTGATTGTGAAGCGGAGCTTCGTGTCAAATACGCGGCACAGATGTTGAAGGGTAGCGCGTTGTTCTGGTGGGATTCAGTGAAAGCGACGTTGAGTAAAGAGGTTGTGGCTGCCATGACATGGGAGCAGTTTACTGAGAAAGTAACCAGACGGTATTGTACAGACTATGATATGGAGAAGATGGAAAGAGAGTTTAACGCTCTTAGTAAGGGAGATAAGTCGGTGGATGTTTTGATTCAAACCTTTATCGATAAAGTGAGGTTTATTCCTAGCTTGGTGAATGATGAAGCTGCAAAGATGAGAAAGTTTGTGGGAAAGTTGCCTGCTGATTATCGTGCTATCGTTAGAATGGCTGGGAGTTTGGATCGAGCGTTTGAAAATGGCTCGACAGATTGAAGATGATCGTACTCAGGGCAAGGATGGCCGAGCTGGTGAAAGTCATAAGAGGAAGTTTCAACAATCCTCGAAGCCGAGTCCTTCTAAAGGAAAAATCTGTTGCTGGTGGGAAGTTTGATTCCCAGAAGAAGCCGTGGGTGGATCGTCCGTGGTGTGCAACTTGCCGTACGTATCACAGTGGTAACTGTTCTAAAGCCACTGCTCGATGCTTACGGTGTGGACAGAAGGGGCTCGCGGTGAAAGACGCAAATCGGATATTATTGTTATCTCTCTGATAAAAGCGAGAAAGGCAATTTCAAAAGGTTGCGAGTGTTATCTGGCATATGTGATTGATGCTAAATTGGAGAAACGTGTTGTTCGTGATATTCCGGTGGTAACCGATTATCCAGAAGTGTTTCCTGATGAGTTGCCTGGGTTACCGCCTGTTAGAGATGTTGAATATCGTATCGATCTTGTTCCGGGGGCTACCCCTGTTGCCAAAGCTCCGTATCGTCTTGCTCCTTCAGAGGTTCGGGAGATGATGACGCAGATTCAGGAGTTGCTAGACAAAGGCTTTATTCGCCCGAGTTCTTCTCCTTGGGGCGCTCCTGTACTATTCGTAAAGAAGAAAGATGGGACGATGAGAATGTGTATAGATTACCGGGAGCTGAATAAGCGAACGGTAAAGAACAAGTATCCTTTGCCGTGGATAGATGGTTTGTTTGATCAACTGTAGGGAGCGACATGCTTCTCAAAGATCGATCTGCGGTCGGGGTATCATCAAGTGTTAGTTGCTGACGAAGATGTCCCAAAGACGGCTTTTCGTACTCGTTATGGTCATTATGAGTTTTTGGTGATGCCGTTTGGCTTAACCAATGCTCCTGCAGTTTTCATGGACCTGATAAACCGGGTTTGTCGTCCTTTTCTTGATAAGTCGGTGATCGTGTTTATTGACGATATTCTCGTTTATTCTAAAACCGAAGCTGAACACGAGTTGCATCTGCGACAAGTCCTTGAAACTCTTAAACGAGAGAAGCTTTACGCTAAGTTCTCGAAGTGCGAATTCTGGTTACGAGAGGTCCATTTTCTTGGTCACGTGATTTGCAGTGATGGCGTGAAGGTTGATCCAACTAAGGTTGAGGCGGTGATGAATTGGGGAGTTCCCCGAACTCCTTCTGAAATTAGAAGCTTTCTTGGCCTAGCTGGGTATTATCGGCGGTTTATCCGCGACTTTTCTAAGCTTGCAGGTCCTTTGACCAAACTAACTCGCAAGGATGTTTCATTTGTTTGGACGGAAGCTCAAGAACAAGCGTTTCAGTCTCTGAAACGGCTATTGTGCGAAGCCCCAATTCTTTCGTTACCAGACGGATCTGAAGATTTTGTTGTTTATTGTGATGCTTCGTATTCCGGATTGGGGTGTGTGTTGATGCAACGTGATAAAGTCATTGCCTATGCTTCAAGGCAATTGAAACCTCATGAAGGCAATTATCCGACTCATGATCTGGAGTTGGCCGCTGTAGTGTTCGCGTTGAAATTGTGGAGACACTATCTTTACGGTACCAAATGTGTGGTCTGCACAGATCACAAAAGCCTACAATATGTCTTCACACAGAAAGACCTCAATATGAGGCAACGCAGATGGCTTGAGTTGATAAAAGACTATGATTGTGAAATTCGCTACCATCCTGGTAAGGCCAATGTGGTGGCGGATGCCTTGAGTAGAAAAAGCTCTTCTGTAGATGCAAAGTTTATGAAACTTACTGTGGTTCCCGATATCATTGCCAGATTGAAGGAAGCACAGCAAGTGGCGTTACAAGATGAGAATCTGAAACCTGAGTTGATGAGAAAGCTGAAAGATCAACTTGTTGATGATACTCGCGGATTAAAGACTTTTCAGTCTCGCGTATGGGTGCCACTTCATGGTGGTAATCGTGATCTGATACTGCAGGAAGCTCATAAGTCTAGGCTGTCGGTTCATCCGGGCAGCACAAAGATGTATCACGACTTGAAAGCATTGTATTGGTGGCCTACTTTGAAACGAGACATTGCCTCTTTTGTAGAGAAATGTCAAATATGTGCGCAAGTCAAGACAGAACATCAGAAGCCTTATGGCAATCTGCAACAACTTGAGATCCCTGAATGGAAGTGGGATCACATTACGATGGACTTTGTGACAAAGTAGCCGAAAACCCTCAGAGGTCATGATGCAATTTGGGTCATTGTCGACCGATTGACCAAGAGTGCTCACTTTCTAGCTATCAGCGAGTCTGCTCCGTTGGAAAAGCTAGCCAAGTTGTATGTGAATGAAGTGGTGTCACGACATGGTTTACCATGTTCGATTGTATCTGATCGGGATGCATGATTTGCTTCCCATTTTTGGCAGAGTTTGTAGAGTGAACTTGGTACTCGTGTTCACCTGATCACGGCGTGTCATCCACAAACCGATGGCCAGTCAGAGAGAACGATTCAAACGTTGGAGGACATGCTTCGCGCATGTGTCCTCGAGTTTGGTGGTGCATGGGATTCACACTTGCCTTTAATCGAATTTGCTTATAATAACTCGTATCACTCCAGTATTGGGATGCCGCCATACGAGATGTTGTACGGGAGACATTGTCGCACACCAACATGTTGGCTCGAGCCCGGTGAGAAGCAGTTTGCCGGACCCGAAATTGTTCAGATTACAGCAGATAAAGTGAAAGTTGCTCGTGAAAAATTGAAAGCTGCTCGTGATAGACAGAAAATATATGCAGATCCAAATCGTAGACCTGTTGAATTCAAGGAGGGCGATCGAGTATTCCTAAAAGTCTCTCCTTGGAAAGGCGTTATCCGATTTGGTCGGAAGGGTAAGTTGAGTCCACGATATATTGGTCCGTTTAAAATCCTTCGTAAGGTTAACGACCAGACGGTATCGCTTGAGCTGCCACCAGAGCTTTCTGGAATCCATAACACGTTCAACGTGTGTTACCTGCGTAAATGCAAAGTGGAGGAGAACCAGATTCTACCTCTGCAAGAGTTGAGGGTAGACGCTTCAAAACGTCTAGTTGAAGAACCGATGGAAATACTGGGTTCAAAGATCAAGAAGTTGCGCAGAAAGATGATAAAGTTGGTTTTGGTCAAGTGGAAGCACAACCTAGGTTCGAATATGACCTGGGAGACCGAAGATGACATGCGATCTAGATACCCTCACTTGTTCGTAGACGATCAGATTCCGAGGACGGAATCTTCTTAAGGGGGGTAGATTTGTAACATCCTAATTTAGGGCCTAGTAGTAGCTTGTTGTACATTGTGTTTGTATAGTTGTACCTTGACTTTAACCAAGTTGTTTAAGTTGTTTTGTTGATTAAATGTTGTTATTTGTTGGTACACGTGGTTATGTAGCTAAAGATGGAAATATATCATAAATAGATAATGTTGGTAATAAGTTGAACGGTTTCAAATGATGATTCCGAAAATATCTCCGTTAATTAAAACGGATAAACCTAAGTTGCTTTAGAAGTTGAATAGGAGAACAAAATACCCACACGGGGTATTAAACCAACCAAGGTCGGTTTGTGTGTTTCCCTTATCCCCTGGGAACACACACTACACACACACAAATACACACACAAGCATATGTACGTACGTAAGGAAGCAAACACACATGCTTGGAGATTTGAAGAGAAAATCAAGGAGGAAGCATTGATTTCGAGTTTGACTATTGATTTCTTGTTTAAAATCATCATCTACAGCAAGTAATCATCTCCAATTTATAAGTGTTAAGGTGTGAAGCTTGTTCTTGAGCCATGTATAACAAATGATCCATTTTGATGGTTCAAAATGGATTGTAATGGTTAGTTGTTGTATAAAATGTGTTAGTAGGCTCCTATTGATGTTAAACAAAGTCTATGAACAATCGAAATTGAGTTTTGGTCGATAAAAATGGTGAAAACGCGAGTTTCAGGCCTGTTTCGTGAACAGAGACGAAGGCCTGCTGTGCAGGAACTTCCTACGGCCGTAGGGAAAAGTTCCTACCCCCGTAGGAAGGTGTTTTTCAGGAATATTAAATATTAAGCCTTCTTTGGCCGTAGGAAAAGGTTTCTACGGCCGTAGGAGGGTATTTTGTGTATTTTATGTGGTTTACCACCTACGGGTCAAGGAAAGAAGCTTACGGGCGTGGGTACATAACCTACGACTGTTGGTACTCAAAGAATCACTTCTACGGGCGTAGGGTATGGTCCCTTCGGCCGTAGGGTATGGTTTCTTGGAAGTGAACTCTTACGGGCGTAGGATGTATTCCTACGGCCGTAGGAGGTGTTTGGAAGGTGTCCTGCGGCCGTAGGACACATCTACTGTGGCCGTAGGAGCTGTTCCAGGTTGCCTGTTGCTTGTTGTTCGTTGTACGTTTACGTAGAAGCAATGATAGTACTTTTAGACGTTGACTGAACCTACACATGATGTGTTAGGTGATTCGGACGATTCCGTGTGCTCCTGGGATTCCCGAATTCATATCTGCCTCTTATAACCTCGAGGTGAGTACCGGTTTTCCCATGAGTCTCGGTAAGTAGCGTTGTCTGTTGTTTTGTTGAAATATGTTGTCGATGTCGCACACGTGCGTATGAGGTATGTTATACATGTTGCAATATATTGTTGCCATGCTAAGTTGCTTTATACGTTGGTTATGAATCGCATGTGTATAGTTGAACCCATTACGGGTAGTAGTTGTATATGTCGTACTGGTCCGGACCGATGTAGCATGGTTAAGTTCAGCTTTTGTCCCGAAGGCTGGATCCCTTTGATGGAATAACGGGGATTAACGGTACCCGGTGTGCAGCACGCCGGGGTGGTCTTGCAAACCGCCGCTCCTTAACGTGAGTTGGGATCTTAACTTTCGTTGAGATCCAAGATGTTGAGCTTCGAGCTTCGTAACGCGTTTGGTGGACTGCTCTTCGCTCCCCCACCATTGCGGATAGTTGTTGCTGATGGTCCCCAGTTTGAATCGTTGAGCGGGGTTCCCTTCCCTGCAAGATATGATTCCTACTGACTCGTTGGCGCGACACTGTATGTTAGGATAACCTTGTGTGCTGTCCCGTAGTTGGGATAACCTGCTTATTGATGCTTATGTGTTAATCTGTACTCACTAGCTAGTTGTAGCTAACGGTGCCTAAATTTACCTTTTTGCAGATGCGAAGTAGTTGGCCTGGTGAGGCGGGACTTGTTGGTAGTTGTTGTACATATATTTTGCGGAACACTGCTCGTTGTAATTATTTGTGATCTGATGGTCGGTAATGTCGGTTAGTTGGGTAACACGCGGTAGTTTTTGGGACTTGGTTTTTGGTGTTGTACTTTTACATTACCAAGTCAGATAAACAATATTATCTTTTGTAAAACGTGGTTACTTCCGCTGCTGGCTTTTACTATATAAGTTTAAAAAGCTTAAATTTTCCCTAATTTTAAGCGCGTGAAAACCGTTGTTACAAAGTTTCAATGCAGTCCAAAGATGTCACACCTATTTGCTGTAAAGAGAATCTTTAGATACCTCAAAAGCCAACAAAAACTGGGTCTTTGGTATCCTAACGATTCACCTTTTGAATTGGTGGCATACTCTGACAGTGACTATGGAGGAGCTAATGTGGACAGGAAATCAACTTCAGGAGGATGTCAATTCTTTGGCTCCAGGTTGGTATCTTGGCAGTGCAAGAAACAAACAACAGTTTCCACTTCAACAGCTGAGGCTGAATATGTTACTGCCTCAAGTTGCTGTTCACAAGTTTTGTGGATCCAGAATCAGCTTCTGGATTATGGTATGACTTTCTTGAATACACCTGTCTATGTGGATAACACAAGTGCAATTAGTATTGTTAACAATCCTGTGAAGCATTCTAAAACAAAGCACATAGAGATCAGGTCTCATTTTATAAGAGATTGCAATGAGAAAAGGTTAATTCATGTTATGAAAGTCCATACTGATGATCAGTTAGCTGATCTGTTCACCAAAGCATTTGATATGCACAGGTTCAACTTTTTAATCTCCAATATTGGAATGATTAACTTAGAATAACAGTTGTTTGCTTGTTTATCTGTGTTTCTGTGTTTTCTCTCACTAACAGTTTGATACTGTTAGTATTAAGTCTAACAACTGTTTGTATAAGTGTTCAGGGAACAGCTGTACATAATGCAACTAACAGTTTTCAACTGTTAGTACATGGAATCCACAACTGTTAGGCAAACTGAATGTTCATTCAAGGGGGAGTATTTCTTTTCAATAACAGTTGTTGTATATTAAGAAAACAGTTCTCAACTGTTAGTTCTTTTGTTTCTTTCAACTGTTAGTTTCTTTAAGGGTATTTTAGTCTTTGCAGGAATTTGAGGGAATTTGAATTTCATTGAACATGCGTAACATATATAAGTCACTCCCTCCTCAAAGTTTTCTTTACACTTACTGAACTTCTTGCAAACGCTAAAACTCTAGAATTTCACTTGCAAATCGCCATGGCTCCCCTTCCGTTTGTTAAGGAATACAACATGCTTGCATTTCTCTCGAAACCTGCTGATCTAAATGTCTTCCATGATATGATTGACTATTTGTTGATGTCAAATCTCCGCACTGCTCTCACCATCAATCTAACTATTTACACTTCACATATTGATCAATTCTGGAAAAATGCTACAATCAGAGAAGAAGATGGAGTGCAGTGGATTGACTCAAATGTTGATAATGTTGCTGTTTCCATTTCTAAGGATATCATACGTCAACACCTTCAACTTAATGATCTCGAAGGTGAGTATTCTGACTCTGTTTCCCTGGAATATCTGCATGGTGAGTTAGTTAAACTGGGATATGAGAGCCCTAAGGGAAAGGGTACCTTCTATAAAGGGCAATTTTGTTCACACTGGAAGTATGTGATTCATACTATCCAGCAGTGTATCAGCCCCAAAAGAACTGGATGGAATGAATTTGGGAGTAACATTGCTTTGGCCTTAATTTGTTTGGCCAACAACCGTTCTTTTAACTACTCTAAAATGCTATTTGATGGAATGGTAAAACATCTTAGGACCAAATATGGTCTATTTTTTATGTATCCCCGATTTGTGCAAGTTTTTCTAAATTATTTATTGCCAAATCTCAAAATGCACAAGAGGGTACTGATTCCCTCTGCTCATGTGGCCTCCACATTGAGCAAATTGTTGATAAATGGCAAGAATTTTTCTAGTGCCATAACTCCACCACTTTCTGCAATGGTGGAGTTTTTTTCAAGAAACAGAGCTACCAGAGTTGAGCAAGAAGCCCACATCATTGCTACACCCAAAACTTTGGAACCCCCAGCTCACGATACTCAAACAACTCCATCTGCTACCTTGATTCAAGCTACAACAAAAGCCCCCACTCTTATAACATTCAGAAAAAGAAAAAGAACTGTTGGTGCTCCTTCCACCACAGTATCTGATGCCCAAGCTGTAAGCCCTACACAGGAGCATTCTCCTGTGCAGAATATCCAAAGGAAACCCATTGTGCTGTCTCCCAGGCACACTAAGGAGGTGATCACCCCATGGGAGGGTGATCATGAGGTGTTTGAGGCTAGCACTACTGTTTCATCCGCAAGGGGTGAGCAGGACAGTGTTAACATCTTTAAGACCTCAGCCACGGCAACAGAAGTTGTTCCATCATCTTCTGGAAATCCGAAGTACCAAGAACAGAGGGGTACTGGTGTGGAATCTTCTAGGAGTGACACACCAGTTATTTCTGCCAGTGATATGTTTATAGGGACAACACTCCCTGACATTGAGGCTAGTATGAAACAAAAGGCATTGACGGATTCAAATTTTGTACCATTCTTTGGGGCATACATGTATTTGAAGAAGAGAAACTCTTTACAAGACAAGCTTCTGGCTAAGCACAATGAGCTCATCATCAAGCAGGACAAACAAATCAGATTTTTGTCAAACACTTTGAAGAAGGCTTCTGATGTGTTTCAAGCTCATGATCAAGTAATGAAACAGTTCACTGCTAGACCCCCTCCACAAACAGTTCCAATCAAAAAGGGGGAGAAAACATCAACAGTTGAAACCATTTTGAAGCAAGTTGCTGAGATTCAACAAACAGTTTTGCAAACTCAACCAAGAGCTGCTGATATTCCACAAACAGTTATGCAGACTAAACAAGTAACAGTTGTACCAAGTGCCCAAACAGTTGTAGATTCAAAGAAAACAGTTGCATCGGATCAACAACAAACAGCTGCACCAAGTTCAGAAACAGTTGTAGAAAAGCTGTCAGCAGTTGACAGAGTTCTGATCAATAAGATGACCATGTCTGGGGACTACCCAACAACTGAAGTATTCACAACATGGTCAAAAGTAAATCAAGATCATTTGATTGCAGTGGGTGCTCAAACTCTAAACATAAGTGCACTCAAAATGAAACAAAAGATAGAAGATGGATAGCTGGATGGTAAATCTATAAAGCTGGAACCAATTGCACCAAAGCCAGGATTCAAAGGAATTGCTATTACTGAACCAAAGAAAGTTGAGAAGATGCCTTCTGTTCAAGGTAAGGGAAAGGAGATTGCTGTTGAAATTCCAAAGTTAAAACTTTCCAAAGAACAGCAAGAGGAGCGTGATCATGAATTAGCACAATGGATGGCTGCTGAGCTTGAACAACAAGAGAACAAAGATCTTAAATTAGCTCAAAAGCTAGCTGCTGAATTTACAAAGGAGATAGATGAAGAAGAAAGGGCTAAGAAAGCTAGTAAGGGAGTGAAAAGAAAGAAAGTTGAAAAGTAGAAAACAGTTCCACCTCCCAAGCCAACAATTGAGAAGGAAAAACAAACAGTTCAGTCTCAAACAGTAAAAGCAGACATGGTAAAAACTATTCTTCATGATAGACTCAGGGTAGAGGTTAAAGAAAGAATTGATAAGTTAGAAGCAGAGCAGCTTGGTCAAAAATCCCACATTACTGAGTGGAGATTTGAATTGTTGAGGATAGAGACTGGAAAGAAAGGGGTTACAATTGTCAGAGAACTAGAACCGGTTGAAAGCTACTCTAGTTTCTTACATTTGATGGAAAGTGTGACTAGAAGGGATATTCAAGAGATGTATGCATATGGAATAAGTCACTATGGGGGAGCTGCAGAAATTGAAATCAGAGTTTTGATGAGGCACCTAACAAGTATATGCAATCCACTAGGAATAATGCCCATTTTGATAAGTGACGAAGCCTTCCCAATAAGTTCTATGAAAGTATATGACAAGTCAAGAGTTTATCATATGGTGATGGGAAAGGGACAAACTCAGTGGTTTGATTTTGAATTTGTTGAGCATGGTAAAGCAAAGCTTCTGTATATGTTGAAAGCAAAGTTCTTTGGCCCTGCTAACATGAAGGAGGATCTGATGAAGAGGGTGAAAGAAAGGTTGGAGCTCATTCAGTCAAGTAAAAGGTAATTTTCTTTTTATGTTTTGATTGTAACAGTTTAACTTTGCATACTTAATGTAAATATTTTCTTTGCTAAGTTGATTTTTCTGTGGTTGAACCCTATAAAACAAACAACTTAAATGTATTGTTCAATACTTTAAGTTCGGGGGAGATTGTTGGGAAATTTGCTAAGTCATTGAAACTGTTGGATATGCAAAGGTAAAACTGTTAGATTGATTTGTGAAAACAGTTGTAACTAACAGTTGTTGCAAGTTTTACAACTGTTAATACAAAAGTTCAAAACTGTTAGTTCAATCGTACACAACTGTTAGAAGACCTTGGAATGAAGACTGTTAGAAGAAATTCAGAACTGTTTATTCAACAAACAGTTGTTGTTGAGCTATTTATGGAAAATGCTATCTTTGTGGATTTGAAGTATATCTTGATCAAGTTTGAAGATTATCAAGCTAATCTCAGAAGATAGAAGATTACCTAGCTGTCAACTATTCAAGGAGGATCAAGAGTCTATAAATACTTGGAATAGAATATCGTTTTAGCATCTCTTAATCATAGCAATTTTACCCATTCATATTTTTATTGTTAACTTGTTTTCAGAAAGTGTGTTAGCCTCTAAGTTTCATATAAACCTAAGAACAAACTGTGTTCTTCGTCTAACAAAAGAGTTAGATTAGAGGTGTTGGTGAATATTGTAATCATCATTGGTTATTAATAAACATCTGGTATTTGAAAGTATTTTCTCGTGTTGATTCTTGAATTGTTCTTGTGATAAAACTTTATACATCAATTAAGTGTGATTTCACAACTTCTTAGTTTATTGTGATCAAACTGAAAGATTATCTTTAAACAATTCTGATTTAATTCTAAAGATAATTCTTGTTATTGATATTTGGTAATATCCGATCCTGACATGTGTTGACACATATAATTCCACTAACACATATTTAATTTATTTAATCATTTTCAAAATTAAATAAAAAAACAGATTTAAATAACACATAATAATAATTATATTCACATAACCAATTTAAATATCTAGATTAATAACTTAATTACCTTATTAATCTAAGCCGTCCTCGGAATCCCATCGCGCTCAAACAAAGAAGGATAAAGATTCCTCATAACAGCTTCGGTCTCCCAAGTAATGTCAGAGCCCAGACTATGCCTCCACTTGACTATAACCATCGGTATCTGCTTCTTCCTCAACTTTGTGACTTTATAATCAAGTAACTCAACTGGTTCCTCAATAAGCCTCTGATTTGTATCCACACGAAGATGTTGTATCGGTAGAACATGTGTCTGATCCTCTACGTTGCACTTTCTTAAATAACACACATTGAAAGTATCATGAATACCGGCTAGCTCATCATGAAGATCTAAGGCAACTATATGATCGTTCACCACGCGTTTAATCCTGAAAGGATGTAACGGGGAGCTAACTTCCCGCATTTCCCAAAATGAATAACACCCTTCCACGGAGATACCTTTAGGTAAACATTATCTCCTTCCACAAACGATACCGGTCGATGACGCGGATCTGTATACATCTTTTGACGGTCTCTGGCAGCTTTCAACTTTTCTCTGGCAATAGCTACCTTATCTGCAGTAATCTGTACGATATCGGCCCCTGCAAACTGCTTTTCCCCAGCCTCTAACCAACAAGTCGGAGTTCTACAAGGTCGCCCATACAACATCTCAAACGGCGGCATACCGATGCTTGAGTGATAGGAGTTGTTGTACGCAAACTCAACCAAAGGTAGATGTGAATCCCAAGAACCCCAAACATTAACACACAAGCTCGAAGCATATCTTCTAAAGCCTGAATTATTCTCTCTGATTGACCATCTGTCTGCGGATGATAAGTTATACTCAAATTAACCCTGGATCCCAACTCCTGTTGCAGTCTGTTCCAGAAGTTATACACGAATCTCGAATCCCAATCTGAGACAATGTACAAAGGAACTCCATGTCTAGATACTATTTCATCGATATACAATTGTGCTAACTTACTCAATGATGAAGTCTCTACAGTAGCAAGAAAATGAGCACTCTTGGTCAACCTATCAACAATGACCCAAATCATGTCGTGCCCTCTCTGAGTTCGCGGAAGTTTTGTTACAAAATCCATCGTTATGTGATCCCACTTACACTCGGGTATTTCCAATTGTTTCAAAGATCCGTACGGATTTTTATGTTCAGTTTAAATTGTGCACAAATGTGACATGTTTCAAAAAAACGAGCAATATCCATTTTCATTGTCGGCCACCAATAAAGAGTTTTTAAATCGTGATACATTTTTGTACTACCTGGATGTATTGACAACCTGGACTTGTGAGCTTCTTCCAAAATAAATTCCTCAAGTTTCCAAACTTTGGCACCTAGACACGTGCATGATATACCTTCAAACCACGAGTGTCGTTATTCAATTCACGTTGTCGTTTCACCATCAGTTCATCTTTCAAATTTTCATCTTTCAAAGCTTCAAGTTGAGCGGCTAAAAGTTGATCCACTAAATCTGATTTAATTTCCAATCGCATGAATCTTACAGTTTCCGAGGATCCCTTTCGACTAAGTGCATCCGCAACTACATTAGCTTTACCCGGATGGTACTAAATATCACAATCATAGTCTTTGATCAATTCCAACCAACGGCGTTGTCTCATATTCAATTCCTTCTGAGTGAACACATACTGTAGACTTTTATGATCTGTGCAAATCGTACACTTAGTTCCATACAGATAATGTCTCCACAGTTTCAATGCAAATACTACTGCAGCTAACTCCAAATCATGAGTTGGAAAATTTCGTTCGTTAGGTTTCAACTGTCTCGAAGTGTAAGCTATCACTTTACCCCTCTGCATGAGAACACATCCCAACCCGGCATGAGAGGCATCACAGTAAACAACAAAATCTTCTGAACCCTCGGGTAACAAAAGGACAGGAGCTTGACACAACAGTTGTTTCAAATTCTGGAAAGCATTCTCTTGAGTTGTACCCCACTGAAACTGAACATCTTTTCGAGTCAACTTTGTTAACGGACCGGCAAGTTTAGAGAAATCTTTAATAAACCGTCTGTAATAACCCGCTAATCCCAGAAAACTCTTGATCTCTGTTGGCGTTTTCGGAGCATTCCAGTTCATCACACCCTCAATGTTGGACGGATCCACCTTAATACCATCTTGGCAAATTACATGCCCTAGAAATTTAACTTCACGTAACCAAAATTCACATTTGGAAAACTTAGCATATAATTTGTTTTTCTTTAGAATCTCCAAAACCTGTCTCAAATGTTGATCGTGTTCATCCTCCGTTTTAGAATATACCAGAATGTCATCGATAAACACAATTATGAATTTGTCTAGGAATGGTCGGTAGACGTCGTTTATCAGATCCATAAATACAACAGGAGCATTTGTTAGACCAAATGGCATCACAAGAATTTCGTAATGACCATACCGGGTACGAAAAGCTATTTTCGGTATATCTTCTTCTGCAACTCTCACCTGATGGTATCCCGACCTTAAATCAATTTTTGAAAAGTAAGAAGCCCCTTGAAGTTGATGAAACAAATCATCGATTATGGGCAACGGATACTTATTCTTAATGGTCCTCTTATTCAAATCCGGTTAATCAATGTACATACAAAGAGTCCCATCTTTCTTTTTAACGAATAACACTGGTGCACCCCAAGGTGAAGAACTCGGACGAATAAATCCCTTGTCTAACAGTTCCTGTATCTGAGTCATCATCTCCCGGATTTCTGAAGGAGCTAAACGATACAGAGGTTTCGCGATAGGCGTAGTACCAGGTATACAGATCTATTTTATACTCAACATCCCGTACTGATGACAACCCTGGCAGATCATCTGGGAATTCTTCCGGATATTCGGAAACAGCATGAACATCGGTGATAGGCCTCTTCTCCTACTTCACATCAATGGCGTAAGCCAGAAAAGACGCACACCCTTTGGGTAGAGATTTTCTAGCCTTCATATACGAGATGATAGGAAAAGAAGATTGGGCCCTATCCCCGCGAGCCACGACATGCGATCCGTCAGCCAAGGGAATAGTAATGAGTTTCTTATGACACTTAATACTAGCTTTGTGGTGACTTAACCAATCCATGCCTAGTACTAAGTCAAATCCCCGTATAGTCATTAACAAACAGTCTACACGAAAGCTAGTACCATCTATATCTATTTGCACCCCAGTAACTGATGTGGTAAGAGGCATTAACTTACCATCAACTATTTCTACTTCTAAAGGAGAAGCAATCACAGTAGTAGGCATTTTCAATTTATCACATAGGGATACAGGTATAAATGATCTATTTGCACCAGAGTCAAATAACACACGGGCAGGTACAGAGTTTATCAAAAACATACCCGTAATCACATCATTATTTCCAGTGGCCTCAGTAACTGTCATCTTAAAGACTCTCCCTTCCGCAGAAGGTGCAGCCTTTCGCTTCTGACATCCAGAAGACGATCCCCCGACAGTGGCTACCGCTTGTCCCGTCCCCGTTGACTTCTGTTTTGAACAATTTCCAGCTCGATGACCTTCCTCAAAACAGTTCTACCAAACATTTACCTTGAACCTACAAGCAGACGGTTCATGACCAATTTCACCGTATCTTATGCATCGACGTGTATGCAGTGTACACGGACCGGTGTGACGTGCCTTACAAGTTCCACACCAAAGTTTACCCTGATTCAATCCATCCTTGTATTTCTGATCTCCACAGTTCTGGTTGCCCTGCCACTTACCTTTATTCCCACTTTGATTTCCACCAGACTTGTGGGATGATCCTATCTCACGGTTCATTCTTTCCCGAGCTTTAACGTCTCCCTCAGCAACTCGGGCTATGGTGAATGCTTGAACAAAGTGTTCAATCTGTGCAGGTTCATCAGGTACCCACTGCTTTGCAAATCTCAATTTCTCATTAAATTTGGTAATCAGCTCATCAACAGACATCTTGCCATCCTATGCCAAATCCATGAATTCCCGCTTCACCTTAGCCAATTCAAAAGCGTTGCAGAAGTGTTCACAAAATTTTCTCTGAAATTGATCCCAAGTTACAGAGTTCAAAGTCTCTCAAGATAGATGTGCAGTTAGAGAGTGCCACCAAGTTGCTGCTTGACCATTTAGCCTTCGTGTAGCAAACTTCACTCTTTCGGATTCCTCACAGTTACAAGCATCCAATGCTTTAACTGTTTCTTTCAGCCAGCTCAAGGTAACATTAGGATCGGAGCTTCCAGAATACTCCGGCGGTTGACAGTCCATGAAATCCTTATATTGGCATTTTGGCTTAAAACCTCCCTGAGTTGGATACCATGGAATAAAGAAGTTCTGATGTTGTAGTTGGTGAGGTTGATAAGGCTGTGTCACTTGTGGAATAGAAACATACGGTAAAGATCCAAAAGGTGTTGACACAGTACTGAATGGGGTTGCGGTATAAATAGGAGGTGGTTTTGATTGGATAAACACAGCTGATTGGTTTGGGTCTGTTGAGAAGATTGAGTCTGTTGCTGCTGCTGTTGTTCTAGCTATTTTATTCTATCCCTCAGAGTTTGCAGTGTATCCTCCAACTGTAGTACATAATCCTGTTGTTCGGATTCACCATTATGAGTAGTAACCGCTCGATGGTGTTGTTCATTAGCTGTAGTGGAGGACTCGTTGTTGTTTCTTCTGGGGGACGCATGGGTAGTTGTCTGGTTCACGTTATCAGCCATATTCTGTCTCATACACAACATCTCACCAGTTGTTAGATTTAATCCGTTAGTATAAACACACTAACTACCTCAAAGCTACACTACTAATTACCCACCCTGGGAATACTGGACTGAATAGAGCCTTCGTTCGAGTATTGCACAAAAACACCAATGCAAATCCTCAAACCAGTGCTCTGATACCAATTTATAACACTATACTTTTTAAATAAACATAATACTGCGTGCGGAAGCTAATTACATATAATTACATCAAGACCAAAAGATAATTACAATAATTATCATGTTTTAAGTTTACAAAAATGCCACTACAGTGTTTATTTACATAATCAGGCTCTTTACAAAATATAGACATCAGAGTAGTGGTCTGTCCATTGTCCCAGCCATTATCTTTTAGAAACTCACCACGGAGGATCTGCAAAACAAACTAGTGGGGAATTAGCACAAAGCTAAGTGAGGGAACAAATATCTAAACATATACAAGGCAAACATGCCCAAACACAAAGCTCAAAAACCCAAGAGAACCGACGGTGTTGCAAGCACCTACAACTAAGGTTGGCCAAAACCAAGGTTTATCAAGAGCCCGGTTAACATGGACAACAATATTAGCACCCTTGATTACAAAGAATGCATATCAAGAAAAGAGCTAATACTATATATCCCTAAACACTGGCCCAGCCGAAAATCCGCCACGCTGATCTCCAAAACAACATGTATACATATTAAACAAGACATACAGTCCAATGAGCAAGTTACAATCAGGATATCATATCCTGTATTGTTGGTCTTTCGTGGGCTCACAGCGGAAGCAAGGTACAAACATAATAGCCCAAAGTACAAGCAATCAAAGAATAAAAAAAACGAAATCCCTCAAATGGACCAAACTCTATGTTCAAGAAATGCAACTTGAAAAGGAAACAGGTTATACCTTTCTCCTTAGCTCCAGAATTCTCCCGATGCCGAGGTGATGATCCTCCAAGAACGAAATCACGGATTTTCTATTGAGGTATACCCCGGGAACAAGCCAAACCACGAGTGCTAGCAAGCCTTGTGATACTTCGACTTGAATATCACTTAGGAACAGCAACAATTGAGACCAAATTACTGGAGCAACCTCTTCAATCTTCTCTTGGTCTTAGCAGCACCAAAGAAGAGACAAAAGCATGAAGAAGTTAGAGAGAAAAGTGAGAGAGAAAACCCAATGTAAAGAATGAGTTCACCTTTCTTTTGGCTCCAGAATACGGGTTATGACCCCTCTCAACCGGCCCAACCTCGAGAAACAAAAGCTCCCATGCATTGGTCAGTTTTGGAGGTGGTTTTGACAAAAGGCACTGGCAGGGTTTAACGGCGCTAACCATAAGTTAGCAGCGCTAACTCCCAATAGTTAGCGGCGCTAACGCGCACTGTTAGTGATTTGATACAAAGTACATGCAGCCGTAGCGGCGCTAACCTCAAGGACTTAGCGGCGCTAACCCTTAATAGTTAGCGGCGCTAACGCGGCCTGCGATGTCAACTTTTGTCTTTTGCCATATTTGGTCCCTTAACTTAAGTTCCTGTCAGGTTTGACCCCGGTGTATGACCCAATAGGCCCATACATCATCAGCAGCGGTCTATATGGCGTACGTACATTAGTGGGCATATCTCTAACAGACTCCCACTTGCACATAATGCACCGTACCCATGTAACCACAGACAAAGAGCGGCCTCTAGGAAAGCATCGATGCCCCAAAGTCAGTATGGGTTCCGCTTCCTTGCAGAAAACCATAACTTACATAAAAGTGTAGAGGTCCTATAGATAAGTGATCAAACATCCTTTTGTTCGCGATATCCTTGTGAACACGAGACATGGATTAATATGTCAATCTCCAGATCGTTCACGATTATGTTTCTCGATCAAGATTGGTGGTGACCAAAATTTAAGGACATATCTGATTCTCAATCAATATTCCTTTGCGCATGGCCATGCTTATTTTGGTGTCAGCGCCCAATCATCGAGGGGCCCAGGGATATCTCTCATACAGGAGGAACAAATTCCGTTGACTGTACAATCCCATAACATGAACCTTGTCTTACCCAGCTATTCCCTTTATAATAGCCAGTTACGAACTACGTTTTGAAATAACCAAAGTAAGAAAGTTTCATGCTATGGCAATTCATACATCTCGGGTCGAAGGACGTAATGATATTATCATCCTGAGTTACTTGTGACCATGATCCATGAAGTGAACTCAGGTGTGGGTCTTCCAGTCACTTGAAACCCCTTTCAAGCACAGGTTACTGTTGCGTTTCATGCATTCAATCCTTGATTAATGCATAACCAACACCTAACCTCAGCCTTATTTCAAACTTCCTTCCCATGAAGAATGACTGACTGTGGAATTTTAGAATGTATAAACATTCTGGGAAGTGGTTAAACATGCTAAGATGGAACACAGTAAAGTCTTATGAATGTAACCGAATCACTCGCATATCGAAACAAGCTTAAATTACAATACTGTCTGTATCGTTCCCAAAGCTTATAAGTAAATCAAACATATACTAAAACGATATTTAAGCCCGGTCATAAGCATGAACAATTCTTTTATACCTAGTATGAAAGTCATCACTAGTATTTGACAATGGCTTAATTATGGGATCATTTACCCGATATCCCTTTGTACTCTTTTGTATTCTCTTATTAAACCACTAGCGAAGTGTTTATTAAAGAGATCATATACAAAGTTATCATAGTCATCATATCCTCAATGTTACAGAAGTCAACAATAGGATTAATGACACTTATGATTATCAGAGTCGACATACTCTCAATGTAACCGAAGTTCACAATAGAGTCATTGACACTCATGTTTATTAGAGTCGACATACCCTCAATGTGACCGAAGTCCATAATAGGGTCGATGACACTCATTTAGGTCTAAATGTCGTATCTATACCACATACTTGATTAATCTAAACTTCGATAAAATCGACAGTCTCATAAGCATAGATTTGCTTGCAGTAATAACTTACTCAAGACAATTCTACTTTCGTCGAACATCAAGAACATACATCAGTACTTCTTGAATTAGAAAATCCACTTGATTCCATATTTTCTATTTATACTCATAGAACAACAATTCCACCATTAGGTTGTAGAACAACCCTAAATTAGTACATTATTTTCATAGAGCATATTTGACTAGGAACACATGATGCTCCCACTAGCCCTGACAAGGGTATTTGGCTTAATCTACGCTTTCTAGAAAACTCATTCCTTTGACTTTCTCATAAAGCAGGATTACAGCCACAAGATGCAAGTTTTGCTGACCTTAGTCATGAACACAATTTGGACATAATGGATATATAAGGCCTCGGAACATGATTCAAACATTTCCTCAATTTAATCCTGCAAAGGATCTTGGCCTTTTATTTCCATGCGAGATTACTTGTTTCCCCATAGTGACAACAATGTTTCGCTTAATCCAGACCTAATCTGGTTTTTATGGATGAATGAGACCCTCGGAAAATGCCTTAAGTATTTCCTCAACTTGATCCTATGAAGGATTTAGATCTCTTTTGTCCATGTGAGCAAACTTGTTTCCACAAGGTGACAACAAAATTACACTTTATCCAAATTATCTTCAACATAACCACTAGAACTTGTTTCCATAAAATCAATATGAAACACTTTGTCTCTAGTCGGTATTTGAAGTTGTCCATTATGGCATATATGTTAGTCCCTTCACCTTTCTTGAATTACACCTTAGGTGTGGGATTAACCCAAGTCAAGTACTTGGATGCAGCAAATAGGTTACACCATTATCTTCTTCTATTCACTAGTGAACACAGGGTCCCACTATGTTTCCGATGAATGGTAACATCACAATGATTTACCATCAAGCTGCTGTTAGTAAAATATGACAACCTCATATCTAAACAACCTTCTTGATTACCATCAGATATAAAGAAGCAATGGATATTGTCAGGTTTTACCAGCATCTCTATGCTGATTAAATGCTAGTGTCAACATTAGGTCTTTTATTTAAGTTTTACGTTCTTCCACTGGAATGCTTTTGTAAATTGTACTTTCCCTTTTGCGCAACCAAACATGGTTCCCAAAAGTTCAAGAAACAATTATCCAAAACTCAGATGAACTACTTAAATATGTAGGCATCAACTTATAATTCATCCATCTCCCATTGAATGTAGACTGGATAATTTAAGTTATGAGATTGACAAGCAAAGAACTCTTTCTAGTCAATATCTCATTCGATGCTTAAGTGACCACAATGCTGTGTTTTAGATCGATGACTTGGTTCATAAAATTAATGTATACCAACCACATTGAATACATGTTTTAGGCCTGCCTTTTACCAGATCATCAACACAGATATCCGGTTTTATTTAAAGTAACACCATGTGCAAATGTGTTTCTTCGGAAAAACGAATTATGGGTTAAACCCATGATTCATTTTATGTTTAAACCAATATAGATAAGAAAACTTAGCATCTATTCTAGATCTAAGAATTTATATCTATATGCCCTTATTGATTCTTAATTCTTTTTAGGTTAGTTCCGAACACCACTAGGTTTCAGACATAAGCCTTTTCTCTAGTAAACATTCTCTCAACTACTACCATAAAGATAGTGATGAAGAATTTCATTAGTGTCACTCTTTGTGGCATACTTGAACGGATTATCCACACAAATATGATCACATCCAACAAGTCACAATCCTTCCTTACCAATACTGGTGAAGGATTTCATTAATCAAACTATTCCAATAAACAAGATTTGTATCTTTCATTTAGCACGAGGCTAAACTTTTACAAAGATCCTAACCACTTGGATCTAAGCGATATAAATGTTGTTTACTTGTCAAGTTTGATTATTCCTTAGAGCTAACATATCCAAACCACTTTTGGATTTAAGAATCAATTGTTCATGATTGCCTTATTACTTATAATGAGCCTTTATGTATGCAATGATATGGATAAGTTTTGACAAAAACATCTCAAAAAAATTTTTCAAAATGTTTCAATTCCAAGTTATCTCCATCGTCATCAAATGTCTATTTAAGCAGCAAAAAGGTCGAAAATAACATATAAGCATTGACATGGAACAAAATTGAAATGAAACTATTAAAATGAAAAACTTTATAAAATACAATAATCAAAAACATCCATCATCTCCAAAGGAGCATACACTAAAGTAGTTCTTTCCACGCAGGGCAAACAAACAAAAGTAATAATAAATCCGGATTTAATGGCGAGACCAACACTCCCATTTCTCTTGTAGAAGACAATTAACAAAATTTCTTCTTCAGAGATCCGGTTCTTCAAGCTTTCTCCTTTTTACAACGAATAGACCTACACTTTGTAACAAAATAAATTTGTGACAAACGTGAGTGTTATAGCTCGGGTAAACATCCCAGCTTATAAGGAATAGCAATGAAGTATAATCATGAATGTACCTCAAGTAGGAAAATTAACTCTCTCTTGTCTGAGAAGTTTTATATCCTTTCGGCACGAAGGGCAG
Organism: Pulicaria dysenterica; assembly: GCA_947179395.2. NCBI lineage: Eukaryota > Viridiplantae > Streptophyta > Magnoliopsida > Asterales > Asteraceae > Pulicaria > Pulicaria dysenterica. The sequence continues at coordinate 26,336,750 of OX359294.1, read as the reverse complement.
GCATGACGGCCCCAATCCCCAAATCTACCGCAGAAGTAGCAAACCACCCCTTGTTGAGTCTCTTTAGGCACATCATCAATGTCCATAGACTCAAAACTTGAAGCAAGCTTGGAAACTCCAACTTCTTCTTTTAATGGGATCGATTTCTTCTTCTTCATGTTATGTTGTTCCTTAGAACCATAAACAAGAGTGGATGAAGATGATGCATGCTTGGACATGTTAGATTCTACAACCTTCAACATTCCATGCAATTCATCTATAGACATTTCCTTTCCATGCATATGATAGTCCTTTATAAACTTTTCATATGTGGCGGGCAGAGACTGAAGTATGAAATTCACACCAAGCTCCCTCCCTATAGGAAAACCTAATCTCTCCATCTGATCCATGTATGATTTCATCTTCAAAACATGGGCACTTACACTCCCGTCTTCCCGCATCTTACAACCGGTTAGACTTTTAACACACTCAAAATGTTCTTGTCTGACTTGCTGTCGGAAAACATCCTTCAGCTTGTTAATCATGTCATACACAGTCATGTGCTCAAATTGCTTTCGCAGTTCCGAGCTCATACTTGATAACATGAGACTAGCAACATCGTGTGTATCCCAAACACGCTTTTCATACGCATATCGGATAGCCCATTCCACATTGATAGCAGGTGGTTCAGGAAGGGGTTCCTCAAGAATGTGCAACTTAGACTCAGCACGTACGACAATTCTCAATTGCCTAAGCCAGTCAACAAAGTTCACTTACGTGAGTTTCACCCTTTGTAGAATCATACGAAGTGAAAAATTCGACGTGTTGTGGTTTTGATTCGACATCCTATATTAAAGTAGAGTACACGAATTAGTTAGTTTGATTTGAATCCTCGTTAAAATAATTACCCTTATCGTCTCGAAAAATATTTTAACAAGGGCTAAGAACCATATTTCACTCCAATTCATGACGGGGTTGCCGCGGATCACTTCATGGAGCTATTTAGGCCGATAACCACTTTACCGATTGCAATCTCTATTGCAACTCTTAGACACTTGCGGGATCCTACGACAACCATCGGTCGTTTGGCATGTTTGATCCCTACTAGCACCAATTCCAAATTAAAATTCTTGGTTGACTCGTGCTAAGCTCGACAATCACTCAAGGATTTTTATTTGTAATTGCAAATCGTCCAACAAGATACACGGTGATACCCCGACAATTACCGGCTCGTGCTAAGCTCGACAACCGATAATTTCAAGATCCCACACTCACCTTCCACACAGATCCACATGGAATAACTCGTGCTAAGCTCGACAATCACTCCATGCTTCACTAGATTTGGGTGGTGTCATCTTTTGGATGGTGCAAGATTTACGTTTTTATGAAAACGGGCTTTTGTTTTCGGCTTGGTTACTGATTAACTTGTTTAGTGACAAAACCTATTTTCACTAGGTGAGTTAATCTTGTATGTGAGCGCGCGAGAGAGTTGTAAACCATTTTTACCAAATCTCTTGTGATTTTATTAATTTCGAAAAAAATTTCTAACATGCGAATCCTAAGCAAACCATGCAAGAATAATATAAAATGACATCACACGCATATATACGAAATAAATTGGTAACCCTTGCCAAAATCCTATGCGTTCTTCCCGTGAGCCAAAACGGGTAGAACGTGGTCAATCTAAGGGACGGAAGGTCTTCAATGCGAGCTCCCACTAGAACCGCTATCACCAATGGACTTCACCGGCTTCTATGGACACGCTCCATCTCCTTCCGACTCCATCTTGTGTGTTTTCATCCAAATTGTACAACAAATACAATAGAAATTGAAATGGCGTACAAGCCACACTAATTTCCTATTTATCTAGTACAAATACACGGATGAATGAAATGGCATGCAAGCCACAATATTATTACAAATATAACAATTTTAATAAATATTACAGCCCATGTGATTAAAAATCACCAAATGCATCCAAACACACAAAGTCAACCACAAGGTCAAAGGCAAGGTTACCAATTTCAAATCTATCACATACAACCAAACAAACAAGGTGGTAACAAAATTACCAAACACAAAACTGGAACAAAATTCCAGAATCACAAAAAGGCTAAAAATTCCCGAGACCAAAACTGATTTTAACTTTGAAAAATAAAACTGTTACAGCGCGTTAGCGCCGCTAACATTTATGAGTTAGCGCCGCTAACCCGAGTTTAGCGCCGCTAACCCTGTTCGAACAGAAAACAACCATTTTAATTTCGGGATTTTTCAAGCCACCAAGTGCAGATCTAACATAGAGGTGGCTCTGATACCACTGTTGGTCTTTCGTGGGCTCACAGCGGAAGCAAGGTACAAACATAATAGCCCAAAGTACAAGCAATCAAAGCATAAAAAAAACGAAATCCCTCAAATGGACCAAACTCTATGTTCAAGAAATGCAACTTGAAAAGGAAAGAGGTTATACCTTTCTCCTTAGCTCCAGAATTCTCCCGATGCCGAGGTGATGATCCTCCAAGAACGAAATCACGGATTTTCTATTGAGGTATACCCCGGGAACAAGCCAAACCACGAGTGCTAGCAAGCCTTGTGATACTTCGACTTGAATATCACTTAGGAACAGCAACAATTGAGACCAAATTACTGGAGCAACCTCTTCAATCTTCTCTTGGTCTTAGTAGCACCAAAGAAGAAACAAAAGCATGAAGAAGTTAGAGAGAAAAGTGAGAGAGAAAACCCAATGTAAAGAATGAGTTCACCTTTCTTTTGGCTCCAGAATACGGGTTATGACCCCTCTCAACCGGCCCAACCTCGAGAAACAAAAGCTCCCATGCATTGGTCAGTTTTGGAGGTGGTTTTGACAAAAGGCACTGGCAGGGTTTAACGGCGCTAACCATAAGTTAGCGGCGCTAACTCCCAATAGTTAGCGGCGCTAACGCGCACTGTCAGTGATTTGATACAAAGTACATGCAGCCGTAGCGGCGCTAACCTCAAGGACTTAGCGGCGCTAACCCTTAATAGTTAGCGGCGCTAACGCGGCCTGCGATGTCAACTTTTGTCTTTTGCCATATTTGGTCCCTTAACTTAAGTTGCTGTCAGGTTTGACCCCGGTGTATGACCCAATAGGCCCATACATCATCAGCAGCGGTCTATATGGCGTACGTACATTAGTGGGCATATCTCTAACATGTATATCCGAAGATATAAATCCACTCACCACAGTCTGCACAGCTGTGACACACTCAGATCACTAATTCACTGAGTCTTCTCAGTTCCTGAGAATATATAGACACAAGTCAGTATACAACCTATAATACTGATTCACAATAAGTAATAAACTTATTCATACATCACATGTGTACATATATATCACATATATATGTATAATCAATATATCATAAACTAACTTGTTAAGGAAACTCCAAAATATTATTCAAAACCGTATAAATCTTCATGCGGTTTCCTGTTCATGCTGATTTTACCATCACAAGTCCAATTCCGAATAAAGTGTTAAGGAAAATGTCTATGTCTTGAATTCCGGATGGATCATATGGTTTTATCATAAAACTGGATACAATTCCCAATTCCGAATGTCAAAGCATTCATGCTGTTTTTATCAATTCCGGATAGCATTCAGTTTCCTCAGAATCCGGATAGGTTATAATTAAGTCCAATACCGAATAAAGTCCAAATCCGATTAATCAAAATCCGATTGATACATAGTTCAATCCCGAGCAAAGGCCAATTCAGAGTAAAGGCACATATTCAATTCCGAATGATCTTCAATTCCGAACAGAATCCAAATCCGAACAATCTTCAATTCCGATTAAAGTGTTAGGGAATTTCGGTCTTGGTCTTATTCAGATTCTACAAAATCCGATCATTTCATTCGGATTCTCCAAGTGTTAAGGCAACAAGTGTTTTGTTCGGATTTATCCAATCCTGGATAAATTATTCGGATTTCAATAGTAGTTTATTAGTTTATTCGGAAATCATCATATAGTTTAACAGTTTATTCGGAATCAACCCCAAACCCGATTAAAATGTTCGGAATTCACCAAATCCTCATAACTCATACTTCAATTCCGAATAATTCATATTTTCTTGCATATTTTCGATTTCTTTTCAACTCAATACTGTAATCGAACATGCAATATAATCTATCTTTCTAGAATGCATTATAAATATATAATGATCATAGTTTAACAACAATTTCTAACATGCAATCATCCTAAGATCATGAATTAATTCTTGAATCATGTGGAATTCATGTCAATTCTATAAAACCGAATTTAAACAACAATTAACAACTATTAATCAGTGATCTAACCTTCTGGATTAGGTAAATAAGAATTCCAAACAATATTTGCAAGATTGAAAGATGAAAATGAATTTTCCCTTGTTCTACCTTCTATGGCCGAGAACACACTCACAAAACATACACTCACACTAATTTGTTCTTTTGCATAAAATGAGGTGAGATGGTGGTGGTATAGTGACTAAGTATAGTCATGTGTTGACACATATAATTCCACTAACACATATTTAATTTATTTAATAATTTTCTAAATTAAATAAAAAAACACATTTAAATAACACATAATAATAATTATATTCACATAACCAATTTAAATCTCAAGATTACTAACTTAATTACCTTATTAATCTAAGCCGGTTAACAGGGTGTTACAGGTACTGCAGCATTTTCTTGCTCAGTCTCAACCGTGTTAGGTTGAGTGCTAGTGCCAACCTCAAGTCATTTATCAGTTGACCCTTGATCATCCTCAAGGTCAATTTCCTTATTGCCTCTTTGTTTGGATAGCATTTCTCTTTCTAGGAAAAATGCCCTTCGAGCACCAAATACTTTATTCTCAGAAGGTTTATAGAATAAATATCCAACACCGGCAGGAGGATATCAGATAAAGTAACACCTTTTCGAGCGAGGTTCAAGTTTGTCCTCGGCCTCACGTCTTACGTAGGCTTGACAACCCCAAACTCGTAGGTATGAAAGTGTCGGCTTCTATTATGCCACATTTCATAATGTGTTTTTACAACTTTCTTGGTTGGTACGAGGTTAAGTACTCTTACCGCCGTTTCTAGAGCATATCCCAGAAACTAATAGGTACCTCCGTTCGACTCATCATTGACCTTACCATGTCTAGTAAAGTCCGGTTCGTCCTCTCAGTGACCCCATTTAATTGTGGAGTACTTGGAGGAGTCAATTGTGAAAAAATTCCACAATTCCTAAGATGATCCATAAACTCTGTACTAAGATACTCTCCACCTCTATCAGACCGGAGTATCTTTGTTGTTTTGCCCAATTGATTATGAACTTCGTTTTGGAATGTCTTGAACACCTCAAAGGTTTCATTCTTGTGTTTAACAAGGTAGACATATCCATACCTACTATAATCATCTATAAAGGTTACGAAGTATCTTGAGTTATTCCTTGTGACATGCTTGAAAGGTCCACATACATCCGTATGAATGATATCTAAAAGGTCCTTTCCCTTCTCACTAGTTCCCGTGAAGGGTGCTTTTGTCATCTTGCCTAGTAAGCAAGATTCGCATACATCATTTGACCGATGGTCAAATGATTTCAAGATCCCATCCGCTTGGAGCTTGGTGATGCGAGTCTTGTTTATGTGACCAAGACGACTATGCCATAAAGAGAACTTGTCCAAATCATTTTTGGAATTAGAATCAATGTTCATGATAGATTCTCTAGATTCAATGTATGCATTTGCCTCATATATGCCATGACACGATAATGCTTTAAAATAAACAACATCATTTTTAAAGCAAATAATAACACCATCAATAAATTTAAAGTTATAACCGTCGTCATACAAAGTGTGAAAAGAAATAATGTTTCTAGCCACTTTGGGCGAGTAGCATACATTTTTCAATAAAATGGAATTGCCGGTCTTGAAATGAAGCTCCAAGTCTACTCTTGCTTCTACTGGGACAATTTCTGAATTTCCCATTACAAGATCCAGCTCTCCCCACTCCAAGCTTGTACTTGTCCTTAGCACCTGCACCATATTACATATGTGAGTGCCACAGCCAGTATCTAAAACCCAGCCTTTAGATGTAGAAGTTTGATGCAATTCTATCATGAACGTTCTGAAGTGTCGGGTCCCGATATGCTCATTTCCTTGAGCTTATTGAGCCCCTCAAGGTACTTTGGGCAGCTTATGTGGTAATGGCCCTTGCCCCTGCAAAAGAAGCATTGGGCATCCTCCGGGGTCTTGGCTTGGGGAGCATTCCCCTTGCCCTTACCGTCGGAGGTAGGGTTGGGCTTGGTTTCACCAACCTTTCCCTTACTCTTCCCTTTGGAAGAGTTGCCCTTCTTCTTCTTCTTGGTGATGCGACCCTCCCGGATAGCCAAGACGGGAGTGGAAGAAGAGGATGGCTTGTTCTTTGTCATGCTCGCCTCGGCAGGTTTGAACTTGCCATGCAACTCCATCACGGTTTTATCCATGCTATCCATATGATAACTCATGACGAATTGATCATATGCACTGGGCAGGGATTGGAGGATCAAGTCCACTACCATCTCCCTCCCCATGGTAAAACCCAAGTTCTCCATGCACTCAATGTTTGTTTTCATTCGTAAAACATGAGCGCTCACATTCCCGCCCTTTTGGAACATGCACGCAAGGACGGAATTGAAGCATTCGTACCTTTCTTGCCTCGCCTGCTGTTGGAACATGTCCTTCAGCTGCTCCATCAAGTCGTAAGCACTCAAGTGCTCCATTTGCTTTTGCAAATCGGAGCTCATGGTGCTTAACATTAGGCACGTAACTTCTTCGGTCTCTTTGACGCGTTTATCATGCGCCTTTTTGACCGTCCTTGAGGCATTGCTCGCAGGTACCTCGGGTAAGGGTTCCTCAATGGTATGAAATTTTCCTTCATAGCGTAGGACGAGCCTCAGCTGCCTATGCCAATCCATAAAATTGCTACTGTCAACTTTCTCCTTCTCAAGGAAAACTCAGAGAGAAACGTTGGTGGTGGTGTTGTTTGCGCTTGTTGATGCCATCTAAAATTGCGAAGTAGATTTTAGTTAGTTTGATATTTTATCTTGTTAAAACAATTTACCCATAAAGAATCATCTTAACAAGGCTATGAACCATATTTCATCTTACCATGTGATGGGGTTACCGCGGATCACATGATAAAACTATTTAGGTCGGCGACCATTTTGCTAATTGCAATCTCTATTGCAATCCTTAGCACCTTGCGGGATCCTACGACAACCAAGGGTCGTTTCGCATTTTGATCCCTTTTTGCACCAATTTTAAGTCTTGAAATTTTGGTTAACTCATGCTAAGCTCGACAATTAACCAAGATTTCAAACCTAAAATTGCAAATCATCCGTCAAGACATACGGTAACAAACTAACCAAAGTTGGCTCGTGCTAAGCTCGACAACCAAAATTGTGAATTTGCCACACTCACCTTCCACACAGTTTTATAAGAATTGGTTTGTGCTATGCTCGGAAACCAAATCCCATAAGACTAGGTTCGGGTGGTATCGGCTTACGGATGGTGCATGATTTACCTTTTTATGAAAAGACGGGCTTTTGTTTCCGGTTTGGTTTTAGATTAACTTATTAGTGACAAAACCTAATTTCACTAGGTGAGTTAATCTTGTATGTGAGCGCGCGAGAGAATTGTAAACCATTTTTTTCCAAATCTCTTGTGATTTTATTAATATTTGAAAAATTATCTAGCATGCGAATCCTAAGCAAACCATGCATATAAAATCACAATCACACGCATAAGATACTATAATTGGTAACTCTTGCCATAAAAACCTATGCGTTCTTCCTGTGAGCCGATGGGAAGAACATGCTCAATTCTAAGGGACAAAGTCTTCGATGCGAGCTCCCACTAAAACTGCCATCTCCATTGGATTTCACCGGCTTCATGGACACTATGCTCCATCTTCTTTGACCCCGTCTTATGTGTCTTCATCCACCAAAATTATAATACATACAATAGAATAAAAATGGCATGCAAGCCATAATATACCTATTTATCTATTACAATTACATGGATGAATGAAATGGCATGCAAGCCACGTTATTATTACAAATTTATCAAATCAATAATAATATAACCAAACAAGCATCCAAACACACAAACAACCATAAGGTCTAGGCAAGGTTACCAACTTATAAATCCACATACAACCAAACATACATGATAGCTACTGGAATAACATATTATAACAAGAATTTAAAAATTCCAGAAGCTCAAAATATTGCCAAAAACCCGAGACCATAAACTGTTTTTAACCAAGAACAAAAACTGTTACAGCAGGGTTAGCGTCGCTAACCCTGTTCAACAGAAAACAAACATTTTTTGATTTCGGGTTTTTCAGGCCACCATGTGCATAACTAACATAGAGGTGGCTCTGATACCACTGTTGGGGTTTCTAGGGCATGCAACGGGAGCAAAGTACAACATATTTAGCCCATGGTACAAGCAAATAAAGCACAAAACATGAAACCCCACTAATGGACCAAACTCTATGATAAATAAATGCAACATAAAGGAAAAGAGAAGAGGTTATACCAGCCTCCTTAGCTCTAGAAAGTGAATTATGTTGGTGATGATGCTCCTCCTTGTACAAAACTAAACCTCCTATTGGTTTATACCCCGGGAACACGTCAACCACGAGTGGTAGAAAGCCTAGTGAAACTTTCTCTCAAAAAATCACTTAGGAACAACAACAAAAGAACCAATTTTCTAGAGCCTCTCCTCTCTAATTCTCTCTAAGTCTTGGTAGCACTTAAGAAAACTCTTTGATGGTGAGATTGCCAAAAGTATCAAATGAGACTAATGAGGGGTGTTTTATAAACTCCAGAATGCCACTTAGTCTCCCCATGACAGGCCAAAGACCATCATATCTCAACCATGCATTGGCTAGTCATGTAGGTGATTTGACAAAAAGCACATGCAGCTGTAGCGGCGCTAACCCTTGAGGGTTAGCGGCGCTAACCCCTTAAAGTTAACGGCGCTATTGCGGCCTGTAAGGTGACATGACACAAAGTACATGCAGCCATAGCGGCGCTATCCCATAAGGTTTAACGGCACTAAACCCTTAATGTTAGCGGCGCTATCGAAGCCTGCGATGTCAACTTTTGTCTTTTGTCATTTTTTGTCCTGATACTTTTGTTGCTGTCAGGTTAGACCCCTGTGTATGACCCAATAGACCCATACATCATCGGCAGTGATTTAAATCATCGGCAGTGATTTAAACGGTGTGTACGCATCAGTGGGCATATTCAAACACAATGATGAGTTGAAGTTCATTACCATTGTCATTTTGGGGGCACGCACTTGAGACAACGGCGTTCATGCGGAACCAGGTTCCGACAAAATCGGTGGAAAATACACCATTTGAGATATGGACGGGGAAGCAGCCCAAAATGTCTTTTCTCAATATTTGGGGATGTGAGGTGTATACTAAGCAAACATTCACAGACAAACTCAATCCCAAATCAGATAAGTGTGTCTTTGTGGGCTATCCCAAGAAAACCATGGGATACTTTTTCTACAACCCAGACGAAAACAAAGTCTTTGTTGCTCGTAAAGTGGTTTTCTTGGATGAGAAATTTCTAAATTCAGAAATTCCAAGAAAGGAAATAGAGCTTCAATAGATTGAAGAAGAAAAGGTAACACCACCACCGATGATCGATTCTGTAAATCAACAAAGAATTATTAAATCCCGACCCGAGTCTGTGGTTAAGGAAGAAGTGCAAACACAAGACCTTCGCAGGTCTAGTAGGCCTCGTCATGAGCCAGATAGGTATCTAGGATTCCTAGTTGCTCAAGACGAAGGGGATCTTTAAGAACCCACTACATACCAAGATGCTGCTTCAGGTTTAGAATCTGAAAAATGGCTAGAAGCCATGAAGGCAAAGATGCAATCCATGTATGACAACCAAGTTTGGGAGTTAGTGGATTTTCCTCAACACAGCAAAGCTGTTGGGTCCATATGGGTCTTTCAGAAGAAGACCGACATGTATGGAAAGGTGCATACCTTTAAGGCTAGGCTAGTGGCAAAAGGTTCCACGCAAACTCATTGTGTTGACTATGATGAAACTTTTTAGAGGGCATCACAGACCTGTTATTGCCTCCAGTGGCAATGGTTAAGACATTTAGAGGGCATCACAGACCTGTTATTGCCTCAAACTTCCGTGGCCTAAAAGGCCATAGTCCCTCTAAGAAGTTGGACGTGGAGGGATACCTCCACATAGCTAGTTACCATGCTGAGGTCTCGTTCGTTAACGGAATTAACCAGACAAATCGCTCCAACAACTAAGAATAGCCATGCACCACCACCCATAGAATCAAGAAAGAGCTCTCAGTCTGTCAATCCTTACTATGTCTGGACCTGGTAACTTTCCCCGTGTTGAGTCAAATTAAGCCGCAGGCTCCACTCCTGGTGGTGCCCTTCCGTCAATTCCATTAAGTTACAGCCTTGCGACCATACTCCCCTCGGAACCCAAAAACTTTGATTTCTCATAAGGTGCTAGCGGAGTCCTAAAAGCAACATCCGCTGATCCCTGGTCGGCATCGTTTATGGTTGAGACTAGGATGGTATCTGATCGTCTTAGAGCCCCCAACTTTCGATCTTGATTAATGAAAACATCCTTGGCAAATGCTTTCGCAGTTGTTCGTCTTAACTCCAAGAATTTCACCTCTGACTATGAAATACGAATGCCCCTGACTGTCCCTGTTAATCATTACTCCGATCCTGAAGGCCAACGTAATAGGACCGAAATCCTATGATGTTATCCCATGCTAATGTATACAGAGCGTAGGCTTGCTTTGAGCACTCTAATTTCTTCAAAGTAACAGCGCCGGAGGCACGACCCGGCCAGTTAAGGCTAGGAACGCATCGCCGACAGAAGGGACGAGTAAACCGGTGCACACCTAAAGGCAACCGGCCGACCCAACCCAAAGTCCAACCACGAGCTTTTTAACTGCAACTACTTAAATATACGCTATTGGAGCTGGAATTACTGCGGCTGCTGGCACCGGATCCTTGTTAAGGGATTTAGATTGTACTCATTCCAATTACCAGATTCGTTTCAGCCCGGTATTGTTATTTATTGTCACTACCTCCCCGTGTCAGGATTGGGTAATTTTCTCGCCTGCTTCCTTCCTTGGATGTGGTAGCCGTTTCTCAGGCTCCCTCTCTGGAATCGAACACTAATTCTTCGTCACCCGTCACCACCATAGTAGGCTACTATCCTACCATCGAAAGTTGATAGGGCAGAAATTTGAATGATGCGTCGCCAGCACGAGGGCCGTGCGATCCGTCGAGTTATCATGAATCATCGCAGCAATGGGCAGAGCCCGCGTCGACCTTTAATCTAATAAATGCATCATTTCCAAAATTCGTGGTTTGTTGCACGTATTAACTCTAGAATTACTATGGTTATCCGAGTAGCAGATACCATTAAACAAACTATAACTGATTTAATGAGCCATTCGCAGTTTCACAGTCTGAAGTTGTTCATACTTACACATGCATGGCTTAATCTTTGAGACAAGCATATGACTACTGGCAGGATCAACCAGGTAGCATCCCTCTTCGACATAGCCCACCCGCTGGTACGAGCCAATCAAGGCGAGGCTGTCTATTTTAGAGAAGCAAGAACACTATTATTGCTCTTTAACAACACAACCTACCCCCGTGGTACGACCCAATTCGGGATAAGCAGTCGTCTCGGAGTAATAGCAACGTTCAACAAGGGCAAAACAAGGATAGCTTAAGGAGCCACGACATATCATGTTCTGTATCCAAAAAACCAAGCAAAACTCAAGGAGCCACGACATCAATGCATGCACATCGAGGAAATAGATCATAGAAGCCGCTTAGAGGTTCATCCTATTCCATAGAAATGGCCCATGATGAAGCACAAGTACGATGTAATCAAACAATACCGTCACGTAGGTAGGCAACACAGGAAACCGTAAGCGCTCAACGAAATGAATCCTTGACGCATAAATAAAGAGGAATGCCAGGTGGAAGTTGTTGCAAAAGCAGAGAGCCAACCACCGGTAATAAACCAAACACCACTCATGCACCTTTACGGTAATGATCCCCGAAAACCGACTAACAAATGGCCACCCACAAGGCATTCAAGCAAAGAAGGCAACCAAAAGTCCGAACGGCTCCCAGGATGCACCAAACGATGCGACGGAATACCAACCAACGATACCGACATGCCTCGTCGTGCTAAGAACCGGGTCACCGTAAAACGGCTTGTCGGCGGAAGCACTAAAATGTAGCATTGCGAGGCCCACAATGCCACAAGTTTCATCGGAAAGGGTCACCGTCAGTTTCGGAGTTCTACCCGGATCCAACACGTCCGTTGCAAGACATGCCCCAACACCGTTCTGGTCGACAAGTATAGCATGGAACTAGGATCAACAGGCAACACTCCATCGTGACGTTGTGTTAGTTGCTGGTGGAGACATAAATGCTTTGACACGTAGACAACAATTCCTAAGTGACTCGTCGTGCTAAGAACCGGGTCACCGTAAAATGGCTTGTCGGCGGAAGCACTAAAATGTAGCGTTGCGAGTCCCACAACGCCACAAGTTTCATCGGAAAGGGTCACCGTCATTTCAATGCACCGCGTCACCACATCCTCGACCCAACAAGCTCCGCAAAAATTACGGCAGCACGCAACGCTTCGGACTAGGATCAACGAGAACGCATCATCAATGATGTTGTTGTGTGTACTAGATTTACGATTATGAAAATCGCTAGCCACACAACGGTGGGAACCATTATCAAAGACCGACTCATGTTCAAACCAACCAGGCATCCAGCTCTCAACACCCCATATATATATATATATATATATATATATATATATATATATATATATATATATATATATATATATATATTGCACAAAATGCCTTGTGACAGGAACAGACATTAAAACATGAGGTTGGGGACCTGCTGGTCGCTGGTGATGCCCCATATCGGTAACGACCAGGCTGGTTAGGCCCCATCTCGGTAACGACCAGGCTGGTTAGGCCCCGTCTCGGTAACGACCACGATTTTTAGGCCCCGTCTCAGTGACGACCATGCTGGTTAGGCCCCGTCTCGGTAACGACCACACTTTTTAGGCCCCGTGTCGGTAACGACAACGCTTTTTAGGCCCTCGGATTTTTTTTCTAGAAAGAGACCACGAAGACTAGACTACGAGCCTTTTTTTCTCGGAAGCGACCACGACGACAAGGGCCTAAGCCTATTTTTCTCAGAAGCGACCAACCCCGGGGCTTGGGGGACAGGCCCAGGTGCCCCCCAATATATACATTTTGCACAAAATGCCTTGTGATAGGAACAGACATTAAAACCATGAGGTTGGGGACCTGGTGGTCACTGGTTAGGCCCCGTCTCGGTAACGACCAAGCTGGTTAGGCCACGTCTCGGAAACGACCAAGCTCGTGAGGCCCCGTCTCGGTAACGACCATGCTCGTAAGGCCCCGTCTCGGTAACGACCACTCTTTTTAGGCCCCATGTCAGTCACGACCACACTTTTTAGGCCCCGTCTCGGTAACGACCAATCTTGTTAGACCCCGTCTCGGTAACGACCTAGCTCGTGAGGCCCCGTCTCGGTAACGACCAAGCTGGTGAGGCCCCGTCTCGGTAACGACCAAGCTCGTAAGGCCCCGTCTCGCTAACGACCACGCTTTTTAGGCCCCGTCTCGGTAACAACCAAGCTGGTGAGACCCCGTCTCGCTAACGACCAAGCTAGTGACGCCCCGTCTCGGTAACGACCAAGCTGGTAAGGCCCCGTCTCGGTAACGACCATGCTGATGAGGCCCCGTCTCGCTAACGACCAAGGTGGTGAGGCCCCGTCTCGGTAACGACCAAGCTGGTGAGGCCCCGTCTCGATAACGACCACGCTTTTTAGGCCCCGTATCGGTAACGACCATGCTTTTTAGACCCCATCTCCGTAATGACCAAGCTGGTGAGGCCCCGTCTCGGTAACGACCACGCTTTTTAGGCCCCGTCTCGGTAACGACCATGCTTTTTAGGCCCCTTGTCGGTAGAGACCTACCTAATTAGGCCCCATCTCGGTAACGACCATGCTGGTTAGGCCCCATCTCAGTAACGACCACGCTGGTTAGGCCCCATCTCGGTAACGACCAACCTGGTTAGGCCACGTGCGTGGTTTTCTCGTTAATGACCACGCTGGTTGACCAAACAACGTCAGATTCACACGAAATTTTGCATGCACAATCTGAAACATTTGTAAAACAACTTACAAAAGGAAAATACCGATTTCGGGTCCGACTATTTCGTGGTCGTTTTGCCGTTTCACCCTTTTGTGAGGACAACGGTGTCAAAACTTGACGAAACAACGTCGGATTCATACAAAATTTTGCACGCATACTCGAAAACATGTATAAAGCAATTTACACAAAGAAAATACCGATTTTGGGTCGGACTATTTCGGAGCTGTTTTTGCCATTTCACCCTTATGTGAAGACAACGATACCAAAACTTGATGAAACGTCGTAGGATTCGCACGAAATTTTGCACGCATACTTGGAAACATAAATAAAGCAACTTACAAAAAGAAAAAACCAATTTCAGGTCGGACTATTTCGGAGCTGTTTTTGCCGTTTCACCCTTATGTCAAGACAACGGTGTCAAAACTCTACGAAACAACGTCGGATTCGCATGAAATTTTGCACGGATACTTTGAGACATGTATAAAGCAACTTACAAAAGAAAAATACCGATTTCGGGTTGGACTATTTCGGAGCTGTTTTTGCCGTTTCACCCTTATGTGAAGACAACGGTGTCAAAACTTGACGAAACAACGTCGGATTCGCACGAAATTTTGCACGCATACTTGGAAACATGTATAATGCAACTTACAAAACGAAAATACCCATTTCGGGTTGGACTATTTCGGAGTTGTTTTTGCCGTTTCACCCTTATGTGAAGTGAATACAACGGTGCCAAAACTTAATGAAACGTCGTCGGATTCACAAAGAATTGTGCACGCATACTTGGAAACATGTAGAAAGCAACTTACAGTAGGAAAATACCGATTTCGGGTTGGACTATTTCGGAGCTGTTTTTGCCGTTTCACCCTTATGTTAGGACAACGGTGTCAAAACTTGATGAAACAATGTTGGATTCACAAGGAATTTTCACAATCTCTTATGATGCCAATGTGCCAAGCACTAACGGCAGAGTGTCGGTAACGACCCGGTTCTTATGACACATAGAAAATTATCACAATGTCTTCCGATACATAGACAAATTTAATAATGTGTGGTTTCACAAAACACGTACAAAACACGTAGAAAACTTTCGTCGCATAGAAACCTTTTTATACTGTGATCTCACCAACACTTAATGAATTTATCAAATTAATGTGTGCTAACCTCCACGTGGAGACAACATACAAGGTGAATTTTTATTCGGGGGAGGGGGAGGGACGAATCTGAGCGACGCAGGGCTGAATCTCAGTGGATCATGGCAGCAAGGTCACTCTGCCACTTACAATACCCCGTCGCGTATTTAAGTCATCTGCAAAGGATTCTACCCGCCGCTTGATGGGAATTGTACTTCAAGACGGCCCGCACGACTCGTCCGTTGCACGGGCTTAGCCTACGACACATGCCTTTGGGGGCCAAGGTCCCTACTGCTGGTCGGCAAACAGGCGACGGGCACATGCGTCGCTTCTAGCCCGGATTCTGACTTAGAGGCGTTCAGTCATAATCCAGCGCATGGTAGCTTCACGCCACTGTCTTTTCAACCAACCGTGATGACCAATTGTACGAATCAATGGTTCCTCTCGTACTAGGTTGAATTACTATTGCGACACTATCATCAGTAGTGTAAAACTAACCTGTCTCACGACAAGAGATCATCAGTGGACCAGACATGTACTCAGAAAATATCACCTAATCCGAGAGATCATTGGAAGAGGAGATATTAGACTGCAAAAGATACCGAAGGGACGACAACGTAGCTGACCCGTTGACGAAGTCGCTAGCTAGAGCTAAGCATGAGAGAGATGCGAATTCTATAGGAATGCAGTACTTAGAATATAGCAGCTAGTTCAAGTTTTTGATTATTACTATAGATGTAACTTGAAACCTTTTATATTATGTAATTACATTTCATGGGATTGAAATAGGAGGTTTTTACATAATCGTTTCTTGTTGTCTATTTTTAGCATGTTTTAACTCATCCATGACAAATCAAGTTATGAATTGTCTAAATGCCCATAGCTACTTAATGTAGTTGGAGCTACATTGGGGATATAACGCTATTATGAATATTTGATGATTTATTCGGTTTGAATAAAAGCACAAGGATGTGACCAAATATTTGTAGATATTTATCAGGAGGGATAAATATTGGGAGTGATCCGCATTGAGTTTACTTCATGGAGCATCATCATAAGTAAACTTGATAGGTTGTCCTTAGACCTGAGATATTTGGTTTGGGGCGTAGTAACTTCTGTACTTTAGCGCGTTCCAACGTCACACCATAACAGGGTGATTATAAGGGGCATGTCTAGGTGCAGCGGAAGCTATGTGCTCAAATTGCAAATAGTCAAGAAGGGATTTGCACCTCTTTTTAGGAGAGATGTTTCAGGGCCCCATGACGATTGAGACTACTAAAAATGCGTGGCCGCGCTCGGGTAGAATGATGGTTTTCATTCGGTAAACCGTAACTGCAGAGTGTCGAGATCAGAGTCATGAAAATATGAGTATTTAGAATAAGATCCCTGCTCCATGTCTAATACTCACATTACGGAATATCGCGATTCAAAGGGAAAACCCTGTGTAATCCAAGTATGGATTATATCTCTAGATGTAAGAGATCTTATAGCCTGGTTAACCTAAGTGTCTGGCTGGGCAGCTGTTGGAGAATGCCCACTGACACACGTATGCCGTGAAGGGATTGTGAAGGATAAAATGCGCCACGGATACCTCTACGACTTGTAGAAACACGGCACGGGCCATGTAGCTTTTAAGCTTCACGGGCCGTAACTGCCCGTGAGAGGTCGTGAAGCCCGGAAACCGAAGTGACACTTGAATTCTATTGGTTTTGGCTTTGTGGTCCAATGTGGTGTCAAGGTGTGGCCGGCTAGAGTGTTCCAGAAGTCTGGACATGAGTTTATTTAAGGCATGGTCCTTGAGTGTGTCCAGTAAAGAGAGGGTTGTAGATCAAGAATCCAACCTAGGAGAGTGTGGGTTTTGATCATCTTGCTAGCACAAGGTAGAAGTACTTGGTGTATAGTTCGGTAGAAGTACTTGGAGGCCTTTTCTTCAAGTTTTGGTTCATCCCATCCGAAAAACAACCTTCTCATAGTAGCAAGGAGCTTAGGAGGAAGGTATAACACCATTTCTACTCTTGTTTGTCTTGTTTTGGTTGAATGCAAGTTAGTTTCAAGTTTATACTATTCTATGGAGTTCAAGAAATTGTTGATGTAAATTGCTTATATCTTTGCTTCCGTTGCGTTTCTGTGATGTAATTGAACTCCTACAATGGTATCAGAGCCATCTTGATGTCTTGCATGCACCATTTTGGCCTGAAAATCATTTTTATGCAAAACAGGGCATTATGTTTAGAAGGCCTTCACGGGCCGTGGAGGTTTTATCTTCACGGGTCGTGAAGCCTCCACGACTTCAGTGTGGGGTTGAAGTCGTGAAAGGGTTTTTTGAAATTTTTCACGAGTCATGAGACTCACTGGCTTTACGGGCCGTGAGAAGCCGTGAAGGTCACTAGTCGTGAAGGACGTCTAGAAATTGTTTTTTGACCCGTTTTAAAAGAAAAACTTTATAAAAATGATTTGGCCAATATTCTGGATTTTTTCTAGTAGATTAACTTGGTCTTTTGACCATCTAGAAAACCCCATAATAGCCTAACTTACATATTTATATGTATCGGGCGGTTTTGGCATGATAACGCGCACGTGCATATATTTATGTTGTGTATGTATGAATATGGTTTTTCATACTGTTTGGAATTCCTAATGCATACGTACAAGATTTATTCATTCGTGCCTTGAGTGTTTTAGGTAGTCTCGGAATAAATCTAGTTGAGATATTTTTGACACGGTTTGGTGTGGCACACCGTGTTATTTTGTGATGTTTGTTGTGGTTGTTTGTAAATCCGGTAACATTGAGCCCATTAGACCCTTGTGATGTGTTTTGGTTGGTTGTAATTATTTATTCATTTATTTGGTGGTTTGTACCACATTTGGTTTGTAATAATTAATTAATTCTGTTTGAAATATTTAAACGGATTGCATGCCGATTTCTCATTCTTTGTAATTGTAAGTATTAGCTTAGATTAGATTTCGTGGCTTGCATGCCATTTCCTTTTAAATTTGTAAAATTGTAAAAGGAGAACCGAATACAACGAAAGGAGAACCGGGAGAAGGTGTCTTTGCTCAATCTTGGATCCGGAGGTCGGTGGGAGACTCAATGGATCAAGTGAGAGGAGCACGCATCAAGTTATTCGGATTTTGTCCTTATATGACTTAGTCTTGCATGTTGGCTCACGGGCAAGGCGCATAGGGTTGGCTCGTTACCGGATATATTTACTATGTGTGGTTGTTTAATTTATTTTATTTTTCTTGCTTGGTTGTTTAGTTCTTCGCAAGCTTGAAAACTTTTCAAAATAAATAAAACCAAGAGTTTTGAATTGGTTAACAACCCTCGCGCGCCACAACAAGAATTGGTTAAAATTTGTTTTAACCGGAGAAATCAAAATCCCGTTTTTTTCTCAAAAGTAAATCACACGCCAACCATAAAATGACACCACCCAAATCTAGTGAAACAAGATCGGTCGTCGAGCTTTAGCCGAGATCGGTTTTGTGTGACTGTGTGAAAGGTGTGTGTGGCAACTCGCAAGGTCGGAATGTCGAGCTTTAGCCGAGCCGGCCATTGGGCTAGAGTACCACCGTGTATCTTGATGGTCGATTTACAATTCCAAGACTTAAAACGCCTTGGTAGTTGTCGTGCCCATACCGAGCTACCATGGTGGATTAATGAGGAATGGTGTGGAGGGATCAAACATGCCAAATGGGTGCTATGAGTACCTGGGATCCCGCAAGTGTCTAAGAGTTGCAATCACGGATTGCAATCGGTAAAGCGTTTACCGGCCTAAGTAGCTCCATGAAATGATCCGCGGCAAACCCGTCATGGATTGGGGTACTTTGAGGTTCTTGGCCCTTGTTAATATAAATTGTTTTTATAAACAAGTGGGTAATTATTTAACAAGGATTATAATACGTCAAACTAACCAAACTTCGTATTTTGCTTATAGATGGCATCTATGGCATCTACTAGCACCAACACCAACACCGCAAACATGTCGCTACGTCCTTTCCTTGAGAGGGAGAAACTTCAAGGACCTAACTTTATGGATTGGTTTAGGACATTGAGCATTGTCCTACGCCACGAAATGAAGCTTTAGGTCTTGGAGTCTCCTCTTCCGGATCCCCCTGCTACCAATGCAACGAGGGTTGTCCGAGACGCGTATGATAAGCGCGTCAAGGACACAAATGACGTAACCTGCCTCATGCTTACGACCATGAGTCCCGAGTTGCAACGGCAATTCGAGACTGTGAGTGCGTATGAGATTATAACTCAGCTGAAGGACATGTTCCAGATGCAAGCAAGGCAGGAGTTATACGAGTGCGTCAAAGCCTTCGTTGGTTGCCGGATGCAAGAGGGCGGCAACGTGAGTGCACATGTCCTTCGTATAAAGGGCTATGTGGATCAGCTGGAGAAGTTGGGGTTCCCGATGGGGAAGGAGTTGGCGGTTGAAATAATCCTCTAATCCTTGCCTCCATCCTATGGGCCCTTCATTGTGAATTTCCATATGCATAATATGGATAAGACTATAATGGAACTTCATGGCATGTTGAAGACCGCCGAGTCTAACATGGCCAAGACGAAGCCATCTTCCTCCACCGCCGTCCTTACGATCAATGAGGGTGGCAAGAATCGGAAGCAACCCGCTTCGTCCTCCAAGGGTAAGGGGAAGGGGAAGGCCAAGGTGGCAACATCAAAGCCTAACCCAACCCCGGAGGCAAAGGGGAAACAAGTGGCTGCCACTACCACCTCACCGGAAGAGGCAATATGCTTCTTCTGCGGGGAAAAGGGTCACTACCGGCGTAGTTGCCCCAAGGACACAGAGGAGCTCAAGAGATTGAGATCTAAAGGTGCCGCTGCCTCCGGTATGTACATGATTGAACTCCATAACACTTCTACTTCTAACGCCTGGGTTTTTGACAGCGTGTATGGTACTCACGTTTGTAATAATGTGCAGGTACTAAAAGGAAGTAGGGACCTGGTTAGTGGAGAGCTGGATCTCGTGATGGGAACAAGGCGGTTGTCCCTGTAGAGAAGATTGGGAGTGTAGAGGTCGCCTTTCAATCCGGCTTATCTATTGTTTTATCTAATGTTTGTTATTCGCCCTGCGTGACAAGAAACATTATTTCTCTATATGCATTGTACGACGATGGATTTGATTTTGAATTTAAAAATGGTTCTATTTGGTGTTATAAGAATGGTTCCTTTTATTTCAAAGCATCTCCATGTCATGGCATCTATGAAACAAGCGTAAGCTTGATAAACAATAGATCAATCATGAATGTTGATTCGGGATCCAAAAGTGTTTTGGATAAAATGTCTCTTTGGCATGGTCGGTTAGGCCACATTAACAAGAAACGCATCGCCAAGCTCCAAGCGGATGGGATCTTGGAATCATTTGACCACGGGTCTAATGAAGTATGCGAATCTTGTTTATTGGGCAAGATGACCAAAGCACCCTTCACCGGTGAATGTGAGAGGGCAAAAGACTTGTTGGATATCGTTCACACTGATGTGTGTGGTCCGTTCAAGCATGCCACTAGAGTTCACTCCGGCTACTTCGTTACCTTTATTGATGATTATAGTCGATATGGGTATGTCTACTTGGTGAGACAAAAGTCTGAAACCTTTGAGGTGTTCAAGACTTATAAAAGAGAAGTGGAAAATCAACTTGGGAAAAGGATTAAGATGCTTAGATCCGATAGAGGTGGAGAGTATCTTAGTTCCGAATTCCGAGACCATCTTAGAGATTGTGGGATTGTCTCGCAATTAACCCCTCCAAGGACGCCTCAATTAAATGGTGTCGCCGAGAGGAGGAACCGAACATTATTGGATATGGTTCGGTCTATGATGTGTCATACGGAAGTTCCCATTACATTTCGGGGTTACGCTATTGAGACGGCTGGTAGAATCCTTAACCTCGTACCAACAAAGAAGGTTAAGAGAACACCGTATGATATGTGGCATGGAAATTTTCCATCCATTTCATATTTAAAGGTCTGGGGATGTCCTGCCTACGTGAGACGTGAGGTGGAGGACAAATTAGAGCCCAGTGCCGAAAGGTGTTTCTTCATTTGATATCCTAATAGGTCTATGGGGTATTTGGTTTACAAACCTTCGGAGAACAAAGTGTTTGTTGCTCGAAGGGCGGTCTTCCTTGAGAGGGTGCTGATATCCAAGAACGCTAGTGGGAGTAAGGTTGATCTTGAAGAAATTCGAGAGCCTACCAATGTAGAACCTGATGTTGGAACTAGCTCACAACCAGCAACGGTTGAGTCTCAGCAAGATGATGCTGGAGATAATGATGTAGATCCATTACCTCTGAGAAGATCTGGTAGGAGTCGGCATGAGCCAGAGAGATATGGTTTTCACATATCTGAGGGCACCGACATGATAGTCGTTTCTGATGAACCAAGGGTATCTGAAGTGTCATGAAGAGTTTATAAAATAGATCACTTGATCTTCATTTGCACTTTTTGCCATTACATACACAAAAACACTCTTAAGTGCTCCAAATAGACTTAGAGAGAGTTTTGCAAGAAAGGTTCCAGAAAAATAGTCCATAGTTGTTGTTCTAGAGTGGTATTCAAGAGGAAGTACCACAAAGGCAAGCTAGCACTTGTGGTTTGGCGTATTCTCAGGGTATACCTCAATAGAAGAATCGTCCATTTGGTTCTTGGAGCATCACGATCACCACACTCACCTTTTTCTGAAGCTAAGGAGGAAGGTATAACCATTTCTTCCTTTCTTCATGTTGCATTTCTTTTACATAGAGCATGATCCACATTTGGCGTTTTACTTTTGTGCTTTCTACGCTTGTACCATGGGAAAGTTTTGTTGTACTATGCTTCCGTTGCGCCCAAATAACCCCAACAGTTTTATATGATTATTAGTATTATTTCTTTTTGTGAATATTATAAATAGTGTAGGTAATTAGTAAAATCATTTGTATGATGTGTTCACTAATCACATTAAATGTATTTATATAAAAAAAAATGAATGCAAATAACATGAATGATAATAGCAATGATGACGACTGAAAGAATTAATTGGAAATAATCAATATGACTAAGACGCCTTAATGAGACCACTAACGGTCACTCGAGACAATTAAATAAGGAAATATAAATTGTATATAACGGTAATATGATATAATAGGTATACCTATATATGATACTAATAACGATATTAACGACAATATATCCTTGAGGACTGCGCTAATTACTGGTTCGGACTATCTAATTAAGCATTACTTTTTGTTAACTCTTACATTGCGGGAAGGAAACACGAGAATTTCAACTCCTTGTTGTTACTAGATTCGGAAGGGAACGCGATATTCTCGAATTGAAGCTTCGGAAATTAGATAGACAGCAGGTGATTCGCTCTAGAGGGACGAGGTGAAGATTCAAAATGTCGAACGGAGATGAATTGACTCGACACAAGAGATTGCTAAGATGGGTTTGAGAATATGGATGGTTGACTATACAATCAATAGAGTGAAATGAAAAACTTTTACGATTTTAGAGGTCGGGTTAGAATGATAACTGGATAAATAAGAAGAAAGAAAGGGATATAATAAAAACCTGGGTCGAGCGCGAGTTAGACCTACACATAGTGAGGAACTAGAACGTATGAAAACGTAAATCTAAGGAAGAATGTGGATTTAGACAGAGGGGGTAGTGATAGTAGTTGGAAGTTCATAAGAATGGAAGGTTCAAGCGTCTTGAGAGATGTGAGGATGGTGAGGAGAACACTTATGTGGGGGCACTTTTGTGATTACGCCTGGTCAACGTCATCACGAAAATGCCACGACGTGTTTGTGCTCGATAACTAAGCCTGCATTACTCGAGGTAAATATAAAGTGACAAGTTTATTTCTTGAGTAGTGAAAAATATAATAGATAATAAAAGGTTGTGAAAAGAGGTTGAGTGAACCGACTATGTGAAAAAAAAATCTCAAGTACATTTAATGTCTAGGTAGCTGACTCGGCTGTCAAGAAGTTGTTGAATTGAAGTGTCGTTAAGTGAATTATTATGTTGTTTTAGATTAAATCTTGGAATAAAAAGAATGAATAGAACACCCAGTGAGACTTGACCGATGGATATTTAGAGATTTATTAATTTTATTTGGTTGAATTAGTGATACACTTACTAGTTGACGGCTTACAATTTTGAAGTTAAAAATTTGATTGGTAGAGTTGTCTTGACTTCTAATGTGTGGTTTAAAAGAATAATTAAAATATCTAATTAATGGGTGAAAAGATCTAATAATAACCGGAGGATCGAACTATGTATACAATGAACGAACGAACCTAGGATAAGCGATTTTATGCACAATCATTGAGTGTGCGGACGTTTCGATGAATTTTGAATATATAAAAATATATTTAATGAAAACTAATTATTTTAAGGAAATTAAACCTAGCTTGAATGAGAATTTATTAAACACGCTCACGAAGGCTTAATCAGGTGAATATAAAATGTTTGTGTGTAGGCTAACCGTCTATTTATAAGATGATATATTTCTGTGTTTGAGGTTTAGTAATAACCATTTTAGAAATAAACTTGATTAAAAAACTTGAGGGTTTAGGATGATTAAAAAGGGAAAACTAAGATTGACTAAAAGCTAAATTTATATTAGGGTTAAGGTTTATTTGAGATTATTAATCTAACGGTAGTTTTAAGGGAGTTTAGTGTGGCCGCCGTATGTGTGTGCCTGTTTCTTTGGTCACCATCGATAGAGGTAGAAACCCGAACCAAGAATCATAGGGTTTGTGAAGGCAATCAAACGGGTAAGTGTTCTAAATCCTTAAACGCAACTTAAATGTGATTTATGGTAGGATTGCAAGAACTAAAGGAGGGTTTTTGTGATGAAAGCTGATCGAACAGAATGACATGCAAGGTCTATGTTTTGGGTGTCAAAGGTTGAATCGAAGGGATGTTTAGATGATTAATATCAAAATTAATGATTAAGGTCAGATTTATGATGATTTCAAATAATCATACAGCTTCAATGCGGAGATTTTAGGGAATGGAAGTTGTCATTTGTCTGTAATAGGAACTGATTAAAAACAGGGACTTGAAGGCTTCGACTTTTTGGGATTTAAAGCCTCGATTGAATGGGTAATCTATCGTGGAACTTGTAATCTAGGTTGGGTTTGGACCCTTAGTGATTCCTAAGAACTTTGATGCTTAAATCACAACATTGGGTAAGAGAATCGGAGGTTTATTGCTTGAATTTTGGACCTGATAGTTGACTACAAGGTGCAGATTAATGTTTCTGTGAATTTGCTACATTAAATCTGGCCACCAACTCAAGATTTGAACTTTACAAATCGATGGGTTTTATGTGTGTATGTGTGAGTTTCTTTTGTGGAATCAATTCATGATTTGTGGCTAATTCTTGGGATATACGATTGCTATTATGAACCAATTGGTGATTGGGATGGTGGACTGGTGGTTGATGGCGTGATGGAGCCGAAGATGGCGTGAAAGGGGGCTGTGCTTCACAGATGGTGAGAGCAGCAAGGAAAATGGCTCGTCTGGTGGTGGATATTTTTTCAAGAGGATGGTGAGCGTAGAAGGTTGGGCTGAGATTTGCAATTTAATGGCTGCTTGGCTGGAGGTATGAACTACGATTCTTATGTTGAATTGTGCTATGAATTAATATCCAACTTAATGAATTACTGAGTTGTGATTGTTTTCTAGAAATTAAATTGCAATTCATGTGAATGTAAATTAGAATTTGGCGATTGGTATATATTTGAATGGCAATTGAGATTAGAATTTCAATTTATTCTTTAACTTATTTCGTATTCGGTCCCGTCTATCTGGTATTAAATAGAATTTTTTCATCATTTAGGTTGCTCGCTAATTCCTCGGTTTATCATTCGGCTACCTACAGGACTTCAGGTGAATTCAATAGAATTTACAAAACCGAGTACATAGACAAAACGGGTATTTGAATAATGTTTTCTGGAAAATCGTTTAACGGTGATGATTACTTCAACATGAATTAAGCAATTAATCTTGATAACGCATGACTAGGGCTTATTGCTATTATGAAACTACTTAGCATGATCTAAAAGTGAAATCTAACCTAAATGGCACATAGGCTATAGAAATATAATATCTATAATTATGGTATATGTTATGTAGAATTAATACATACTACACTAGATGATTTATGCTTTATGGTTGTTAGCTACTCGGTTACGTGTACAGTATACCTTATGTGATTTTACATGTTATTATATTACACGTAAGGCGGTTTGATAAAGCATGTGAACAATGTGTTGTTATTTATATACTTACTATAAGGGAAATGTGTTACACAAAATGTTGCATGTGTAATGATTTTGGAATTAATATTATATGATGAAATCGGTTAGTTACATGTTAACGATGGGCTTATGATTCACTGGCACTATTGGACTTAGCGGGTGTAGGTAGAGACCTATCTTATTCATATGCGGACTATGGACCTAGTAGGTTAGTTTTGACCTTCTAGGATATCTACTGCAGTAGAAACAACGGGCCTAGTTGGTGGTTGCAACCTTCTTGGAATAAGTGCTACCACATACGTGGTTTCTAGATAACCTTTGCAACACATGGTATGAGAGTACGATTGAGTGCTCGCGTACTAAAGTGATGTATGACAGCAGGTGTAGTCATATGCATAGCATCACGCGAGTGTCAGGAAGGGTTGATGGCGGTTGCCCCCGTTTGTACTTACACTTGAACGACAATGCGGTACTTGTACTTGCACAGTCAGAGTAGCGAAAGCATCGTTTAATGTACACTCATGCATGGAGCGGAAGTAGCTACCCGATCGATGCACGGGTTCCTTAGCGTGTGACTACTAAACTGGGTTACCTAGCTGGCCGGGGCCCAATGGCTAGGGAAAACTTAGAGGGTAGATATATGGATCACGGTATACTGTAGCGGATACTGTTAGGAACGGTTAATAACATGATAAATGGGTTGGCCACTAATGCGGTTAAATATATGGTTTATGGTTGATTTATGATTCGATTTATTCATAAGTATTCGTGTAACTACTATGATCGGTTTGTATCATGGTAAATGGAGTTATTCATATTTGACTTATGTGACGAATTTTGATGCGAATATGGTTTGGTAACTAAAACGATAAATATCTGTGCTCATGAATTATTGGAAATGCGGCATTTGGTGTCATTTACGAGTAATCGGTTTCCTGGTACGATGTACATGTATGGTTCTTGATGCTTGTATGTGGTATGTGGTTCCGGGTTTTGTGGGATCAAGTAAGCGGCCACGACTGGAAGGTACCATGGGTTTTCATATATCTTTCTTGGGCTTCATTTTTTAAGTATACTACTATTGACACACGAGGCGTTAGCTGACACTTGTTCTTAGAAATGTGTCTTGTACTTGTGCAGGTGACTTACGCCTCGGCTTTGTGAGGTTGGATACTCTAGTTATAAATTATTAGAAATTTTTTGTAAATGACATTTTCCAAAATCACGGCGTTACATGTAGACTTTGATGAAGTTCAAAGTGAAGATGCACAACCTTCAAACAACACTAACGAAATTCACACTGTAACTGAGCATAATGATGTTGTATCACATAATGATGAAGCTCCATTCATTGATCTGCATGGACACCTCATGCACCTTACCGATATTGTTATCATATCGATGCGGAGGAGCAAAGTCTAGGGGATCTTGGTGAACCCCCAAATTATAGAGCTGCATTGGTGGATCCGGAATCCAACAAATGGCTTGAAGCAATGAATGTGGAAATGCAATCCATGAAAGATAATCAAGTCTGGGAATTGGTTGATCTTCCTCCGAACAGCAAGACTGTTGGTAGCAAGTGCATCTTGAAGAAGAAGACCGACATGGATGGAAATGTACACACCTATAAAGCTCGTCAAGTAGCAAAATGTTACACTCAAACCTACAGGATTGACTATGAAGGAGCTATTAGGATTCTTATAGCCATAGCAGCGTACTATAACTAAGAGATTTGGCAAATGGATATCAAGACAATCTTCTTAAATGGTCAAATTAATGAAGATGTTTATATGGTTCAACCCGAGGGCTTTGTGAATCCAAAACACCCAAATAAAGCATACACGCTTCATAGATCCATTTATGGATTAAAGCAAACAACCAGAAGTTGGAATAAAAGGTTTGATGAGGAAATCAGAAAGTATGGTTTCACACAAAACCTTGATGAGTCATGTGTATATCTGAGAGCTAGTAGGAGCATCGTCGTTTTTCTGATCTTATATGTTGATGACATATTACTCATGGGAAACAACATTCCAACGCTACAAGATGTAAGATCTTGCTTGTAAAATGTTTTTCCATGAAAGATTTAGGGGAAGCGGCATATATCCTTCGAAGTGGCATATATCGAGATAGATCTAAGCGGTTGATAGGTTTAAGTCAAAGTGATTACATTGACAAAATTCTAAAATGGTTTAAAAATGGATGCTTCCAAGCGTGGAAGTCTTCCAATGCAACACAATGTAAACTTGAGTAAGACTCAAAGACCATCCATACCTGATGAGGTGAAGCGAATGAAGGGAATCCCTTATGTTTCGGTTGTGAGTTCCATCATGTTTGCAGTGAGGTGCACTAGACCTGATGTAGCGTTCTCTAAGAACCTTACAAGTAGATACCAGCAAAATCGTTGTGAGAGTCACTAGGCTGTTGTTAAGAACATATTGAAGTATCTTTGAAATACTAGAGATATGTTCCTAGTTTATGGTGGAGATATCGAAAGAGAGCTCACTGTTACTTGCTACCCTGATGCTGGTTTCATAACAGATTGAGATGATACTCGATCCCAGACATGATACATCTTCATCATGAACGGAGGCGCAGTTGACTGGAAAAGTGCTAAGCAGAGCACTACTGCGATGTCTTCTCTCAAAGTTGAATACATAGCTGTGTCCGAGGCTGCAACGGAGGCTATTTGGATACGAAATTTTTTCTTGGGCTTGGCGTTGTTCCCATCAATGAAAGGCCTATGGATATGTACAACGATAATCGGGTGCCATTATCATAGCCAATGAACTCGGAGTTCCGAAGGGTGCCAAACACTTTCTTAGAAAATGTCACTACATTCGTGAAGTTATCGAGATGGGTGAAATTCGGCTCCTTAAAGTACACACAAATAAAAACTTAGCAGACCCTATTACGAAACTAATGTCATGAAACAAGCATATCGAGCATGCTAGAAACATTGAGCTTGACCTGCTAGTAGTCTTATGTAGATCTGTTTTAGTATTTGAATAATTAGAGCGTTGGACAGTTTTTATTTATTATAAATTAATATAATTGCTATGATTGTTTTCATTTATATTAACTGTGCTCTATATTTGCATGTTTAATCCGTGAATATTTTATATTTTAAAATTGCCCATTGCCAGTTGATGATACGGGAGTGTTACTGAATTAAAGCAAATGTGAGAGTATGGGTGATATTTATTGTGAATAAATATTAATGATGATGCCACCCAACTCGCGTGCAGACCCAATTTTCAAGAGTTTACTGCATGGTTTTATGTCAACTGTGAATCTTGATAAATGGTTATCTCACTCGTTCTCATACTTGAGATTCAAGTAGGTTTCGAGTGAGTGAATGTCAATATTTGGTGTGATCAAACGCAGTCCTGAATAATGTTGTTGTAAAAATCATTTTCAGGAAGGATATGAAGCTCACGACGAACACGTGCAGTCAAGATAGGATTTGTTCATCTACGAGTAATAGAGTAAGATACTTGTGGGCCTTTCATAATTGATTTACCGAAAAAGATGTTTTAAATCCATTAGATTTTTTTCATATATCTTTTAGAAAAGGGCCACCGGTTTATCTCTCTAACGAAATTAATTGGCGAAAGGGTCGTGTAATTTCATTTTGAAATGAAACTCCCAATAAATTAAATAGATATGTGTACGGCCGTACCTAAAGGTCAATAGGATGATACCTAATGAGTTTGGTAATCTATTTAATATTTAAATCGAGAAAAGAAATTGTATAGATAAGTAGAATGACAGTGTGCCATGTCTAATACTATGTAGAGTATCTGAAACAAAAGGATGACCGGTTTATACACCATTTAAAATGAGACGTTTAAGAAATCAATCTCATGTGTCTCTAGGGGCATTGGCGTGTTGCTAGAAGCTAACCTTTGCTTGTATAGTTACTTATTACTATGACATGCGCAAGTGGGAGCTGATGGTTTATACTCATGTCATAATATAATTATATGGCTAAATACACACGAGTCTAAGTGGTCACACACTTATACACTGAGATACCAATTGATGATAATAATAATAATATAATTAGTGTATTTATATTATTATATAATCTAAGTAACGTGAGAATATTAAATGAGCCTAATTGATTAATTTTGACTTAATATAAATTGTTATTCGACTTAATATAATAAAGGGGCCATTAGTTAAAAGGAGGAAAACCCTAAAAGGATTAAGGCCATAAATAAGGAGACTATAAGCATGATTTGAATAACCCTAATCTCTCCTTCTCTCTTTCTTGTTTTCTGCCTCCAACCACCATACACCCTAGGGTGTTTTCGATTTTGATCAAGAAGCCAAAAAGGTTTGTTCTTGGTGGTTCAATCATTACAAAAGAACTAGCATCCAAAGGTTATCAAGGAAGTGTAGTGTGAACTACATTAGAGGTATTCTACTTTGGATACTAGGGTTTCAAGGCTACACTCAAGATTTTGGTTCATATCTACTAATTGTGATTTAAGGTATATGATGCTGTCTTTTCATTTGATTATAGTGACAATACATAGATCCAACTATTGGTGATATTATCCGCTACGTTTATATATATGTTATATATATTATTTTTTTGTCTATCACCAACAGGATCCCCCCTTCCTACCTCACACAAACTCATCTTCTTCCTCAACCTTTTATTCCAGTCGTAGAACACATACCCCAAAACACCATTCTTGAATTTTAAATCATCTAGGAATACTTCAAAAACATTTGTAAACTTCACAAAAGATACTAATGTTGGGTTTTAGAGGGTACAATTCAAACTTGAGTTACATTGACTCATAACCTGACTGGTTTGAACCAACTCAGAATTGTAATCATAAACGATTATTATTTATAAAGCGTAACTAAAATAATAATAATAATAATCCTTAAAACCGTAAAGGATTAAGATCTTAGTTTAATCACAAGTGTGAAGGGCATATGGAATAAATTGATACATATGATTATATGTATATCCATATTTTCGAAAAACATATCATCATGATATATATGATTAGTTTAAACCATAATCAAGATTAATGATCAATCAAACATGTAATCATACATACAAGTAATCGACATATATATATATATATATATATATATATATATATATATATATATATATATATATATATATATATATATATATACCATCGATTTTCATATAACCATCAAGAACATTCAATAGATGAATTTTTTACCTTGGATTGCTCAAATAATCCACCCGTAATGAGGCACCACAAGGATCCGCTAGAAAGATTGAATCACCAACATGTTCTTCATCTTCTTGGTGAATAGATCACCAAAATCGAACCACCCCTCCACCTAAGGGGGTTCTCGGCCGAACAAGGAGAGAAGGAAAGGGAGAGAGCTGTTTTTGTGTTGTGTAATTGTTAAACCCTAATCAAGGTGTTAATCTCATATTTATAGATAACATCCTTGTTATCTTTAAATATGAAACCTTGATTATTTGCCTTTTATTATTAATACAAAATATATATTAATTACACATATAATATATATATATATATATATATATATACTCTTGGCCTAAAATATATATGTATATGTATATATATTCCTTAATAATAATTAATTAGCAATAACCATTTAAGATAATATCCAAAGTATTAATCTTAAATATTAATAATTAACAATATATATTTATTAACAAATAAATATATATAATCTTGTTAATTTATTATCTTTGGTTAATCATAACTCTCGATACTGGTTTATGACTAGCTGTCATGAAACCCATCTCCAAAATGTGATTATATAACCTCTTGAATTACTGCCCTCACAGGTGTGACCCTTGAGTGTGTTATGGCATTGGGCGTGTCATCAGGGTTCGGTTATGCACACAAATCCTATCAGACTCCCACTTGTGCTTACCGTCAATCCCGTGTGATGATACTGGCCTAAGGGTACCTCTAGATAAGTCCTTAGGTTAACCAAGCAATAAGAACTCTTATACCCAGGTGTGATAATTAAATCTTATAAAACAAACTTTTTTATATCTTCTAAAACCAACTGTTTGATAGTAAAACTTCATAAGAACCCCCTGACTTATGATTGTGTATACTTTAGGCTTTTCCCTCTGCATCTTGATGTTTCAATTGTGAGTGTGAGCATGGTTTGAGTCAACTCTGAACACTCAGAACCATTTCTTGACTATCCGATTTCGGATAAGTGATAAACCGACAAATAATAAATCAGTTCGTTTGGGCATGGCCATGCACTTTCACATTCTAGATCAGTCAAGGGGCCCGGAAACATCTCTCCTTAAGAGGAGTTGCAGAATTCCTCTCGCATACTTGCATTTGGCAACACCCTTTCCGCTTACACCAGATACGCCCGTTATGACTACCCAGTTACGGCGTAGCGTTAGGTGCGTTCCAAATGCTAGAAGTACACGCATCCCGAACCAAATATCTTAGGCTTAAGGACAACCTATGTGATAAATACCTTTGACTCGAATACCACGCGGTATTCTTAACGATGTCACTATCCAATATTCACACCCCTGGTGAATATCCGTACATCCTTGGCCTACACTCTGATAGCTATTTTCAATCACTGTGAATCTCCACCAAGGACTACAATGACGTTATTATCTCCCTAATCGAGGTTGCCACCAAGATAGGTAGTCACAGACAAGATATTTGAATAATAATCCTTTATTCATGGATATTACCAAAACATACAAAATCTGCGAAAAGTAATGGGATTAATAATGTACTATCCATATTCACCCTCCTGAAATAAAGTACATAATTAATACTTATCCATCGTCTCAGTTCATCGTGTCTATTTGTGTTACTATGTTGGTTCAAGTGGACTTATCACGGATCACTACTTGAAATCACAACATCACTATGAACTAAAAACATGTATGCATTTAACTAGTGCTCCCGCTTGCTTTGCTAGATGAGTTGTTTTTACGCAAACCAAAAAACGACTACTCTATCTAATTTTATCATATTCCCTGAACATGGAGAACTGGACTAACTCTTTGTTCCTGAATATATAAAATCATCTCATAACTATACTTAGTTATAATATAGATGTATAAATACTTTTCTATCTCAAGTTATAGATTAAAATAATAACCCTTTGTTTACATTAACCCGTAAACAAAAATATTAGATGTCTAGTATATAAACACTCATCTAATAAGCTACTTATTATTTTCAACACTTAATTCCTTTAGTATATTAATATCGGTGACATTGAATTTCAATATATAATTATAACATCCTGGGACTAGTCCATTTACATGTACTTATTTTTTAATCATCAAAATTCCCTTTATTAGAATTATATATATACTTAAAATTCAATAACCAAATAACCATTGTGTTTTATCCAAAAACACTTATTAGTTTCTATGCAGAAATATACACATATATATACGTTTTATTGAAAAACAACAAAACTCTTTAGCGTAGGTCAATTGCTCCCACTGACTAATATGAAAACATTGCATTACTTAAAACACCGTATTGACTTGGTCAAACTTGACACTTAAGTCAAAATTACTGATTTTAAGTATAAATCTAGGACTTAGATTTTGAATAAGAATCTTTAAAGTTGTTATTGGATTTTATACATATCCACTATTTCCAGTCACGGAAATTTGGTTTCTAGAAACTTTTTCTTACTACAAGTATAACACACTTGTATGGATTCTTATTAAAACATATGAGTTCTCTTGTTTATAATATCTATTATAATCATACTCATAAATGTTTCATCCCTAAACACAATTCTAGAAATAATAACTATTATTTCAAGTGTTTAATACTAGTTCAAACCTTGAACTTGTTTTCTTAAATGCTTATAATTACTTGATTAGATAAACCTTCTACTGCACAATAGTAGGTGTTGTTTCAAGTAATTCTATAAGTTTAGTCGAGCAATTATAATATTAATATATTACTTAAATGGCATTTAATGCATAAGGACTAAATACTAATAAGTCAAAGACTTTGACTTGTTAGTTATCCTCTAGTCATCATTGACTAGATATAATCATAAACTATGCGCAAGGATATATCAACTAATAATTCATTAATGTTTTTAATAAGAAAGTCCTTAAAACCATTACATTTTAAAATAAGAATTAAAAAATGCGGCTATGAATCATAGATATCCTTGTCCCGCATGTAGTATCCTCTTGCATTCCATGGCATCCTTTTGTTTTTACTGGCCTATTTGCAATAAACGATTGCAAAAAGTTAAAAAACACCACTTATATAATAAGTTGAAAGCAAAATACTGAAGTTAGTCATCGAAGTTACCTGTGGCATTTCCACCACCCTCGTGACGCTTCGGGCAGTTGAACTTATAGTGGCCAATTTCACCGCACTTGAAGCACCGGTTCTCGGCTCTTGCTTTGTTCGGTGTAAATTTCTTGCCCTTGTCCTTGTCATTCTCTTGGCCCTGGGTGCAAATGGTCCTGGCTCAGTTTTACCCTTGCCTCTTTCGTTGCGCCCCTTCCTCTTTTTAGAAGCACCGTTATCCACTATAAGGATGTCCTTAGACTTATTACCCAGATTCGACTCTACTGTCTTAAGCATAGAGTGCAGCTTAACAATGGATTTCTCCATGTTATTCATCTTATAGTTGACTATAAATGGCTTATAGTCATCAGATAGTGAGTTGAGAATCAAGTCCGTTGCCAGCTGCAATGATACCGGGTGTCCAAGTCTTTCTAGGTGGTCCATATACCCTTTCATTTTGATGACATGGGTACTAACCGAAGTGCCTTTCGCCATCTTGCAAGTATTAAGAGCCTTTGTAACATCGTAACGTTCTGAACGAGCCTGCTCTTGAAACATGTCCCTCAACTGACGGATCATGTCATAAGCTGATGTCTCCATTATGCTTGTTTGAAACTCTGGACTCATCGTCGCAAGCATGAGGCAGCTTACATCTAGCGCGTCATTTACACACTTCTGGTAAGCCTCCCTGACATCAGCCCTCACATTGTTGGCTGGGGCATTTCCCACCGGCTCTTCTAGGATATACCACTTTCTCTCATGACTAAGCACAGTCCGACGATTGTTCTCCCAGTTGAGAAAGTTAGGTCCAGTGAGGTTATCCTTTTCTACGATGGAACGGAGTGAGAGGTTGTTAGTGTTTGAAACGTTTGTCATCTACAATTTTAATCATGTAGTTCAATTAGTAACACATATAAGACTTTTCTAAATACAAATTCATAAAAACCCTTAAATGATAAGTATTAGCGCTAGGATCCTTATTTCACACGTGTTGGTGCACAGTTTGGGCACGACAACACCAACCCCATGCGATTTCAGGTAGGTAGGTTCCTTTACCAATCATGTCTATCTTGATATGACTCCTAGACCTTGTAGAGATTTTCAGACAAAACAATCTAAGTATGTTTATCTCTACACTAAGTGCATTTTGGGCCCGTCACATCAGGGAATCACCAAAATAAACCGCCCCACCTAGGACGGGGTGAACTCTGGCCCGGTGTGCACGGTTTGGGCATGACAATACACCAAGGTACCGGGAGCAGGAAAGGTGTACCACTAGATGGGTAACACTACTGGTCTAAGATTTTAGTGGGTTTTATCCAAGTTTGAAAAAAACATGATTTCCAGTTATGTAAAACCATTTTAAAACTATCTGTTTTAAAATCCGTATATCTTAGTATACCTTGAACTAGGTACAATACGTCTTATGATAAAATCATCTTAAAAACAAATGTTTCTAAAAAATGTTGATACGACAATCATAAAAATTTAATTTTATAAAACTGTTGTTGAATTCCAATTTTATCATGTACCGTGGTTTTACCTCTGATTAATAAAAACTAATATTAACCTCCTACTTTAATTTTGTAGTCGCATAATATTCATAAAAGGAAAGCACAACCACGTAGATAACCTCCTTGCTCCCACTGGCCTTGACACCTCCGGTCTTAACCTGAGCAAGTTCATCTTGTTCCTCCGTCTTGAGTAATCTCTCGTGTTTGGTTTTGCTCATAATAATCTAAACTAGAAAATGCATAAAACTATTCTATTACTATTACATTATAGAAAGATGTTGTAAGTGGCACGCAGGCCTCCCCGAAATACTTTTACATTGTAAAAGAGGTTGTAAGTGGCACGCAGGCCTCCCCAAAACCAAAAAGAAATACATAAAAGAAAAAAAAACACAACAGGTCTAAGTTGGCAAAACCTATATACTGTTGACTTGTTTAAGTCATGCATTTGTAGTTGACATGTCGAAACTGGACGCCACCTGCCCGTCATGGCGCGATGTGCCTGGGCCGGCAGAGGCTTGGCCCGAAGCAGTGCTGCTGGGCCGTGGGCTGCCACCTTGGGCCGCCGCTCCAGGGCTTCCTTTTGGTGGTTTATGGCGGTTTCCGGTGTCCCTTTTTCCGATCAACATATAATTCGGAATATCATACTTTTATACATTATATATATATATATATATGTATATATATATATATATATATATATATATATATATATATATATATCGTAGACTTGTTTTATTATTTAAACTTTAAATAAGTTCTATCAACTTAAAACTTGTTGATAAGATAAAAAAATTTCATATTTTGAAGTTTATTCTTTAACCGTAAAACTAAACTAGTTTTTATTAAAAACTTCAAAATATCCATATTAACTCAACTGACTACTTTTACAATTAATATATATATATATATATATATATATATATATATATATATATATATATATATACCTTTTTAACCAGTTAAACTTGACTGATTTAACTTTTCTAATTAAAAATTGAAAAACTACAAAATCATACAATATTTAAACAATAAACTAAGATTGATATGATACACATCAATCCCTAGAATTCATATATATATATATATATAATAGATATACACAATTCAGAAAACTGTTCATAGTTTTAATCTCTTAACCGGTTAAACCTAACTGGTTTTAACCTTTTTGATAAAAAATATAAAACTACAAATCTTATCCAAAAACCAACTGTTTTTTAAAATAACAATACACAATAATAATTATAACAGGTCATCTAACACACTTGATAAACTGAGCAGAGGCTCTGATACCACTGCTGGGTTTTAGAGGCTACAATTCAAACTTGAGTTACAATGATTCATAACCTGACTGGTTTGAAGCAACTCAGAATTGTAATAATAAACAATTATTATTTAAAAACCGGAACTAAAATAATAATAATAATAATAATCCTTAAAACCTTAAAGGATTAAGATCTTAGTTTAAGCACAAGTGTGTATGGCATATGCATTAAACCGATACATATGATTATATATATCCATATTCTCGAAAAACATATCATCATGATATATAGGATTAGTTTAAACCATAATCAAGATTAATGATCAATCAAACATGTAATCATACATACAAGTAATCTACATATATATATATATATATATATATATATATATAAACCATCGATTTTCATATAACCATCAAGAACATTCAATAGATGAAAAGTAGTTCTCATTTAAACCATCCCCTATATATATATATATATATTGTTTTTCCTTAGTAATAATTAATTAACAATAATCATTTAAGATATTATCCAAAGTATTAATCTTAAATATTAATTATTAACAATATAAATTTATTAACTAATAAATATATATAATATTGTTAATTTATTATCTCTGGTTATTCATAACTCTCTATACTGCTATATGACTTGTTGTCATGAAACCCATCTCCAAAATGTGATTATATAACCTCTTGAATTATGTGCCCTCACAAGTGTGACCCTTAAGTGTCTTATGACATTGGGCGTGTCATCAGTGTTCGACGGTTATGCACACAAATCCTATCAACTAACAATGATCAAAACGCATTACAAACATTTAAACATTCATATATAACAAAACCCAATTTTCAAGTTTCTTCGTAAGTACATTAATGGAGTTTCAAGCTTTATTATCATAAAATCATCAAAGATATATCAAAAACTTCAAGAATCATAACAAGATATACATACCTACCTTGATTACAATAGCAAAACACCCAAATGATCAAATTCAAAGCTATCAAGTATATTTCTTTGAGTTTTCTTCACAACAAGGAAAGAACATACACACATAACCACATATAACTTCACAGTGAAGTATACATGAGCATGAGTCGGTCTATGCATTTTAATATATACAACCACAATACACTTATCTGCTTTCATGCATACTATTAATCAATTAAACGATCTTATACAATTAATTATCAAGAAACAAGGTATTATTTGTGACCCTCATTTAAAAATGAATATAATGATATCATAAACAGATAAAAGATAAAACTTATTTATAACCACATATAACTCACAGTTTGATATATTTCTAATAACTTACCACCGATATATAAACTGTTGGGAAAATGATCTCATCAGTTAAGATTTGATGAGACAAAGTTAAGTTTGTATGATGTGTTCTATATATAACTTAAACATAATTATGAAGCTTAGTCAGACTGAACACTTATAGTGATTCAGACTGAGTATAAGCTGAGCATATGTTCGACCAGTTTATACTACACCTTAGTTAGTTTATTAATATATTTAATAAGCTGTGTATGTCACATAAGGTATATATCGAGTATTCAGCTTGATGTGTTTCAAGCTGAGTGACTCAGCTCAAAAACAGAGTGAGCTCGATAGAGTTACTAAATATGTTTTAGTTAATTCTTTAGACTTCTAAGGATGAGTTAATAATTATACATGTTAGTCCATGTTTAAATTCGGGTTTGTTCTCGAAGAACTCAGCTTGATGAGTTTCAAGTTGAGTAACTCAGCCTGACTAAAGAAGTCAGCTTAAAAGAATTTAAATGTGTTTTAAATTCTGTTTTAACTCTCTATATCTACGAAAAGGATAAGAAGACTTCAAAATCAATATTGAAGATTGAAAACTCAAGATAAGAAGATTCAAGATTCAAGATCCCGAGTTATCCGATAGTTAGTTAGCAAATTAGGATTAGTCCAATTTGTTAGGAACCGTAGCAACAGGATTATAAATACTTATCTCCTGATAAGTTTAGAGGTACGACTCAGAGACGAATACAACTAAGTGTTGTAGAGCCAAACCTCACCTCACCGTATGTGTTACGAATCTTGATTAATGTTTGTCATTTCAACGTGATCAAGAAACTCACAGATTGCCAAGTTGTTCGTGTGTTCAAATAATCACATTAGTTGTGATATTGGTAAGTTATCAATCTGTGTAAATCCTGTTTAGAGAGTCGTCAGTATCTATAATCATAAGTTGATTATAGATAGCTAAGTTTGAGAGATTGAGAGATTTATATTAGGTGGTAATATATCAAGAGTTTCTTACTTGATAGTTACTGTAATCATCTTTTTATACAAAGCATTGTAATCATCTTCTTAATATAAGCATTTGATTAACTGTGGTTTGAATTACTGTGTGTGACACTTTTATTTGATTTGTTCAATTTTCGCAGAAAGTGTATTCAACCCCCCTTCTAAACACCTGTTGCTTGTTGTTATTCTCATACAAGGGACCAACAACTGGTATCAGAGCAGGTTGAACGAATTCATAAGTTGAACATTCAAGATTCTGAGAAAGTTTACAATGTCTACAAGCAACAATTCTTCAAACTTTCCACAGATGTCTGCCAAAGGTTGTCCCATATTTGATGGGTCTGACTATCCTATGTGGAAGTTCAGAGCCATGTTTTTCCTCAAGTCAATTGACAATCGTATGTCGGATGTTGTCACTAAAGGACCTATAATCCCCAAGATTCCTGCTACTGTCAGTGATGCGTCTCCTGGCAGATCTGAAAAGGAAACAAGAAAGCCTGTTGCATCTTTGACTGATGAAGATTGGAAACTCTTCAATCTTGATGATAAGGCTAAAAGTGTTATAGCAAATGCCCTGTCAAATGAAATCTTGCGCACTGTAACTGGGTGTCAAATTGCAAAAGAGATCTGGGATACGCAAAGCGTCACATATGAGGGCACTGATCTGGTCAAGCAGCACAAGAAAAATCATTTGAATAGATCCTATGAAAACTTCTTTTCAAAGAAGAATGAAACTTTGTCATATTTGTTTACAAGGTTTCACTGCTTGATAAATGACCTACTAAGTGTGGGTGTAAAGAAATATGAAGCTAAACTGGTGCTGATGTTTCTGGATGTGTTACCAGAAAGGTTCAATGAGGTAACCACAACACTGAGGGCTGGAGGAACACTGCACGTGTACAACCTACAGTCTATATATGGGTTCTTGCTAAATCATGAACAGATCACTGAACACAAGAGATCTTCTCAACAACAACTTAAGGAGTCCTTGGATAAAGCAGATGTTGCATTAGTTGCACAAAAAAAAAAAAAAAAAGTCCCAAGGCACTAGTTGTTGAATCTAAGACTGAGTAAGAATCTCAAGCTGACCACTCAGACTCAGACTCAAGTGATGCTGATGATGTTCAGAATATCACTGAGCAAATAGCAATGTTAGCCACACGTTTGAGAAGAGCTCAAAGGGGAAGACGAAGATCTGACAGGGGCAAAGGGAAGAGTTCTTTTGATCCCAAGAATACTGTGTACTTCAACTGCCAGAAGAAGGGACACATTGCTGCTGAGTGCAGATCAAAGAAGGTGGAATCAACATCAGTTGTTGATAAGAATGCTTAAAGAGCTGATAAATACAAGAAGAAATACACTCCGCTCAAGAAAGGAAAGCCTGAAGACAAACCCAGTGCAAAAGGACTAATTGCTGAAACATGGGATACAGAATCATCTACCTCAGATGATGATGTATGTCTGATGGCTCAAGAAGATGAAGAGATAGAAATTGATGAGGTTGATTATGGTATGTCCGAATCAATATTTGAAGCTGACATGAAGGAAGCTGAGGAAAACAGCAAGCTCAGTGATTGGGATCCTGCTTCCATGTATAAGGTCAGTAATTTCTATTCTTACTCAGATGAAGAAAAGGGTCTTGCGTTTGATTATCTGCTGAATGATTTCAAGACCAGCCTTAAGTCTCAAGATGACCTCAAAGCTGAAATAGCTAAACTTAAAGATGAGATTAAGGAAAATCAATCTCTCATTGATGTTGGTAAGAAATCACAATGTGATCTTGAATGTCAAAGACACATTAACAAACTTCTTAGTGAAGAACTTCAAGAAGCTAAAGACAAAGCTGATCAACTCCAAAAGATCACTAAGTCTTGGCGTAAGTCATCAAAGCTTGCTGAAAAGTGCATAAACCAACAAATACC
This sequence comes from Pulicaria dysenterica, assembly GCA_947179395.2. Classification (NCBI taxonomy): domain Eukaryota; kingdom Viridiplantae; phylum Streptophyta; class Magnoliopsida; order Asterales; family Asteraceae; genus Pulicaria; species Pulicaria dysenterica. Next base: position 26,295,804 of record OX359294.1, on the reverse strand, counting down.
TAAACAGGTAAAGGTTGTACTTGGAGGTGACTATCAAACAGCAGCTTATGTAGCTGATGATGAGATAGCAAGTACAGACTCTGAGGAGGATAGACAATTGATTGAGTATCAGAAGTCAGCCATAGAGAAGAAACATAGTCAAAACCTTATATACAATAAGTTTGTAAAGGCTAAAGATCATTGAATTGAGTGCTCAACTTCTAAACAGCATGGTAAGTCTATGCAAGAAATATTAGGCACTCAGCCTATTCAAAGAACTTCAGTCATTGAAAGGCTAAATCCAAATCCTTTTAAAAGACAAAATTCTCTATCTGGCTCGGAGAGAAGTTACTAGAATAGGAAGACCACTGTAAGTCAGAGGTCAAATCACAACAATGGTAAGTCCAAAGTTGTAGATCTTGGTAAGTCCAAGAAGATCAACAGTGGTAAGTCCAAACCTATTGAAACTGGTGAGTCCAGTCACCATGGCAAAGGTAAGTCCAAAGCCATGGAGAAGAAGGTTGTTAGTCAAACTTCTAATGATAACAAACAAAGATCTGACAAAGGTAAGTCCAAAGTCAATGATCATCAAGTGAATCAACTTGGAAAGAAAGTTGAAAAGTTATCCACCACTTACAATCCTAAGACTGAGAGTAAATTCTCACAAGGATTGTTAGACTCTCTACCTCCTATAATCATTGGAAGAAGGAGATGATATAAGTGCAGAAGTAGAGGTCATGAGGCTAAGGACTGTGATGCAGAAATCTCAAGGCCTGAACAAGAACAAGCTGATCAACTTATACAGGACTCAGCTCATGCTTAAGCTGAACAGTCAGTTCAACCAGATGGAGATGCTAAGTGCTCCTCATCAGAACCCATCTAGAAATGGGTTCCCAAAAAAACTAATGTGTTTAGTTTTCATATCATGTGCAGGGTTCAAGTAAATGGTACTTGGATAGTGGATGCTCAAGGCACATGACTTGGTGGAAAAGACTTCTTAGTTATTTCCAAGAAGATGAAGGTCCTAAAGTAACATTGGTGACAACTCCCATGGAAGAACTAAAGGCTATGGGAAAATGCAAGCTGGCAAAGTTACATTCCAGAGAGTTGCATATGTCAAAGGCCTCAGACACAACCTGATTAGTATCAGTCGATTGTGTGATGAAGATAATGTTGTTACTTTTAGGAAGAAAGCAGGAACAATTTATAATGCTAAGGGAAAGCCTGTATTAATAGCTAAAAGAGAAAGAGATGTGTATCTACTTGATCTAAATTCTGCTGATCCCTATAATGAAACCTGCTTATATTCCCAATCTGTTCCTAAGCTGAGTTGGTTATGGCATAAACGTTTATCTCATTTAAATTTCAAATATATAAATATGCTATCCAATAAAGAGTTAGTCTCTGGATTACCAAAAATCACATTTGTCAAAGACAAATTGTTCTTAGCTTGTAAACAAGGGAAGCATCATAAAGGGTCCTTTAAATCAAAGCAAAATTTTTCAATAACAGACCCACTGCATATGTTGCATATGGATATGTTTGGACCCATAAGTACTCCTGGCCTGAGTGGCAAGAAGTACAAACTGGTGATAGTAGATGAGTTCTCACGATTCACCTGGGTAATATTCCTTAAAGCCAAAAGTGAGGCTGCCCTGGAGATAATTAGTTTCATCAAAAGGAAAGAGTTGCAAAAAGGTGTAGGACCGGCTGGGGGATGGGGTTCTAAACTAAACTAAAACACCCTAATGCTAGGACTAATCTAGGATGAGAAATAGCGCGAAATTCTATTTCCCAAACCTCCTAAGGATTCTAAGATCTGCTTAGGTGTCCGGCACACAGTTAACACTAAAAAAACACACAGAGTAGAAACAAGAACACACTCTAAGAACTCACACAGAGATGCTTAAGGCTGCCCTTGGATTCGGATTAAACACATAGTATTCGTTTACGAGGTTTAAAGTCGCGATTTAGTAAGGCTTAAGGTCATATAAGTCGATTACGAAGGCTCCCGTAAAATACTTGATTGATTCGTCGATTCCGTAGGTTACCCGATCGATTACCCGCGCTAATGCGGGGTTAGAAAGTATTTATAGAGTAATTAACTTCAGTACGCACGTGATGCCCATCACTGCGCACGTAGCTAGTTCAGTACGCACGTACTGGTTATTTTAATAATAATTAATTAGTCTTAAACCGACCTACTCACTACGAGCGTAGTGAGCTCCACTACGCACGTAGTGAGACTTACTTCGCACGTGGGGATCTCTCACACACACTTAAACTTCCAAACTCACATCAACACATGATTAAGTACTTGTAAGCTTAAGATAATCACATAGAATCACTAAGAATGTATAAACATGCAAACCATTAATCAAAACACATTTGAATAAACATTTCAAGTAAACATGTATATATATTGGATTGATAAGAACTAGGGATTTACAATTATGCACCAACAAACTCCCCCTAAGACCTAGTTCTATCAACAAAATTTGCACTAAGCAAAATTTACACAAAGTAAACAAAAACTGACAATCTAGCTATCACACAGTTGTAGATTTTACTTCTTCAGACCCAGCATAGATGTCAAATGCAAAGCAAATTCTGACGACTTTCTGAAACTGCAACGCTAACTCCATATATTGATGCTTGTACAGAATTGGGTTGTAGTACAGAACCGTTATATCGTCCTTGCCAAAATTCTTGATCCACATAGGATCGAATACTTTCACCGTTTCACCCCCTGACAGGTTGTCGTCTAAAACGATTACTGCCTCCGTTGTTTTCTCATTGAAGTACCACCATTTGAACCTTGCGCTCCACCCAGTACGCATGATCCTTAATGGCAATTTTCTCATGCAACGGGGAGCTTTACAGTTAAGCACTTTGAATCTCCTCCCTGTCAGTGGGTTAATCTTGGTTGGATGGATCTTGACCCCTGGTATGTAAGGCTTTAAATTTTTCCATCCGTATTGAGCCTCACGCTTTACCATCGTTTCAAACCATTTTGCCATACTGTTATCATCACAATCCAAAAGAGGCAGACGAGCGAGTTGTCGAATATCGTAGAATGGCAGAGTCTGTATATCGTTTGCCCTCTGGAAGTACTCAACTCCTCTCACCATCCGTCTTTTTGCCCAGAGTCTGATAAAATTTGGTATACTCCGGTGAGCTTTCAGACTTTTTTTCTTTTCCTGCCTGACGTTCTATAAATCGTTGAAACTTTTTACGTCTTGCTTCTCTTTCCTCTTGCTTAGATTTTCTATCACCCAGATATTTTTCTAAATCAAAATCGACATTTTCTTGTTCTCTAACTTCAGCTCTTTTATTGAATTCTTCAGCATTCGCATTTCGGAAAAGATCGGCAAGGTCAGGCAGGTCGTCTGTTTGTTGACCAGGATAGTGTTGATCGGTTTCATCCTCAATCTCAATCTCATCAGTGTCAAATACAGGTTCCTGTTCAGCTTGAGATGGTTGCACAAAGCTTTCATCCACCTCTTCTAGAATAACATTTTCGACAGGAATCTGTAAAAGTTCGGCAATTTGTTCTTTTGTCAGAAATGGAAGTATTTCTCCTTCCTCTGCATCATACTCATGTTGTGGAACAATTTGCCCTTGAACACTCAGCAGACGAGATGACTGAGGAATATCAGCTTTCAATGGCTGAACAATTAATGGATCTTCACACAGAAATAAGAAATCATAAATGTGTGTAAGTTAACATAACCATTTCATTTCATAATAATTGAATAAACATTTCAGTACAAAAGGTTCATCATCACACAGAATACATCAATAAAATCATAAATACAAGATCACAAATCAACCTTGCTCATCGCCAGAGTAAGTGTATGCTTGTTCGGACTCCGTGGCCTCTTTCAATCTTAGGACCTCCTCATCCTGCTTCTCAACTTTATCTTTCAACTTTTTAAACTCCGAGGTATATTCAAGCAATATATGCTCCATCGTTTCATTCTTCTTTACAAGCTCGCTGATTATCATTTCTCTTTCTTCATTGCTCTTTTCCAAGCTCTCAATCCTCTCAGCATCCTTCTTTAACAACTCCTCCATTTGTTCATCTCTTTTCAAAAGATTTTCAATTTGCTCATCCTTCTCGACCAGTTTCTGCTTCACCTCTGCTAACTCCAGCTTTCTCTTGTTTTCATCTTTGATCATATCAAGCATGTAGCCTTGGAGCCTGCTGAGGTTTGCTTCCATGGCTAGGGTAGGCAGCTGTGACCTGGTCTGAGAGGACCCCTCAACACCTTGAGTGGCAGAGATGACTGGAGCGGCGGTTGCAGAGGATGGTTGAACAATGATTTCTGCAGAAGCAACCAGCGGCTTAAACTTATATACCTTCTTCTTCTTCTTCTCTGGCTCATCGACTGCAGCCTTTTCCTTCCTTTTCCTACTTTCCTCCTCCTCACTTTCCTCGAAGAAATCATCTACATTAATATCTTCTAGGCTTCCTGGGATAGCCTCTCCCCCAGTGGGATCACGAACTCCCTGACTTTGTATCTCAGGCTCCTAATCCTCATCATCAGAAACTATCTCAATGTTCTCCACCTGAGATTTTGAACCCTCATTCCTCCACAGATGTTTCCTTTCCGGAGCCTTGTAAGCCTGGTTTCCCAAATCGCAGATTAGACGCCTTTTAGGAGGAATCGAGGTACCGATATATCTGCTCATCTGTCTTACCGTTTGTTCATTCATATGTTTCAGCTTGATTCGATCGCCGTCCTCTTTCACCAGACCCTCCACTTGAGCATCAATTACTATTTGTAGGAATCTGGGGTACATCAGGAATTGCCCCTCTTTCTTTGTCAGATTCTCCTTTAAGCCGTTGAAGATAGCCCTGGAGATGTTAAACTTGACATTAAGCACAAGGGCTACAAACAGATGGGAGTACGTTTGGTTAAGCTGATCGTGTCCGGTTCTCCTTGGGCCCAGACAATGAGATATCACATGCATCAAATAACGATACGGGGGGCAGAACTTGGTTTTGTAAACCGATTCATTTCGGATCTCCCCCGTATATCCACACCTTAACAAACATCCCTTCACTCGGCAACTGTTCAGCAGAATTGGGTCTGCAATATCATCCCCGAGCTCAAGCATCTCATTCGAAATACCTTCCGACACAAACACATCATTATTTTGCACCTTCCCTCGAATCCCACCCAGGGATTCATCATATGCTGCAGTGTTCCAGAATTCTTTCTGATGTGAGGTGTAAGCAGTGCATGTAGTTGTGATTGCTGTATATATTCTCGACCTCATCAAATAATCAATGATCTCATCACAATCCCTGGTCAATTTATTCTTAGTTACACATGCCCTAACATTGTGCATGTCTCCGGCCTTCAGGTCTGTCTTAGGTTGACTTCCAGAAGCAGCTTCAGCCACAGGTGGAGCTGATGAGCTTTCCAATTGAGCGGGTTCCATTGCTTAAATTCTGCAGAATGAACATTATACACATTAGAGACACATCCACTGATCGTAACACACAGTTAAAATCTGCAGATTAACATAAACGTTCATATCAAAAATTATCATTCTATCACGTGCGAACTGAGCACCACCACGCACGTGATGAGAAGCCTACGTGCGAAGTGGTTGGAGGTAAAAAACTTTAAATTTAATTGAAAAACAATTCACTTCGCATGTGATGGACACACCACGCACGGATTGCAATTCACTTCGTGCGACTGAAACTCATCGTCTTCATCGTCCCCACAGTTGAGTACGTGCGAGGTGAATCCCAGTTCGTGCGAGCTGGACTTCACTTCGCACGGCCAATCATCAACAACGAAGAACAGTTTGACGATGTGTTTGACTCAAAACCCTCGATTTTCAGTGTATTTGTCTCGATTAAGTGGCTAGAAGTCATCTAACTAAGTCTACTAAGGTTCCTTTTTACTTAAATCTAACAAATTAACACGTGTAGATCTCAAATCTCAGTTTTAAAAGTTATTTGACTTTCGAACACAAAATCGACTATAACTCCAGATCTAACCGTTGGATTGAGATGAAAATTATACCAAATTGATCACAAAGCAAAGGCGTTCAACAATCGTGGATCGAAAAACTCTTTTCTCACAAGAATCAAAATCACAAACGAGAGAGAATGCAAGTATACTGTAGAGAATATGAACGCGTACTAAAGAACACGCACGAGACGAGTATATATACCCTGTTACACTTCGTGCGAAGTGGATTCACTTCGCATAACGTTATCCAACAAGGCCATACGAAGTGACTCACCATTTCGCACGTAGTGGTTCTTACCTCGTGCGAGTTCGATATCACTTCGCACACATCAACCCATTTCGCACGGTCTGCTCATTCACTCCGCACGAATTGATTCACTTCGTGTGAGCTCACTTCTTCACATAGAATTAGCCTTTTTCTCAATGATCCTGTACTCAGCACACAGCTGTTAGTAACTTCAATGCAGATAAAAACATTTAAGCACATGCAAACACAAGAAATTATATATATATAGAAAATAAACATACCAACAGAAATAAGAAACACACCAAAAATCTTTTTGTATTTTTCTGATTAAAAGGAAAATAAGAATGCAGAAGAAGACTATTAACGAATTAAATCCTAACGAACAAAATAACCAAAACAAAAGGAATTGCAGAAATTAAATTACTGAAATTAAATCTTTTTGTGAGAAGGTTCCAGTATGGAATCAGTACCAGCTCATCGATACTCAGTAGTCATTCATTTCAGAACCTTAGGCATAAACATATTCTCTCAAACTCTGTCTGTCAACCTAACTTTCCTCAGATAATGACAGATTTTGTTTCAACATTTTCAGATTATCTAGAACTGAGTACATGGTTAAGACTATCTCCTTTAAAATCTCACAGTGTTTTGACATACTCAGTAGAATGCACAACTTGATTACCCAGCCACCATGCTTATGTGCTTTGAGATTTTGTCAACGCATTTTATGCTCTTTGACATGGAGGTCAATTTTTCACCTCTCTAGACATTTTTCTTGCTGAGCTTTTGTCAATGCATTTTATGCTCTTTGACAATTCAACACTAATAGATCAATGTAGCTTTTGTCACTGCATTTTATGCTCTTTGACAATTTAACATTGATATATCAATGTATCTATTTCTTTTGACAGAATTGATTTGGGGTTAATTTTTCACCCTCTTTTACATTTTGCTCATTGTCATCTAAGCACATTTGGCATGGTAACAGGTGTGTGCACCAGACTAAGTTAGTCTCAATTGTTATTGATTTGTAGACTTGGAATGTCTCGATAGTTTGAATCTATGATTGATTTTCACATGCATAACCATTTATCAGTCTAGACTTTCCTTATATGTCTTACACACTATCTGTTTCTTATCTGATTCAATTAGATTTTCAGACAGTTTTCTCAAGAATATGTACATGCCTTCAGTCCTAATTTTACTAGACGTACTTTGTTTTGAAAGCCAGTGTACCATCATTTTCCATTTGAGTTGGATCAACTTCTCATTTTTGTTTTTCTGATTTTTTTTTGTATTTTCTAAGTTTTCTGATTTTTTTTTTTTTTTTTTTTTTTTGTATTTTCTAAGTTTTCTGATTTTTTTGTATTTTCTAGTTTTCTGATTTTTTTGTATTTTCTAAGTTTTCTGAACTATCTCCCCCTAAAATACTAAACAAACTAGAAACTAAGAAAATAGAAATGCAACGACACACAGGAAATAAACTGAAAGACAAACGAGATATAACCACACAGAAAAATAGACACACAGTCACAAATATGAATAAGGACACTAAGTCGAATCATCAGGAACAACCTCACACTTGGTTTTCATCCCGTTTTCATTCACTAAGAATAGAAAGCGGGGTTTATCAAATGCCTTAGTATACAGGTCTGCTTTTTGAAATTCAGTTTGGATAGACACGACATCAATTAATTTCTTTTCCCAGCAGTCCCGTATAAAATGGTATTTGATACCAATGTGTTTGGTCTTAGAATGTTGTACTGGATTCTTAGTAATTGCAATAGCAGCAGTATTATCAACAAAAATGGGAGTAGTAGACAATTTCAAACCGTAATCCCGCAGTTGTTGTTGAATCCAGATGACTTGAGAACAACAGCTCGCCGCCGAAATGTATTCAGCTTCACACGTAGATAGCGCAACTGCAGTCTGCTTCTTACATTGCCAAGTTACAAGACGTGATCCAAGAAATTGGCAACCTCCAGATGTAGATTTGTGGTCCTTCTTGCATCCTCCATAGTCAGAATCACTGTAGGCCGTCAGCACAAAGTTGTCGTCACATGGGTACCACAGTCCAAGATTGGGAGCATCCTTCAGATAGCGAAGGATCCGTTTGACAATCATCAGGTGCTTGAAATTGGGCTTGGATTGGTATCTTGCCATCAGACACGTAGCAAACATGATATCTGGCCTGGATGCAGTGAGATACATCAGAGATCCAATCATGGGTCGGTAGAGGGATTCATTCACCAACTCCCCCTCAGTATCTGGAGACATTTCGTGATTGATTGGAAGAGGTGTGGCAGCAGGCTTTTCAGTAGACATTTCGAATCGGGCAAGAATATCCGCAACATACTTCGACTGATGTAGGAAAATCCCGGCCTCGGTCTGCTCTACTTGAAGTCCAAGAAAAAATTTCATCTCTCCCATTGAGCTCATTTCGAATTTTTCCTTCATAATCCTTGCAAAGTCTTCACATAGAATCGGATTAGAAGAACCGAAAATGATATCATCCACATATACTTGCACCAAGATCAAATCTTTATCATCACCCTTGATAAATAATGTTTTGTCGATGGTTCCTCTCCGGTACCCATTATCAGTCAGATATTGAGAGAGGGTCTCATACCATGCTCGCGGTGCCTGATGAAGACCATATAACGCTTTATTCAGCAAGTACACTTTGTCGGGACGGATCGGATCGACAACCCCGGAGGTTGATTCACATAGACTGTCTCTTGAATTTCGCCATACAGGAATGCACTTTTAACATCCATCTGATAGACTTTAAATCGTTTGTGCGAGGCAAAGGCGAGAAATAAGCGGATCGCTTCCAGCCGAGCGACTGGAGCAAACACATCAGTGTAGTCGATGTCAGGAATTTGTCTGAACCCCTGAACAACGAGTCTAGCCTTGTTTCTGACAATCACCCCCTGATCATCTCTTTTGCACTTCAGAACCCATCTGCAGCCAAAAGATTTACCTCCCTTAGGTTTTTTCACTAAGCGCCATACATTCAACTTCTAAAATTGAAGCAACTCTTCTTGCATAGCATTAATCCAAGAGTCATCCTTGAGAGCTTCAATATGATCCTTTGGTTCAATCTGGGAGAGAAAGCCCGAACATAGACATTGTGTGAAGTCCACAGACTGAACCAAATTTGCACCCAGATCCGAGAAGTCTTGCATCAGCTTTAATCCCGGTGACTCTGAAGAAGTAGACCCAGATAGTGTAGCCACTTGCCTCCTGGTTTGAACATGAGAATTCGGATCGCCAATAATTTGTGCAGGAGGATGGTTTCTATCAACTCTACTTGATTTCTGCAACTGAGCCTCTACATTAGTTTCCAGATTTGTAACCACGGGTGTCTCTTCAAATGTTAACGTTTGATCATTGGAGGAACTTTCACCCTGCGACCCCTTGTCTGGTGGAGTATGCGGCTCATCTTCAGAATCAGAATCAGCATCACTTAGAATAGGTATAGCAGTACTTGAGGGCATGTTTGATGGGGCAGTGTCAGAAGAGTTGTGAAGATCATATAACATTTGTATTGCAATGTCTTCTTCTAAGGCTACTGGTGGCAGGTTGAATGAGTCAAATAGATTATCATAGTCAAACAACCAGGCATCGCCTGTTTTTGTTGGAAGAGAAGAATGTCTCTGTACATCCACTTCAAACCACTCTTCCACACAATTAGACGTTAAGTTGTATACCCTCTTGTTCGGAATGCTGTATCCCAAGAAAAACCCTTTTTCTACCTTGGAACTAAACTTTCCTTCTGCTTCCCGTTTTAGCATTGTGCACGGAGCGCCAAACGGTTCAAGATGGCTAATATTTGGTTTCCGGTTATTCAACAGCTCATAACATGTCTTTCCTAATCGTTTGACCACTAAGACCCGGTTAAGTGTGTAACAAGCATTTGCGACAGCTTCGTTCCAAAACCTTACGGGCAAAGCAGAGTCAGCAAGCATGGTGCGTGCTGCCTCTATTAAGGTCTGATTCTTCCTCTCAGCTACTCCATTCATTTGAGGAGTGTATTCGGCACTGAACTGATGTTGAATACCCTTTTCTTTACACAGCTTTTCCATCTTCTGATTCTTGAACTCGGTTCCATTATCTGAGCGAAGCTTCCTAATCATCAACTTATAGATAGTCTCTAACTTGTTGATCATGACCTCTAAGGTCTCGAATGTCTCAGACTTCCCTTTTAAGAAGAAAACCCAGGAAAACCGCGAGTAGTCATCAGTCACTACCAGACAGTATCTATCTCCATGAATGCTCTTGTACCGCACCGGACCAAATAAGTCCATGTGAAGTAGTTCAAGCGGAATTGAGATGGAGTGATACTTCTTCAACTTGTGGGGCTTCTTCGTCTGCTTCCCCATTTTACATGATACGCACTTGTCTGGCAGATGGAAACTCTTCAAGTTGACTCCCGTGACCAGCTCATGATGCACCAAGTGATTCATCTTTCTCAGGCATAAATGGCACATCCTCTTATGCCATAACACTGAATCCTTCTCAGTGGCCTTTGTGAGAAAACATTGGTGTTCTACATCTTTCACCGAAGCATTGGACATATCCAAAACATAAAGGTCATTTTGTCTTGGAGTTGACATTAAGATCATGTCTTCGGGAATTTGGTACTCCTTCTTTAGCACATAGCATTGTTTGTCATCAAACATCACTTTGAACTCTTTATCACATATCTGAGAGACTGACAGCAAATTGTTTGCTAGCTGCTCGACATAGTTGACTTTGTCAAAGCTCACTCTCCCATTAGACAAGAAACCTTGAGCTGTGATGTGACCTCCCTTATCACCAGCGAAACTGACATACCCTCCTTTTATTTTTCTGACGTTCAAAAGAAGGCCCAGATCGCCTGTCATGTGCCTGGATGCTCCACTATCAACAATCCACGTGTTATACCGACGAGCACCCTGCACAAACAAGTAAAAGGTTAGTTAGCATTGGGAACCCAAGCCCGAATGGTCATGGGTTTCCCATCTTCTCCAACAACTTGAACATTAATCCATACACCAGTAGATTTGGAATCTACATTTGTATCTGGACTACTGGAAAGTTTAGGTTCAGATTTTGTTGTCCATCGCAAGTCTGAGCGGGGAGGAGTCTTATGATAAACACTGGAAGTGTTAATGACTTTATGTATAGGCTCCTTCCCTTTCACACTTACCTCCGGACTCTTGGGTTTACACGAAGTTTCCCCAATTGTTCTTTTGAGCTGAGGGGGGTCAGCTGATTTCTGATTAACTTGATGAAAAGTTTTGTGTTTTTGAATTTTTCCAGGTGAATCAGCTTTCCCCCTTGAGCTCTGAGGTTGCTGATCACACTCGTAACTGAGGTGACCAGGTCTCCTGCACACATAGCAAACACGGTTAGAGTAAGATTTGGCAGGTGTATGTGGCTCCTTCGGTTCAACTTTACCTTTGGGCTGCACTCCTAATCCACTTTGTTTAGGTAAGATTTTAACTTCTTCATAAGGACGGGTTGCAGGAGACTTTGCACCCTCCTTCTCAATGGTTCGAAGTGCAGCTTGAACATTTTGCATTAAGGAACCTTGACCAGAAGAACTGCCCAGAAGCTTTCGCATACCTGGTTCTGGTTTTTCTTCTGGTTTAGGCTCTTTTCTCTGAGGCTCACCAACTTTCTCCTTCATTTTTAAATTTGGTTTGGAAGTTGAAGCAGAAGATGTATCAACTTTGGGAGCAAGTTGGTCAGCTTCAGCGAAGACATCAGATTGCACCAGTTGGTTTAAGACTGGTGGTGGACATTTCGAATAGGTCTTGGTGTCTTTCTCCTGAACAGAACCTTGTGGTCTTCGGTCAATTATGTGTTCAAATAAGTATGATGACGTTGAGTAACTTTTTAATTTCTGATTTAAAGTATCATAATCGACCTTGGAGCTAGCAAGTTCCCGTTTTAGAGTATCAATCTGATTAATGTAGAAAACAATAGCATCCTGTTTGTTTAGCAAAGCTACCTCTAGTTCTCTAATCTGTTTGTTTTGACTTTCAATTTTATCTTTTAAAGTCTTTTCTCTACCCTTAATGATAGAGTTTTCATGCAGTTTAGAGGTTAGCTCAGTTACTTGAGATTTCAAGGATACTATGGTCTTCACATAATCGTTACAGGACACACAGGGAAGACCAGGGGTAGGATTTACTTTGACATCAGCTTGTCCAGTCATGCACGCCTTTGGATTTTCTGGTTCAGGTTGAACAGGCACTGGCATTGGTTCGGCAGCTGGCTCAAAAGTTGATGCCACATTTTGCTCGTCAGTGGGTAGAACAGACTCTTCATCATTGACTTCGTGGACACTGTCTGCCTCAGACTGAGAGTCATCGTTCAGATCTAGAACACTGGCCAGATTGGTTTCAGCAACTTCAAATGTATCCGAATCTTGGAAGTGTACTGACCAGTCAATCCCCTCATCCTTTTGTACTACCACCATTGCCTTGGATGATCCCTCATGAGGTGTTTCAGCCTTCTTAGGTGTGGTGGTATTTGACGTTTTGCCCGGAGAGGTTCTGAAGGGATACTTGGGTCCTGAGTTCTTTGGCTTTTCACATTCACGTGCAAAATGACCATTTTCACCACAATTGTAGCAGGTTACAGCTGACTTGTCAAAACCCAGCTTCGTATCTTTGGTTGCTGTAATCTGCATCCCTGTTCTCTTCACTAAGGCTTTGGCTCTCCTTACCAGGTTGGCATATGACCATAAGATATCTTGACGTTCCATCTCATCGTTGTCAATTTGGTCATAGTCTTCCTGGGTCAGATAGGCGTTCCCAATCTTTCCCTTGAGCAGATCATCGTATGAAGTGACCAATGCACTAAGCATTCCCATATGCTCCTTAACTTCTTCAGTGCTGCCATGTTTGAAATTTTCAGTGTTTAAGGCAGGCATTGACGTTTTGCTTGAAGGAGCAGAATAAGATGGTCCACTTGGAGTTTCAGAAGCAGACTTGCTTGATGAACTAACGTTAGAAGTAAAAGCTGTCTGCAACGGAGCATTGGATGAGGTGGCTGGAGAAGCAATGGGTCCAGAACAGTATAGCGATGGATTCTGCACATAGCTGCTTAGTCTGTCTAGATTTTGCTCTTCTTGTTCATGCTCTTTAAGTTTGGTGATGAAGTCATTTAGATCCATTCCTTCAAATCCCTCACCATTCTTCAAGATCATGATGAAAGGCCTCCAGCTCTTTGGTAGTGCCTTAGACAAAGTCTCCACTTGTTGGCGTTCGGAAATCTGCACCCCCAGACTATCCATTTCACTGAGAAGATGGTTGTATCTGTTGATCAGATCTGGAAGTTTCTCATTTACGTATGACGTGAAGTGATCAAACTCCTTCCTTAACTGAGATGCCTTTAGCTCCTTCAGAGATGCATTCCCCTCATTCCTCTTTTGTAAGGCGTTCCACAGGGAACGTGACGTTCTGTATCGTCGGAATTGATGAAAGATCTCATTCGGAATAGCTTGAATGAGGTAAGAATAGGCTTTCTTCTCCGCATCATACGCCTTACGTTGATCATCACTCATTTGATCATAGGAAACTTCAATGTTCCCTTCTCCCTTTGGTACAACGTAATCGGCAGAGATGGCACGATGTAACTTTGGATCTACTCCATCAATAAAGATCTCAAACCTTGGTTTCCAGAATGGGTAGTCTTCCATGGTTAGTAGTCGGGGTACTTTATTAATGCCTCCCTGTTCATTGTCCATTATTAAGTTACTTAATGCGGTTATTGTTTGTTTGGCAGCCATTGCACTCATGTCAGACATTTTAGAACACTTCGCACGGAATGACGAACACTTCGCACGATCACCGAGAACTACGCACGCAATTAAAGATCTACGTACGAACTGAAACGAAAACACACAGACTGTACTACGCACGAACTGAGAACCTAGTACGCACGGAGTGAAATGACAACGCACGGAGAACTTAAAATATTTTTAATGGACGAAGTTATCACACAGACGTAATACGCACGTAATGGATTTACCACGCATGAGTTATTAAGTCACTACACACGGAATGAACACACAGTCAATCGAAGAGTCTAGAAGATCTAAGACACACTACGCACGCACTAAGGATCACTACGCACGCACACGAAATCACTTCGCACGAGTAAAATGCAAACAGTTAACGTAAAAACACGACCTTTTTAACGCAAAACGACCTATTTTCGACCTACTAACCGGTTTAAAACGACGAAAAGGACAAACACACAGGCCTAATCGACACCTAGATCACGAAATCCTAAAGGAAAAGTGATCAATCAAAGCACAAGGCTCTGATACCACTTTGTAGGACCGGCTGGGGGATGGGGTTCTAAACTAAACTAAAACACCCTAATGCTAGGACTGATCTAGGATGAGAAATAGCGCGGAATTCTATTTCCCAAACCTCCTAAGGATTCTAAGATCTGCTTAGGTATCCGGCACACAGTTAACACTAAAAAAACACACAGAGTAGAAACAAGAACACACTCTAAGAACTCACACAGAGATGCTTAAGGCTGCCCTTGGATTCGGATTAAACACACAGTATTCGTTTACGAGGTTTAAAGTCGCGATTTAGTATGGCTTAAGGTCATATAAGTCGATTACGAAGGCTCCCGTAAAATACTTGATTGATTCGTCGATTCCGTAGGTTACCCGATCGATTACCCGCGCTAATGCGGGGTTAGAAAGTATTTATAGAGTATTTAACTTCAGTACGCACGTGATGCCCATCACTGCGCACGTAGCTAGTTCAGTACGCACGTACTGGTTATTTTAATAATAATTAATTAGTCTTAAACCGACCTACTCACTACGCGCGTAGTGAGCTCCACTACGCACGTAGTGAGACTTACTTCGCACGTGGTGATCTCTGACACACACTTAAACTTCCAAACTCACATCAACACATGATTAAGTACTTGTAAGCTTAAGATAATCACATAGAATCACTAAGAATGTATAAACATGCAAACCATTAATCAAAACACATTTGAATAAACATTTCAAGTAAACATGTATATATATTGGATTGATAAGAACTAGGGATTTACAATTATGCACCAACAAAAGGTTTGTCCGTAAAGCAACTAAGAAGTGATCATGGGACTGAGTTCAGAAACTCAACTCTTGAAAGCTTCTGTGAACAAAAAGGAATATTACAAAATTTCTCATCTGTCAGAACTCCATAACAAAATGGAGTTGCTGAAAGGAGAAATAGAACCTTAATTGAGGCTGCAAGAACAATGCTATGTGAGGCAGGATTGAAACTCTATTTCTGGGATGAAGCTGTTAATACAGACTGCTATACTCAGAATAGGTCAATCATTGTCAAAAGACATGGAAAGACATCATATGAGATGTATAAGTCTAGAAAGCCCAATATAGGTTATTTCCACATCTTTGGTTCAAAATGCTATGTGGTGAATCAAAGAGATCAGCTCCATATGTTGGAACCTAAAGTTGATCCTGGAATATTCGTTGGTTATTCCTCGATCTCCAAGTCTTATAGAATATATAATACAAGGAGAAAGGCCATTGAAGAATCAATTCATGTCTCATTTGATGAAGACAATATTGATCAAGCTGAGAAAAGACATGCTGACTCGGTCAGTCTGAGTGAGCTTGAAAGGCCAAGGGAAACCAATATGTCAAATCCTATGTATGTCATAGGAGATGACAGTGATGAGGATGTGAGTTCATCCAAGAAATCATCACAAGCTCCAAGGAACTCTCAAGCTGAGAAAGATAATGAGTTTGTCAATCCTTTTGGAGCTGAGGTCATTCAGACTGAGAATCTCTGTGATCATAAGTTTGTTGACAATGCTGCAGTTGAGACTAAGGATGTATGTTCACCTCAAAATTCTCAACATCACTCAGATTCAGAACCAGATTCTCCAACTACAACATTCAAATTCCTTAAAGATCATCCTCAAGATCAAATTATTGGAAATGTCCAAGAAAAGGTCATGACCAGATCTAAGGCTACAGCTAACTATGCTGCTCACTTTGGTTTCCTATCTCAAATGGAACCAAAGAAGACTGAAGAAGCCTTAGAAATTGAGGATTGGATTGAAGCTATGCAAGAGGAATTAAATGAGTTTGAGAGAAACAAAGTCTGGAAACTTGTCCCTGCCCCCAAAGATCATTCAATTATAGGCACTAAGTGGGTCTATAGAAATAAAATGGACAAGGACGGGGTGATAGTTAGGAACAAAGCCAGGCTGGTAGCACAAGGGTATAAGCAAGAATAGGGAATTGATTATGATGAGACCTTTGCCCCTGTTGTTAGAATTGAAGCCATAAGGTTGTTCCTAGCCTATGCAGCATATAAAGACTTCAAAGTATATCAAATGGATGTGAAAAGTGCCTTCCTTAATGGAAAACTTCAGGAGGAAGTCTATGTGAAACAACCTCCTGGCTTTGTAAGTTCAAAGTTTCCACATCATGTCTATAAGTTGGACAAGGCTTTGTATGGTATTAAACAAGCTCCAAGAGCTTGGTATGATACACTGTCCACTTATCTACTATCCATGGATTTCACCAGAGGTAGTATAGATAAGACACTCTTTATCAAAAAGAGTAAAGGGCATGTGATTCTTGTACAAATCTATGTGGTTGACATCATTTTTTGTTCTACAAATGAATCTCTGTGTGATTGGTTCTCCAAAATAATGTCACAAAAGTACAAGATGAGTATGATGGGTGAGATGACATATTTCCTAGGTCTACAAATTCAACAAAATCCTGATGGAGTATTCATCAATCAAAGCAAGTATGTTCTTGATTTGATAAAGAAATATGGTTTTGATTCAAGTTCAACCATGAAAACACCCATGTCACCAGCTATCAAGCTGAGTAAAGACTCAGATGGTAAGTCTGTGTGTCAGTCTACCTATAGAGGAATGATAGGTTCAATACTCTATTTGACAGCTAGTATACCTGATATCATGTTTGTGCAAGATATCAGGCAGATCCTAAAGAATCACATCTTCAAGCTGTGAAAAGGATCTTTAGGTACCTTAAAGGTACACCAAATCTAGGTCTTTGGTATCCAAAGGACTCTGGATTTGAGTTAGTTGGTTTTTCTGATGCTGACTATGCTGGGTGCAAGTTAGATAGAAAATCAACAACTGCAGGATGTCAATTGTTTGGAGGGAAGCTAGTAAGCTAGACTAGTAAGAAACAGAACTCAGTGGTTACTTCAACTGCTGAAGTTGAATATGTTGCAGCAGGAAGCTGTTGTGCTCAAATCTTGTGGATGCAGCATCAGCTTCAAGACTTTGGTATGAGTTTCAAGAAAACTCCTATCTTCTGTGATAACCAGAGTGCCATAGCCATCACTTACAATCCAGTCTTCCACTCAAGAACCAAGCACATTGAAATTAGACATCACTTCATCAGGGACATCGTGGAAAAAGGTAAAGTTGACATTAAATTTATTTCCACTGATGACCAATTAGCAGATATCTTTACTAAACCCCTTGATGAAAAGAGGTTTATGTATCTGCTAAGTGAATTGGGCATGCTCAACCCCTAGCTAAGTGTCTAGAATTTGAGTTTTTCAATTTGACAAAGACTAAGTGTCTTAAGCTGAGTGCACAATTTATAAATAAGTTTTCATAAACTGTATAACAAGTCAAGCTGAATGATGAGTTCACATGTTTGGTCAGTTCCAAACATTCTTTAACTACTCAGTGTAGTTAAAATGTACGTGTGAGTCAGTTTCAAACGTAAATGACTATGTGTCATTGAGTCTGAGCTATATGCTTAACTCAAGCTGTGTGATCAGTTCACACGTTTGGTTAGTTCCAAACATATTTTAACTACTCAGTGTGGTTAAAATGTACGTTTGAGTCAGTTTTAAACGTACATGACTATGTGTCTTTGAGTCTGAGCTATGTGCTTAACTCAAGCTGTGTGATCAGTTCACACATTTGGTTAGTTCCAAACATATTTTAACTACTCAGTGTGGTTAAAATGTAAGTTTGAGTAGGTCTCAAACATAAATGACTATGTGTCATTGAGTCTGAGTTGTGTGCTCCACTCAAGCTGAGTACTAATCTCAAGCTGAGTGCTTGACTCAAGCTATGTGCTTGACATAGACTGAGTAATATGTTTACTCAGCTTGGCGTGTCCAAGATATGAATTAGTTACTTAGTGTTTTTAATTCATAGATCAAAGCGTATTTGAGTGTGTCTCAATTCGCATCGTATATCAATTGTGTATTGATATATTTAAATAGTGTTGATAAGCTTATTGTGAGTTAATAATATTATTCTACACTTGTATCCGTTGGAAGAAGATGTGTTTCTACCCTCTTACTGTTACATCAAGCCGTAATTTACCCAGTGTAACGGATAAAAAGGGATTCTAACGGTAACTTTTTTCTCTCCTTAGAAAGGTAAATATACCGATCATAACCGGTTTAGAGAAGTTTACGCTTACAAATCTGACTTCTCACCTTCTCAAATACCTTTCGCAAACACCTCAATTGCTCAGGGCATACATTCGTTCCAAGCCCTAATTTGCTAAGTGCAATTTTCTAAGCGCTCAGTGCGTATTTTTCAGTTGCTCAGTGCCTTCTTACACAAATTACTCAGTGTAATCATTCGAATATGGACGGATTCGCATTTGTTCTCAGTGATCAAATGTTTCGAGGTGCTCATTTTAAGAACAATGGAGTGTCGTTGCTTAAAATCAACAATCAACGGGCCTGCCTTGCAATTCCACAAAGGAAACAAGGCAGAGGTTATGAAGCCTGTGTGGCTTACATTCATAAATGCCCCCTGGCATTCGCCTTCTGTGGCGCACCTCTCCATATCGTTCCTCAACATCTACTAGAGTTCTGGTATACATGCACGTATCATCAGAACAGGGGAGAGATTACGGGAACTGTTCTTAATGGTAATAGAACAGTGGTCCTATCCGTGCAGCGGCTAAGGGATGTTCTTCAACTCCCTCAATCTGATGAGTTCGAGCCTGCTGTCACGAGGCAGGTGGCTAGGTCTGTCCTACCCCGCATGGGTCACCCGCAGACAGAGGGTGTAATAAAAAAGGCCACATTTCCAACCAGTTGGGGCTTCATGGTTTGAACAGTGATTCGTTCACTAGGAACTAAGGTTAGAGGATTGGACCAAGTAAATGAGTTCGAGATGCAGCTGCTGTATAATATTTTCTTCAACAGAAATCTTGATTATGCTCTGCTTTTCTTCAACGAACTCAAGGTCCAAGTGATGAAGACCACAAGGGATCTTCATGTACCGTTCATAAGGTACCTGTCCTTGGCACTTCAAGCCGAGCTGGGGACAACACTCTATGAAGCTGATCAGGATGTGTTCCTGTTTCCTACACTCAGCCCCAAGATGTTCAACAACGACAACTTCCCGGAACAAGAGCGTCTGAGTGAGCCCATGCTACTGGTTGCTGAGGGAGCTTCATCTGTAAATGGAGAAGAGGGATCCAGTCAAGGGGGAGCTTCCCAAGCTGACACCAAGGTTCAAGCTAAGCACACTGCTCACGCTGAACCAGCAACCCTTGAAGCTGCTTCTGGTAAGACCTCTCTACTTTCTCTCTCTTCTCATTATTCTCCATCCACTTTTGGAGATAAGACTGCAGTAAACCCAACTCAGTCTATCCCATCTCCTCTACCTTCATTC
Organism: Pulicaria dysenterica; assembly: GCA_947179395.2. NCBI lineage: Eukaryota > Viridiplantae > Streptophyta > Magnoliopsida > Asterales > Asteraceae > Pulicaria > Pulicaria dysenterica. The sequence continues at coordinate 26,275,893 of OX359294.1, read as the reverse complement.
CATTTACAATCCCACTCTGAAGCCACCCCTAGTCAGGCTACTGCTACTAGGGAGAAAATTCATACCTATAAACGCAAAACTGCCAAAGGTGGTGCCACTTCTAAAGGCATCACTGGAGCTGAGATCACATTGATCCCTCCACGGGCAGGAGTTGAGGGGGAGACGCCTACTCAAAAGGTGTCAACCTCGAGGCTCATTTTAACCCAACAGCCTATACCGGGTGTGGTGACTACTCAGCCCACACCTACTTCAGTTCCATGAAAGAGCCTATTATTGTGCCTAAGCAGACACACTTAGGTAACATTGAATATATGAACAATCCCCAGGGTCAATCACCCCCCTCCAAACCAATTAGCCAACCACCAACCCATACACTTCACATTTCGAGCCCTATTCATTCTCTTCACTTCTCACACTCTAGTGCACGACCTATCAATGTTTCATCTTCAAACCAAGGTGATTCACAGGGTCCAAACTCTGGTGCAGATGAGTTTGAAGGTCGACACCAACCTTTGGATGATGCACCCAAATTCCAACCCTCTCATGCTAACTTGGATGACTTAATGAACTTTTTCAAAAGTCAGTTTGACAAGCTGAACCTCAAGAGAAAACAAGACAACAAGAACATGTTAATGATCTTGGATTCTCTAGCGGAAGATGTTCAACAGTTAAATCTGCAGTGGCTGCCGTACGACAACAAAGGACTTCAATCCCTATTGATGATGACAAATAGGGGGAGAAGGTTCCAAAAGCTGAAGCTGAGTCTGTTCAAGCTGAAGCTTTATTATTATTGGCAAAGGGAGCAGATCAAGTTGAGGGGGAGAAAGAAATGGAAATAGAAGCTGGGTTGACTGAAAAGGCTAAAGGAAAGAGACTTGTAGTAGTCAGCTCAGGAGAATCAAAACCTCCTCAACAGAAAAGAAGGAAAATGATTCTAAGTGAATCATCAGTCTCAGATGAAGACTCTGCTGACAAAATGTCTCTACAAGAAAGAACTTCACTGATGGTAGCTAGGAGAATGGAACAGGAAGATGCTGATTAGCTTGGAATTTCGGTTGAAGAACTGAGAAGAAGACAAATGGATGTTCAAGCTGAGTTAGAAGAAGAAAAAGAGAGAAGAGAAAGAGCTTGGGCTGAACAAATCAAGAAGCAGAATGAAGAGCTTTCTAGACTCAGACTGCCAATTGTGCCCAAGGAAGAAGAAGAGGAACTTCCTATCAAAGATCAAAATGAGGAAGAAGATATAACTCAGTGTTATGAAAGAATGTACTTTTCTTCTCAGATTGATTCACTTCAGTTGACCTCAGCTCAAGGGATCATTAGTCTAGAGTTTGTCTTTAGAGATGGTGAGACATCATCTTTGGAGCTGAATCAAATGCATAGACTGGGTTATGAAGAGTGGAAGCAGGTTGCCATACTTATTAAGCAGATGGAAAAGTCCTCTGTCAGAAATCAAGTTAAAGATGAGCTGCTAAGGCTACTTGCAAGAGCTGATTCGTTGAAACTCATACCCAGGTCTGAGATAGCTACCCTACTAACTTCTTTTCATAAAGTTGGGAAGAAGAAGCAAACAAAGCCAGCTGGACTAGCAAATTTAGATACGTACAGTCTTGTTCTTCCTGAAGGCATGGAGTTTCAAGAGAATACATATGTTGAAAAGCCTCAGAAAGGGTTCATGTACTTAGACAGAAATTGTGAAAAATGCTTCCAGGCTGATGCATCAATTTATACATGTGGGGTATCTCAAGTATTTGCTCTGAGATAAATTGTTGGAAAGACTGAACAAAATGCATGGTTTAGATATAGACTAAACAGAGCAATACGATCACAAAAGGATCAGCTTCAACACATTCCCAATCTACAAGAGATACTTGAAGAAATTAACAAGGAGATAAAGGAATTTGAAGAGCTGCATCCTCAATAGATTAGTTCTATTGTAAATATTAGATTAGTTCTGATATTTTTGTAAGCACTTAGTGTGCATGATCTAAGTGATCAATATTTTGTATTATGATCAGTTCAATTAATACAAGTATAAAGTTTGATATGTTCAACTTATGTTGTGATGTGTTCATATTTATAAGTCTGATAAGTTCAGCTTAAATGAATAACTGATCAGTTCTTATTCATTAATGTAATTAGTTGGTTTGTTCAACTAAAAGTTGGTTTGTTCCACTTATAATTGATAAGTTCAATTAAAATTGATATGTTCAAATTAATATTTGATTAGTTCAAATATAAAATCTTAATGAGTTTGAGATTTAAAACATAATTCTGTTAAACAAACTTAAGAACCGTTTGATAGTTTTGTCATCATCAAATAGGGGGAGTTTGTTGGGAAAATGATCTCATCAGTTAAGATTTGATGAGACAAAGTTAAGTTTGTATGATGTGTTCTATATATAACTTAAACATAATTATGAAGCTTAGTCAGACTGAACACTTATAATGATTCAGACTGAGTATAAGCTGAGTATTAGTTGAGCATATGTTCGACCAGTTTATACTACACCTTAGTTAGTTTATTAATATATTTAATAACCTGTGTATGTCACATAAGGTATATATCGAGTATTCAGCTTGATGTGTTTCAAGCTGAGTGACTCAGCTCAAAAACAGAGTGAGCTCGATAGAGTTACTAAATATGTTTTAGTTAATTCTTTAGACTTCTAAGGATGAGTTAATAATTATACATGTTAGTCCATGTTTAAATTCGGGTTTGTTCTCGAAGAACTCAGCTTGATGAGTTTCAAGTTGAGTAACTCAGCCTGACTAAAGAACTCAGCTTAAAAGAATTTAAATGTGTTTTAAATTCTGTTTTAACTCTCTATATCTACGGAAAGGATAAGAAGACTTCAAAATCAATATTGAAGATTGAAAACTCAAGATAAGAAGATTCAAGATTCAAGATCCCGAGTTATCCGATAGTTAGTTAGCAAATTAGGATTAGTCCAATTTGTTAGGAACCGTAGCAACAGGATTATAAATACTTATCTCCTGATAAGTTTAGAGGTACGACTCAGAGACGAATACAACTAAGTGTTGCAGAGCCAAACCTCACCTCACTGTATGTGTTACGAATCTTGATTACTGTTTGTCAGTTCAACGTGATCAAGAAACTCACAGATTGCCAAGTTGTTCGTGTGTTCAAATAATCACATTAGTTGTGATATTGGTAAGTTATCAATCTGTGTAAATCCTGTTTAGAGAGTCGTCAGTATCTATAATCATAAGTTGATTATAGATAGCTAAGTTTGAGAGATTGAGAGATTTTTATTAGGTGGTTATATATCAAGAGTTGCTTACTTGATAGTTATTGTAATCATCTTCTTATTCAAAGCATTGTAATCATCTTCTTAATGAAAGCATTCGATTGATTGTGGTTTGATTTACTTTGTGTAACACTTTTATTTGATTTGTTCAATTTCCGCAGAAAGTGTATTCAACCCCTCTTCTACACACCTGTTGCTTGTTGTTATTCTCATACAAGGGACTAACATAAACAACTAGGCCCGACACGCGGATGTTACACCAGGTGTTTTTGAAAGGATAACTTTGACACATCTTTTGGAACTTGTTAGCAAGTGTGTAAATAAGAACAGATATTTTGTAAGACTCTAATATCGTGCTAACCAGTGAAAGAATGTTTACGACTTAAAACTGAAAATGTTATGTTACACATTTAGTATACTTTATTTGTAAATAAGAACAAATATTTTGTAAGACTCTAATATCGTGCTAACTAGTGAAAGAATGTTTAAGACTTAAAACTGAAAATGTTATGTTACACATTTAAGTATACTTTATTTGTTTGCCTCCTTAAAGGCTTATACGAGTACTAAAAGAAAATTAAATTACGCATCTTTTACCATTACGATATATTTCCTTCGCGCTTGAAATAAAGATAAGTGGTTTTAGGATAGTTAAATGAGATTATAGGAGAATGAAGTTGTTTTCTTGATAGGTTTGGATTGTAATATGGTTATGAAATTATAGGGTTTAGTTTGTGAAAATGTATCGAAGTTGTCACCATTTGGTAGTGTGTATCGAACTTTGAAAACTACCATCTAATGTATTAAACTTACCAAAAGTACCACTTTATGTACACAACCATGGTCTGCGAAACCCTAAAGGGCGATTTTTGTGAATTATCCAAAGGGTCTGTTCTATTTCCGTTACAATGACAGTTCATATCTAGTTCGATCTTCAATCGATGGCTCTTCTTCCTCGATTTGATTTTTATTGTGTTTGTGGGTTTCAATCTTCATGATGGTTCACTGATCTACTTGAGTGTTCATCTTCATGATTCTGATAAAGTAAGTTCGATCTCATCGATCATCATATGTGATACGATCTTTATTTCTTGTTCAAGTTCACAATTCCGACAAGGTTAAAAGATTTTCATCCCCAATTGAGAACTGGGGGGGGGGGGAGGATTCTTTATGTTCTTGTTATTGTTATTGGTTCAGATACAAGTTTTGGTTCAATTTGGTTCATTTATAAGAAAACCACTGTATTTGAGTTCGGGTTGTGTTCCCCAACTATGTAACGACCCAAATTTTTGAGAATAATTACAGTGCTCTAGCATTTCATTATTATAAGAAGGATATTTTTTGTATTTAGATAGAAGTTAGTTACGTGAAATAATATCCTGATGCGCGGATCGAAATAATATCCTGAGTTCGTCGAGAAATTTTTGAAAATTCGAAGTACGCGACGCGAAGGGTTAAGAGCCGCGACGCGGAAACGTGGCAGACCCTCGGGCGACTTTGCGTGTGTTAGACTTTGCGTATGTCAGACTGATGGCGTGTGTCAGATGACTGGCAGCTGCAGAACCACGTGAAATGGGCGGCCGCGGCGCGTAGCACCCTAGTTACGTGGCGCGTAAGTCCTGTCTAGGCACTATAAATAGTTTCGCATCCCTTTCATTTTTCACGGGTTTTTTCACTATTGTACCGAAACTCTGCCATTTTTAAGAGTATTTTGAAGGTCTTTAAGGGTGGGGTAGTGTAGGAACTTTGTTAGTAGGTGTTTAAAAGGTTCGGGAGTTACCGTGACGCCGTTTCGGGCTAGCTATCGGCCTCGATTTCGCTTTTGGTATTCTTGAGGATTGTTTTGGTGCATGCAAGGCCAAATCTCAACGGTCTGTGTGTAAAGCTTGTTAGATCTACGATTGTGATAGTCCACTTATCCGGTTTAAGGTGAATTTAGTTATTTTTCAAAACCGAGCACAAAGACAAAATCGATTTTCGAAAGTAACACGATTTTGAAGATGATTTATTTAGATCTGAATGTTTGTGTTTGTTACATGTTTGATCTTGATGCATGCAATATATTTTCGATGACATGCATATGATTTATGAGTTTGATGAGTTGCATGCATATAGATATATGTATTGATGATTATGATGAATCGAAGTGATGGTTGCGAGGTTGAACGATGTAAATGATGCTACGGGTGGGGGTAGACACTCTCAAGGATGAAAATATGATTCCTAGTAGGAAAAGTGTGCCTTCTAGGATTTGCTAGCAAAGCGAAGTTTAGTTGTCGGGTTTCTAGATAACCATGGCAACACATGGTGTACTTGTACTTTATGTGCCTGTACACTGGAGTGGTGTTTGACTAGAGATCGAGGTCAAAATGCATGACACCACGAGGGTGAAAGGAGGGCCTAGTGATTGGGGCACCGGTTGTACTTTCATCCGAACGATGTATGTCGGAGTAACTACAGCGGGCGGATCACGGAGGTGTGGGTACAAGCGGGAGTCGCGCCCCGCCTTATGCCATACTTTCCGGACACGCTTAGTGAACTGATGCCAGTGCAGACGGACCATGGAACCATAGCGTTTGCCAGGCATGCATTAGGTAAATGGGGTAGCGATGATAGAGATGGTTAGAGATGAATAAGATGATAAAGATGAGTATGAAGTTGTATGATGTATTTATCTATGCTTACGATGATACTTGACCATATGTGGATTGATGATGTATGCGGGTGGGTCAAGTTACGGGTTTGGTAATTATTACTTAATCCAATACCTGTTTTTGTAAATGGTTTAATATGCTGATTTTGTGATGAAAACTAAGCTGACTCACGAAGCGAAAGCTGACACTTGTTTCTTGAAATGTGTCTTGTGCTCATGCAGGTGCTTAGGTGCGTTGGCCTTGTGAGATGGGATGCTTTTGGGTAGAATAATTATGCTTGTATATATTCATAGTACTGACTTGTGATGTTGTGGTACTCTTTGTTTTGAACAATGATGTATTTTGTGACGTAACAGTGGTTTTCACTTTTGAGTGGTTGAACGGTTTATCTACTTTTAAATAAATATGATGTTTTAAAGTCTTCCGTTGCGATGAATTCTGATTGTTTAGAAAAGCTTTTGTAAATCACAAATTTCAAAAATCACGGCTGTTACAAACTATGGGTTTAATTGTTAGGGCAACATCTATGATTATATGTTTCAATTCAAAGGGTAGCATCCATGTTTTTAAGGTTTTCGGTTTTGACTCTTAGGGCAACATTTGTGATTAGGTTTTGACTCTTATAGGTTTTATTTTGGGTTTTGATTCTAGATTTTTTCATGCTATTGGACTTTAAGAGTTTGACATGATCTCAGATAGGTTCTTATGGAGAAGGAAGATTAGGATTAGGGTTTAGGTTAGAGAGACTGTACTTTGCAGCATAGGGCTTTGGTTTTGGTTTGACTCGGCATTTTCTTTTTATTATCTTCCTTAAATTTGGTAACTATTGTTTGTATTGATTTTGGTTTTTATTGTCTTCCTTTATAAGTGGTAGTATTTTATTTTTATTTTTTTGTTTGTTTATTTTTATTATTATTATTATAACTCCGGATTTTCTCGTTTTCCGCTTTTCCGATGGTTGTTTTGTTTTCTGTTCTTCACTGCCGGAGGTCTTTTTCTGGAAGCAATCTCTTTACCTACGGGTAGAGGTACGGTTGTCTACATCTCACCTCCCCCATACCCCATTATAGTGGGATTGGGTATTGTTGTTGTTGTTGGTGGTGGACTTTAAGAGTTTGATTATAAGTTACGTTCTAGGTTTCAATTCAAGATTAATTTCAAATACGTCCATGCTTCATGGATTTTTGGATCATTTTCATGGTGTTCTTTATCATCGTCATCTTCATATTCTAAATATTCATGTTAAACTTGTTTGCTTGGAATTAAATAAATAAATTAAAATAAGGACTAAATGTGATGCCTCTTTTATATATATATGTATATATATATATGACATTTGAGTGACATTACAATCAATAGAAAATGAAAGATTGTTGGTTACTGGTAATCCAATACAAATAAAATAGTAAATTTTGATTGTTGAATACATCAAATAATATTTTTAATATATATAATAATAAAAAGTGAAAAATTTAATATACTTTCAGAAACTACATCTGAAATTCTATCAAATATATGGATTTAATGTCTGCCCAATTATATAGAGTGAGACCGGGTTATTTAGAATTTAACATTGGAGTTTCTATGGTTCTTTTTAATTTTATTATAGCACAATATTTCTCTTAACACGGGGTCACAAGTACAACCTTATAGTCTCACCAACCTATCCCAGTTTATGGGTCTTACATATGTTAGGTTCCCAGATGCGAATGTTTGGACCATCAACTTTGTAGCATATGATGTCGGGTGAGACACGTCCCAGAAAAGATACTCGTCCCGATTGTTGCATAATTTCGCCACCGGTATACAATTTGTCATCGCGTTAAACCTCCCCAGTCCACAGCATGCATCAATCACATTCTTAAAATCTGAGAAAAAACATATATCTCAATTTAGCAACTAGTATATTGATTTGTATATTAGGATTCTAGTATAAAATAACCGATCACGAATATATAGACCGATCGGGACATAGTCATTAGGGTTTGTGTTATGTTATTTGTACTTTATAAAAAGTGAACACTGTAACAAAAACTACCTATGTAGTTTTCATTAATTATATAGTGAACTAGTAGTACTTACTATAACGTTCTGGGTTCTCCCAAAAATCTCGAGTCAACTCGTATGTATCGGCAAACGAGTAGATCATTCCCCTTCTTTGATGCATCATGTCCCACAAAAGTTGTTCAAGTTTAGCATTGAATTGCGTCGCCAAATCGTTTGCTATTTTTGAGCAATTTCCATGTCTAATGGTAACTCTCATAAGTGGACTGCATCCCACGTAAGGTATGCCATAGATCCCAAACTTTCTTGCTCCTATGTTGTATAGTGTCCTTATGGTGTTATTGTAAGCTTGTACAAGACGATTAACATACGCGTCCGGATCCAATTTGGCTCGAGCCAAGGCAAAAAAATGTACATCGTTATTACCCATGGCTATAAAGAACGGCGATTTTCCAAATAGCCACTGCGTCTTCCAAGAACCGACTTCCGCAGTGAGGTTCCCGTGGACGAACATTAGTTGTGCGGTTTGTTCGGTTATTGGTACTGCTTGCTGATTGAAGTTATATGTTGTTAGCATCATGAAAACTTAAAGATAGGGCTAGCAAGCATAGTGGTTACGTAGGGAACACGAGTTTAAGTTTAAATGAGTCATTTTTACTATGAGTCACATAAACATATTTATCTAGAGATTATTTAACAGAAATGACATATACAACTAACATTACTCATCATTTCCCCGTTAGCTAAACAACAGTAATAATCCATGATAACAAGATCTTACGTCTATAGCGCTGTTGATGTCAAGAATGGCAGTTCCTGAGGAAGCAAAGTTTACTCCTATGGCAGGATTCTCCCTTGAAACCGAATCAAGGTCTCTAGTAGGACGTCTCCAACGTCTCCTGGGATCAAAGTTTGTCGCATTGATAAGCTTCTTCTCCTGGTATTTTCCCGCAAAAAAGAGAGATAGGTATGCAGGTGGGCTTGTCACAGATACTCCAAATACTACCCTAGCTGACCATAAGATTCAACACAAATGCAATCAAATGTTTATGATACCACTTAGTCCATAAACTTAAGGGTCTAAAATACGCAAAAACCAAAGTGCAAGTCTTGGATTACGATATATTTAGATCACATATCTACTCAAAATATATATGGAAAACTTTTGTTTTTAACCACCTTGAAGAACACTTAATACATAATATATACCACTGGATATAAAAAAACTTACCAATATAATCGGCCAGGTTTAGGCCGTTGATAAACCTTCCACTAGGTGTCGAGTTGAAAAAGTCAACACCATAGTGAGGGTACTTGGACTTTGCAATGGACTGTATTACATAATTATTTGTGCCAATATCAAGCAGTGAGTCTCCAAGTATGAAAACAGCCGGAGATCCTGCATTAGATGAGCTTGGAGAAAAAATCACAACAAAAATGAAAATAACAACAGCGATTACGGGACCTTCTGTCATGACGCATGAAATCTAAAAATAAAACTTAAGAAAACTTATAAGCAATCTTTAAAATTGAACAAAAAGAGATGCTATATTTATATACATATATATAGTTGCAACTTTAGGAGTTAGGATTAGTTAGGATTAATTAGTTAAAGTGTTAATTTTGTGAGTCTTTTTACTTGCGAACTTATAGTTGTAGTTCCTAATGCGTGACGCTTTCTTTGTTGGAAAATAATCCGGGACACATTTTTAACAAGTGAAATTTTATCTCTTATATTATAGTGTTATTTTTGTCATGAAAAGTTTCATATAAGTTGTCTACAAAGAAAATTATTGCTTTTTTTTACGGGTTCTAAAGGATGATGTCTACACGACACTACCTTAATTAGGGGTGTAGTATTGATCTATATTCTATCCGATATCTTCCGTTTATATACTTTAACGGGTCAAAACTATATCTACCGACCTAGATCCAATAAGTAGATTCATAAACTTAGATCGTTACGCTTGCTATCCATGCAAGATCCAACAAGAGTGAACCAATTAACATAAACAACTCAGTTTTATTTTAAAAGCCACTTTCAACCCTTTGACCACGAACCACCACCACTCGTTGCCAAGTGTGATTGTATTTGACGGAAAGACTGAATCATAACCACATAACCGACATAAACAAATTGTTTTAACAGAAATGATACAATAATTGAACGCTTGGTTATCCTTTTTAATTAATCAAAAGTATTTCGGTTCAGTTAAACCGTTAGTTTTGTAGGTTTATATTTTTCCGATTAACATTAATCTTAGCAATACTACACATATATGAATGGAGACCTTTAAATGAAGACCGGTTCCTCAATAAAACGGTCTATATAGTGTTGGCCTAAAAAAATCATACCAATTAGTTGGTTAAAAACCAGACTCTGTATGTAAAAATACATAGGGCCGACCTTTAACTAAAAAAAAAACATACCAATTAGTTGGATAAAAACCGGACACTATATGAATAATACATAGGGACCGACTTTTAACTCAAAAACTGATATTTATTTTATTTAATAGAAACCAGTTTTTTGATATATATATATAGACAAAAGTTTATGCGAGAACCGTTGTTAGCGCGAGAACCGCGAGAATCAATCTAAGCCGTCCAATTCCCCCTCCTTCAATGTCATTGTCCACCCATGAATTCCTCACATGCACCCTGCCACACCCTATCCCTCCATGATACTTCTCATATCCAAAGAACGGCTGAGATTGGTTTTCGCGGTTCTCGCACTAACAACGGTTCTCGCATGAACCCTCCCCTACAACAACAACAACAACAACAACAACGATACCCAAATCCCGCTGCAGCGGGGTATGGGGGAGGTGGGATGTAGACAATCATACCTCTACCCATAGGTAGAGAGATTGCTTCCTGAAAAAGACCTCCGGCCACGAAAAGACAGAAAACAAAAGGACATAGGGAACAAGGAAAACCAATAAAATAGAAAAAGGATAAAATTAAAAAAATAAAAATAAATAAATAAAAAAAAAATAAATAAAATAAAAAAATAAAAAAAATAAAAAAAATAAAAAAAATAAAAAAAATAAAATAGAAATAAAAAAATCATAAAATAAATAAAAAAATAATAAAAACAAAGATAAAAGTAAATAAAAGCCCTAGCAAGTGGGACACAACTAACCCCCAAAACCAAAAACCCTAAGTCCCTAAGTGTCATTCCTCTTCTACCTAATCCTGGATCCTAATCTTCCTTCTCCAAGATGACCTATCTGAGATCATGTCCACAGAGAGAGATAGCTCCTGCATATCCGCTCTAACTCTATCTTCCCACCTCATAAAGGGGCGACCACGCCTCCTAGTGTCATCCATTACAATTGATTCTGCTTTTTTAACTGGTGTTGTTGGAAGCCTCCTTTTAACGTGACCGAACCACCTCAGTCTCCCTTCTCTTAACTTGTAGGCAATAGAAGTCACTTTTAATTCGTTTCTACAAACCCTAACCCGAATTTTATCTAGCAACGTTTTCCCACACATCCATCTAAGCATCCTCATCTCTACCACTTCTAACTTCTCCGTTTGCGCCTTTTTCAAGGGCCAACATTATGATCCATATAACATGGCAGGTCTAACGGCTAGTCTATAGAATTTCCCTTCCAGCCTAAGCGGTACTTTCTTGTCGCATAGCACTCCTGATGCCGCTCTCCATTTCCTCCACCCCGCCTGGATACGGTTCGAAACATCCTCATCTATCCTCCCCGTTCTGTGTAAAATGGATCCTAAATTCCTGAACGACTCCTGAGGTCTCAGAGCATGTTCCCCTATGCAGATCTCTTGGCCCTCATCGATATCGGTCTTGCTAAAATAGCAAAAAAGATACTCGGTCTTACTTCTACTTATCCTAAGTCCTGCGTCCTCTAACGCAACTCTCCACTGTTCTAATCTTCTGTTTAGCTCCTCTTTCGTATCCGCAACCAAGACGATGTCATCTGCGAAAATCATACACCATGGGATGTTTCCTTGAATCCCTCTCGTTAGCTGGTCGAGAATGATTGCAAAGATGAAAGGACTAAGTGCAGACCCTTGGTGGAGGCCGCGTAAAACCTTAAAGTACTCACCATCTCCTACCGAAGTGCTGACACAAGACGAAGCACCCTTACACATGTCTTTCAAGACCCTAATATATCTCCCTGGGACGTTTCGGTCGTTTAAAGTCCTCCAAATTAGCTCCCTAGGAACACTATCATAAGCTTTCTCTATATCTAAGAACACCATATGCAAATCAAGTTGTCTTTCCCTATGCTTTTCCATGAGGCTTCTAATCGAGTGAACTGCTTCTATCGACGACCTCCCCGGCATAAACCCGAATTGATGTTCTGATACTTTTGTTTCCCGTCGCAACCTATTTTCTATCACCCTCTCCCACAGCTTCATAGTATGGCTAAGAAGTTTAATACCACGGTAATTTCCACAAATTAAGGCGTCTCCCTTGTTCTTAAAAATTGGAATAACAACACTCCTTCTCCATTCATCTGGCATCTTAGCATTTCGAAAAATCAGGTTAAAAAAGTTCGTCAGCCAGTAAATGTCTGGCTTTCCGAGACACCTCCACACCTCAATAGGTATTTGATCAGGTCCTGCTGCTTTTCCACTCCCCATCTTGCGAAGAGCACTTCTAACTTCACCTTGAGAGATCCTAGTGCAATAACAGTCGTTATGAACGCTAAAGCCCTCCTCAAGGCTCTCTCCACTATCCCTCCTATCTGCTCCTGGCTCCTGGTTAAAGAGAAGTTGAAAGTAATCGCCCCATCTGCGTCTGATATCTCTATCCTTAGAAATTACACACCCTCTATCATCCTTAATACATTTGATGCTTCCTAAATCTCTATTTCTCCTCTCTCTGGCTTTAGCTAGCTTGAAAATTTCATTTTGCCCTTCCTTAGAATCTAATCTATTGTAAAAGTCTGCAAACGCTCTTTCTTTAGCCTGGGCTACAGCTTTCTTCGCTTCTCTCTTAGCTTCTTTATAGATAGTCAAAGCTCTCAAACTATCTTCCTCTCCACTTTCCCTCGCTAAGACTAACTCCTTATAGCACGCTTGTTTTCTTTTAACCTTGAGCTGGACCTCATTGTTAAACCACCACGATTCCCTATGAACTCGGGCCTTACCTGAAGTGTAGCCTAAGGTATATTTTGCTACCTCTCTAATAGTCTGGGCCACGCGGTTCCAAGCCGCATTTGCATCTTTCGGCCGGTTTGTACTAAGCTCTTCAACGACTCGCTTTCTAAAGTCTTCTTTTCCCGCTCCCCTAATATTTCTCCAAAGAATTCTAGGTTTACCCTCTATTCTGGCTCCTAGGACTCCATTTCTGAACAGGATGTCTAACACTAGTAAACGATGTTGCGAATGTCCAGACTCACGTGGGAGGACCTTACAGTCTTTGCAATTTCTAAGATCCCTCTTACGTGCCAAAATGTAGTCGATTTGCGTGCAACGTCCTCCACTGCTATAGGTGATCAAATGGGTTTCCCTCTTCTTGAAGAAAGAGTTTGTAATGGCCATGTCGTGTGCAGACGCGAACTCCAGTAAAGAACGCCCTTCTTCATTTCTCACCCCAAAACCAAACCCTCCATGCACCCCTGGGTAACCCTCTTCTCCTACACCTATATGTCCATTAAAATCACCCCTATATACAAAAGTTGTTCATCTGGGATCCCCCTCACAAGATCATCTAGGGATTTCCAGAAACTAATCTTTTCTACTTCTCCCAACCTCACCTGAGGTGCATAGGCACTCACTACGTGTACTACCGCTTCACCTAGTACCACTTTAATCGCTATAATCCTATCATTACATCTTTTCACCTCTACTACATTATCCTTAACCCTCTCTGATAAGACAATCCCTACTTCATTTTTGGCAGTACCCGAACCTGAGTACCAAAGCTTATACCCATTCCCCTCTCTAGAGCGATAACCCTTCTACTTAGTCTCTTGAAAACAAGCTATATCTACCCTACGATCACTTAAACAATCCACTAACTCCAAAAACTTGCCAGTTAAAGTCCCTACATTCCAGCTACCAATTCTAAGCCTATCCCATTTCTGACGGGAGCCACCCCTACTAAGGACCCTAGCACCTCTCGATTCCTGTGGCGTGGCACATGATCTCAGGTGTCTAGCATGATAATTGGGCTCTATAATAGAGTCGAAAACCGCTAAAAAAAGTAAATAATACTTGAGATAGGAAAAAACACTAGCGTGAAACTAAAATATATGAAAACAATATTAATAACTAAAAATAAAAGGTACTAGGATTAAATTATAAAAAAAACTATCCTTACTAAAAAATTAAACAACTAGCTTAAAAATAAAATCTAAACAAATTAAAAGGAAAACAAATCGAAGTTCCAAAAACCTAAAAAATAACTAAAGTACAACCTTAATCTGCAAGAGATAATAAAAGTGTTTAAAAATCATGCTAAAAAGAGTTGGGGGAAGTATACCTCGCCGGTGGTCGGCTGACCAGACCGACGGAATGGGGTGCCTGAAAGTTCCGAGCAGGTAGGGGAAACGACAGGTAGCCATCGGCCAGCAAGCAGGTAGCAGAATCTTATAGATCTTGCCCTTGGTTTCAGACCCTTCGTTTCAGACCCTGTGAAGGAACACCACCGCAAAAACGAACCAGATCTGAAGAAATGGTGGGAGCCGGGTGTCGGCAGTGGAGCTTTCCGACGGGCGGCGGTAGCTTGTTTGGGGTAGCCGGGAGGCGGCGAGTTGACCGGAGTGCTTGTAGGAGCGCTGTGGCGTACAAGTGGATGTGGCGGCGAGCTTTCTTGAGGTAGCCGGGAGGCAGTGAGCTTACCGGAGTGCTTGTTGCCGGCGAGAGAAGATGCTTGTAGGAGCCGGCGGCGGCGGGGAAGCTGGTGGCCGGCGAGAGAAGTGCAACGGTCCGAGAAGTGCAACAGTTAGAGCCTCACTAATGGTCAGAGAAGCTGAGAAAGAAGATAATATGTGAATGATAATTCGAATTTAGTGCGAAAACTGTGTTACAACTTAAAAAAGTACATATTGCATGAACCCTCCCCTATATATATATGTAGGGGAGGGTTCAATTGAGAACCGATTTTAGTGTGAAAATCGCGAGAACCAAAGCCGTTGATTTGATAAGTGGAATTCATGGATGGAGAGCGTGGGGGATCAAGTGTGGCAGGGTGTATGTGAGGAATTCATGGGTGGACAATGACATTGAAAGAGGGGGAATTGGACGGCTAAGATTGGTTCTAGCATTAAAAATGGTTCTTAATGGAACTTCTTCATATATATATCTTTACTACTTTATAAACCATTTAGCCTATTATTTTTAAGACTTTTTTAAGTTAAGTTGTAACACTGTACTTTTTAATTAACAATAAACTGCGTGCGGAAGCTAACTACATATAATTAGATTTAAAATCCAAAAGATATACAACTTTGACCGGTTATCATTTACAAAATATCCACTACAGTGTTAGTTAAAAAATATGCTCTAACAAAAATCTTTGACATCAGAGTAATGGTCGGTCCAAAATCCCAGTCTTTATTATCTACAACTCACCGTGGAGTATCTGCAAAATCAATCTAGTGGGGAATTAGCACAAAACTAAGTGAGGGAACAAATATCTAAGCACACACAAGGCAAATATGCCTAAACCCAAATAGCTCATGAATCCCAGGAGAACCAGCGGTGTTGCAACACCTACAACCAAGGTCGGCCAAAACCAAGGTTTACCGATAGCCCGGCTAACATGGATAACAATACCAGCACTCTTGTGTACAACAAATGTACCACAAGATCTGATACGGTAAATCCCCAAGCATCAGGCCCAGACTCAATCTGATCTATAAATAACATGTATATACAATCCAAACAAGAGCATTCCAAATAGGATATCATATCCTGTATATCCATAGATATAATTCCACTCACCACAGTCAGCACTATTGGATCCCACTCAGATGACTAAATTCACCGAGTCTTCTCAGTTCCTGAGATAAAGGTAACACGATATCAATATTCATTTCGTAATACTGACCCAATAATAAATATCATATTTATTCATGTATCTCATGTATATACACATATACATATATATTCATCATGCATAAACCCAATAGATATACAAATTCATGTTTATCTTCAAATCTTCAAATCCGAGTAAATTCAAATCCGATTGAATTGAATTCCGAGTAAAGGGCCAAATTCCGATAATATCCAATTCCGATAGAATCATCTCCGATCAATAGCACAATCCGAGCAAAGGCTCATTCCGATAGAATGTACAATCCGATAAAAGTTACAATCCGAGAAAAGACACAATCCGATAAACTGAATTCCGATATCCAACATTCCGATAAAATAGAAATCCGACAAAAGTGTTAGGGCATAAATCAATTCCGAGCAAATAGGATTCCGATAGATCTTAATTCCGATAAATGTCCAATTCCGATCAAATCCGTTTTATCGGAATTAAACACATTCCGAGAAAATTGTCCCGGTATTCATGTATTCCGATAATCATTTTGTCGGGATTCTCAATTCCGAGAGATTCATATCCCCAATTCCGATAAATTCATATGTTCTTGCATAAAATCTATTTCTAACTTAAATCTTACTGATTTCATGCATACAAGTTATATAGGTTTCCAGAAATCATCCAACTCATATAAACAACATGTATAGATCATAATTTCTAACATGCATACATCCTAATTCATCAAATCATTAAGAATCAATTGGTATTCATTTATATATATCAAAACCGAATATATTAGCAAACAACCCACTATAAATCAGTGTTCTAACCTTAAGATGATATCAATTACTCAACTAAAAGTCAAGCAAGTTAGAAGCTCGATTTCTTTCTTTTCTTCTTCTTCTTCTTCTTCTTCTCGGCCGAAAATACCCACACGAACACACACTCACATTTACTTGATACAACTCTACAAGTAAGGAAGTATGGGGGAGGAGTGGGTGGCTATACCCACCAACACTGGCCACACCCCCACCAACTCAATATTAAATTAACTATTTACTTTAATTAATAAAACAAAATAATTTCACAAATTTATCAATTACTACATATTACCAATAACCCACATAAACAATTTAAATTTCCAGATTATTTATTTAATTACCTTAATTAATCTAGGCCGGTAAAGAGGGTGTTACATAAGTAGTACAACACATTTTGCATATATTACAATACATTAAAGCAACATTTTCAAACATTGAAGTTATGAAAATTAATTAATTGTAAGTTACAAAATAAACTAATTAATTACATTAATTTCAAATTATTGTAACCAATTATTATGATTTATTGCATATCAAATTAAACTCAAGTTTAGTTCAATAATTTATTGCTTTAAGGTATTGTAAGTAATCTTTTAGTAATTATACTACTTAATTAAAATAGTTTTTAAAAATTAATAAATATTTAAGGTATTACATTTTTGTTGTGATTTAAATATTATTAAATTCAACATAAATTTTGTTAAAAAAAAGATTTCTTAAAGTATATCTTGATTACTTATCTTAAATTTAGTCTTTTTAAAATGGTTTTAATATAGACAACACATATTATCGATAATCACACTCTTCTTCTTTTAATTTTACTTCAAAAGTTACATATTATCCGAAAAACATATTTTACCCCGCCTCATCGCGCGGGTAAAACACTATATATATATATATATATATATATATATAACACTGTGATAAACTGAGCCGAGGCTCTGATACCACTGTTAAGTTTTATAGGTCGCAATTCATACTTAAATTGTCCTGATTCACAACCAAACTGGTTTGAATCAACTTAGAATTGTACAGATATAACACAGTTATTATTCATTAAAGCGAAAATATAACTGGCAGCATTAACTGGGAGGAAAGCATTAACTGGCAGCACTAATGGTGATGAGATCAACGGCTCAGATTTGGTCTCCGGTACTTTTTTTATTTCCTGGTCTCTTTTGAACTTACCACTATATATATATATATATATATATATATATATATATATATATATATATTAACTGCGGAGGGGCAGTATTAAGTGACAGCATTAACATTTTGCAGCATCAGTTATAAAATATAACTGGCAGCACTAACGGTGATGAGATCAATAGTTCAGATTTGGTCTCCCGTACTTTTTTTAATTTCCTGGCCTCTTTTGAACCTCCCACTATATATATATATATATATATATATATATATATATATATATATATATATATATATATATATATATATATAGTGGGAGGGTTCATGCAAGAACCGTTGTTAGTGCGAGAACCGCGAGAACCAATCTCAGCCGTTCCTTGGATATGGGAAGTATCATAGATGGAGAGCGTGGAGGGATAGGGTGTGGCAGGGTGCATGTGAGGAATTCATGGGTGGGCAATGACATTGAAGGAGGGGGAATTGGACGTCTTAGATTGGTTCTCGCGGTTCTCGCGCTAACAACGGTTCTCGCATAAACTTTTGTCTATATATATATATATATATATATATATATATATAATGAGGTTAAAATAAAAAGAAAATTCAGGTAAAAAGGGTAGGGAGAATTCTTAGCGTGACACGTGTCATAACTAATAAAAGGGTGTTTTTGTTTATCTTTATTTAATTAATTCTCTCTCATCCATAATTCTATCCCCACGTCTTGACGTATTCAGTTGAAACCCCCATGGTTGCAATCGAGACCCATCATCTGTATCTCTGAAATTTTATGGAGGAAACGGCGCATCATATCGTGGAGGAAACCCCCGCTATGTGAAGGATTTATGCTCTGAAAGAAATCGTAGAAGAAACGTCCTCATTATTCATCAACAAAACCTCACCGGTAGTTTTTGAGTTACTCCCTATGGACTTGCTTATTCATTTTGGTCTCTTTTTTGTTGATCTCCAACATATTTTATGCTCTGAAAGAATCGCCGCCGCGAATTCCGCCGCCGACACCGCACCATTTGATTAGGGTTGTGCATCTGCTATCACCATTCGATATATTTTCCATTTTGCGGTGAAGGCTGTCGCAAATCACCATGGTTGTCTCTGCAATGTCTCTTTCTCCTATGGTTCAAATCTACAACTCTCCGGCCAAATTTTCTGCCGTCACTCTCCACCGGCCGTTTAATCATCCATTCTCTTGTTAATATGCGTTGCTTTTTCAATCCGCCGCCACACTCATCCACCATTGCCATAAAATAGATCTGAAAATATTGTTCAAGGTGGAAATCATCTATGAGGGAGCAGGTTTTCTGAATCTGTTTCTTAATCAATTTGTTCTTCGATATTTGAAATTGCTTTTAAGAAGAGAAAAATCTAATTTTTGGAGAAGAAGGTGACTCAAGATTCATCATTTTGTTCATCGCGTTTTTTTTATGGTGTGCCCATCTTCATCGTATTATTATTCATAATTTGTAATCATTTCTCACAATTTTGTATTAAATGCTAGTTGTTACTTCATAAATTTCAAGTCGATGAAACCTACCTGCATATGTATATATTAGATGATGGTTGTCGTTCATCTTTTTTTTTTATTTGATTGATTGAAGTTGTTCATCAAATCTAATCTATTAATCAAAGTTAATGTTGGTAATTGATTTGCAAATGAGTGATAAATAAAATTGTGAATAAAATTGAGAATTGCGGCAGTTTTTTTAAATAAAATTGTGATATATATTTGATGAATTGAGAATTTCCGTAGGTCGCCATTAACAACGTAATTTTTTTTGTTGATAAAGGCATATTCAAATTCAAATTCACATGCTTTGCTGCAATTGCCTGCATGTGATGAATTAATATTTTGCTTTCAGTTATTTCTCATAATTTTTTGCTGCTCATGGTTCTCTTTTACGTTCCAGATCAGAAACTCTCTAGCCACACCGACCGGTTTCTTTCGTATCTCCTCTAAAAATCGAGTCATTGGGTGCCGTCGATAAATGGTTTCGCCTCCGTGGATCAGTGATGGATGAAGGTTTTTGCCTCCATAGATGAAGGTTTTCGTCGCTCGTCGATGCACAATCTCTATTCGTTTCGCTGTTCGCCGCTCGTCGATGTACAATCGTTATCTGGTTTGCCACTCGTGATTCTTAAATCCCATATCTGAATGGTTGTAGGGATTCTCCGACCGTTCTCCGATCTCCAGTCATTCCTACCTTCTCCGTTCTGAATCTGAAGGGTCATCGATGCACAGTAGTTATCTGGTTCTCCATTTCCAGATCTATGTTTTACATAATTAATATGTTGAATTGTATATTAGATTCTTCGTTGTATGAATCTGTTTATAAATATTTTTTGGGTTCAACTGTATATGGTAAGATATAACCTCAAGAAATCTATAATGTTCTGCTTTATGTTGTTGTTTATCTCAAAAGGTATTGTTTCTACATTGTGCATCGGTTATTTTTGTGAATCAATGTGTATGCATCAGTTTTTAGCAAGCACTGTGCATCATTCTTTTAAAAAAAGAGTTAGTTTTCTTATTTTTGAATTTATGCAGTAAATTAAAACGGGATTACATGTATTTTCAAATTACAAATATGCCCTTAATTTGATAAATAAAAATTAAAAGGAAAAGAAAAAACTCCAAGTTTTTAGGGCCATGATCTAACAAATCTAATGGTTGAAAATGCTCCTTACTTTTTGTAGCTTAATTTTCTTTTTAGCGGATCTCTCCCGTATATATATATATATATATATATATATATATATATATATATATATATATATATATATATATATATAGTGTTTTACCTGCGCGATGCGGCGGGGTAAAATATGTTTTTTGGGATAATATGTATATATAGAGTGTCGTTATTGTAAAAGGTATGAAAGTGTAAAAAGGGTAAGAGGCAATCTAACCGTCGGATTGCCATAAAAAGTCAATTTCCTTCGGTCAAAATTGATGACATGGAAGGACGGTTTAATTGAGACGTGAGGCCAAAATTGGAATAAAATGATCAATTCAGTTACCCAAATACCGAGAAATATGCTACGTGGCCTCTAGCACTCACGATTGTTTGGAAAACGAAATTCATACGATTAGTTAAATAGAAGACTGTTTTATCGGAAGGAAATGATTCATCGAAAAGAAAAGGTACGCACACTTCATTTATGTTATTAATTTAATATACAATAATATTGAAAAATGCGGAACTTCATTTATTTTAAAAATTGATGACTGCATATTAAATAACTGGTGAATTATCATATTTTTCAAAAATTGAAGGATGCCCAACTTCATAATTTATTTCAAAAATTGATGATTGCGTAGTAAATAATTGATGGATTATCATATATTCAAAAATCGATGAATATATTATTTTGTTTGATTAAAATGATGAACACTGTACATATTCTTAAATCAATTTGTAAGTAGACATGAAACAGAATTAAACCAATATAAAGAAACTAGAGAGTGCTCATGAAAATCAGAAAGAAATATTGGAGAAAAGGATAAAAACAGGCGGGAATACTTACCAACATAATATGGATTAGTTTGACTAATTAAATTTTTTTTAAATGCATCATAAACGATATAAAAAGTCTAATTTACCCTTTTATAGTTTTTATCACATGTCATCTTGTGAATGCCTCTTACACATTTTACATTAATTCACTTTTTATTTGAACCAAATTCCATCTAGGCTAAATCTGGGCTTGATCTATTTTAAATAAAATGGTATTTAAAATAGATTTAACTTAATTTTACCTCATAAGTTAATGATATAGCTTAAGAAACAAGTTGTTAGATTATGTGCAGAGATAGATAACATGTACTATCGTGTCCAATACTATGTGACACTAAATGATCACACCGTTGCACACCCAATTAGAACCTGTTGGATTTTACATGCTTGTGTATCACAATAATTAATAGTATGATTAATTATTGAGAAAGAGAAAATAATAAAAGTTATTTATTATTTAAAAGGAGAAGTTAATATTTAGTTTAAATATTAACGGGACCAATTAATTAATAGTTATTAATTAATTAGAAAGGTCGAGGGTATTTTCTGTAAATGATTAATAGTTTAATTAAAGTTGGGCTTTAATTAAACGGGCTTGGCCTAATGAGGGTTATTTTTATATAAACCTTGTTTTGAGCCTCATTAATGATAGTTAATCACAAATCACAAAAGTTCACCCTAATCCTCTCTCCTCCTCTCTCTCGCCGGCAGCGCTCTCTCTCTCTCTCTTGAGGTTTCGGTCGGCGGCGCTAAACCGAGAACACCACCGAGCGGCGGTGGTCGGTGCGACGGTACACACACGCAAAGGGTCATCGATTTTTGATCCAAGGTTTAATCCTTAGGCGGTCTAGCAGCCAGTTCGAGGTGGTGCAATAGCGGTGGATAACCTGCAGCTGTCTAGGGGTATAAAGAAAGTTTTTGGATTACAACAAATGTATAACTTTCTAACCCTTTTCCTCTTTTAGTTTCTGTACGAGTTATATGAGATTACTGGAGGGGGTTTTATTCAGCTGTGCATGTTATAATATGTTTTTATACCCTACAAAACCCTTAAGTGGTATCAGAGCCACTTCTAACCTCGTAGGAGACTAGGTAGGTTTCTTTTTATTCTGATGAAAAAGGTTTATCTTTTATCAAGAAAAATGTTTTAAATTATCCAGAATGATAAAAATCAAGTTTTTTATTGGATAAACCTTTGATAAAAGGATTATAAGATTTAATTTTTTTTAAATTAAATCTGTGTATATTATTATTATTGTTATTATTTGCAATAACCAAGAAAACCGAGACCACCATTATCGGCGGCGGCCACAGGCGGTGGCTGTGGTCAGGTCGGCGGCGTCCCAGTCGTGGTCGTCGGCTGGTCGACGGCAGTCCCGAGGAGAGGCGGCAAGCCGGCTGTGATCAGCGATGGTTTTTACGGCGGTCGACCGTGATCTACGGTGGTACGCGGCGCGGTTTAGCGACGCGGTTAGCAGCCCAGTTAGCGGCGCTAACTGTGTGGTGGGCTTCGGCCCCGATAACCACGGCCCAGGAAGCCAGCGGCCCAGATTGGGTTTAGCGGCAAGGTTAGCGGCGCTAAAAGCCTTTTTGGGCCTCGGCCCAGTTTTTGTTTCCCGGTCCGTTTCCGATAAATGATCCAGTTTAAACATTTGGCCCAGCTCGTGGTTCAGATATTTTGTGGTCAATATTAAATTGAAATACAGTTGTTATTTTAATTTAAGGTTTAAATATTATTTTGAGTTTTTTGATTAATAATCAAAGTATAAAACTTGAAATATATATTTATTGCAAATAAAGGAAAAACAATATAGGGATTTTAACAGGTTGTTAAAATCAGTTATTTTCATCAAGATGAATAATTTAGAAATCAGTTGCTTTACTTTCATGTATTAGTTTAGTACATGTTTGGGATGTCATAGCCGAGCCCTAGACCTTGTGGATTTGTTTTTAATTTCCTGCACTTGTGGTTGTTTTTGGATTTATTATTCTATGGTGTGGGGAGGCCTACGTGCCACTTACAACCCCTATTCTATTTTGTAAAAGTACTAGAATTAGCGGGCCTGCGTGCCTTTGATCAATCTTGTAATATTTATATTTCTAGTTTTTTAGACTTTAGAATAGAATAAATTATTAGAATAAATATGGAGCTGATACAAGAACCAAGAACCAAGGAGCAGGGAGAAGGATTGGATGCTGGAGCCAGTGGGAGCTTCAGAACGCCATGCCATGTGTGTTGTGTTTTTCCACTTAGGTTTTGACCGTCGGGTTTTTCGTGTGGCTCACGAAACCGACATTAATTAAGGGCAAGGCTAAGGCATAGTTGTTTGTGGTTGTTTTATTTCTTTACATATTATATATATGCGTGGTTGTGATTAACACGATGAAATAAAACAAGGGTTTTAATAATAGTTAATTATTGAAACAGATGTTTTTTAAAAAGAAAACTGGCATTAAAGTTTTTCACGTTAAAAACCTGGAAATCCTTTTTATAAAAATCTTAGATCAGTGTGCTACCCACCTAATGGTACACCCTTGCTGTTAAACGGTACTCGAGTGTCGGAAGTGCCCAAACCTTGGGCATCCGGGTTCAAACCATTGCGGGAAGGGGCATGAAAGGTTCTGCGATAATCGGGAGTCCCGGCCAGAATTCATGCTGTCTTAGGTGGTGCGATCTATTTTGGTGATAATCGGGAGTCCCGGCCCAAAATGCACTAGAGGGACTAAACATGCACGGTTCTCGTAACCGATGTCTCGCGGATCTAGGAGTCTTGTCCAGTTAGGATACGATTGGTATAGTTTATACCTACCAGAAATAGCATTGTCCCGGTGGGAAGTGCCCAAACCTTGCATCGGGAAATGTGAAATATGGATCCTAGTCTAATAATTTTTGTTAAAAGGTAAAAATTATTAGAAGATATAATCAATACTGAATCGGTTTTATCTTTATCTTTTTCTGTAGATGTCTATGATATCTGTTATTCCGTTTTATTCACCAAGAGAGTCTCTAAGTCTCATCACTAGCAAGTGGAAGCTTTCGGGTCCAAACTTTGCTGTTTGGAATATGCATCTGAAAAATGTTTTGGATGCACAGGGAAAGCTTTACATTATTGAGACATTGCCTCCAGAACGACCAGGAGTAGATGCCCAGGATAGTGAGTATGACACTTACTATCAGTATCTGGATGACGAGACTGAAGTCATGTCGATTCTCATTCTTACAGCATCATCCGAGTTTACGAATGATCTCCGTGAGAAGTCGTCTTATGAGGTTGTTCAAGGATTGGAGCAGAAGTTCAAGTTTAGTGAACGGATATGTCGTATGCTACTGATGAGGGAAATCCTTTCAGCCAAGATGAAAGAAAGTCAGCCTATTAGCGATCATCTCATTAATATGAGAAGGCTCTTGGATTGCTATGAGAGCTTGGGGTCAAAATCAAAACCACATGAGCTAGTTATGCTCTTGTTCGGTTCCTTGTAGGACTATTACCATTAAAGAGTAATGTATGTCCTCAGTGATTTTGAGATGACTGTCGCAGGGTTGCACGAAATCCTCATGTGCATTAGCGACGAGTTGAACCGGAAGCAGCTAGAGTCACCAGTTGTGGACCTTATGCAGTATGATGACTAGCTGGAAGAACTTGGAGAAATTTGTTGCCCAGACTGTGGTAGCAAGGATTCATGCGAGCACTCACTCGACATAGATCAGCTGGACATTGGTTCGCCCAATGATACAGGTATCTTTATGATAGATTGTCTTGTTACTTCTTATTAATCATGGGTATTGGATACCGGATGTGGTCATCACATATGCAATCATTTGCAGGGATTCAAGAGAAGTAAGAAGCTGAGACAAGGAGTTATGGACCTGCGGGTAGGCGAAGGCTACATGGTTGGTGCCGAAGCTGTAGGGACATATTGTCTTAGTTTGCCCTTGGGCATGGTCTTAGAACTAGAACCTTGTTATTATGTTCCTAGACTAATTAAAAATGTTATCTCGTTCAATTTGCTGATAGACTGTGGTTTTGCTTATGTTTTTAATGAAAAAGTTATTTCATGTTTTAGAAACAGTGTTTTCTTTTTCAAAGCCACTCCAGAAAACGGTCTATATACGCTAAATTTAGATAACAATGACATCTATCATCTAAGTAAGAGATCCAAGAGTAACTTGAATCAAACTTACCTCTGGCATTGTCGTTTAGGACACATAAACGAGAAACGCATAGAGAAGCTCCGAGATGACGGAATTCTAGAACCATTTGACTTGGAGTCATATGATGTTTGCGAATCTTGTTTGTCTGGTAAAATGACAAAGCAGCCTTTCAAAAGTGAGAATGAAAGGCCTAACGAGTTATTAGGGATTATACACACAGATGTGTGCGGACCCTTTACTCCAGAAGCTAGAGGAGGATACCAGTATTTCATAACCTTTACTGATGACTTCAGTAGGTTCGGTTATGTCTACCTCATGAGACTTAAATCTGAAAGTTTTGACAAGTTCAAACAGTTTCAGAATGAGGTACAAAATCATTTGGACAAGAAGATAAAGTTGCTTCGGTCGGATCGAGGTGGCGAATATCTGAGTCAGGAATTCGACGATCATTTGAAGGAATGTGGATTGTTTCACAACTCAGACCTCCGTATACACCTCAGATGAATGGTGTATCAGAAAAGAGGAATCATACACTGCTTGACATGGTACGATCAATGATGAGTCGATGTTCACTACCATTGTCGTTTTGGGGACACGCACTCGAGACAGCAGCGTTATTGCTGAACCGGGTTCCAACCAAATCGGTTGAAAAGACACCGTTCGAGATATGGACGGGGAAAAAGCCCAAAATGTCTTTTCTAAAGGTTTGGGGATGTGAGGTGTATGTTAAGAGAACATTCACGGATAAACTCAATCCCAAATCAGATAAGTGTATCTTCGTGGGCTATCCCAAGGAAACCATGGGATACTATTTCTACAACCCAGATGAGAACAAAGTTTTTGTTGCTCGTAAAGGGGTATTCTTGGAGGAGAAGTTTCTAAACTCAGAAACTCCAAGAAAAGAAATAGAGCTTCAAGAAATTGAAGAGGAGGAGATTACACCACCACCGATAGTTGAAACTGTACTTCAACAGAGAATTGTTGAACCTCAACATGAGTCTGTGGTTGAGGAAGAGGTGCAAACACAAGACCTTTGCAGGTCTAGTAGGCCTCGTATTGAGCCAAATAGGTATATGGGATTCCTACTTGCTCAAGACGAAGGGGATCTTTTAGAACCCACTACCTACCAAGACGCTGCCTCAGGTTTAGAATCTGAGAGATGGCTAGAAGCCATGAAGGCAGAGATGCAATACATGTATGACAACTAAGTTTGGAAGTTAGTGGATTTGCCTCAACACAGTAAAGCTATTGGGTGCAAATGGGTCTTCAAAAAGAAGACAGACATGGATGGAAAGGTGCATACTTTTAAAGCAAGGCTAGTGGCAAAAGGTTTCACGCAAACTCATGGCGTTGACTATGATGAAACTTTTTTCTCAGTGGCAATGCTTAAGACTATCAGGATTCTAATGGCCATATCAGCATATTTTGACTATGAGATATGATAGATGGATGTCAAAACCGCTTTCCTTAACGTGAAACTGACAGAGGATGTATATATGATACAACCGGATGGTATTGTAGACCCAAAGAACCCTAATAAAGTATGCAAGTTGCTTAAATCCATTTATGGACTAAAGCAAGCATCTAGGAGCTGGAACTTACACTTTGATGAGCGAATCAAAGAGTTTGGTTTTACCAAAAGTGAGTTCGAGTCGTGTGTTTACACCAAATTCAGTGGGAGCGCGGTAACCTTCCTAGTCTTGTATGTAGACGACATACTGTTAATAGGAAACAATATACCAGTATTACAAGGAGTAAAATCCTGGTTAGGTAAATGTTTCCAGATGAAAGACTTAGGAGAAGCTGCTTATATACTGGGTATAAAGATCTATAGGAATAGATCTAAGCGGCTTATCGGACTTAGTCAAAGTACTTATATTGACAAAGTCGTGAAAAGATTCAAGATGGATGGATCCAAGAAAGGATTCATTCCTATACAATCTGGCGCGATTTTGAGCAAGGCTCAGTGTCCTGTGTCTAGTCAAGATCAGGACTAGATGAAATTGATACCATATGCCTCGGCAGTTGGTTCGATTATGTATGCCATGCTATGTACTAGACCCAATGTTGCCTATTCTATCAGTGTCACGAGTAGATATCAGCAAAATCCTGGTGAAACTCATTGTGTAGCCGTCAAGAATATTCTCAAGTATCTGAGAAGGACGAAAGACATATTTCTAGTATATGGAGGTTCGATGGATGAGCTCAGTGTAACTGGTTACACTGATGCTAGTTTCCATACCGACAGAGACGACTTCAGGTCGCAGTCAGGATTTGTCTTTACCCTAAACGGAGGAGCCATATCTTGGAAGAGTCAGAAGCAAGATACAACAGCAGATTCTACTACAGAGGCATAGTATATTGCGGCAAGTGATGCGGCAAAGGAAGCTGTCTGGCTGAAGAATTTTATCTCGGATCTTAGAGTTGTTGCCAGTATCTCTAGACCGATCGATATATTATGTGACAACTCAGGCGCTGTAGCACAAGCTAAAGAGTCTAGAGATCATCAGCGGACAACAACGTTGCTGACCCGTTGACGAAGCCGCTAGCTAAGGCTAAGCATGAGAGGCATGCGAGTTCTATAGGAATGCAGTACTTGGAACATAGCAGCTAGTTCGTGTTTTTTTATTATTACTATGGATGTAACTTGAAACCTTTTATTATGTATTTACATTTCATGGGATTGAAATAGGAGGTATTTGCATAATGTTTCGTAGTTATCTATTTTTAGCATATTTAACCTATCCTTGACAAGTCAAGTTATGAATTGTCTAAATGCCCGTAGCTACTTAATGTAGTGGGAGCTACATTAGGGAGGTAACGCTATTATGAATATTTGATGATTTATTCGGGTATGAGTAAAAGCACAAGGTTGTGACCAAATATTCATAGATATTTATCAGGGGATAAATATTGGGGTTATCCACATCGAGTTTACTTCATGGAGCGTTAACATAAGTAAACTTGATAGGTTATCCTTAGACTTGAGATATTTGGTTTTGGGGCGTGGTAACTTCTGTACTTTAGCATGTTCTAACGTCACGCCGTAACAGGGTGATCATAAGGGGCTTGTCTAGGTGCAGCGGAAGCCATGTGCTCAAATTGCAAATAGTCAAGATGGAATTTGCACCTCCTTTTTAGGAGAGATATTTTCTGAGCTCCTAGACGATTAAGACTACTGAAAATGCGTGGCCGCGCTCGGTTAGAATGGTAGTTATTCATTCGGGAAAATCGTAACTGCGGAGTGTCGAAATCAGAGTCGAGAAAATCTGAGTATTAGATGAGATCCCTGCTCCATGTCAAATACTCACATTACGAAATATCGCGATGCAAAAGGAAAAGCCTAGATAATCCAAGGCGTGGATTATGTCTCTAGATATAAGAGATCTCATAGTCTGGTAAACCTAAGCGTCTGGCTAGGGACCTCCTTAGGCCAACGATGTACAAGGAGTGTTACTTATCTTGCACAAGTGGGAGTCTGTTAGATTATGTGCAGAGATAGATAACATGTACTATCGTGTCCAATACTATGTGACACTAAAGGATCACACCGCTGCACACCCAATTAGAACCTGTTGGATTTTACATGCTTGTGTATCACAATAATTAATAGTATGATTAATTATTGAGAAAGAGAAAATAATAAAAGTTATTTATTATTTAAAAGGAGAAGTTAATATTTAGTTTAAATATTAACGGGACCAATTAATTAATAGTTATTAATTAATTAGAAAGGTCGAGGGTATTTTCTGTAAATGATTAATAGTTTAATTAAAGCTGGGCTTTAATTAAACGGGCTTGGCCTAATGAGGGTTATTATTATATAAACCTTGTTTTGAGCCTCATTAATGATAGTTAATCACAAATCACAAAAGTTCACCTTAATCCTCTCTCCTCCTCTCTCTCGCGGCGGCACTCTCTCTCTCTCTTGAGGTTTCGGTCGGCGGCGCTAAACCGAGAACACCACCGAGCGGCGGTGGTCGGTGCGACGGTACACACACGCAAAGGGTCATCGATTTTTGATCCAAGGTTTAATCCTTAGGCGGTCTAGCAGCCAGTTCGAGGTGGTGCAGTAGCGGTGGATAACCTGTAGCTGTCTAGGGGCATAAAGAAAGTTTTTGGATTACAACAAAGGTATAACTTTCGAACCCTTTTCCTCTTTTAGTTTCTGTACGAGTTAGATGAGATCACTAGAGGGGGTTTTATTCCGCTGTGCATGTTATAATATGTTTTTATATCCTACAAAACCCTTCACAAGTCACCAAAAAACTCTCTTCCCCTGTCCCTGTTGGTTCGGCCGACCACAAAGGAGGAAGAAACCGGGTCGGTTTTTTTCTTGTTAGACGCACACACACGCATACAAACAAACATCTTGTTTTGTTTGTGGTTGCTTGAGTAACTATGATATCATATTTTTCTTTTATATAATTAGTTTTTGACACTGCTAGATCCTAACCCTCTTTCGGATTTTTGGGGTTAAGTTGAGTTGATCAACTTCCAGTAACAATCTTAACACTTTTAAAATTGTACAACTCAAATAGCATTATTTACAATTTGTTTAAGCAATATTCTTAAACACTTTAAATGCTTTACAAAAAAACTCTCCTGAAGTTAATGACACTTTAAATGTTTTACAAAAAACTGTCAGAATTTAAATACACTTTAAATGTTTACAAAAACTGTCCTGAATTTAATGACAGGAAAGACGAGAGGTCGGAGGGATCCAGGGAGAGGGTTCTTTAAAAAATTTTAAAAACATTTATATATTATATAATATATGATTCGGTTTAAAATTCCTAAATTCGTAACCGAACCGAAAACAGTTTATGGTAATCGGTTTCGGGTTTTAAACCGAACCGAAAACCGAATTTGAAAACGGTTTCGGCTTTTTCGGTTACGGAGCGGTTCGGATTAAGGTTAAAACGGTTTATATCCGAATTTTGAACACCCCTATATATATATATATATATATATGTATGTGTGTGTGTGTGTATATATATATAGGAGGGTTCAAACGAAAACTGTTTTTCGTACGAGAACTGTGAGAACCAATCTCAGCCGTTCCTTGGATATGGGAAGTTCATTGATGAAGAGCGAGGAGGGGATCAAGTGTGGCAGGGTGCATGTGAGGAATTCATGGGTGGGTAATTACATTAAAAGAGAGGGAAATGGACGGCTCAGATTGGTTGTCGCAGTTCTCATATGAACAACAGTTCTCGTTTGAACTTTTGGCTATATATATATATATATATATATATATATATATATATATATATATATATATATATATATATATATTGTTGGTCCCTTGATGAGAATAACAACAAGTAACAAATGTGTAGAAGGGGGGGTTGAATACACTTTCTGCCGAAATTGAACAAATCAAAATAAAGTGTTACACATAGTAAATCAAACCACAATTGAATGCTTTGCTTTTCATTAATAAGAAAATGATTACAGACTCTATCATGTAAGCAACTCTTGATATGTAAACACCTAATAGAAATCTCTCAAACTTTCAAACATAGCTATTTATAATCAACTTATGATTATAGATACTGGACGACTCTCTAAACAAGATTTAATCACATATTGAAAACTTACCAATTTCACAACTAATGTGAATATTCGAACACACGAATAGCTTGGCAATCTGTGAGTTTCTTGATCACGTTGAACTGACAAACAGTGATTCAAGAATCGTGACACATATGGTTGAGGTGAGGTATTTGGCTCTGTAATCGTTTTTGAATCATCGTGGTACCTCTAAACTTATCAGGATGATAAGTATTTATAATCCTATTCCTACGGATCCTAACAAACTGGACTAATCCTAATTTGCTAACTAACTAATGGATAAACCTGAATCTTAAATCTTGAATCTTCTTATGTTGAGTCTTCAATCTTCAATCTTGATTTTGGAGTCTTCTTATCCTTCCCGTAGATATAGCGAGTTAAAAAGATAAATCTAAAACATATTTAAATTCTCTTTAAAATGACTTCTTGTTCGGACTGAGTTACTCAGCTTGAAACTCATCAAGCTGAGTTCTTTGAGAACAGACTCGAAAATAAACATGGACTAACATGTATATTAATTAACTCATCCTTAGAAGTCCTAAGAGTTAGCTAGAACTTATTTAACAACTCTATCGAGCTGACTCAGTATATAAACCGAGTCACTCAGCTTGAGACACATCAGGCTGAAAGCTCAATATATATCTTAGGTGACATACACAAATTATCACACTTAGTGATAATCTTACTAAGATATAGTATAAGCTGATCGAACATATGCTCAGCTTATATTCAGCTTATGCTCAGTCTAAAACACTATAAATGTTCAGTCTGACCATGCCTCATGATTTTGTTTAAGTTAACTTTGGAACACATCTTACAAACTTAACTTTGTCTCATCAAATCTTAACTAATGAGATCATCTTCCCAACAAACTCCCCCTTTGATGATGACAAAACCATCAAATAGTTCTTAAGTTTGTTTAACATAATTATGTTTTAAATCTCAAGCTTATTAAGATTTTATTTTTGAACATATCAAATACTAATTGAACTTATCAATTTTAATTGAACCTATCAATTATAAGTGGAACATACCAACTTTAAGTTGAACACACCAACTAAACACATTAATGAGTAAGAACTAATCAATTATTCTGTCACCTTTTGCTTGTTAGCTGCAGGTTCCTCTTTTTCTAGATCCAGCTCCCCCTCAAACTGAGCTTTCCTCTCTGCTCCTTTCGCTAATTCCAATAAAGCTTCAGCTTGCACTAACTCAGTGTCAGCTTGAACCCTCTCCCCCTTTTTGTCATCATCAATAGGGGTGGAAGTCTTCTGTTGTTGGAGTGCAGCAACTGCAGAGGAAATCTCTTGAACATCCTTTGTCAGCTTCTCAAGTCGTTGATAAATTTTGCGTTTGTGCTTCTTTTGCTTGAGATGGAACAGACCAAACTGAGCAGCAACATATTGCTTTAGTTGTTCAATGCCTGAGGAGGCAGATGCTTCTGGATGAGTCATACTTCTGTTTTTGGACTCGGAATGTATATCGTGTGAATTGAAAGAGTCAAAAACAATAATAGGTGAGTGTTTGGGTTCATCATCCAAGGGTTGGTGTTTACGCTCAAACTCATTTGCCCCAGAGTCTGGACCCTGTGATTCACCTTGGTATGTAGATGAAACATTGACAGGTCATGCATGGAAGTGTGAGAAATGAAGAGAAGTAATTGGGCTAGAAACATGAAGTGTATGGGTAGGTGGTTGGCTTATTGGTTTGGAGGGGGCTGATTGACCCTTGGGACTGGTCATTTCTTCAATGTTACCTAAGTGTGTCTGCTTAGGCACAGTAACATGATCTCCCATGGCACTGAAGAGTGTGGGCTGAGTAGCCCCACACCCGGTTTAGGCTGTGAGGTTGTAATGAGCCTCGAGGTTGACCCCTTAAGAGTAGGCGTCTCCCCCTCAACTCCTACCGGTGAAGGGATCAATGTGATCTCAGCTCCAGTGATGCCTTTAGAGATGGCAAAAACTTTGGCAGTTTTCCTGGTGTAGGTTTGGATATTCTCCCTAGTAGTAGTGGGCATGCTAGGGGTGGCTTCAGAGTGGGATTTAAGATGAACAGAAGGTGGAGGAGATGGGTTAGACTGTGTTGGGTTCATCACAGCCTTATATCCAAATGTAGATGGATAATAATGAGAAGAGAGAGAAAGTGGAGAAGTCTTACCAAAGGCAGCTTGTGGATTGGCTGGTTCAGCCTGAGCAGAGTGCTCAGCTTGAACCTCTATGTCAGCTTGAGAAGCTCCCCCTTGATTTGATCCCTCTTCATCACTTTCAGAAGAAGCTGCCTCAGCTATCAGAAGCATGGGTTCACCAGACCCTCTTGCTCTAGGAAGATATCATTATTGAACATCTTAGATCTGAGTATTGGAAACAGGAACACATCCTGATCAGCTTCATATAGTGCTGTCTCCAGCTCGGCTTCAAATGCCAAGGACATGTACCTTATGAATGGTACATGAAGATCCCTTGTGGTCTTCATAACTTGGACCCTAAGTTCGATGAATATGAGCTGAGCATAATCTAAGTTTCTCGCGAAGTATATGTTGTACAACAGTTGCATCTTGAACTTGTTTACCTGGTCCAGTCCTCCAACCTTGGTTCCAAGTAAACGAATCACTATTGACACCATAAAACCCCAACTGGTTGGAAAGGTAGTCTTTTTAATAACACCCTCTGTTTGTGGGTGACCCATCTGGGTAGGACAGACCTAGCCACCTGCCTTGTGACAGAAGGCTCGAACTCATCATGAACAGGGAGTTGCAGAACTTTCCTTAGCCGCTGCACCAAAAGGACAACTGTTCTATCCCCATTTAGAACAGTCCCTGTAATCTATCCCCTGTTCTGGTCATAAGTACAAGTGTACCAGAACTCCAAAAGATGTTGAGGAACAATGTTGAGTGGTGCACCACAGAAGGCGAATGCCAGGGGGCATTTATGGATGTAATCCACCCATAACTCATATCCTCTGCCTTTTTTCCTTGGAGGAATTGAAACACATGCCCGTTGATTGTTGATTTTGATCAATGGCGCTCCATTTTTCTTAAACTGAGCACCTCGAACCATTCGATCACCGAGAACTAATGTGATTCCGTCCATTGTTTAATTACACTGTGTAATTTGTTGAATCAACACTGAGAAACTTAATATTCACACTTAGCATTTTGAAAAATGCACTTAGCAATTTAGGGTATTGAAAATGAACGGAATAATGCACTAAGAAATAGAGGTGTTTGCGAAAGGTATTTGAGAAGGTGAGAAGGTATATTTTTAGGCGTAAACTTCTCTAAACCGATTATGATCGGTATATATACCTTTCTGAGGAGAGAGAAAAGTTACCGTTATAATCCCTTT
This sequence comes from Pulicaria dysenterica, assembly GCA_947179395.2. Taxonomy (NCBI): domain Eukaryota; kingdom Viridiplantae; phylum Streptophyta; class Magnoliopsida; order Asterales; family Asteraceae; genus Pulicaria; species Pulicaria dysenterica. The sequence goes on along the minus strand of OX359294.1, from coordinate 26,241,414 downwards.
TTATCCGTTACGCCGAAGAAATTACGGCTTGATGTAACAGTAATAGGGTAGAAACACATCATCTTCCAATGGATACAAGTGTAAAATAATATTATTGACTGACAAAAATATTATAAACACTGTTGAATTATACCAATATACAATTGGTAAACGATGCGATTTGAGATTGACTCAAATGCACCTTAATATACGAATTAATGACATTTAGTAATAAAATCATAGTTTGGACACACTAAGCTGAGTAAACTAATCACTCAGTCTAAGTCAAGCACTATATGAGCACTCAGCTTGAGATTGATACTCAGCTTGAGTAGAGCACACATCTCAAGCCCATTGACACTTAGTCATTTATGTTTGAGACTGACTCAACCATGTAGTTTAGCTACACTAAGTAGTTAAAATATGTTTGGAACTTACCAAACGTGTGAACCAATCACACAGTTTGAGTTTAGCACATAGCTCAGACTCAATGACACTAGTCAGTTTGTTCGAGACTAACTCAAACTATATATCTTAACCACACTGGGTAGTTAAAATATGTTTGGAACTCACCAAACGTGTGAACTCATCATTCAGCTTGACATGTTATTCAGTTTATGAAAACTTATTTATAAACTATGCACTCAGCTTAAGACACTTAGTCTTTGTCAAACTGAAAACTCAGATTCTAGACACTTAGCTAGGGGTTGAGCATACCCAATTCACTTAGCAGATTCATAAACCTCTTCTCATCAAGTAGTTTAGTAAAGATATCTGCTAATTGGTCATCAGTGGAGATAAATTTAATGTCAACTTTACTTTTTTCCACGATGTCCCTGATGAAGTGATGTCGAATTTCAATGTGCTTGGTTCTTGAGTGGAAGACTGGATTGTAAGTGATGGCTATAGCACTTTGGTTATCACATAAGATAGGAGTTTTCTTGAAACTCATACCAAAGTCTTGAAGCTGATGTTGCATCCACAGGATTTGAGCACAACAGCTTCCTGCTGCAACATATTCAGCCTCAGCGGTTGAAGTAGTCACTGATTTCTATTTCTTACTAGTCCAGCTTACTAACTTCCTTCCAAGCATTTGACATCCTCTAGTTGTTGATTTTCTATCCAACTTGCACCCAACATAGTCAGCATCTGAAAAACCAACTAACTCAAATCCAGAGTCCTTTGGATACCAAAGACCTAGATTTAGAGTACCTTTAAGGTACCTAAAGATCCTTTTCACAGCTTGAAGATGTGATTCTTAAGGATCTGACTGATATCTTGCACAAACACATGTAGCAAACATGATATCAGGCCTACTAGCTGTCAAATAGAGTAATGAACCAATAATTCCTCTATAGGTAGACTGACACACAGACTTACCATCTGAGTCCTTACTCAGCTGGACAACTGGTGACATGGGTGTTTTCATGGTTGAACTCAAATCAAAACCATATTTCTTTATCAAAACAAGAACATACTTGCTTTGATTGATGAATATTCCATCTGGCTTTCGTTGAATTTGTAAGCCAAGGAAGTATGTCATCTCACCCATTATGCTCATCTTGTACTTTTGTGACATTATCTTGGAGAACCAGTCACACAGAGATTCATTTGTAGAACCAAAGATAATGTCATCCACATAGATTTGTACAAGAATCACCTGTCCTTTACTCTTTTTAATAAAGAGTGTCTTATCTATACTACCTCTGGGGAAATCCATTGATAGCAGATAGTTGTACAGTGTATCATACCAAGCTCGTGGAGCTTGTTTAAGACCATACAAAGCCTTGTCTAACTTATAGACATGATCTGGAAACTGTGAACTAACAAAGCCATAAGGTTGTTTCACATAGACTTCCTCCTGAAGTTTTCCATTTAGGAAAGCACTCTTCACATCCATTTGATAGACTTTGAAGTTTTTATATGCTGCATAGGCCAAGAACAGCCTTATGGCTTCAATTTTAGCAACAGGGGCAAAGGTCTCATCATAATCGATTCATTCTTCTTGCTTATACCCTTGTGCTACTAGCCTGGCTTTGTTCCTAACTATCAATCCATCCTTTTCCATTTTATTTCTATAGACCCACTTAGTGCCTATAATTGAATGATCTTTGGGGGCAGGGACAAGGCTCCAGACCTTATTTCTCTTAAACTTATTTAATTCCTCTTGCATAGCTTCAATCCAATCCTCATCCTTTAAGGCTTCAGTCTTCTTTGGTTCCATTTGAGATAGGAAATTAAAGTAAGCAACATAGTTCCCTGTAGCCTTTGATCTGGTCATAACTCTTTCTTGGACATTTCTAATGATTTGATCTTGAGGATGATCTTTGAGGAATTTAAATGTTGTAGTTGGAGAATCTGAATCCGGGTCTGAGTGGTATTGAGAATTCTGAGGTGAACAAACATCCTCAGCCTCAATAGCAGCATTGTCAACAAACTGATGATCACTAAGATTTTCAGTCTGAGTGACTTCAGCTCCAAAGGGATTGACGAACTCATCATCTTTCTCAGCTTGATAATCCCCTGGAGTTTGTGATGATTTATTTGATGGACACACATCATCATCACTATCATCTCCCATGACATATATAGGATTTGACATATTGGTTTCCTCAGGCTTTACAAGCTCACTCAGACTAACCAAGTCAGCTTGTCTTCTCTCAGCTTGATCAAGACTGTCTTCATCAAATGAGACATGAATTGATTCTTCTATAGCCTTTCTCCTAGTGTTATACACCCTGTAAGACTTGGAGATTAAGGAATAACCAATGAATATTCCAGGATCAGGTTTGGATTTCAACTTATGGAGCTGATCTCTTTGATTCAGCACATAACATTTTGAACCAAAGACATGAAAATAACCTATATTGGGCTTTCTAGATTTATACATTTCATATGCAGTCTTGCCATGTCTTTTGACAATGATTGATCTATTTTGGGTATAACAAGTTGTACAAATAGCTTCATCCCAAAAATAAAGTTTCAATCCTGCCTCACATAGCATTGTTCTGGCAGCCTCAATTAAGGTTCTATTTCTCCTCTCAGCAACTCCATTTTGTTGGGGAGTTCTGACTGATGAGAAGTTTTGTAATATTCCCTTTTGTTCACAAAAGCTTTCAAGGGTTGAGTTTCTGAACTCAGTCCCATGATCACTTCTGAGTTGCTTTACAGCCTTACCTTTCTGCAACTCTTCCTGTTTGATAAAACTTATTATCTCCAGGGCAGCTTAACTTTTAGCTTTTAGGAATATTACCTAGGTGAATCATGAGAACTCATCTACTATCACTAGTGTGTACTTCTTGCCACTTAGTCTTGGAGTACTTATGGATCCAAACAGATCTATATGCAACATAGGTAGTGGGTCTGTTATTGAAAAATTTTGCTTAGATTTAAAGGACTAACTCTTTATTGGATAGCATATTTATATATTTGAAATTTAAACGTGATAATCATTTATGCCACAACCAACTCAGCTTAGGAACAGATTGGGAATACAAGCAGGTTTCAGTATAGGGATTAGTAGAATTAAGATCAAGTAGATACACATCTCTTTCTCTTTTAGCTATTAATACAGGCTTTCCCTTAGCATTATATATAGTTCCTACTTTCTTCCTAAAAGTAACTATATTGTCTTCATCACACAATTGGCTGATATTGATCAGATTTTGTTTAAGACCTTTAACATATGCAACCTTCTAGAAAGTCACCTTGCTAGCATGCATCTTCCCATAGCCTTTAGTTCTTCCATGGGAGTTGTCATCAAAAGTTACTTTAGGACCTTCATCTTCCTAGAAATCACTAAGAAGTCCTTTCCACCCAGTCATGTGCCTTGAGCATCCACTTACCAAGATTAACAACTTTGGACTTACCATTGTTGTGATTTGACCTCTGACTTACAGTGGTCTTCCTATTCTTGTAACTTCTCTCTGAGCCAGATAGAGAATGTTGTCTTTTGATAGGATTTGGATTAAGCCTTTCTATGACTGAAGTTCTTTGAATAGGCTGAGTACCTAATCTGTCCAGCACAGACTTACCATGCTGGTTGGATGTTGAGCACTCGTTACCATGATCTTTGGCCTTTACAAACATATTGTATTTAAGGTCTTGACCATGTTTCTTCTCTGAGGCTGACTTCCGAGACTCAATCAGTTGTCTATCCTCCTCAGAGTTTGTACTTGCTATCTCATCATCAGCTACATAAGCTACAGTTTGATAGTCACCTCCCAGTACAGCTTGTACCTGTTTATGAATTTGTTGGTTTATGCACTTTTCAGCAAGCTTTGATGACTTACACCAAGACTCAGTGACCTTTTGAAGTTGCTCAGTTTTGACTTTAGCTTCCCGAAGTTCTTCACTTAGAAGTTTATTAATGTGTCTTTGACATTCAATATCACACTGTGCTTTCTTACCAACATCAATGAGAGATTGATTTTCCTTAATCTCATTCTTCAGTTTAGCTATTTCCGCTTTGAGGTCCTTTTGAGACTTAAGGCTGGTCTTGAAACCATTTAACAAATAATCGATCGCAAGACCATTTTCTTCATCGGTGTAGGAGTTGAAATTACTAACATTGTACACGGAAGCATGATCCCAATGACTAAGCTGGTTGTTTTCCTCAGCTTCCTTCATGTCAGCTTCAAAAGTTGACTCAGACAAACCATAATCAACTTCATCAATTTCAAACTCTTAATCTTCTTGAGCCATTAGACATACATCATCATCTAAGGTAGATGATTTTGTATTCCAGGTTTCAGCATATAGTCCTTTTGCACTGGTTTGTCTTCAGGCTTTCCTTTCATGAGCTGAGTATATTTCTTCTTGTATTTGTCAACTCTATAAGCATTCTTATCAGCAACTGATGCAGATTCTACCTTCTTTGATCTGCACTCAGCAGCAATGTGTCCCTTTTTCTAACAGTTGAAGCACACAACATTCTTAGGATCAAAAGAACTCTTTCCTTTGCTCCTTTCAGATCTTCCTTTTCCCCTTTGAGCTCTACTCAATCGTCTGGCCAGCATAGCTATATGCTCAGTGATGGTCTGAACATCATCATCATCACTTGAGTTTGAGTCTGAGTGGTCAGCTTGAGATTCTGACTCAGTCTCAGATTCAACAACTAAGGCTTTGGTATCTTTCTTCTTTTTCCGTGCAACTAATGCAATATCAGCTTTATGCAAAGAATCCTTAAGTTGTTGTTAAGAAGATTTCTTGTGTTCTGTAATCTGTTCATGATTAAGCAAGAACCCGTAGATGGATTGTAGGTTATACATGTGTAGTGTTCCTTTAGCCCTTAGTGCTGTGGTTACTTCATTGAACCTTTCTGGTAACATATCCAGAAATTTCAGCACCAGTTCAGCTTCATCTTTCTTAACACCTACACTTAGCAGGTCATTTATCAAGCAGTGAAACCTTGTGAACAAATTAGGCAAAGTTTCATTCCTCTTAGAGAAGAAGTTTTCATAGGATCTATTCAAGTGATTCTTCTTCTGCTGCTTAACTAGATCAGTGCCCTCATATGTAATTCTCAATGTATCCCAGATCTCTTTCGCAGTTTGACACCCAGTCACTGAATGCAAGATCTCATTTGTCAGGGCATTTGCCAGAACACTCTTTGCCTTGTCCTTTACAGAATGTAGTTTCCAATCTTCTTTAGTCCAAGATGAACATGCTTTCTCATATCCTTTTCAGTTGCCAGGAGACGAATCACTAACAGTTGAAGGAATCTTGGGGATTATTGGTCCTTTTGTAATAACATTGTACATACAATTGTCAACGGACTTGAGGAACATCATGGCTCTGAACTTCCACATAGGATAGCCAGATCCATCGAATATGGGACAACCCTTAGCAGACATCAGTGGAAATTTTGAAGAATTATTGCTTGTAGACATTGTTAACTTTCTCAGAATCTTGAAATTTCAAGGTATGAAATTGTTCAACCCGCTCTGATACCAGTTGTTGGTCCCTTGGTGAGAATAACAACAAGCAACAAATGTGTAGAAGGGGGAGTTGAATACACTTTCTGCGGAAATTGAACAAATCATAATAAAGTGTTACACATAGTATATCAAACCACAATCGAATGCTTTGCTTTTCATTAATAAGAAGATGATCACAGACTCTATCAAGTAAGCAACTCTTGATATGTAAACACCTAATAGAAATCTCTCAATCTTTCAAACTTAGCTATCTATAATCAACTTATGATTATAGATACTGGACGATTCTCTAAATAGGATTTAATCACAGATTGAAAACTTACCAATTTCACAACTAATGTGAATATTCGAAAACACAAATATCTTGGCAATCTGTGAGTTTCTTGATCACATTGAAATGACAAATAGTGATTCAAGAATCGTAACACACACGGTTGAGGTGAGGTATTTGTCTCTGTATTCGTTTCTGAATCATCGTCGTACCTCTAAACTTATCAGGATGATAAGTATTTATAATCCTGTTCCTACGGGTCCTAACAAACTGGACTAATCCTAATTTGCTAACTAACTAACGGATAAACCGGAATATTGAATCTTCAATCTTCAATCTTGATTATGGAGTCTTCTTATCCTTCCCGTAGATATAGAGAGTTAAAAAGATAAATTTAAAACATATTTAAAATCTCTTTAAACTGACTTCTTGTTCGGACTGAGTTACTCAGCTTGAAACTCATCAAGCTGAGTTCTTCAAGAATACACTCGAAAACAAACATGGACTAACATGTATATTAATTAACTCATCCTTAGAAGTCCCAAGAGTTAGCTAGAACTTATTTAGCATCTCTGTCGAGCTGACTCAGTAGATAAACTGAGTCACTCAGCTTGAGACACATCAGGCTGAAAGCTCAATATATATCTTAGGTGACATACACAACTTATCACACTTAGTGATAATCTTTCTAAGATATAGTATAAGCTAATCGAACATATGCTCCGCTTATATTCAGCTTATGCTCAGTCTAAAACACTATAAGTGTTCAGTCTGACCACGCCTCATAATTCTGTTTAAGTTAACTTTGGAACACATCTTACAACCTTAACTTTGTCTCATCAAATCTAAACTAAGGAGATCATCTTCCCAACACACACACACACACACACACACACACATATATATATATATATATATATATATATATATATATATATATATATATATATATAGGAGACGGTTCAAACGAGAACCGCTTTTCATACGAGAACTGCGAGAGCCAATTATAGCCATTAATCAAAGTGATGGAGGGTTGAGATTAAAGAGTTGTTAATGGATAACCTTAAACTAATCAAACTTATCCATAATTAATTAAGGGTAATTTGGACATTTTTACATTACCCCCATATTTTTTAAACTAATATATCTATGAAACGGAAAGGAATTAAATTACAAAAATTATACCAAATTAACTTGAAAAGTATACTCTTTAATTTGAGACCGATCTTACTATATTTTTTGAAACTTTTTCTATGTGTTTGTAGAAGGCGGGGTTGAATACAAACTTTAGCTATTTAAAATTTAAGAGACTGACGGTTTACATTTATATAATTCTTATTGATGCAAATCAACAATTACATGAACTAGATGCGGAAAATCTAAGTTCAATAAAAGGTGACAACTAAATTTGTCTAACACATAGACTAAGCTAATCTTATACAACTTATGTATAAGATGTTCAACAAATGAACAAGTTTGTTACACTGAAAGTAAAATGATAACTTTTAAATTCTCAACAAATGAGATTTCAGTGTTCAACTCTATCTATTCTCATACTTAGCATGTTTCCATCCAAGAGTATATATAAGCAAGATGGTGTCAGGTTTGATGGAGTGAAGAAGGAGACAAAGATACTTGGTTTAATAATATTATAATAGATAAAGTTAGTGGGTGAAAAGTAAGTTCACTTTATATAGAAAGTGTGTAAAGTGAATGTACTATCCGGTAAAGTCAAATCCCACTATCTATTATTATATAATTAAAGTACTACCTTTACGTCTTGGAAGTGTAACTTCTCTTTCCATGCTTGTACTTTTATCAACACCATGCTTCTCGAAGACTTGACTTAACCAAGTATAGAGTTGCCAACCATACTTAGTTGTTGAAGCATATCTTCGAGATCTTCTCTTCTAAAGTATCTTTCACCTTTCTAGGGGATCAAGATCAATCCTTTTTGTCTCTTTGCAGATTCAAAAAGTGCTAAGTACTTTTACAAAGATAGATCTAAGCAGTAATAGAACAACACATGTTCTGCCTTTGACTTAAGAATATATTATATCGAAAAACTATTTACTGAGATACTGTGTAAAGACTCAACTAATAGACACTGAACTGCAAACATAATTTTGCTCAGCTAAGGATAAATGTGAAAGACTCAGCTGCTCAGATTGGCTTAGCTGATCATATTACTCAGCTAATAATACAAATCAAAGTACAGCTAATAAACTGATCAATCTATACAGTCAGCTGATCCCAAGGGCTCAGCTAATCATTTGAATGTGATAAGCTTACTTAAGAAAAGATTGGATAAGTAATGAATACCTTATCTGACAGATAGGAGGCATCAGCTGATCAATGTGATAGTATCAGCTGATCCGTGACTGCTCAGCTGATCTTGAAGAGACTCTCAGCTGATGGTTTTGGATCATCAGCTGATGCGTTGTAGATGCTCAGCTGATGCTTCTTGACTTATCTCTTCTTCTTAGCTGATCTTCATGGAGCTGGTCCTTTGGCTGATACTCAGTATTTAGCTGACACTTTTGTTATTTAGCTGACATTTCTTACTTACAGAATTCTTTAAGTCTAACATGAAAAACAACACATGTTTTTCATTGAATCAAGTACAAAACTGAATATGTGGTTTTGTTAACATCAAATCCTATTTTAAATAATAGAATGGTTTGATTTAGGTTTGATATCACTATCTCCCCAACAATCTCCCCCTATTTGATGGTGACAAAACCTTATCTTGTTTAAGAAGAATCAGTTTGACTTGGATTTGTAAAGATAAACCTTTTAAGGGCATTTTGGTTACCTAGCTATCTGTTTTTGGTAACTCTTTAAAATATGTTCCCTGATATTTTGTTTTTGGGAATCTTTTCATTTATGAAGTACCATTGTTCAGTTTTTGTGGTATCTTTCTATCCTTTTTCTGTTTTTAGGATTTTTGATTTTCTATATTTACAATAGGTGAGCTATTTACTAAGAATCATCTATTCTAGCAGTTTAGCTAAGTAGTCCATGATCAAAGTTTCAAGCTTGATTACAAAACAAGTAACTACAACAAAGTTTGTACAGAGCATTTAAACTAAGAGCTATGCTAAGTTACAGAAATTGAACTATTTAGGAAATTGAAAATACAACTAATCTAGTTATAAAGTATTAGTTGCCTTCCCACCAAGGTTCTTCTTTGACATCCAGCAGTTTTCCTAAAGGATGAGTAGCCACTAGTTGATCAGATCTAGCTTCCATCAAACTTTCAAAGTGCTTACTACCTGTCTGTCCTATTTCCAGTCTCACAGCTTGAAATATTAAGACTCTTGGAGATCTTCCTATGTCAGATTCTCTTAGGAATCTCCAATCACCATCTATGTTCTTGAATAACATCCCTCTTTCTGGTCTTGTTATATACTTGAACATTTCAGGGTTGGTGTTGGGAGGAATGGCTGTGTTCAGACTTTCATAGGCACTGAGATAAGGATAGTCAGAGTTGAGTACAATTTGTTCAATGGGAACAAAAGCCTTAGATGTTTTCTTGAAGGCATCTTCAATCACTTGGATATGTTCTATAAACTGATCATGTGTGAAGAGTCTGTGGCATCTTGACATTCTTATCCAATATTCAAACTTTCTCATGAACCTTTGGACAACTTCACTTTTGGACTTTAGGAGATGGTACAAGATCTCAATCATCTCAAAGAAGGAGAACAACTTGTAGTGATGTTGATAAGTATCTTCATAAGAACAATGCTCATCTCTTCTAACTATTATGAGATATGGACCTTCATCTGTACCTTTGTATGGAGTGACCCTTGAGATGATTTCTATAATTTTTATATCCACCAAGTTTTCTTTGTTGTCCCAGAACTCCTTGGATTGCCTTCCAGTTGGCTTAGCAACACTTCCAAAATCAAAGTTGAGTAAAGCTTGGATGGCTTCCTTGTGAATTCTTCCTCTTTTAGGAACATTCTTGGCAGAAGTGTCATCTTGTTGTGGTGTAGTTTGCACTTGATGGTCTTGAGAGGACATCATGATCATTTCTTCTTCTTGTATCTCTCTCAGCTCATCATCAGTTGCACCAATGATAGCAACAAGATCTTCAGGAGTAGTAAAATCCTGGTGCCTTTCCTTGGCTTTTAGTACATCCTCAATTGAAGTACCAAGTGCAGCAGCCATTTCACTAAGCTCCTTGAGATTTTCATTTTCCTTTTGGAGCTTTTCCTCTCTTCATTCTTCTTCTTCAATCTCCTCAGCAGACATTATTTTCTTTCCTTTTCTCCTTGATGTACAGCTGAGAGTTGGTTGACTTTGTTGTACTAGAGAGGGAGCTTAGACTGTTGCAGTTATTGAAGAGAGGCTCTGCTTTTTCAGATTGAGCTGAGAGGACAGAGGCATGTCATCTTCATCATCATCTGAGTCTTCTAATGGTACTTTGATTGGGGAACAGGATTCACCTTGACTTGATTTTTTAGCACTCTTCCTTCTGGCCTTTTGCTTTAGCCTTCTGTTAGGCCTCTACTCTTCTTGAGCAGGTTTCTCCCCCTTAGATGGATTCTCCCCCCTCAGCAGTTGATTGATTTTGAATTTCTGCTTCATTGAGGTCTGATGCTTCTGCTACTCTTTCTACTGCGTGGAGAGCTTCTACTTGAGCAGTAACTGCATCACAAGCTGCTTTGATAGAGGCTAGAGATAAAGAGCCTGAGGAACCTGACTTCTCCCCCTTTTTGTCATCATCAAAGGTAGGAAAGGAGACAGTAGGCTTAGCAGGAGCACTATGAGTGAAAAAGGGATAGGGAGATGGAGAAGGTGTAGAGGTAGAGGGTGGAATGGTTGTGGTTGAAGGAGAGGTAGTAGAGATAGGTGGTTGAGTGAAAGGTGGAGGTGAGGCTCGTTGGTGAGAGGGAATGGGTGAGAAAGAAGGGATAAAGGTAGAGGTGACAGGTCTAAGCCTGTTGATTGCATCAGCCACATTTGTGAACTCTTTGAGAGTATCCCTGTGCTTCTGCCTAGAGTATTGGTATAATTTGGTGACCTCAACATCTATGGTTTTAAGAAGGGTAGGTACTCTGAGAATAGGGTCAGGGATGGTAACAAAAATATTGGGAGGGGTAGGTCTAAGTGTTTGAAGTTGGGTAAGAAGGTTTGCAATGGTTTGGTTTAAAAAGGAGATGGTTTGGTTTGAAATGGTAGGTGAAGGGGTAGGAATAGGAGTAGAGGAGTGGGATAATAGTTGATCCAATTTGGTAAGTATTGGGGAAAGATCAACTGGGGCTGGGAAGGGTTGGGATTGGGATTGGTTTGCTTTGAGTGACTGAACTTCTTGGGTTAGAAATGAAAGTTGAGATTCTGTTTTGGTTTGGAAAGAGGTAAAGGATGCTTGAAGACTATCCATCTTTTGAGAGATAGATAGGAGGTTTTGAAGGATTTGAGGTGAAGGTTCAGATGAGGTAGAGAGAATGGGTTGAACTTGTATTGATTGAGTGAAGGTGCCAACATCAGGAATGGATTATGGTCCCTCACTTAGACTTTGGTATGTAAGCCTAAGATCACTGGGAACAGAGAGTGTGCCCTGTACTAATGGTTGGTTTATAACACTAGTATTGACACGCAGTGCACCACTTTAAAGTGAAATGCAGCCACCTCTATTCCCCTGATTCCCGTTGCCACCATCTTCCCTCCTTGAAGAAACTACCCACAATCTTTTCTTATTTTCCAGAGATGAGTTGGGACGACACTAATCGTAACTCTAGTCGGCGTTGGTTCCTGCATCGCAGGCGTAGTGCATCGCGACAGTGACGAAGAAGGCTATGGCGATAGAGGTTGGCGACGACTCAGGTTCATCGTGCATGAGGATACGTGAGGCGAGATGCTGTGCGGTGATTGAATTAGAGTTTTTGTGGCGGCGGGACGAATACTAACGTGAATCTGCAAAACTGGGTAAAGGGTAGTAGGCACCAAGTATTAAGGGAGGAGAGAGAAAATGAGATAGAATGTCAAAATTGCCTCTCAACTAATGTTATTATAAAAAGACACGTGTCATGCCTAGGATTCTCCTTACATTTTGTAGGTTAATTTTGTTTTTATTTGATCTCATATATATATATATATATATATATATATATATATATATATATATATAGACACACACACACCGGTTTTTATCTAACTAATTAGTCTCCATTTTTGTTATACAAAAATAGTTAGGGAGAGAATGTAAAACATAGGCAAGAATGTTTGGGGGGAAATAAAACTTTAAGATACATTACATAATAAGAAAATAAAAAGTAGGCATATTAGAAAATTAACTTATATATATATATATTTATATATATAAAAGTTAATTGGAGGGTTCATGCGAGAAACCTTGTTAGTGCGAGAACCGCGAGAACCAATCTCAGCCGTTCCTTGGATATGGGAAGTTCATGGATGGAGAGCGTGGAGGGATAAAGTGTGGCAGGGTGCATGTATGGAATTCATGGATGAGCAATGACATTAAGGGGGTGTTTGGCAGCGGTGGTGACGGTGGTGGCGTTTGGAAGTGTCGGCAGTCGTGAAGCCTAATAGCGAGTGAGCGTATAATTTGAATTTTCGAGGATTGTCTTAAATTCCATAGGTTTAATGATGGAATTACAATTCCTTAAACATGGAAATTGGGAGGAATTCAAATTCCAATTCCTATAATTCCTTGAACCAAACACGGGTTAGGATTTGGAATCTCCAATTCCAATTCCGGGTAATTCCGGAGAATTCCGGCGAACCAAACGGCCCCTAAAAGAGAGGGAATTTGTTAGGTTATAAATATTGTATAGAATAAAAGATTAAATTTTAGTTAAAGTTTATATTAAATATACCAACTAGAGGGTTAATATTGTAAATTGTAATATTCTGAACTTTAAAATAGTATTAAATTGGAATAATGAGGAATTGAAAATACTCATTATGGATTTTAATTGAGATGTTATGAAATTATCATAGAAACTTATAGTGAATCTTATGTTTCGGTGGATTATGTTGATTTATTATGTTATACGTGAAGTTAGTACTAAATTGACTATATGTATAACTCTTTATGCATAAGGTACAACCAAGTTAAGATTGATGAATGTTGATTAAGTTATGGCAGATTTGTGGACTAATTCCATAATGTACAAATAGTTTAAGCTTATATTTGCTTGATACATGGGTAATTAGTGGGTCAACATAAGGATATTTTAGTAAATGTGAAAAAGGGTCGATTAAATACCGATAACTAGTTCTATTACTAGTGGAAGTCTCCAGAAATTTTACACCTACTACACTTACGATTGGGAATGATTGGAGAAAGAGAGCTTTGTGACCTTGATGACAAATCATGGTGTAAATTGGCTGCAAGGTAGAATTGATAACATTTTGAAGTATTTTTGGCTTTCATTTACTCTTGGGAGGCTTGGATTGTGGAATACAAGTTATGCCAGATTCTTATCTCATTCTCAAGTAAGTATCTTGACCTAAAGAAGTTAAATTCAATAAATATATATGCTTAGATATGATCCCTGGATGAATATGTTGATAAATGGTCAAAATTGCAAAGTTAGGGTTTGAGTAGTTAATGATTGCGTATATCTATGTTATAATCTGTTTTGGTATGTTAGAAATGACCAAAACATGTTGTATAAACTTATCTTTGAGTTTGGTATGCTTTGGGGTCGATTTGGATGATAAAATTGCAAGCTTTAGTGAAGAAATCGCAACAGCATGCTGCTGTTCGGAACTTTCAGCAAGTTTTAGGCTGTTTTGAAAAAATCATTAAAAATCAAAGAAAAATCGTTAGAGGACGTATTATATATGGTTGGAAAGCTGGAGATGTCTATTTTAATTTACCTTTTGATTACAGAAGAAAATTCCAGCTGTAAGGTGATCTAAATGTTAAAATACAGAGGCTTTGTCAGTTTTGGAAATATATTTGGCAAATGTAAAGAAAGGTTTTTAAAGTAATTGACCTACAAATCTTTTGAGATGTTTTAAGATTCATGAGTTGCCCATATTAAAGTGTGTTTAAAGCCTTAAAATTAATCTAGTATTGAGGTCAATTATGTGTAACGCTTTGAGGATTTGGCCAAGTATTGACGCTTAAGTTTGGTCATTTTAAGAGCTTGTCCACATTTGAGTTTTGCTCCGGAGTGGTTTGTTTGGGGTCGTGATCCTCATCACACTCTCTGGTGAGTACACCCTGCGTATACCAAGTTTTTATAAATGATTATAAGTCATCATAAGATGTGTTTTAAAGGTGTTTGGAAAATAGTTTTTGTGAAACTTATGAATTAAAGGATGTGGTACTTGTATGATTTTCTTATATTGGTGACTTGATTGTCATGAAGGAAATCAAAGGAGACCAACACTCCACTTACGAGAATGTCCATCTCATTAACATGATTGTAATGTTCAATTCTTGAAAACATGATACTCCATGTAGGAGTAAGCTTTAATCTTGTGATACTCATATGGTATGAGTTGATAAGAAGTGTTTGTACTTGTTATGTGATATGGGCATTGTGATGCCAAATGGATGTTATAGCTTATTAAGCATTTATGCTTAAGATTTATGAACTATGATTTATGTGACTTTCAATTGCTTGTTGATAAGCTTAAATGATTGGGATTATTTAGCCTTATGGCATGTGATATATATATGACCCTTAGGGATGAGTTTTGGTCCAGACCCATGTTTTTGTTAGCGCTTTGTACCGATGAATTCTATACCATTTGGTAACGTGTATGGGTTATATGGCTTCGGCATTTGCGACTCGATACACGGATGGTATGGAATTGCTGCAAAGAGAGGAGGGGGATGTCATTAGCCAGGATGACCGTGTGGTTCAAAAGGCCGACGAGCGAACCGAACCAGTATATACACGAGTGGACCTGGGGGACAGGGCATTCACTCCTGACAACCGTTGTATGGTGGAATGCTTCGTGCTCTCCCACCTTGACGGGAGATGTGGTTATCCCCCATGTGGGCATGTGTTTACCGTGGCTAGCTACCACGTGGAGATACAGTGACTCGATGGACAGACCCACATCCTTATGTGTTCTAATGTGTAATTTTGTATGTTGTATTTAATGCCAAACTTGTGTTTTAAAATATAATGACTTAATTTGGAAAGATAAATATTTTTGATTGTACTCACTAGCTATATTTTATAGCTAACATGGTGTATAAAATATTTATGTATCCGCAGGTAGATTGATGGCCTATGTGGGTAGAAGCTTTGGGCTTGCTTTAACCATATGGTAATGTCTGGATTTCCTATTTATTCATTGATGGTCGTGATATTGACTTTTGTAACACCAAAGTTTAGGATTATAATAATGAATGATTATTAAGTTCAAGATTGAATAATGTATTCAAATTTGCAAATATATTTGAAAGAAGTTTAAAATTACTACAAGTTTATGATGCTTCCGCTTTGGTTAAAAGATTTTATATAAATCATGTTTCGACAATGAGTTTTAAAAAGTTTAAATTTGGGCTGAATTTCAGGGTGTTACAAAGTTGGTATCAGAGCCTGGGTTTTAGTGAATTAGACACTCGAGTTAGTGTTTGGTCTCAAACCAGGCCGACCATAAAAGGAAATCCAAATGTGTTGGGAAGGTAACTTAGGTCAGGATGAGAGTTTTCTGAGTGTTAGGTAGCTCTTCTGTGATACTAGCCCTATGTTACTAGGTTTGATTTCTAGAGATTGGTTAAGCCGTGGGTAATAGCCTAATCGTTGGTAGTGGTTTAAGAAGTGGATTGTACTGCTGAATACTACGAGCAATGGTCTTTATTAAAGTCGCACCTTCATGTGGTGAAAGAAAGTTGTTTTGAATAACTTATTGAGGTGACTATTATTATTTAAATCCTGAGTGTACTCTTTTATGGTGTTCCATTGTTAATGTGTTCGATATTTTGGACTCTAAAATGTGAAAATAAGCTTAATAGGATGTAAGCATCATGAGTAGAATCATGTGACCATATAGGTTAAACTCTAATGACAAGTGTTTACAGAATAACAAGACATGGATGTGTTTTGCAAACCTTGACTATCACCTCATGGTTAGTAAGGTGAGTAAGAGATGTACTTCATAAAATGAAGATGGATCATAAAAGTGTTGCTTATCGTTAATTTAAGGAGGGAGGCACCTTGTGTTAAACTGCATATAGAAAAGGTAATTCTTTCTTCTCGAATGAACCGTTTAGGTGACTACGGTTGCAGGTTTGGATTACTTACGTCATTATTGATGAGATTTCATTTTGTGCCCTCCCATATGAATCTGATTTGAGTCTTAATCATCCCTTTAGGTCGTAGACCTTTCTAAATCCATTGGTTGTGTCTGATTTTGTGATTCTTAGATCGTGTTCCATTGATGGGAAACTTATCTTATTAAGTTATCTTTGTTAATGAATTAATGTTTTCTGTTTTGTTGAAGGTGATGAGAACCCTCTTTACAGTTAGAATTTCTTCTATGGAAGACTAGATATAAATGTCACTGCCGAAATAGTTTTGTTAATGAATTCGTAGTTCTTGAAGTGATTCTGAAATCCCGCGGCCTAATGATTTTCATGTGAACACATAATAAAAGATATAAGTCAGAGTTGAAAATCTTTTACTCATATAAGATCTTAAGTGTTTGATTGAAAGTTGTAAATTGTTCTTAGCAATTGTTTAAGTGCTTGGAGGAGATAAGATGTATATGAAGTAAATTAGTGAATTCCTTAGTCTATTTTATGATTTTGATCTTGTAGTGAAACTTTAAAGGGGATTTAGACTTTGTGTAACTCTTGTGGTTAAAGCTCCTTATTGCCTAGGTTCTTATAAAATCTAGGGAGATGGTGATATATATGATTGATGTGTTCATCAAGGATTTGAGGAATCAAGTTTTTTCCTTTAAAAACTCAGCGGGTTTGTTAAGAAAAAAGATGATTTACCTGCTATGAAGATTAATTGCTTAAAGATAAATAGTTGTTGGTGCCTTGGTGAGAGTATCAACAAGCAAGTAATGTGTAGAAGGGGGGTTGAATACACTTTCTACGAAATATTGAACAAATCAATAAAAAGTGTTAACAGACATCAAACCACAAACAATCGAATGCTTTTCTTTTCATTAATAAGAAGATGATTACAGAAACAATCAAGTAAGCAACACTTGATATGTAAACACCTAATGTAAATCAAATATCTCAATCTCTAAAACTTTGCTATCTATAATCAACTTATTATTATAGATACAGGACGACTCTCTAAACAGGATTTAATCACAGATTGAATACTTACCAACTCCACAACAAATATGAAGATTCGAACATACGAACAAATTGGAAATCTGTGAGTTTCTTGATCACGTTGAACTGACAAACAGTGAATCAAGACTCGTAACACATATAATCAAAAGGTTGAGGTGAAACTTGAGTTTGGGAGGTAACTCGTTGAATGTAGTAATCGTACCTCTAAACTTATCAGGAGATAAGTATTTATAATCCTATTCCTACGGATCCTAACAAACTAGAACTTATCCTAATTTACTAACAAACTAACGGATAACCCGGATTCTTGAATCTTGAATCTTCTTATCTTGAGTCTTCAATCTTCAATCTTGATTCTGGAATCTTCTTATCCTTGCCATAGATATAGGGAGATAAAAGGAATTTAAAACATAATTAAATTCTCTTAAACTGACTTCTTTAGTCGGACTGAGTTACTCAGCTTGAAACTCATCAAGCTGAGTTCTTCGAGAACAAACCCGAAAACAAACATGTACTAACACGTATAATACGCTGAGTCGTAAGAGTTAGCTAGGACTTACTTAGCAAGTCTGTTGAGTTGAATCTGTATATACGCTGAGTCAATCAGCTTGAAACACATCAAGCTGAATACTCAACCTATATCTTTGGTGACATACACAACTTATCAAACATATTGATAATCCTACTAAGATATAGTCTAAGCTTATCGAACATTTGCTCAGCTTATATTCAGCTTTTGCTCAGTCTAAAACACTATAAGTGCTCAGTCTGATCAAGCCTCATAATTCTGTTTAAGTTATATTTAGAACACATCTTACAAACTTAACTTTTTCTCATCAAATTTCAACTAATGAGATCATTTGACAAACAAACTCCCCCTATTTGATGATGACAAAACCATCAAACAGTTCTTAAGTTTGTTTAACAGAATTATGTTTTAAATCTTAAACTTATTAAGGTTTTATATTTGAACGAATCAAATATTAATTGAACTTATCAATTATAAGTTGAACAAACCAACTATAGGTTAAACAAACTAACCAATCACATTAATGAATAAGAACTAATAAGTTATTCATTCACGCTTAACTAATCAGACTAATAATTATGAACATATCATAACACAGTTGAACATATCAAACTAATACTTGTATTTATTGAACATATCAAAATACAAAAGTTTTGATCACTTATATCACGCACACTTAGTGCTTACAAAAATTAGAACTAATCTAATATGTACAATAGAACTAATGTATTCAGGATGCAACTCTTCAAACTCTTTAATCTCCTTGTTGATTTCATCAAGAAGTTCTTGCATGTTAGGTAAGTGTTGAAGCTGATCCTTTTGTGATCTTATTGCTCTGTTTATTCTGTATCTGAACGTGGCAGTTTGTTCAGTCTTTTCCACCAGTAATCTAAGAGCAAACACTTGAGATACCCCACATGTGTATATACTTGCATCAGACTGGAAGCATTGTTCACCTTTTTTGTCCAAGTACATGAATCCTTTCTGAGGCTTTTCAACATAAGTATTTTCCTTAAACTCCATGCCTTCAGAAAGATCTAGACTGTACTTGTTTGCATTTGCTAATCCAGCTAGCTTTGTTAGCTTTTTCTTCCCAACTTTATTAAAAGAAGTCAGTAGGGTAGCTATCTCAGATCTAGGTATGATTTCCATCACATCAGCTCTTGGAAGTAGCCTTTGGATTTCATCTTTCACCTGATTTCTAGCAGAGGACTTTTCCATCTGCTTAATAAGTATGGCTACCTGCTTCCAATCTTCATATCCCAGTTTGTGAAGTTGATTCAGCTCCAGGGAAGGTGTTTAACCATTTCTTAAGATGAACTCTAGAATAAATATCCCTTGGACTGAGCTCAACTTGAATGTTTTTATTTTAGAAGAGAAGTAGGACCTTGTATAACACTGAGTTACATCTTCCTCCTTTTGTTGATTCTTAACAGGAGGTTTTTCTACTTCCTTTTCCTTAGGCACAATCGGCAGTCTGAGTTTTGCTAGTTCCTCATTCTGCTTTCTGATTTATTCAGCCCAGGCCTGTTCCTTGCCTCTATCTCATGTGCTAACTCAGCTCGTACATCCATTTGCCTTCTTCTTAGTTCGTTGATTGACATCCCAAGCTGTTCAGCATCCACTTGTTCCATTCTTCTCACTGCCAACATAGAAGCTCTTTCTTGTAGTGTCATTTTATCTGCCGAGTCTTCATCTGAGGCTGATTCACTAAGAATCACTTTCCTTCTTTTCTGATTGATGGGTTCTGATTCATCTTAGCTGACTACTACACGTCTCTTTCCTTTAGCCTTCTCAGTCAGCCCATCTTCTATCTCCTTTTCTTTCTCCCCCTCAATCTAATCTGCTCCCTTTGCTGGTAATAACAAGGCTTTAGCTTGGACATACTTAGTTTCAGCCTCTTGAACCTTCTCCCCCTTTTTGTCATCATCAATAAGGTTCGAAGTCTGTTGTTGAGATAGAGCAGCAACCGCATATTTAAACTGTAGCACCTCATCATCCAAAGAATCTAGAATTTGCAACATATGCTTCTTTGTTTGTCGTCTCTTGAGGTGCAATGTCTTAAACTGACGTTTAAAGAAGATCACTAGATCATCCAGGTCAGCTTGAGAAGGTTGGGATTTGGGTATATCATTCATGGGTTGGTGTAGACCCTCAAAGTCATGTGTAACAGAGTTTGGACCCTGTGAATCATCTTGGTATGTAGATAAAACATTGACAAGTCGTGCTTGTGGGTGTGAGAAGTGAAGAGAAGTAATAGGGCTCGAGACGTGAAGTGTATGGGTAGGTGGTTGGCTTAGTAGGTTAGAGGGGGGTGATTGACCATGGGGATTGTTCATTTTTTCAATGTAACCTGAGTGTGTCTGCTCAGGCACATCAATAGACTCTCCCATGGCTCTAGAGAATGTGGGCTGAGTAGACAACACAATCGGATAAGGCTGTAGGGTTGAAACGAGCCTCGAGGTTGATACCTTAAGAATAGGCGTCTCCCCTCAACTCCTGACTGGGGAGGGATCAATGTGATCTCAGCTCCAGTGATGTCTTTACGAGTGGCACCACCTTTGACAGTTTTACGAGTATAGTTTTGGATATTCTCCCTAGTAGCAATGGGTATACTAGGGGTGGCTTCATAGTGGAGATGAAACGAGGGTGGAGGAGATGGGTTAGACAGGGTTGGGTCTACCACAGTCTTATCTCCAAAGGAAAAGTGAGAAGAAGTTGAGAGAGGAGGAGTGATACCTTGTGTGGGCCTTGCAACGAATGCAGACTCTGAAGATGACTTGGAACCAGAGGGAGTGGAAGGCTCAGCTGGAGCTGGCTGCTTAGCTCGATGATCTAGTTCAGCTCCGGATGCTCCCCCTTGATCTGACTCCCTAGCTTCACTGGCAGATGAAGCTCTCTCAGCTATCCATTGCATTGGGTCACTTAGACCTTCCTGGTCTGTAAAGATGTCATTGTTTAACATCTTTGAGCTGAGTGCTGGAGCAGGGAACACATCCTATCCAGTTTCATAATGTTGTTCTCCCAACTCATCTTCCGCCACCAAGGATAAGTACCTTATAAATGGTACATGGAGATCTCTTGGTATCTTCACAACTTGGGCTTTGAGCTCGTTGAAGATGAGCAGTGCATAATCCAGATTTCTGGCATGATACATTTTGTAGAGCAGCTGCATCTCGAACTCATTGACTTGATCCAAGCCTCCAATCTTAGTGCCAAGTGAACGTATCACAGTGGACACCATGAAGCCCCATCCAGTTGGAAAAGTTGCCTTCTTTATCACACCCTCCGTTTGTGGGTGACCCATGTTAGGTAGGACTGACCTTGCCACTTGTCTTGTAACAGAAGCTTCGAACACATCATTTTCAGGGAGTTGAAGAACTTCCCTTAGCCGCTGCACAGTAATGACAATTGTTCTATCCCCATTTAGAGCAGTGCCACCGATCTCTCCCCTATTCTGGTCGTAAGTACAAGTATACCAGAACTCCAACAGATGTTGTGGAACGATATGAAGTGGTGCTCATGAGAAAGCGAATGCCAGGGGGCATTTTCGAATATAGTCCACCCATATTTCGTATCCTCTGCCTCGTTTCCTCTCCGGAATTGTGAGACAGGCATGTTGATTATTAACTCGAATCAACGGCACACCGTTGTTTTTCATCTGAGCACTCCTAACCATTCTATCACTGAGAATGAGAATGTTTCCGTCCATCATTGATTTTGGTGATTCACACTGAGTAAATTTTGAATTCGCACTGAGCGATTTAGGGTTTCGAATCTGAATGGTTGATTGCACTGAGCAAGGAGAGGTGTTTATGGAAGGTATTTGTGTATAGTAGAAGTTTAAGTATGAGAAATGTAAGCGTAAACTTCTGAATATCGGTTATGGTCGTTATATATACCTTTCCGAGGAGAGAGAAAAGTTACCGTTGAAATTCCCTTTTTATCCGTTTCGCATAACAAATTTACGGCACAAGGTAACAGTAATCGAGATGAAACTTATCATCTCCTAACGGTTAAGTTTGTAAAATAATATTATTAACTTACAACAATATTATTTACACTATTGTATTACACCAATACGCAATCGGTATAAAATGTGATTTGAAACCGACTCAAATTCATGATGACTTATGAATTAAAAACACATAGTAATTAAATCATAGTTTGGACACACCAAGCTGAGTAAACTTATCACTCAGCGTAAGTCAAGCACTTAGCTTGAGTTGATCACTCAGCTTGAGATTGATACTCAGCTTGAGTAGAGCACACAACTCAGAACTACTAACACATAATCATTTATGTTTGAGACTGACTCAACCTTATATTTTAACTACACTGAGTAGTTAAAACATGTTTGGGACTTACCAAACGTGTGAACTCATTATGCAGCTTGACAATATATTCATTTTACGGAAACTTATTTATAAACTGTGCACTCAGCTTAAGACACTTAGTCTTTGTCAAACTGAAACTCAAATTCTAGACACTTAGCTAGGGGTTGAGCATACCCAATTCACTTAGCAAATACATAAACCTCTTTTCATCAAGTGGTTTTGTAAAGATATCTGCCAATTGTTCATCAGTGGATATAAATTTGATGTCAACTTTACCTTTTTCCACAATGTCCCTGATGAAGTGATGTCTTATTTCAATATGCTTGGTTCGTGAGTGGAAGACTGGATTGTAAGTACTGGCTATTGCACTTTGGTTATCACAGAATATGGGTGTTTTCTTGAAATTCATACCAATGTCTTGAAGCTGATGTTGCATCCACAGGATTTGTGCACAATAGCTTCCTACTGCAACATACTCAGCTTCAGCAGTTGAAGTAGCCACTGAGTTCTCTTTCTTACTAGTTCAGCTTACTAACTTCCCTCCAAGCATTTGACATCCTCCTGTTGTTGATTTTCTATCTAACTTGCACCCAGCATAGTCAGCATCTGAAAAACCAACTAATTCAAATCCAGAGTCCTTTGGATACCAAAGGCCTAGATTTGGTGTACCTTTAAGGTACCTAAAGATCATTTTCACAGCTAGAAGATGTGATTCCTTAGGATCTTCCTGATGTCTTGCACAAACACATGTAGCAAACATGATATCAGGTCTACTAGCTGTCAAATAGAGTAATGAACCTATCATTCCTCTATAGGTAGACTGACATACAGACTTACCATCTGAGTCTTTACTCAGCTTGACAGCTGGTGACATGGGTGTTTTCATGGTTGAACTAGAATCAAAACCATATTTCTTTATCAAATTAAGAACATATTTGCTTTGAGTAATGAATATTCCATCAGACTTTTGTTGAATTTGTAAGCCTACGAAATATGTCATTTCACCCATCATACCCATCTTGTACCTTTTTGACATAATTTTGGAGAACCTTTCACACAGAGATTCATTTGTAGAACCAAAAATAATGTCATCCACATAGATTTGTAAAGATTCACTTGCCCTTTACTCTTTTTAATAAAGAGTGTCTTATCTATACTACCTCTGGTGAAATCCATTGATAGCAGATAGTTGGACAGGGTATCATACCAACCTCGTGGAGCTTGTTTAAGACCATACAAAGCCTTGTCTAACTTATAGACATGATGTGGAAACTTTAAACTAACAACGCCAGGAGGTTGTTTCACATAGACTTCCTCCTGAAGTTTTCAATTTTTGAAAGCACTCTTCACATCCATTTGATAGCCTTTGAAGTCTTTATATGCTGCATAAGCTAAGAACAGCCTTATGGCTTTAATTCTAGCAACAGGGGCAACGGTCTCATTATAATCGATTCCTTCTTCTTGTTTATACCCTTGTGCTTCCAGCCTGGCTTTGTTCCTAACAATCACTCCATCCTTATCCATTTTTTTTCTATAGACCCACTTAGTGCCTATAATTGTATGATTTTTTGGGGTTGGGACAAGACTCTAGACCTTATTTCTCTCAAACTCATTTAATTCCTCTTGCATAGCTTCAATCTAATCTTCATCCTCTAAGGCTTCTTCAGTCTTCTTTGGTTTCATTTGAGATAGGAAACCAAAGTAAGCAACATAGTTTGCTATTTCCTTTGATCTTGTCATTAGTCTTTCTTGAACATTACGAATTCTTTGATCTTGAGAATGGTCTTTGAGGAATTTAAATGTTGATGTAGGAGATTGTGGTTCTGGAACTGAGTGATATTGAGGACTCTGAGGTGAAATTCCATCCTCAGTCTCAATTGTAGCATTGTTATCAAACTGTTGATCACTAAGATCTTCAGTTTGAGTAACGTCAGCTCCAAAGGGATTGACTAACTCGTCACCTTTCTCAGCTTGTGAGTCATTTGGAGTTTGTAAAATCCTCCTTACCGGCCTAGATTAATTAAGGTAATTAAATAATTAATCTGGAAATTTAATTGTTATGTGGATTAATTGTTTGTTGGAATTGTGTTATTTGTTGTATTTTATATTATCTTATATATATACTTATTTATTAGATTTTATATGTATGTATGTAATGATGGTGGGTGGTACGTTGGGGGGGGGGGGTTGGTCAAACCACCCCATGCCTTTTGGTTACTTGTTATACTAGACAAAGGAGAGTGAGTTGTGTGTGTGTTTTTGTGTGTTTCGGCCGATAGCAAGAAAAGAAAGAAGAAGAAGAAGTAGAAATCGAATACATTGTTCTATACCATCATATTGAAGTGTTTAACATCAACAGGTTAGAAATTCTATACCATTATGTTGTTTGTTGTTTGATTTCGGAGTTATATGAATTTATGTGAAAATCCTATTGAATGCTTTTATATGATGATTTGATGATTTTAGGTTGCATGAATGTTAGATTATGATGTTAGTATGTTCATTATATGTTTAGAATGATTTCTGGAAACAAATATAACTTGCATGCTTAAAATCAGTAGTGATTTAAGTTAGAAATCAAGAATGGAGATGAAGTTATGAATCAGTTGGATTTGGAGTTTGAATGACTCGGATTGTTGAAATCTGATTGAAGTTATCAGAATTGTTAGGAATCCGATAGAATATGACTGTTCGCCTTAGCTTGTAATCGGATTTCCTATTTACTCGGATTCCGATTATTTTCTCGGATTTCATGTTGATTGGATTTGATGCTTTAAACGGATTGTGAAGTTTACTCGGATTCCGCCTTGTACTCGGATTGTGACTATTTACTCGGATTCCGCGTATTCACTAGGATTTGATGTTACTCGGAATTCAATTGGTTGTGTTGAAATAGACTATTGATAGAATTTGATGATTTGAATATGAGCATGAGTTTATACCTCAAGTATTTGCCTTGGCTTACGAAAGGAATGTTCGAATTACCTAAGCTAAGGAGTTGAATGAATTCACAAGATTACAGTAATTAAAGAGTAATAGTGAATTACAATATATTGTTTGAATGTATGTACTAATAATATACATTAGTTGATCTGTACTTGTAGATTATTGGTACATGTGATATGTGGATGTATGTACTTGTTGATTATGTACATGTTAAGTATTGTGCTTATTGTGTGTTGATTAAGCAAATACTGATTATTAGTTGTTTGTTCAGGTGGAGACAAAACTCAGTAGATAAGTAGAGACTGAGTTACCTGAACTTTTGAAGATATCGGTGAGTGGATATATATCTTGGATGTATAAGATATATCACCTGATTGTTGATCCTGGAGAAGTATTCTCTTGTTAATTGTATATATACATGTTGTTTGGGAGATCAGTTTGGCGGTTGTTTTTCAGCTGGGCCTTGGTTTAGAGATATACAGTACTAGCATTTGTCTTGATAGCATTTGTTGTAATCAAGAGTTACTAGTATTGTTGTCTGTTGTAACTAGGCTATCGGTAAACCTATGCTTTGGCCGGCATTTGGTTGAAGGTCCTGCAAGATCGCCGGTTCTCTTGTTGTTTGAGCATATGTTGGTTTGGGCTTGATGCCTTGTATGTTTTTGATATATGTTCTCTCACTTAGCTTTGTGCTAATCCCCCACTATTGAACTCTTTTACAGGATATTCCTGGTAGGTTGAAGATAGAGGTGAAACTGGAGTTATGGACTGATCTAACTCTGATATCTATTTTGTAATTGTAAAGAGCCTGATTTTGTAGTAACACTGTTGTTGTTTTGTAAAGTTAACCAGAAAAATGTATTTACCATATTATATATATGTAATTATGTTATTAGCTTCCGCGCGTATTATAAAGTTGTGTTTTAGAAAATTGTGTGTTACAAGTTGGTATCAGAGCCCTGGTTTGAGGATTTGCATTATAGATGTGCAATACTTGAACCGAGGCTCTGAGCAGTCCAATATTTCCAGGGTGGGTAATTAGCAAAGTAGCTATAGAGAATATGATGTGGTACTAACGAATTATAATCTGACAACTGGTGAGATGTTGTGTAGAACAGATTATGACTGATAACAACGAAATCCCGGTATTTACCCCACAGTCCCCAAGAAGACAGCACAACAACGTGTCCTCTACTGCTGCCAATGAACAACACAGAGTAGGTACCTCTCACAACGGGGAATCTGATAAGCAAGATTATGTACTGCAGTTGGAAGATTCTTTGCAGACTCAGAGAGATAGAATTCAAGAGCTTGAACATCAGTTGAATCAAACCCAATCTTCTTAACCAACCCATACAGTTCAAATGCCTCATGTAATAGCCTCTGTTACTCAACCCAAACCACCACCTGTTTATACCACAACACCAGCAAGCACAGTATCAACACCTTATGGATCCTTTCCATTTATTCAAATGCCACAAGGAGTGTCTAACCAGCATCAAACCCCACAACAAAACTTCTTTATTCCGTGGTTTCCGTAGCAAGAAATTAGAAGCAAATGCCAATTCAAAGATTTTGTGGCGTGTGGAGCACCTGAGTATTCGGGAAGTTCAAACCCGAATGTTACTCTAAACTGGTTGAAAGAAACTGTGAAGGCTTTGGAAGCCTGCAACTGTGAGAAAGTTGAATGGGTCAAGTTTGCAACGAGACGTTTGAAGGATCAAGCTTTAGCGTGGTGGGATTCACTGACCACACATCTGCCGAGGGAGATTGTTAATGCCGTCACCTGGGAGCAATTCCAGGATAAATTATGTGAGCAGTTCTGCAATGCTTTTGACATGACAAAGATTCAACGAGAGTTCCTAGATTTGGCACAGACAAGTAATATGTCTGTGGACGAGTTGATCAACAAGCTTCAAGTGACTCTTCGATTTGCAAAGCAGTGGGTGCCCGAAGAGCGTGCTCAGGTTCAACACTTTGTGAAAGCTTTGTTACCAGAATATCGAGGTAACACTTGTTTGGCGACATCGCTTGTCCAGGCATTCACTTTAGCAAGATCTGCAGAATCTGACGTCCAGGATCGGGAAAAGATGAACAAGAGTTCGTTTAGCAGGTTTAGTGGAAGTGCCAGTAGGAGTCAAAGCAAAGGTAAAGGGCAGAGTCATCATGGAAAGTCCGATCAGAGGTTCAAGGGATCAGGATCTTTTCAGAGCAAACCTTGGTGCCATAATTGTAAATCTCGGCACACCGGGCAGTGCACGCCCCAAACTCGCAAATGTTTGAGGTGCGGTGAGTTTGGTCATGATTTAGGTGCATGTAAGTTCAACACCTTTGTTTGCTAGAACTGCAAAGAGTAGGGACATCGAGCTGGAAGTTGTCCAAAGTTGAAGACCGCGGGGACTTGGGCAGGGGTAAGTAATACCGGGGGATCGTTTTCTGCTGGTCAGAAGCGAAAGACTGTACCTTCTGCTGAGGGTAGAGCTTTCAAGATGACTGCCAAGGAAGCTACTGGCAGTGATGATGTGATAACCGGTATGTTCATAGTTAACTCTATGCCTGCACGTGTTTTGTTTGACTCTGGTGCAAATAGATCGTTTATATCTATGACTATGTGTGATAAATTGAAATTACCTGCTTCTGTGAATGATTTGCCTTTAGAAGTAGAAGTAGCTGATGGTAATGTAGTACCTGTGACCACTTATGTAACTGGAGTTCAGGTTAGTATTGATGGTACTAGTTTCCCTGTAGACTGTTTGGTGATGCCTATACCTGGTTTCGATTTAGTATTAGGCATGGATTGGTTGAGTCACCATAGGGCTAGTATCCAATGTCATAAGAAACTGATAACTATTCCTCTGGTTGAAGGGTTGCATGTCGTGGCTCGTGGGGATAGATCTTCATCTTCTCTTCCGTTTATCTCGTATATGAAGGCTAGAAAATCTTTAGCCAAAGGGTGTGCGTCGTATCTGGCTTATGCTATTGATGTGAAGAAGGAGAAGAGGTCTGTTTTAGATATTCGTGTGGTTTCGGAGTATCCGGAGGTATTGCCAGATGATTTTCCAGGGTTGCCTCCAGTACGTGATGTTGAGTATAAGATTGATTTGATACCTGGTAGTACGCCTATTGCGAAAGCTCCGTATCGTTTAGCTCCTTCCGAGATCAGAGAGATGATGACTCAAATACAGGAACTGTTGAATAATTGGTTTATTCGTCCAAGCTCTTCGCCTTGGGGTGCACCAGTATTGTTTGTTAAGAAGAAAGACGGGACTCTACGTATGTGTATAGATTACCGAGATTTGAATAAGAGGACCGTCAAGAATAAGTATCCGTTGCCGAGGATAGATGATTTGTTCGATCAACTTCAGGGAGCTTCGTACTTCTCGAAGATTGATTTGAGGTCGGGATACCATCAGGTTAGGGTGGCCGAAGAGGATATACCAAACACAGCGTTTCGTACACGGTATGGTCACTATGAGTTTCTTGTGATGCCGTTCGGTCTGACTAATGCACCGGCAGTGTTTATGGATTTAATGAATCGGGTGTGTCGACCATTTTTGGATAAGTTCGTCATAGTGTTTATTGATGATATCCTGGTGTATTAAAAAACGGAGAATGAGCATGATCGACATCTGTGACAAATTTTGGAGACTTTAAAGCAAAACAAGTTATATGCCAAATTGTCCAAGTGTGAGTTTTGGTTACGTGAAGTCAAGTTTTTGGGTCATGTGATTTGTGAAAATGATGTTAAGGTTGATTCGGCAAAGATAGAAGCGATGATGAATTGGAATGCTCCTACGACACCGACAGAGATTAAAAGTTTTCTCGGATTAGCAGGTTATTACCGACGTTTCATTAAAAACTTTTCGAAGCTTGCGGGTCCGTTAACCAAGTTGACTAGAAAGGATGTTCTGTTCCTATGGGGTGAGGCTCAGGAAAATGCTTTTCAGACTTTGAAGCAACTTCTGTGTCAAGCTCCCGTTCTTGCGTTGCTAGAAGGGTCTGAAGATTTTGTGGTATACTGTGATGCTTTACATGCTGGGCTAGGATGTGTATTGATGCAAAGGGGTAAAGTTATAGCTTATGCTTCCAGACAGTTGAAACCCAACGAGAAGAACTATCCCACTCATGATTTGGAGTTAGCAGCAGTGGTGTTTGCTTTAAAACTGTGGAGACATTACCTATATGGTACAAAGTGCACGATTTGCACTGATCACAAGAGTTTGCAGTATGTGTTCACGCAGAAGGAATTGAATATGAGACAGCGCCGTTGGTTAGAGCTGATAAAAGTTTATGACTGTGATATTCAGTATCATCTGGGAAAAGCTAACGTGGTAGCTGATGCACTTAGTAGGAAGGGTTCGGCAAATACAATAAAGTTTATGCGGTTAGAGATCAAATCTAATTTGATATATCAGTTGATGGCTGCTCAACTGGAAGCACTGAAAGAAGAAAATTTGAAAGATGAGATAATGGTGAAAAGACAAAATGAACTGACAACTGATTCTCGTGGTTTAAAGATGTATCAGAATAGTGTTTGGATGCCGAAGTTTGGTAATTTGCGGGAATTGATTTTGACTGAAACACATAAATCCAGAATGTCTGTTCATCCTGGTAGCACTAAGATGTATCAAAGTATGAAGACTTTTTATTGGTGGCCTACAATGAAGTTAGATGTTGCACGATTTGTGGAGTCATGTCATATATGTGCTCAAGTGAAAGCTGAACACCAAAAGCCGTATGAATCTCTGAGACAGTTACCAATACCTGAGTGGAAGTGGGATCACATCACGTTGAATTTTGTAACAAAACTTCCGAGGACTCAGAAAGGAAATGATATGATTTGGGTTATTGTCGACAGATTATCCAAGAGTGCACACTTTCTTGCTACTACTGAGACTGCACCCTTGAGTAAGAAAGCCAAGATGTATATCGATGAGATAGTATCAAGACATGGAGTTCCTTTGTCTATCGTGTCAGATCGGGATTCGAGGTTTGTGTCAAATTTCTGGAACAGACTACAGCAAGAGTTGGGGTCTAGGGTTAATTTGAGTACGGCTTATCATCCGCAGACAGATGGGTAATCAGAAAGAACAATTCAGACTTTAAAGGATATGCTTCGGGCATGTGTGTTTGAGTTTGGAGGTTCGTGGGATTCGCATTTACCGCTGGTTGCGTTCGCTTACAACAATTCTTACCACTCCAGCATCGGAATGCCGCCGTATGAGATGTTATATGTGTTAGAATATGCCCACCGATGCACGTACACCATTTGGAATCACTACCGATGATGTATGGGCCTATTGGGTCATACACCGGGGTCAAATCTGACAGCAACTTAAGTAAAGGGATCAAAAATAACAAAAGAGAAAAGTTGACTTCGCAGGCCGCGTTAGCGCCGCTAACTATTAGGTATTAGCGCCGCTAAGTCCTAGAGGTTAGCGCCGCTACGGCTGCATGGGCTTTGTGTCATGTCAGCTGAACAAGCCGCGTTAGCGCCGCTAAGTCCAAACGGCACCTTTTGTCAAATCACCTCTCAACTAGACCAATGCATGTATGTTACTTTCTGCGACTTGGGCCGGCTTGGGGATAACCTAGAGTCGTTTTGAAGTCTTTATAAGGCTATACTCCAGCCTCATTTGTGCTTCTTGGCTCTACATGCATTTGTAATTCTCTAAAAGGGTTCTTTGACTTAGAGAGAGTTCTAGAGAGAGTTTGATCCAGAATTTGATCCAAGCTTCGTGAGTTGTTGTTCCATAAGTGATTTTCGAGTTAGAAGAATCACCAAGGCTTGCTAGCTCAAGGGATTTGGCGTGTTGCCGGGGTATCCACTCAATAGCCGATTCGTTCAAGCCACAAGGAACAAGTTCATCATCTTCATCAAATTTCTGGAGCTAAGGAGCTGGTATAACCTCCTTTACTCTCTGTCTTTGTTGCATTTCGTTTCATAGAGAATGATCCATGTTAGGGGTTTTTACGTTTTATGCTTTACATGCTTGTACCTTGGGCCTTTTGTGTTGTACCTTTGCTTCCGTTGCGCGCCCTAAGAACCCCAACAGTGGTATCAGAGCCACCTCTATGATTGTTATGCACATGGTGGCTTTGAAAACCCGAAATCAAAATTGTTTGTTTCTGTCGAACTGAGTTAGCGGCGCTAACTATTTTAAGATAGCGGCGCTATCGTCGCTGGTCAGTTTTTTTGTTCATGTTTAAAAACAGATTTTGGTCTCGGGTTTGTAGCCATGTTTTGAGCTTATGGAAATTTTAATCTTGTTACTTTGATGTTTAAATTCCAGTAGCATGTATGTATGTTTGGTTGTATGTGAATATGTTAGTTGGTAACCTTGCCTAGACCCTTTGGTCATTTTGTGTGTTTGGATGCAAATTTGGTTGTATTATTATTCTTATGATTAATTTGTAATAATAATGTGGCTTGCATGCCATTTCATTCATCCATGTAATAGTAGTAGATAAATAGGTATTTTATGGCTTGTATGTCATTTTATTCTATTGTATGTATTTTATGATGGATGATGAACACACAAGAAGGGTCAAAGGAGATGGAGCTAGGAGCCCATGAAGCCCACGATGGAGTCCAATGGAGATGGCGGGATTAGTGGGAGCTCGCATCGAAGATTTTGTCCCTAGAATTGACCAAGTTCTTCCCGTTCGGCTCATGGGAAGAACGCATAGGTTTTTATGGCAAGGGTTACCAATTTTAATATTTTATGCGTGTGATTTGATTTTGTATGCATGGATTGTGTAGGATTCGCATGCTAGATAATTTATCGAAAATTAACAAAATCAAAAGAGATTTGATAAAAATGGTTTACAACTCTCTCGCGCGCTCACATACAAGATTAACCCACCTAGTGAAAATAGGCTTTTGTCACTTGCATGTTAATCTAAAACCAAACCGGAAACAAAAGCCCGTCTTTCCACGAAACGTAAATAATGCACCATCCGTAAGATGATACCACCCGAATCTAGTCTTATGGGTTTTGGTTGTCGAGCTTAGCACGAGCCAACTCCCATAAAACTGTGTGGAAGGTGAGTGTGGAAATTCACAATTTTGGTTGTCGAGCTTAGCACGAGCCAACTTTGGTGAATTTGTCACCGTATGTCTTGACGGACTATTTGCAATTTTGGATTTGAAATCTTGGTTAGTTGTCGAGCTTAGCACGAGCTAACCAAAATTTCAAGATTCAAAATTGGTGCAAGAAGGGATCAAACATGCCAAACGACCATTGGATGTCGTAGGATCCCGCAAGGCGCTAAGGATTGCAATAGAGATTGCAATTGGCAAAATGGTTGCCGACCTAAATAATTTTATCGTGTGATCCGCGGTAACCCCGTCACATGGTGGGATGAAATACGGTTCTTAGCCTTGTTAAAGTTAATTCTTTATGGGTAAATTAATTTAACAAGATAATACATATCTATAACAAACTAATTTAAGTCTACTTTGCAATTTTAGATGGCATCAACAAGCGCAAACACCACCACCACCACCAATGTTTCTATTAGAGTTTTCCTTGAAAAGGAGAAGCTCGATGGGAGCAACTTCATGGATTGGTATAGGCAGCTCAAGCTAGTCCTACGCTATGAAGGGAAGATGCACACCATAGAGGAACCCTTACCCGAGGCACCTCCGAGCGGTGCAACGAGAGCAATCCGTGAGGCGTACGAGAAACGCCTCAAGGAGACTGAGGAGATCACATGCCTCATGTTGAGCACCGTGAGTACCGACTTGCAAAAGCAAATGGACCACTTGGGTGCTCACGACTTGATCGTGCAGCTGCGGGATATGTTCCAGCAGCAAGCGAGACAAGAGAGGTATGAATGCTTCAAGTCGGTTCTCGCTTGCAAGCTTCAAGATGGAGGGAACGTGAGAGCTCATGTTTTGCGAATGAAAGCAAACATTGAGCGCATGGAGAAGCTAGGGTTTACCATCGGGAGGGAGATGGCGGTCGATTTGATCCTCCAATCCCTGCCCAGTGCATATGACCAATTCACTATGACTTATCATATGCATAGCATGGATAAATCCTTGATGGAGCTGCATGGTATGCTCAAGACTGCCGAAGCGAGCATGACCAAGAGCAAGCCATCCTCCTCCTCCACTCCCGTTCTTGCCATCCGGGAAGGCCGCATAACCAAAAGGAAGGCCGCCCCTTCCAAGAAAAGGAAGGGTAAGGGAAAGGTTGGTGCAACCAAGCCTGCCCCGGCCTCCGAGGGTAAAGGTAAGGGGAAGACTCCCCAAGCCAAAACTCCGGAGGATGCGGAGTGCTTCTTTTGTGGGGGCAAGGGCCATTACCACCGAAGCTGCCCCAAGTACTTGGAGGGACTCAATAAGCTCAAGGCAATGAGCATATCGGGCCCGGAAACTTCAGGTACGTTCATGATAGAACTTCACCATACTTCTACTTCTAGAGGCTGGGTTTTAGATACTGGCTGTGGCACTCACATATGTAATATGGTGCAGGTGCTAAGGGCAAGTAGGAGCTTGGAGAAGGGAGAACTAGATCTTGTGATGGGAAACTCCGAGATTGTCCCGGTGGAAGCTCAAGGAAGTGTGGAGCTTTCATTCAAGACTAGTTATTCTATTTTATTGAAAAATGTCTGCTATTCGCCCTATGTGGCTAGAAACATTATATCACTTCATGCATTGTATGACGATGGTTACAAATTTTATTTTGATGATGATACTATTATATGCTTTAAAGATAACATTGTTTATTTTAAAGCTTTACCATGTCATGGCATTTATGAAGCAACTGCATACATTAATTCAACAAAGTCTATCATGAACATTGATTCTAGTTCCAAAGATGGTTTGGATAAGTATTCCTTATGGCATGGTCGTCTTGGCCTCATAAACAAGACTCGCATCACCAAGCTTCAAGCGAATGGAATCTTGGAGTCATTTGACCAAGGGTCAAATGATGTATGTGATTCTTGTTTACTAGGCAAGATGACAAAGGCACCCTTCACGGGGGCAAATGAGAGAGGTAAAGACCTCTTGGACATCATCCATACGGATGTATGTGGGCCTTTCAAACACGTTACAAGGAATAACACAAGATACTTCGTAACCTTTATAGATGACTATAGTAGGTATGGATATGTCTATCTTGTCAAGCACAAGAATGAAACCTTTGAGGTGTTCAAGACATTCCAAAACGAAGTAGAGAATCAATTGGGCAAAACAATAAAGATACTCCGGTCTGATAGAGGTGGAGAGTATCTAAGTACCGAGTTTATCGATCATCTTAAGAATTGTGGAATTATTTCGCAATTAACACCTCCAAGGACTCCACAATTGAATGGAGTCGCTGAGAGGAGGAACCGGACTTTACTAGATATGGTAAGGTCCATGATGAGTCGAACTGAGGTACCTATTAGTTTCTGGGGATATGCCCTAGAAACGGCGGTAAGGATCCTTAACCTTGCACCAACCAAGAAAGTATCGAAAACACCTTATGAAATGTGGCATAATAAGAAGCCGACACTTTCATATCTACGAGTTTGGGGTTGTCAAGCTTACCTGAGACGTGAGACTGAGGACAAACTTGAACCTCGATCGGAAAGGTGTTACTTTATCGGATATCCTTCTGCCGGTGTTGGATATATTTTTTATAAACCTTCTGAGAACAAAGTTTTTGTTGCTCGAAGGGCATTCTTCTTAGAAAGAATATTGCTATCCAAACAAAGAGGCAACAAGGAAATCGATCTTGAGGAAGTTCAAGGATCAACCGATAAAGAACTTGAGGTTGGCACTAGCTCTCAACCTAGGACGGTTGAAACTGAGCAAGAAAATGCTGCAATACCTGACACTACTTCATCTCTTACTCCAAGGCGTTCCAGTAGAACTCGTTTCGAGCCAGAGAGATATGGTTTCTACATATCTGAGGGCAGCGAGTTAGTAGTGGACTCTGATGAGCCCTCTAACTATAAGGAAGCCATGGCGGGCCCTGAGTCTGCACATTGGAAGGAAGCGATGGAAAGTGAGATGCAATCCATGTCGGATAACTAAGTTTGGGAACTGGTTGATCCTACACCCGGGGTTAGACCCGTAGGGTGTAAATGGGTCTTCAAGAAGAAGACCGGCATGGACGGAACCTTGGATACTTTCAAAGCTCGACTTGTGGCAAAGGGTTTCACTCAAACACCCGGTGTTGATTAGGATGAAACCTTCTCCCCAGTGGCTATGTTGAAATCAATCCGGATACTTCTGGCCATTGCCGCATTTTATGACTATGAAATATGGCAAATGGATGTTAAAACCGCCTTCCTTAACGGGAAGCTTTCCGAAGAGGTGTATATGACACAACCTGATGGTTTTGAACATCCAGAATATCCGGACAAGGTTTGTAAGCTAAAGAAGTCCATTTATGGACTTAAGCAAGCATCTCGCAGTTGGAATCTGTGCTTTGATGAGAAAATCAAGGAATTTGGATTTTCGAAAAGCAAAGATGAACCATGTGTATATGTCAGGGCTAGTGGGAGCACTATTGTCTTCTTAGTCCTATATGTGGATGACATATTACTCATTGGAAACCATGTTCCGAGCCTTAAGAGTGTAAAAGCTTGGCTCGGGAATTGTTTCTCAATGAAGGACTTAGGCGATGCGAGCTATATTCTGGGAATCAAGATCTATAGAGATAGATCTAGAAAGCTACTTGGGCTTTCTCAAAGTGCATACATAGATAAGGTCGTGAGACGCTTTAAAATGGAGGAATCCAAGAAAGGAAACCTCCCTATGGCGCAAGGCTTGATGTTGAGCAAGACTCAATGTCCTACCTCCCAAGAGGAGATGGAAGTAATGAAGCGAGTACCATATGCTTCGGCTGTGGGATCGATCATGTACGCCATGTTATGCACTCGTCGTGATGTGTCATGTGCTTTGAGCATGACTAGTAGATATCAGGCTAATCCCGGGGAACCTCATTGGAAAGCTGTAAAGAACATTCTTAAGTACCTTAGGCGTACAAAAGAAATGTTCTTGGTATATGGTGGGGAAGAAGAGCTAAGAGTAAAGGGTTACTCGGACGCTAGTTTCCAAACGGATAGGGATGACTGCCGATCTCAATCTGGGTTTGTATTCCTTTTAAATGGTGGTGCTGTGAGCTGGAGGAGCTCCAAACAAGACACGGTGGCTGATTCGACTACTGAGTCGGAATACATTGCGGCAAGTGAAGCTGCAAAAGAGGCCGTGTGGATGAAGAAATTCATCCAAGATCTACAAGTGGTTCCAAGCATCACTGACCCTATTGAGATATTTTGTGACAATGAGGGTGCAGTGGCCTTGGCGAAGGAACCAAGAGCTCACAAGAGAACAAGACACATTTTGCGCAAATACCACTTCATACGAGAAGTAGTTGAGAGTGGTGAAATCGTCATAAGCAGAGTAGCAACAGATGGGAACCTTGCGGATCCGTTCACAAAACCATTGTCGCAGGCAGCTCATGTTTCTCACACTAATGCTATAGGTGTAAGATTTGCCAGCGATTTGGTTTGAGTTATGTATTTGGTTTGTTTGATATGTAAACTTTATTTTATATTTTGGAAATGATATAGACAGTATTGTAACTTATGCTTGTTTCGATATATAATAGAGATTATATATGCGTATGATACGGTTACATTCATAAGACTCTACTGTATTCCATCTTAGCATGTTTAATCACTTCCGGAAATATTTTATATTTCAAACTTTCCACGGT
The DNA here is from genome assembly GCA_947179395.2 of Pulicaria dysenterica. Lineage (NCBI taxonomy): Eukaryota > Viridiplantae > Streptophyta > Magnoliopsida > Asterales > Asteraceae > Pulicaria > Pulicaria dysenterica. The sequence continues at coordinate 26,204,427 of OX359294.1, read as the reverse complement.
CGGTCAATCTTGTGGAAGGAAGATTGAAACAAGACCGAGATAAGCATGTGACCTTGAATTCAAGATGGTCGAATTAAGGAGCAATGCCTATCTATACTTGAAAAGAGTTTCAAGTGATTGGAAGACCCGTACCCAAGTATACTCCATGGATTATAGTCACGAGTAACTTGGGATGATAATATCTTACGTCCTTAGACCTGAGATGTATGAACCGCTATATCATATTTCTTTCTTACTTTAGTCTTTTTCAAAAGCAGTTCGTAACTGGCTGTGATAAAGGAAACGGCTAAGTGAGTTAAGGGGTATGGTTCAGGGTTATGCAGTCAAAAGGGATTTGTTCCTCTGATAAGAGAGATATCATTGGGCCCCTCGATGATTGGGAGCTGACACCAAAATTTTGCATGGCCATGCGCAAGGAATATTGATTTAGAATCAGATATGTCCTTAACTTTTGGTCACCACCAATCAAGATCGAGAAACACAATCGTGGACGATCTGGAGATTGACACTCAATCCATGTCTCGTGTTCACATTGATGTCGTGAACAAAAGGATGTTTAAGATCACTTATCTATAGGACCTTTCTTTATGAACAGGTTTCATTCGGATAACGAAACCCATACTGACTTGGGGGCAATGATGCTTTTGCTAGAGGCCGCTCGTTGTCTGTGGTTTATTAGAAATGGTACATCGTGTGCAAGTGGGAGTTTGTTAGAATATGCCCACCGATGCACGTACACCATTTGGAATCACTACCGATGATGTATGGGCCTATTGGGTCATACACCGGGGTCAAATCTGACAGCAACTTAAGTAAAGGGATCAAAAATAACAAAAGAGAAAAGTTGACTTCGTAGGCCGCGTTAGCGCCGCTAACTATTAGGTATTAGCGCCGCTAAGTCCTAGAGGTTAGCGCCGCTACGGCTGCATGGGCTTTGTGTCATGTCAGCTGACAAGACGCGTTAGCGCCGCTAACTTTTATAAGTTAGCCCCACTAAGTCTTGGATAGCGCCGCTAAGTCCAAACGACACCTTTTGTCAAATCACCTCTCAACTAGACCAATGCATGTATGTTACTTTCTGCGACTTGGGCCGGCTTGGGGATAACCTAGAGTCGTTTTGAAGTCTTTATAAGGCTATACTACAGCCTCATTTGTGCTTCTTGGCTCTACATGCATTTGTAATTCTCTAAAAGGGTTCTTTGACTTAGAGAGAGTTCTAGAGAGAGTTTGATCCAGAATTTGATCCAAGCTTCGTGAGTTGCTGTTCCATAAGTGATTTTCGAGTTAGAAGAATCACCAAGGCTTGCTAGCTCAAGGGATTTGGCGTGTTGTCGGGGTATCCACTCAATAGCCGATTCGTTCAAGCCACAAGGATCAAGTTCATCATCTTCATCAAATTTCTGGAGCTAAGGAGCTGGTATAACCTCCTTTACTCTTTGTCTTTGTTGCATTTCGTTTCATAGAGAATGATCCATGTTAGGGGTTTTTACGTTTTATGCTTTACATGCTTGTACCTTGGGCCTTTTGTGTTGTACCTTTGCTTCCGTTGCGTGCCCTAAGAACCCCAACAATATGGGCGACCGTGCAGAACTCCTACTTGTTGGTTAGAGGCAGGAGAGAAACAGTTTACTGGGCCAGATATTGTTCAGATCACAGCGGGTAAAGTTGCGGTGGCTCGGGAAAAGTTGAAAGCTGCAAGAGATCGACAAAAGATGTATGCAGATCCACGTCGTCGACCAGTGACTTTTGTGGAGGGAGAACGAGTCTACTTAAAGGTTTCACCATGGAAGGGTGTGGTACGTTTTGGGAAACGTGGAAAGTTAGCTCCTCGATATATTGGTTCGTTCAGAATCCGAAAGGTAATGAATGATCAAACTGTGGTTTTGGATCTTCCTGATGAACTAGCTGGTATCCATGATACATTCAATGTTTGTTATCTGAGAAAGTGCAATGTAGAAGATCAGACTCAGGTGTTACCGATAAAAGATCTGCGTGTGGATTTTAAAAAGAGGTTGATTGAAGAACCTGTTGAGTTGTTGGATCGTAAAGTAACAAAACTGAGAAACAAACAGATACCATTGGTATTGGTGAAGTGGAAGCACAGTTTGGGTTCAGAATTGACTTGGGAAACTGAAGATGACATGAGGAGTCGTTACCCAGTCTTGTTTGAGCGCGATGAGTATTCCGAGGACGGAATCTTCTTAAGGGGAGGAGATTTGTAACATACTCCTTACCGGCCTAGATTAATTAAGGTAATTAAATAATTAATCTGGAAATTTAATTGTTATGTGGATTAATTGTTTGTTGGAATTGTGTTATTTGTTGTATTTTATATTATCTTATATATATACTTATTTATTAGATTTTATATGTATGTATGTAATGATGGTGGGTGGTACGTTCGGGGGGGGGGGGGGTTGGTCAAACCACCCCATGCCTTTTGGTTACTTGTTATACTAGACAAAGGAGAGTGAGTTGTGTGTGTGTTTTTGTGTGTTTCGGCCGAGAGCAAGAAAAGAAAGAAGAAGAAGTAGAAATCGAATACATTGTTCTATACCATCATATTGAAGTGTTTAACATCAAGAGGTTAGAAATTCTATACCATTATGTTGTTTGTTGTTTGATTTCGGAGTTATATGAATTTAAGTGAAAATCCGATTGAATGCTTTTATATGATGATTTGATGATTTTAGGTTGCATGAATGTTAGATTATGATGTTAGTATGTTCATTATATTTTTAGAATGATTTCTGGAAACATATATAACTTGCAGGCTTAAAATCAGTAGTGATTTAAGTTAGAAATCAAGAATGGAGATGAAGTTATGAATCAGTCGGATTTGGAGTTTTAATGACTCGGATTGTTGAAATCCGATTGAAGTTATCAGAATTGATAGGAATCCGATAGAATCTGACTGTTCGCCTTAGCTTGTAATCGGATTTCCTATTTACTCGGATTGCGATTATTTTCTCGGATTTCATGTTGTCGGATTTGATGCTTTGAACGGATTGTGAAGTTTACTCGGATTCCGCCTTGTACTCGGACTGTGACTATTTACTCGGATTCCGTGTATTCACTAGGATTTGATGTTACTCGGAATTCAATTGGTTGTGTTGAAATAGACTATTGATCGGATTTGATTATTTGAATATGAGCATGAGTTTATACCTCAAGTATTTGCCTTGGCTTACGAAAGGAATGTTTGAATTACCTAAGCTAAGGAGTTGAATGAATTCACAAGATTACAGTAATTAAAGAGTAATAGTGAATTACAGTATATTGTTTGAATATACATTAGTTGATCTGTACTTGTAGATTATTGGTACATGTGATATGTGGATGTATGTACTTGTTGATTTATGTACATGTTAAGTATTGTGCTTATTGTGTGTTGATTAAGCAAATACTGATTATTAGTTGTTTGTTCAGGTGGAGACAAAACTCAGTAGATAAGTAGATACTGAGTTACCTGAACTTTTGAAGATATCGGTGAGTGGATATATATCTTGGATGTATAAGATATATCAACTGATTGTTGCTCCTGGAGAAGTATTCTCTTGTTAACTGTATATATACATGTTGTTTGGGAGAACAGCTTGGCGGTTGTTTTTCAGCTGGGCCTTGGTTTAGAGATATACAGTACTAGCATTCGTCTTGATAGCATTTGTTGTAATCAAGAGTTACTAGTGTTGTTGTCTGTTGTAACTAGGCTATCGGTAAACCTATGCTTTGGCCGGCATTTGGTTGAAGGTCCTGCAAGACCGCCGGTTCTCTTGTTGTTTGAGCATATGTTGGTTTGGGCTTGATGCCTTGTATGTTTTTGATATCTGTTCTCTCACTTAGCTTTGTGCTAATCCCCCACTGTTGAACTCTTTTACAGGATATTCCTGGTAAGTTGAAGATAGAGGTGAAACTGGAATTATGGACTAATCTAACTCTGATATCTATTTTGTAAGTGTAAAGAGCCTGATTTTGTAGTAACACTGTTGTAGTTTTGTAAAGTTAACCAGAAAAATTGTATTTACCATATTATATATATGTAATTATGTTATTAGCTTCCGCGCGTATTATAAAGTTGGGTTTTAGAAAATACGGTATTACAGAGTTTGTGATGATTTCTTTGATGGACACACCTCATCATCACTGTCATCATCCATGACATACATTGGATTTGACATTCTGGTTTCCTGGTGTTATACACTCTGTAAGTCAGCTTGTCTTTATTAGCTTGATCAAAACTGTCTTCATCAAATGAGACATGAATTGATTCTTCTATAGCCTTTATCCTGGTGTTATACACTCTGTAAGACTTGGAGATTGAGGAATCACTAACAAAAATTCCAAGATTAGCTTTAGGTTCCAACTTATGGAGCTGATCTCTTTGATTCAGCACATAGCATTTTGAACCAAAGACATGGAAGTAACCTATATTGGGGTTTCTACATTTTTACATCTCATATGTTGTTTTTTCATGTCTTTTGACAATGATTGATCTATTCTGAGTATAGCATGCTGTACTTTCAGCTTCATCCCAGAAATAGAGTTTCAATCCTGCCTCACATAGAATTGTTCTAGCAGCCTCAATTAAGGTTCTATTTCTTCTTTCAGCAACTCCATTTTGTTGAGGAGTTCTGACTGAGGAGAAATTTTGTAATATTCCTTTTTGTTCACAAAAGTTTTCTAGGGTTGAGTTTCTGAACTCAGTCCCATGATCGCTTTTGAGTTGCTTTACAGACTTACCTTTTTGCAACTCCTCGTGTTTGATGAAACTTATTATCTCTAGGGCAGCATCACTTTTGGCTTTAAGGAATATTACCCAGGTGAATCATGAGAACTCATCTAGTATCACCAGAGTGTAATTCTTGCCACATAGGCTTGGAGTACTTACGGGTCCAAACAGATCCATATGCAACATATGCAGTGGGTCTGTAATTAGAATTTTTTTTTCTTTGATTTGAAGGACCCTTTATGATGTTTTCCCTGTTCACAAGCTGAACACAATTTGTCCTTAACAAATGTGATCTTTGGTAATCTAGAGACTAACTTATTATTGGATAACATATTTATATTCTTGAAATTTAAATGTGATAATCATTTATGCCACAACCAACTCAGCTTAGGAACAGATTGGGAATACAAGCAGGTTTCAGTATATGGATCAGTAGAATTAAGATCAACTAGATACACATCTCTTTCTCTTTTTGCTATTAATACAAGCTTACCCTTAGCATTATATATAATTCCTGTTTTCTTCCTAAAAGTAACAATATTGTCTTCATCACACAACAGGCTGATACTTATCAGATTGTGTTTAAGACCCTTGACATATGCAACCTTCTGGAAAGTCACCTTGCCAGCATGCATCTTCCCATAACCTTTAGTTCTTCCATAGGAGTTATCATCAAATGTTACTTTAGGACCTTCATCTTTGTGGAGATCACTAAGAAGTCCTTTACACCCAGTCATGTGCCTTGGACATACACTATCCAAGTACCATTTACTTGAATCCTGCACATGATAAGAAAACTAAACACATTAGTTTTGTTTTGGAACCCACTTAATAGTGAGTTCAGATGACGAGCACTTAGCAGCTTCATCTTGTGGGACTAACTGATCAGCTTGAGCAGGTGTTGAGTCCTGTGTAGGCTAATCAGCTTGTTCCTTTTCAGGCCTTAAGATTTCAATTTCACAATCCTTGGCCTCATGTCCTCTACCTCTGCACTTGTAGCATTTTCTTCTAATAATGGCTACAGGAGATAGATCATTTGATAACCCTTTAGGGAACTTATCCTCAACTTTAGGATTATTGGTGGATAACCTCTCAACTTTCTTAGCAAGTTGATTCACCTGATCTTCATTGACTTCTGACTTACCTTTGTCAGATCTTGGTTTATTATCCTGTTTGTCCCAAGTGATTCAGGTATCAACAATGTCATGAAGATCAATGTAACATAATCAAGAAATATAGAGAGAGAATGTAAAACACCATGTTAAGCACACACTTAAGAGTAGGATTATGCCAAAGACCTTCCTAATGTTACATGATTAACACTAATTATAGGCTTATATACTCTTTGAGTATATTTACAATTGAGCCCTCTTAGTTTGTATTTTATACAAACTTCACACACAATGTGATCTTCTATTTCTATACAATATAAGATCCTAACAATCTCCCCTTTGTATTAAAATAGAAGATGTTATGTCTTTTAAACATCTTGTGAAATCTCTAACAATCTTCCCCTTTTGAATCATGCATATATTATTTTTCAGTTTGCATACTCTTGAAGCTTTAGGGATAAGACTAGACCGATTATTTTTTTAATCTTCAGTCTTTTTACTTGATGTATTCAGAATGTCTTCTCATCTTGAATGACAGACTCTTACGTTTTGAGAATAGTCTTCACTTCAACATCTTGATGAGAACTTGAATCTTGTAAGCATATATTGACATCCTCTTTCTTTAATCTTCAAACTTTCACTAGTAACATTAGAATTTTCAGCCTTTGGTTGTATAAACTTTGTGATTTTCAGAATTCACAATCTTCATGATCTCTTGATCTTGAGCCTTCAAACAAAATGATTTTAAACTTGCATTGGGAAGAATCTTTTATTCTCTCCCACTAGTTGATCTTGAGCCTTCAATCTTGCCAAATACAATGTACTTTTCTTTGCTCCCCCTTGACTTGTCGTTACTTCTTTCTAACTCCCCCTACATACATACATGGGACTTCATCTTTTCGTCTTCAAAACATCAGAATAATATTTTCTATGAACAACTCAAACTGATTTTCTTCTCCCCCTCAATATCTTGAATAATGTTTTGCTTTTATATCTCAAAATCAACTATACAATCTTCACTCTTCAAATTTTATTCTCCTCCTCATGATGCTCAGGATTTATCATGAACATCATGTTCAAAAAAATTTGCATACAACTTAATTTTGACATGAATGTAAGCACTTTGTGTAAAAAATCCACATCATGATAGACTTGCGTTTCTTGAAATGTCACAACAATGATATATCTTGAAAGTAAGTGAGACGGTCTTTAGGGCACCGTCTCAAAGTTCCCTTAGGTAAATTTAACACCGAGATCACATAGTTTACTCGTTAACACAACAGTTTAAATAAACTGTGTGACCTACTTTAAGAACTGGCATAGCGTTGATTCTGGTAGGATTTCTATCTAAACATCGTGTATATCACAAAGATATTACTCCAAGATGTTCCACTAGTCAGGAAGACTAGATATGTATGACATTTCAAACATGTGTCCTAAGAAATGAATTTAATATATCAATGTGCTCTAGACTCGATTTGTGCATGAAAGAAGTCAGGGACCGGAGCAGCATGTCCTCCTTGTTTCAATATTAACAATCTCCGAGTGAGATGTCAATAGGAATTATTAGAATCTGCCCGATAATATATGTACGCCTTAGAGCACTACCGATGATGTATGGGCCTATATGGGTCACACACCGGGGTCTAGCATGATAGCAAATAAGGTTGAGGAACCAAAGATGGCAAAAGTGAAAGTTAGCAATGCAGGCCACGTTGGCGCCGCTAACTTAACGAGTTAGTGCCGCTAACTGTTAAAGGTTAGCGCCGTTATGGCTACATATGCTTTCTGTCGTTTCAAAGTCAGGAAACGTTTGCGCCGCTAAGGGCTAAGAGTTAGCGCCGCTAACTCATGGTTAGTTGCGCTACGGCTGCATGAACCTTTTGTCAAGATCACCTCTTGACTTGGCCAATGCATGGCAATCTCATGATTGCATTTTTGCCGGTTAGAGGGAACTCCAGGGTCATTTAGAGGCTTATAATAGACTTCATTTCTTGGACATAAAGGACTCTTGGCCAAAACTTTCTCTCTTGCAACAATTGATTCTCTTTGCTAAATAACTAAGTTCTTGGTGATCTAGTGAAGAATCTCAAGTTCCAGAAGCCACAATCTGTTGTTCTTAGGTGATATTTCAAGGTGAAGATATCATCAAGGTTGCTAGCACATCTTGTTGGACTTGTACCCGGGGTGCGATTTCAAGGAAAGGGGAAGGAGAAGATTCTTGCTTCCAAACCAATTTCAGCCACCATCAAGGGAGTTTCTGGAGCTTAGGAGCTGGTATAACTTTCGAACTTCCTTTTTTGTTGCTATTTTGTTACATAGAGTTCAACCATCTTTGGGATTTCATGTTTTTCAACACATTTTTGCATGTATGTTGTTGTTCTTGCTTCCGCTGCGTGTTCTTGATATCCCAACAGTGGTATTAGAGCCACCTCTATGTTAGAATAGCACTTGGTGACCTGAAAAACCCTAAATCAAAATGTTTGTATTCTGTCGTTTGAGTTAGCGGCGCTAAGTTTTGGTTAGCGACGCTAAGTCTTGCTAGTTAGCGCCACTAACGCTACTGGAAAATTGTTTTTCGAAAATTTTGATAAAACAGTTTTGGTGTTGGGATTTTTGGCATTTTGACCTTCTGGAAATTTGTTCCAAAGGTTCCTTACATGTTGTTGCAGTAGTGATATGATATGTTTGGTTTTATGTGTTATGATGAGTTGGTAACCTTGCCTTGGCTCTTTTGGTTGATTTGTGTTATGTATGCATTTGGTGGTTTTAATCCACATTTGGGGCTGTAATTTTATTAAATTCAGAATTAATTGTAATAAAATTGTGGCTTGCATGCCATTTCATTCATCCATATACAAGTATTAGATAAATAGGAATATTTGTGGCTTGTTTGCCATTTATTTTCTATTGTATGTAATTTGTATGATGGAGGAATGAAGACACAAGAGGAGGCAAGACAAGATGGAGTTTTGATGCCCTTAGAAGCCAATGGAGTCCAATGGAGATGGTGGTTCTAGTGGGAGCTTTCATCAAGTTGTTTTGTCCATAGTTTGACCAAGTTCTTCCCGTTTTGGCTCACGGGAGGAACGCATAGGTTTATTGGCAAGGGTTACCGACTATTTTGTATATTGCGTGTGATGTGATTTTATTATTCTATGCATGGATGTGTAGGTTTCGCATGCTAGATATTTTTTCATAAAAAATTAATAAAATCACAAGAGTTTTGATAAAAATGGTTTTCTCTCGCGCGCGATCACATACATAGATTAACCCACCTAGTGAAAGTAGGATTTGTCACTAATAAGTTAATCTAAAACCAAACCAGAAACAAAAGCCCATTTTTCCACAAAACGTAAATCGTGCACCATCCGTAAGTCGATACCACCCGAATCTAGTCTTATGGAATTTGGTTGTCGAGCTTAGCACGAGCCAATTCTCATAAAACTGTGTGGAAGATGAGTGTGGCGAATTCACAATTTTGGTTGTGGAGCTTAGCACGAGCCAACTTTGGTGAGTTTGTTACCGTATGTCATGACGGACGATTTGCAGTTTTAGGTTTGAAATCTTGGTTAATTGTCGAGCGTAGCACGAGTTAACCAAAAGTTCAAGACTTAAAATTGGTGTAAGAAGGGATCAAACATGCCAAACGACCATTGGATGTCGTAGGATCCCGCATGTGCTAGGGGTTGCAATGGAGATTGTAATTGGTAAAATGGTTGCCGACCTAAATAGTTTTATCATGTGATCCGTGGTAACCCCGTCATATGGTAGGATGAAATACGGTTCTTAGCCTTGTTTAGATTATTCTTTATGGGTAAATTATTAAACAAGATAAATATCAAACTAACTAAAATCTACTTTGCATATTTTTAGATGCCATCAACAAGCGCAACAAACACCACCACCAACGTTTCTCTTCGAGTTTTCCTTGAAAAGGAGAAACTCGATAGTAGCAACTTCATGGACTGACATAGACAACTGAGGTTGGTCTTGCGGTATGAAGGCAAGTTGCATACCATAGAGGAACCCCTACCCGAGGCACCTCCTGCTGGTGCAACAAGGGCTGTCCGAGAGGCGTAAGAAAAACGCCTCAAGGAAACTGAGGAAGTCACGTGCCTTATGTTGAGCACGATGAACCAAGATTTGCAAAAGCAAATGGATCATCTGAGTGCTTATGACCTAGTCGTGCAGCTGAAGGATATTTTCCAACAGCAGGCGAGGCAGGAAAGGTACGAGTGCCTCAAGACAACCCTTGCTTGCAAGATGCAAGAAGGAGGGAACGTGAGCGCGCATGTGTTGCGGATGAAAGAAAACACAGAGCGCATGGAGAAGTTGGGTTTTACCATTGGGAGGGAGATGGCGGTTGATTTAATCCTCCAATCCCTGCCCAGTACATATGATCAATTCGTAATGAGTTATCATATGCACAGCATGGATAAGACCTTGATGGAACTTCATGATATATTGAAGACCGCTGAGTCTAGCATGACCAAGAACAAGCCATCCTCCTCCAATCACGTTTTCGCCATCCGGGAAGGCCGCATCACAAAGAAGAAGGCCACCCCTTCCAATAAAAGGAAGGGCAAGGGAAACATTGGCGTGGCCAAGCCTACCCTGTCCTTCGAGGGTAAGGGCAAGGGGAAACTTCCCCAAGCCAAGGCTCCGGAGGATACGGAGTGCTTCTTCTGCGGGGGAAAGGGCCATTACCGCCGTAGCTGCCCAAAGTACCTGGAGGGACTCAACAAGCTCAAGGCTATGAGCGTTTCGGGTCGGGACACTTCAGGTACATTCATGATAGAACTCCACCATACTTCTACTGGTATTAGATACTGGCTGTGTCACTCACATATGTAATATGGTGCAGGTGCTAAGGGCAAGTAGGAGCTTGGAGCGGGGAGAGCTGGATCTTTTCATGGGAAAGTCGGAGGTTGTCCCAGTGGAAGCAAAGGGAGACTTGGAGCTTTCATTCAAGACCGGTTTTTCAATTTTATTAAAATATGTATGCTATTCACCCTATGTGGCTAGAAACATTATTTGTTTACACAAATTGTATGACGATGGTTATGATTTTAGATTTGTAAGTGGTACAATTGTTTGCTTTAAAAATGAAGTTGTTTATTTTAAAGCTCTACCATGTCATGGCATATATGAGGCAAATGCATACATTGAATCAAGAAAATCTATCATGAATATTGATTCTGACTCCAAAGATGGTTTGGATAAATATTCCATATGGCATAGTCGTCTTGGCAACATAACCAAGACTCGCATCGCCAAGCTCCAAGCAGATGGGATATTGGAATCTTTTGATCAAGGATCAAATGATGTATGCGAATCTTGCTTATTAGGTAAAATGTCAAAAGCACCTTTCACGGGAACAAGTGAGAGGGGAAAGGACCTTTTAGACATAATCCATACGGATGTATGTGGACCTTTCAAACATGTCACAAAGAATAATTCAAGATAATTCGTAACCTTTATAGATGATTATAGTAGGTATGGGTATGTCAATCTTGTTAAACACAAGTATGAAACCTTTGAGGTGTTCAAGACATTCCAAAACGAAGTTCAGAATCAACTGGGCAAAACAATTATGATACTCCGGTCTGATAGAGGTGGAGAGTATCTTAGTACCGGGTTTATCGATCGTCTTAAAAATTGTGGAATCATTTCACAATTAACACCTCCAAGGACTCCACAATTAAATGGGGTCGCTAAGAGGAGGAACCGGACTTTGCTAGATATGGTAAGGTCTATGATGAGTCGGGCAGAGGTACCTATTAGTTTCTGGGGATATGCCTTAGAAACGGCGGTAAGAATCCTTAACCTCGCACCAACCAACAAAGTTGCTAAAACACCTTATGAAATGTGGCATGATAAGAAGCTGACACTTTCATACTTACGAGTTTGGGGTTGTCAAGCCTACATGATACGTGAGGTCGAAGACAGACTTGAACCTCGTTCAGAAAGGTGTTACTTTATCGGATATCCTCCTGCCGGTGTTGGATATTTATTTTATAAACCTTCAGAGAACAAGGTATGTGTTACTCGTAGGGCGTTCTTCCTTGAAAGGGAGTTGCTATCCAGACAAGGCAGTAAGGAAATTAACCTTGAGGAAGATCAAGGGTCGGCCGATAAAGGACTTGAGGTTGGCACTAGCCAAAATACCGAGCAACATAATGCTGTGTTACCTGACACTCTAGCAACGTCTACTCCTAGGCGTTCCAGTAGAACTCGTTTTGAGCCAGAAAGATATGGGTTTCTCATATATGAGGGCAACGAGTTATTGGTGGAATATGATGAACCTACCAACTACATGGAAGCCATGGCAGGCCCTGAGTCTGCCAAGTGGAGGAAGGCGATGGAGAGCGAGATGCAATCTATGTCGGATAACCAGGTTTGGGAACTGGTTGATCCTACACCAGGGATAAAACCTGTTGGGTGTAAATAGGTGTTCAAGAAGAAACCCGACATAGATGGAACCTGGGATATCTCCAAAGCCCGACTGGTGGCGAAGGGTTTCACTCAGACTTAAGGTATTGATCATGATGAAACCTTCTCCCCAGTGGCCATGTTGAAGTCAATCCGGATACTACTTGCCATAGCTGCATTTCATGATTACGAAATTTGGAAAATGGATGTAAAGACCGCCTTCCTTAATGGGAAGCTTCATGAAGAGGTGTATATGAGACAACCTGACGGTTTTGAGCATCCAAAGTATCCGAACAAGGTTTGTAACCTTATGAAGTCCATTTATGGACTTAAACAAGCATCTCGAAGCTGGAATCTTTGCTTTGATGAGAAAATCAAAGATTTTGGATTTTCAAAGAGTAAAGATGAACCATGCGTATATATCAGCGCTAGTGAGAGCACTATAGTCTTCTTGGTTCTATATGTAGATGATATTCTACTCATTGGAAATCATATTCCAAGCCTAAGGAGTGTCAAAGCTTGGCTAGGGAATTGATTTTCAATGAAGGACCTAGGCGATACGAGCTGTATTATGGGAATAAAGATCTATAGAGATAGATCTAGAAGGCTGCTAGGGCTTTCTCAAAGTGCATACATAGAAAAGGTCGTGAGACGCTTTAAGATGGACGAATCCAAGAAAGGAAACCTCCTTATGATGCATGGCTTGACTTTGAGTAAAACTCAATGTCCTACCTCCAAGGAGGAGATAGAAGTAATAAAGCGAGTACCATATGCTTCGGCTGTGGGCTCGATCATGTACGCCATGCTATGTACTCGCCCTGATGTGTCATGTGCTTTAAGCATTACTAACAGAAATCAGGCGAACCCAGAAGAGCCTCATTGGAGGGAAGTGAAGAACATTCTCAGATATGTGAGACGTACAAAAGAGATGTTCTTGGTATATGGTGGGGAAGAAGAGCTAAGAGTAAAGGGCTACTCGGATGCTAGCTTCCAAACTGACAGGGATGACTGCCGATCACAATCGGGGTTTGTGTTCCTATTAAATGGTGGTGCTGTCAGTTGGATAAGCTCGAAGCAAGACACGGTGGCTGACTCGACTACCAAATCTGAGTACATTGCGGCAAGTGAAGCCGCATAGGAGGCCGTGTGGATGAAGAAATTCATCCAAGATCTACAAGTGGTTCCAAGCATCGCTAACCCTATTGAGATATTCTATGACAATGAGGGTGCGGTGGCCTTGGCAAAGGAACCAAGAGCTCACAAGAGGACAAGACACATTTCGCGCAAGTACCACTTTATATGGGATGTTATTGAAAGTGGTGAAGTCATCATTACTAGAGTAGCATCGAATGGAAACCTGGCAGATCCATTCACTAAGCCGTTACCGCAGGCAGCTCATGAATCTCACACTAAAGCAATAGGTGTAAGATTTGCAAGCGATTTGGCTTGAGTTGTATATTATAGTTCATTTGATATGTATATTTTATTTTAGGAACGATTCAGAAAATATTGTAACTTATGCTTGTTTCGATATATAATGGAGATTATATATGTGTGTGATACGCTTACATTCATAAGACTTTACTGTGTTCCATCTTAGCATGTTTAATTACTTCCAGAAATATTATTCTATATTTCAAACTTTCCACAGTCAGTCAATCTTATGGAAGAAAGATTGAATCAAGACTGAGATAAGCATGTGATATTGAATTCAAAGTGGTTGAATTAAGGTGCAATGCTTATCTGTGCTTGAAAAGAGTTTCAAGTGACTGGAAGACCCACACCAAAGTATACTTCATGGATTATAGTCACGAGTAACTTAGGATGATAAAATCTTACATCCTTCGACCGGAGATGTATGTATTGCTATATCATAGTTCTTACTTGCTTTAGCCATTTTCAAAAGCAGTTCGTGACTGGTTGTGATAAAGGAAATGAGTAGGTAAGTCAGGGAGTATGGTATGGGGTTATGCAGTCGAAGGGATTTGTTCCTCTCATATGAGAGATATCCCTGGGCCCCTCGATGATTGGGAGCTGACACCAAAATTTTGCATGGCCATGCACAAGGAATATTGATTGAGAATCAGATATGTCCTTAACTTTTGGTCACCACCAATCAAGATCAAGAAACATAATCGTGAACGATCTAGAGATTGACATTTTATTTACCCATGTCTCGTGTTCACAAGGATATCGCGAACAAAAGGATGTCTAAGATCACTTATCTAGGACCACTACTTCTAGTATGATGGTTTTCTGCAGGTGTTCAGAACCTATACAGACTTGGGGGCATTGATGCTTTGCTAGAGGCCGCTCTTTATCTGTGCTTACTAGGATACAGTATATTATGTGCAAGTGAGAGTTTGTTAGAATTTGCCCGATAATATATGTACGTCTTAGAGCACTACCGATGATGTATGGGCCTATATGGTTCACACACCGGGGTCTAACATGAAAGTAAATAAGGTTGAGGAACCGAAGATGGCAAAAGTGAAAGTTAACAATGCAGGCCACGTTAGCGCCGCTATGGCTGCATGTGCTTTATGTCGTTTCAAAGTTAGCCAGCGTTAGCGCCGCTAAGGGCTAAGAGATAGAGCCACTAACTCATGGTTAGCGGCGCTACGGCTACATGAACTTTATGTCAAGATCACCTCTTGACTTGGCCAATGCATGGCAATCTCATGATTGCATTTGGGCCGGTTAGAGGGAACTCCAGGGTCATTTAGAGGCTTATAATAGTCTTCATTTCCTGGACATAAAGGACTCTTGGACAAAACTTTCTCTCTTGCAATAATTGATTCTCTTTGCTAAATACCTAAGTTCTTGGTGATCTAGTGAAGAATCTCGAGTTCCAGAATCCACAATCTGTTGTTCTTAGGTGATATTTCAAGTTGAAGATATCATCAAGGTTGCTAGCACATCTTGTTGGACTTGTACCCGGGGTGCGATTTCAAGGAAAGGAGAAATGTCAGGATCGGATATAGTTTATATCAAATAACAAGAACTAACTTTCGAATAACCAATCAAAGTTGAATAAAAGTTAATCTTTAACTATGATCACAATCAACTAAGAAGTTGCGGAATCACACTTAATTGATTAAAGAAGATTTTGATCACAAAGAGATTCAATCAAACAGTAATTTTATTAATCAATGAGAACGATTACAATAGCAAACTTCACCCACAATCTAACTTATTATGTTAGACGAAGAACACAGATTGTTCTTAGGTTTCAACGAGAAACTTAGAGGCTTAGCACTATTCAGAAAGCAAAATACAACTTGAATAACGAATGCAAAAATATAATCAATGAGTAAGTACAAATTATGAATTCTAATCTAGCATATAAATACTCCTTGATCTTCCTTGATTTTCTGACAGTTAGGTAATCTTCTATCTTCTGAGATAATCTTGATGATCTTCAAAGTATTTCGAGATATCTTCAAAGATAGGGTTTTTCCATATTTAGCTCAACAGAAACTGTTTAATGAATACAACAGTTCTTGGTTCTCCTAACAGTCTTCAGCTTCAAGGTCTTCAAACAGTTGTAGTAGTTTGTACTAACAGTTCTGAACTCTATATAACAGCTTTAAAGTTCACAGCAACTGTTGGTTACAACTGTCTTCACAATTTCAACTAACAGTTCTAAACTGTTTCTTCAACACTACTTCTAACAGTTTTGAACTGTTTTCCATAAACTCTTCTAACAATTTCAACTTTGCATGTTAAACAGTCTTAATGCCTTAGTTAATTTCCCAACAATCTCCCCCTAACTTAAAGAATTTATCAAACTCTTTAAGTTCTTTCGATCATAGGGTTCAATCACAGACAAATTAAGCATAAGCAAAGAATGAATTCCATATATTTATGCAAAGTAAACTGTTACAATCAACAGTGAGAGAAAACTTACATAGACTTGACTCATGCCAGTCTTTCTTTCAATCTCTTGAACAAATCATCTTTTATTCTATCTGATCCATAGAATTTTTCTTTTAGCATATACTGAAGCTTGACTTTATTGTGCTCTATGAACTCCAAAGCAAACCATTGTTGTTTAGTGTTAGCCATCACCATATGGTACACTCCAGCTTTAGCATACACTCTTACTGACTTGATAGGAAAAGCTTCATCAGCAATCAAAGCTTGCATAATCTCATTTGGACGACATATGCTTGTTAGATGCCTCATCAAAACTTTTATAGCAATCTCCTCAGTATTAGCAAAATGATTAACCCCATATATATACATTTCTTCAAGATCTCTCCTTGTACAATTATTCACTAATTGAAAGAAATTAGAGTAACTTTCCATCAACCCTTCTCTAACCACAGTTACTCCTGTCTTTCCAATGTCCTCTCTTAACATCTCAAATCTCCATTCTGTGATATGAGATTTTTGACCCAACTGTTCTTTTACCAACTTTTCAATCCCTGTTTCAAGCTCAAATCTTAGTCGGTCTTGGAGAATTGTTTGAACCATTTGAGCCTTTTCCTTTTCAACTTGTGGCTTGGGAGGAGGTAAAACAGTTTTGTTCTTTACAATTCTTTTTCTTTTCACTACCTTATTAGCTTTCTTTGCTTTCACTTCCTCATCAATCTCTTTTGTGAACTCATCGGCTAGCTTCTTTGCTATTTCAAAATCAGTCTGTTCTTGTTGTTGAAGATCAGCAGCCAACCTCTGAGCACACTCAAAATCCCTTTCTTCTTGTTGTTGTTTTGTTAATTTTAGCTTTGGTAGCTCAATAACAATCTCCTTTCCCTTTCCTTGTACCTCTTGTACTAGCTTTTCAACAATCTTTTCTACAATATGAATTCCTTTGAATCCAGGCTTTGGCTTAATAGGTTTTAACTTTGCACATTTGCCCTCAAGCCATCCATCATCAATCTTTTGTTTCATTTGGAATTCATTGCAGTTCAGCATTTGAGCACCCACTTTCACCAAATATTCTTGTTTTACCTTGGGCCATGACTTGTAAACCTCAGTTGTTGGATAATCACCAGACAGAATTATTGTATTAATCAGCACTCTATCCACCGCTGATAGCTTCTCTTCAACTGTTGATTCACTGGGTGCAACTGTTAGTTCATCCACTGCAGCTGTTTGTTTTGGCACTTCAGCAACTGTTGGTAATGAACTCTCTCCCTCTTTGATTGGAACAGTTGAAGGAGGTCTTGCAACAGCTGTCAACTGTTGTAGTACTTGATCATGCAGCTTTAGCACCTCATTAGCATGCTTCAAACTATTGGTCAAAACCATAATTTGCTGATCTTGTTGAAGAATCCTTTTGTTTTGTAAGGCAATCTTCTTTTTGAGTTGTATATATGCAGCAAAGAAGGGTGCAATGTTGGAATCCGTCATTGTTTGGTGTTCCATTCTAGCCTCAATGTCAGCCAGTGTTTCCACTGTTAACATATCATTGACAGATAAAACTGGTGGTTCACTCATTTGAGATTCCACACCAGTACCCCTCTTTTCTTGGTACTGGGGATTTCCAGAAACTGTTTGACCAGCCTCTGTTGCCGTGGCTGAGGTCTTAGTTATGTTAACCCTGTCGTGTTTACCCCTTGCGGGTAAAACAGTAGGATCAGCCTCACATACCACATGATCACCCTCTAATGGAGTGATCACCTCCTCATTGTGCCTGGGAGACAACACAAGGGGTTCCCTTTCGATATTCTGCATAGTTGAATGCACCTGTGCAGGGTTAACAGTTTCAGTTTCATGAACTTTGGTGGAAGGAGCACCAACAGTTCTTTTCCTTTTCTTTTGAAATATTTTTAGTGCAGAGGCTTGTGTTGTAGCTCGTTCAAAGGAAGCAGAAGGGATTATTTGAGTATCGTGAGCTGTGGGTTACAGAGGTGGTGGTGTAGCAATAAGTTGGGCTTCATGCTCACCCCTGGCAGCTCTGTTTCTTGAAAGAAACTCCATCATTGAAGAGAGTGGTGGAGTTATGGCACCTGAGAAATTCTTCCCATTAACCATCAACTTGCTCAATGTGAAGGCCACATGAGTAGAGGGAATTAGGACCCTCTTGTGTGCTTTAAGATTTGGTATAAAAGAGTTTAGCAAAACTTGCACAAATCGCGGGTACATCAAAAAGAGACCATATTTGGTTTCTAGATGCTTTACCATTCCATTAAAGATCATTTTTGAGAAATTAAAAGCTTTGTTGTTGGCTAAACAAATGAGTGCGAGAGCAATGTTGCTCCCAAATTCATTCCAGCCAGTTCTCTTAGGGCTCATGCACTGCTGGAGAGTATGGATAATGTACTCCCAGTGTGAGCAAAATTGCCCTTTGTAGAAGGTGCCCTTTCCCCTAGGGCCCTCATATCCCAACTTTACGAGTTCAACATAAATAAACTCAAGTGATACAGAATCAGAATACTCACCATCCTGATCATTCAGTTGTAGTTGTTGGCTTATTATGCTTTCAGGGATAGAGACAGTGATATCATCCACCATAGAGTCGATCCATTTAACTCCATTTTCTTCCCTTAGTGAGGCATTTCTCCAGAACTGATCAATATGAGAGAGATAAATGGTGGGGTTGACCGTAAGAGCATGGTGGAGTGTGGAGAGTGAGAGATAGTCAATCACATCATGGAAAGCACTGAGATGATCGGGTTTGGACAAATATGCGAGCATGTAGTGTTCCTTTACGAATGGAAGGGGAGACATTTTTATTTCGATCGCTGAGAGTTGTTGAGAGATTAGGGTTTGTTTCTGATCAAAGTTCGTTTTGGACGTGTGAGTTGCTTGGTAAGGAAGGAATTGCCTTATATATGTTTCGACTGTTGAATGCAATCCAAAGTTTCCAAAATTCTGCAAAGACCAAAACACCCTTTAATAGCTTAACAGTTGACGGACAAAATGACCTAACAGTTGAGGAGCTGTTTTCATAAGATGTAAATGAACTAACAGTTGAAGAACTGTTTTCATAAGATGTAACAACTGTTATTCAAAAGTTAACTCCCTTTTGTTTGATCATTTATTTGGATTAACAGTTGTTTAGTGTTTACAACTGTTCTCATTTCTCCCCCTTAGTTGACGAATTTCTCCCCCTCAGTTGCACATGGACTTTGCCTAACAGTTGCGGAAGCCATATACTAACAGTTGAAAACTGTTAGTATTGATTGAAACAAAATTGTTCAACTGTCAAACAAACTTTAGCTCATATATGTCAAATGCTGAAGCAACAATAACAAACCATTAGTGAACACAGTCATCAACATAAGATGTATTTTATTCATGATAATCACAATTGAGCTACAATAATTTTGAGAAAACAATACTGTCTTTTGCTATAGATCTAAACACAGCTTATATTAACTGTCTTAACTCCGAGATCTACATGTGACAAATTATCGTTAACATTTTGTATCATCAAATCTGAACTTTAAGGGAAGACAATCATCATCACAATCTTGCTCGTGAATGTCTTCATTATTTAAGAATCGAGTTCAGAATAACCTCTACAGTGCCGCCATAGCCTTACTGAGAAGCCTGTCTTCAAAGAATGGTTATGTAATGCACAAGCCATTGTTGGTACTGCTTATCTAATTGTGCAAGGCCGTCTCGTAGGTGTGGGAGAACAATGATCTACACCGTAAGTGTAGACAACTTTCTCCGTTAACAGTTGACATGCCTTAAACAATTTTCAAAACATAAAACCCACCAATGGGTGTGCAGTAGACCTTCTCATCATGTACACCACCAGAGACGATTGTCATAATTTGCCTCGTGGGAAGATGGTGAATGATACCAATTCAACATCAGTGGAACTAGTCATCTATTACAATGACTTCCACAGCCTCATCATCCGAGGCCCTCTGGTGGTTATGAGTATTATTTCTTCGAACATTGAACCACACTACGGAGTTTGTAGTGCCTGCCAGGTTCAAGAAGAATCTTAGACAACATGGTGTAGGCAATTCATGGAAGAGAGTGAAAATTTTAAAATCACCTCTTATACGAATATGATCAATTGGTTTATTTGGCCTACGTGGATCAGGATGCTGTATCAAGGTGAACCTATCTCGATCATCATGCATCTCAAGAACACATGATGAGTATTGCCAAATCTCATGCATTCTTACAAATGGGGCAGGAATGGTTACATAACTTTGTCTAACATTAATTTCTTTGAAGTTTATGAGAAAGAAGTTAGTAGCCATTTGCAGAGAGAAGTTTAGGCAAATGTAGGTGTGATTTGTGAAGAATGGATGCAAGGCTATTTATAGATAAACTAGGGAGCATGAATGTCCATTAATAACCATTAATGACCATTAATGTCCAGTAATTTCTATTAATGGCATGCAGTGACTTGTCATATCAAATTCACAACACTACAAAATAGAGTGACTCGCCTTTATCAGTTTGGAATTATTCTCAATAAAGTATTTACCTTTACCACAGAGCAAGGACAGTCATGGGGTTGAAAAACTGTTTGTGGAATAGGTAACCATGTATGTCCAAAGCTGGGTTAGAATTTGCACTTTTGCTTTTTCCTGAACACTTAAAATCAACAGTTGTTAGATAACAATATTAACAGTTACAAACTGTTAGCGTGAAAAACATGGAGTAATGAACAACTGTTAGTCCAAATTAATCATTCCAATGTTTGAGATCAAAAAGTTGAATCTGCTCACATCAAATGCTTTAGTAAACAGATCAGCTAATTGATCATCAGTATGGACTTTCATAACTTGGATTAATTTCTTTTCATTGCAGTCTCTTATGAAGTGAAATCTGATTTCAATGTGCTTGGTTTTAGAATGCTTCACTGGATTATTAACTATGCTAATAGCACTGGTGTTATCAACATAAATTGGAGTATTCAAGAAAGACAAACCATAATCCAGAAGCTGATTTTGGATCCATAAAACCTGTGAACAGCAGCTTGATGCAGCAATATATTCAGCCTCAGCTGTTGAGGTTGAAACTGTTGTTTGTTTCTTGCATTGCCATGAAACCAGCCTTTATCCAAAGAATTGACATCCTCCAGAGGTTGATTTTCTGTCCACATTTGCTCCACCGTAGTCACTATCAGAATATGCCACCAAATCAAAAGGTGAATCTTTAGGATACCAAAGTCTCAATTTTGGTTGGCCTTTGAGGTATCTAAAGATCCTCTTTACAGCAAACAGGTGTGACATCTTTGGACTGCATTGAAACCTGGCACAAACACAAACAACAAACATTATATCAGGTCTAGAAGCAGTTAAGTACATTAATGAACCAATCATTGACCTATAGAGGTGTATATCTACATCCTCCCCCTCAACATCTGCTCCCAACTGTTTGTGTGTCTCCATTGGAGTACTTGCCAACTTCACATCTTGATAGCCAAACTTATCCAATAAGTCTTTGACATACTTAGATTGGCTTATAAAAATACCAGTGGGCTTCTATTTAACTTGTAATCCCAAGAAAAATGTAAGTTCACCCATTGAACTCATGTGAAACCTTTTGTGCATAATTACTTCGAATTCTTTGCACAAGCTGTCATCAGTGGATCCAAAGATTATATCATCAACATAGATTTGAAAAAGCAAAATCTCTGTTTTAACAATCTTTGTAAACAATGTTTTGTCAATTGTGCCTCTCTTAAAACCATTCTCAAGAAGGTAGGATGATAATGTCTCATACCAAGCTCTAGGAGCCTGATGTAGTCCATATAGAGCTTTATCCAACCTATATACCCTGTCAGGGTACTTTGAGTCTTCAAAGCCAGGAGGTTGACACACATATACCTCCTCATCAATAGTTCTATAGAGAAAAGCAGACTTGACATCCATTTGATACACCTTAAATCCTTTGAAGCTTGCAAAGGCAAGAAATAGTCTAATGGCTTCAATCCTTGCAACAGGTGCAAAGACATCATCATAGTCTATTCCTTCCTCTTGTGTATAACCTTGTGCAACCAGTCTTGCTTTATTCTTGATAACAATCCCTCTTTCATCTTTCTTGTTTCTGAACACCACTTGGTGCCAATTACTCTTTTGCCTCTTGGAAGCTCAACCAACTTCCAAACTTGCTGAATTTGAAATTGTAAGAGTTCCTCTTGCATTGCTTCCACCCATGAAGGGTCTTTCAATGCCTCAATTGCTTTCTTTGGTTCTATTTGAGATAGAAAGCAAGGATTCACATCAAATTGGGCAAGATCCACACCACTATTTTCATTTTGCAGCATATTCCTTGTTCTGATAGGAGTGGTTGGATCACCAATTATTTGTGACATTGGATGATTCTTGTGAACTCTTGATGTAGGAATGTTTTCTTCAGTCAGTTCATTCCCTAGATTAGACAGATCAAACTCACATGCACTTGAATTTTCAGCAGTATCACACACTTGATCAGCAATTTTTTGAGATGCAGAGTCAGTGTGTTGTTGAGGAACATGGAATTCCATGTCCTTTGATAATTCAGTATCAATCAATGGGTCAACAGCATTGGAGAACTCTTGTTGAAGCATAGGAATCACAACAAAGTGTTTAGTAACTTTGTTTGAACCAACAGTTGTTGGTTTTGTGCTGACAGTTTCAGAACTGTTTGGGCTGTTGGAAACTGTTTGTTGATTTTCACCAACAGTTGTTGGGGTACCTGCAGTTGTTTCAGTAGAATACTCAAAAGAAAGAGATTTAGACAATGCATCAATATCAAATAACCAATCAGGTGCATTACCTGCAATATTGATCCTATTCTCATTAAAAGAGACATTCATACTCTCTTCTACGATTCTAGTGACATTGTTAAATACTCTATAAGCTTTACTTTGAGTGGAGTATCCTACAAAGAAACCTTCTTCAGCCTTACTCTCAAACTTGCCTAATTGTGATTTGGTATTAAGAATAGTGCAAGGACAACCAAATGGTTTGAAGAAGTTGATTAAAGGTTTTCTCTTGAGGAACAACTCATAAGGAGTTTTCCCTTTGGACTTGACTACTTGTACTCTATTCTGAACATAGCAGGCAGTGTTCACTGCTTCTGCCCAAAATGTCATTGGGAGCCTAGAATCAGCTAACATGGATCTAGCAGCCTCTATCAAAGTCCTATTCCTTCTCTCAGCAACTCCATTCTGTTGGGGAGTCCTAGGGGCACTAAACTGTCCTTCAATACCTTTACTTTCACAAAAACTGTTTAGATCATAGTTCTTAAATTTAGAACCATTGTCAGATCTAATGACTTTCACCTTCAAATAAGATTGATTTTCAATTTTAAGAATAAGAGACTTAACTAACTCAGCAGTTTCATCCTTAGTTCTAAGAAATTGAACCCATGTGAACCTGGTGAAATCATCAACTATGACTAAACAATATGCTTTCTTCCCTATACTCACCACAGATGTAGGACCAAAAAGATCCATATGTAACAATTGTAAAGGTGCAGTAATAGAAGAAACTTCTTTGGTCTTATAAGAAGTTTTGTGTTGCTTGCCTTTGAGACAGGCTACACAATGATCATCACAGGAGAATTCTTTTTGGGGCAAACCTCTTACCAAACTGTTTTTAGCTAACAAGTTCATGGTTTTAAAATTCATGTGACACATCCTTCTATGCCAAATGGCAAACTCATCATGAGATGCCTTTGAGAGTAAACAGCTTAACACATTCTGTTTAGCAATCTTTTGTGTATCTAGACAGTATACATTATCTTTTCTAGGTGTTCTTAAAAGAACATCCTTCTCATTTAGTTTAAAATCTTTTGAAAGAATAATGCATTCTGAATCTATAAATACCCATGGTTAATCATCAGATGTTCAGCAGATAAGACTATAAGAG
Source organism: Pulicaria dysenterica (assembly GCA_947179395.2). Taxonomy (NCBI): domain Eukaryota; kingdom Viridiplantae; phylum Streptophyta; class Magnoliopsida; order Asterales; family Asteraceae; genus Pulicaria; species Pulicaria dysenterica. Next base: position 26,180,371 of record OX359294.1, on the reverse strand, counting down.
ATTGTTCCTTCCTTTTGATAAAAAATTTGAACTTTTGAAAAATTTGAAAAATTTCTCTAAGTGTTTTGTCGGAATTAATGATTCCGACAAAGACTTAGATGTGATTCCGAGAGAAATCAATCTGGAATTCCGAGAAAAGACTTGGCATTTTCTCAAGTTTGGAAATTCCGAGAGAATTCCTTGATGGTAGCAATTCCGAGATATCAAGGAATCCGAGTAAACAAGAATTCCGAGACAATTTGATTTAACAATGATTCCGAGATAACAAGGATTCCGAGATAATCAAGGATTCCGACAAAACAAAGAATCCGAGATAATCAAGGATTCCGAGGAAACAGAGAATCCAAGATAATCCAAGATAATCAAGGATTCCGAGAAAACTCTCTGTGATTTGAAATGATGAAAACTCTCGGAATTATGAATTCCAAGAGATTCATAGCTGTTTATGAACATAATCAAATCAATATTTTGAAACCCATGATTTTAAACATGCAAACTAAAGTCTATTGTAACCTTTGTCATTCTAAGCATTTTTAACTCTACACTTATCTCCATCAGTGTTGATTTAGCATGATTAATTCCCAACACAAAACCCGTAACCCAGATTCAAACAGAGGATCAATTGTCACTCAAAACAGATGCAATTGAACGAAATCTAAGAATTAGAACACATGTAACATGTTATCTAAGCATACCAGTGATAGTAACAAGTCAACTAACAACAAATAACCACTAAATCAGCCTAAAGAAGCGTCGACAGTTAGGGTTTTCGACAACGTAGATCTAAAATACACACATATGTAGTATGAGATAAGAAAAATTAATTGTACCATGAGAATTGCAATAGAAAACCGATGTAGATCTGAAAAACTTGAAGAAATCCAAAGCTTTTTGAAATTTTGAACGTACAGAGAGATTTGGTCAAATTCGAGAGAGAAAACTGAGAAAAAGTCAAAATTCCGAGACTTTGAAGTTTATAAACACATATTAACTCTCGGATTCCGAGAAAATGTGTCGGAATGTTTGAATTGAGATCCACTTTCTCGGATTCCGACATAAAAGTGTCGGAATTGACAAAAGAGTTTAAAATTCTCGGAATCCGACATAAAATGTGTCGGAATTGACCAATTCTAGCATTTAACTTGTACAAATTTTGAACTTTTTCTCTCTTGACCATTTTTGAATAAAAAAAAGACAAATAAAATATAAAAAACTCTCCCTCAAAACAAGCATCAATTTGAGAAAGAAAAAAAAATCTTTTTGCCTTTTTAATATTTTGCACATGTTTTTGGATTTTTAAAGATTTTGAAATGTTTTTGAGTTTTCTGAAAGATACCAAAACAGACAATACTAATATGCAATTAACTCTCCCCCTACAAGTATGAACCTTCAGTAGTTCATAATGTGTCAACTCAGATATTACACCCCCGACCTCAAACACCTAAATGTGCAGATTTGAATTGATAGAATAAAAGTACAGTCAAATAATCAAATTCAACATGCCCAATTTTGAAACTAAAGTGTTGAAACGATTTTCATCCAATGGTTTGGTGAAAATGTCAGCAAGTTGATTTTCTGTATTAACATACTTTAATTCTATCAAACCTTTTTCAACATAATCTTTTAGAAAGTGATACTGAATGTCTATATGTTTCGTCTTAGAATGATGCACGGGATTGCATGATATAGCTATGGCACTATGGGAATCACACATCAGCGGTATGTTAGAATATTCCAGTCCAAAATCCGACAGTTTTGTGCGAATCCACAGACTTTGAGAGCAGCAGCTGGCAGCAGCAACATATTCAGCCTCCGCGGTGGAAGTTGACACACATTTTTTCTTCTTTGATGCCCAGCATACTAGTCTGTCTCCCAGAAAATGTGCACTGCCGGATGTACTTATCTGTCAATCATGCACCCTGCATAGTCAGAATCCGAGTATCCGATTTGTTCAAAATCAGAATCTCTAGGATACCACAAACCTAGATTTGGGGTACCCTTAAGATATCTTAATATTCTTTTAACTGCCAACAAATGAGACTCTTTAGGATTTGCCTGAAATCTGAGTTATATCTGGCCTACTAGCAGTTAAGTACAATAAGGATCCGATCATACCACGAAATTTTTTTAAATCTACTGATTTGCCATCAGGGTCAGCAAACAGTTTTGTTTTAATTCCCATGGGAGTTGAAATTGGGAAACAATCAGTCATGTCAAATCGTTTTAATAAATCTTTTATATATTTTGACTGATTTATAAAAATCCCATGGTTAAATTGAGAAATTTTCAATCCAAGGAAAAAGTTAACTTCCCCCATCATGCTCATTTCAAATCTCTATTTCATGGTATATGCAAAATCATCACCGTACTTTGGACTAGTTGAGCCAAAGATAATGTCGTCTACATAAATCTATACAAGAATATAATCTGAACCGATCTGCTTTTTGAAGAGTGGTGTGTATGTGGTCCCTTTTGCATAGCCCTTGCTCAACAAATAATCTGACAGCTCATCGTACCAAGCGCTCGGGGCTTGTTTTAATCCATACAGAGCTTTGTTAAGTAGATATACAAGTTGCGGGCGTTTGGGATCCACGAAACCTTCAGGTTGACCAACATAAACTTCCTCTTTGAGTTTACCATTGAGGAATGCAGTTTTAACGTCCATTTGGAAAACCATGAAATTCTTGAAGGCAGCATAGGCTAAAAATAATCTGATCGCTTCCAAACGGGCTACTGGGGAAAAGGTCTCATCATAGTCGATTCCTTCTTGCTGATTGTACCCCTTAGCCACTAGCCTAGCCTTGTTTCGCACATCTACTCCACCATATTCTTTCTTATTTTTGAAGATCCACTTAGTCCCCACAATTGATTTACCTTCAGGTTTGGGTACTAATCGCCAGACTTTCAAACGGTCGAACAGATTCAGCTCGTCTTGCATAGCAAGAATCCAGTCCGGATCTTCTAAAGCTTCTGATACATGTGTTGGCTCTATCATACTCAGAAAATTCATATTCAGACATTCGTTTGCGGTTGCGGCACGAGTTCGAACACCGGCGTTCAAACTGCCAATTACTTGAGTGTCAGGGTGACTTCTCAACCATACAGGCTCGGGGGTCCTAACCAGTATGAAGTCATCAAGTGGTTGAGCTTCAGTTGCAAATGGATTTACCAATTCAGCTTTAGCAAACGGATTTTCAGAATCATCTGCTGCAACAGGAGGAGGAGTCTGTTGTTCTAGAAACAGACTATTTGTATCTTCAAATTCAGAACTCTCTACAGACGGAGTTGTTATAGTTACAGATTCTTCAGGTTGTGTTTGAAGTGGTTCCGTCCTGTTCACATTAACAGAAGAAGATTCATCAGTTTTGAAAAATTCAAACATGAAATCCAGATTAATATCTTCATTCTAAATGTGTTCAAATTCTGATTTATTTGCATGGGAAACAAGATTTTTATTATTTGCAGGTTTGGCTGTCAAAGAATTTAAGTTTACTAAATCATCAAACATCACATTCATGCTTTCCACAATCATGTTAGTTCTCCAATTCAGTATTCTAAGATCATTCTTATCAGTTGAGTAACCCAAAAATATTCCATCATCGGCTTTGGGATCAAACTTAGAAAGTTTGTCCGACTCATTTAAAACAAAGCACCTATTACCAAATACGTGAAAGTATTTGATATTAGGCACTATTCCGTTACATAGCTCGTAAGGAGTTTTATTAAATCTACGATGAATTAAAGAACGGTTTTGGGTATAGCATGCTGTGTTGACAGCCTCAAGCCAGTAAGATGGTGGCAACTTTGAGTACTGTAGCATTGTTCTTGTAGCTTCAACAAGTGTTCTATTTTTCCTTTCCACAACTCCGTTTTGCTGAGGAGTGTATGTTGCAGAGAACTGATATGAGATGCCTTCAGAATCAAGATAAGAATCCAGAGTTCTATTCTTGAATTCTATGCCATTATCAGTACGAATTGCTTTTACGGGATGACCTTGTTGAGTCTTGTGCTTTTTCAGAAACAGAATAATCTGTTGAGGCACTTCAGACTTGTGAGATACAAACCTAACCCATGTGTATGGAGAATAGTCGTCCACCATCACTAGAATATATATTTTCCCGTTTCTGGACTGTACCCGCATAGGCCCACAAAGATCCATATGAATCAGCTTCAAAGGAGCTGATGTAGTTAAAACTTGGACAACCTTGTGTGGTACCCGCTTAAGCTTCCCTAGCTCACAATTTTTGCATATATGCTCTTTTTCAAACTTAAGCTTAGGGATGCCTTTAACCAGATTCCCATTGACCAATTTATTGATGTTTTTGAAGTTCAAATAAGACAATTTCCTATGCCATGACCAGTTCAAATCTGTTGCAGCTTTAGAAAGCAGGCAAATAGACGAACTAGATCCTTTGCCAGACAAGTCAATAGTATACAGATTTGACTTTCCGTTGCCGCCCAAAATCTCAGTTCCTTCCTCAGTTCTCAAAGAGCAAGACTTCTTATTTAAAAGAACCTCCATACCCTTATCACAGAACTAACCTATAGAGAATAGGTTGTGGCCAAGCCCCTCTACATAAGATACCTTTTCAATCCTAACATTCCCTGTTTCCAACACTCTGTGGCCGAGAATTGGTGCTACCTGGTGATTCCCAAACTTTACCTTATCCCCAGTCATATGTTTGGTACACCCGGAGTCCATGTACCAAATATTGCTCTTCTGCACATAGAAACAAGGGGCGAAGACCTTACCCATTGTGAAATAGGATGAGGTATGTTAGAGATAGAACAGAAGAAATAACAGGATCAACAATCAAAGATTCATATTTCTTTTGCTGTTTTATCTACCACTTCCTAGGTTGCCAGTTTTGTTTATTAGTAGCAGGAGGGGCTTTGGATGAGTTGTTATGTGGATGACCAACAGATTTGTGTTGATGAACTGATTTGTTTTGAAATCTGTTATTCGAAGTTGGTTTGTGTCTGTTAACATTTTGAGTAGTTTTGTGAAAAGATTGAGTTGTTTGTGATTTTCTTGTTTTAGCTTTCACCGATGATTGTGGTTTTTGAGAATTGTGAACTGGTTTATGAGAAACTGATTTATTTGGTGAATTTGAAACTTGTTGTTTAGATTTAAGAAAATAAATCTGTTGCAATGATCGATTGAGTTGTGCTACTTGAAGCTTTCGTAGCTGTGCTTCTCTTTCAGAATCAGCCACCCTTCTCACACTTCTAGATTATTTTCCCACTCACCAGGAAGCATAGGCAATCTCCTATATGCATATTTGCGTAAGAAGAAACGTAGTTCACTCTTCTTGATCCATTGATGAATGATGTAGCCAGCACGGTTGACAAACCAAGTGAAGATCATATCCTCTTTAGGATTTTTACAGTTAGGAACTGATTTGAAACCACGCAACATTCAATCTTGATGATATGAACATGCATTTATACAATCACCTTGCACACAGCCAATACTTGCACAAAAAATTTCAACTTTAATTGCTTGTGGTTTAGGAGTATCAGTTTGGCTATTTGAAACATTATCAAACTTACAATTCTTCAAACAACGTTTATGATAAATGAAAGAAAAAGAAGGAAAGTAATTATGTTTTCTAAAACTATGTTGTGTCTTGTGTCTCTTGTCCTTAACTTTCGGCTTCTTGATTGTTTTGGGAACATCTGTCTTCTTCTCAGCTTGTGGCGCTACAGTCTTCACTACCTTTCTCACTTCTGGTTTGGTAACAGTTCTTGTGAAACTCTGACGTTTGATTTTATCTGATTCAGAAGAGAGAGAAGAAAATTTGTTACTTTTGTTAATGCATGAAGGTTTAGAAGAAGATGATGCAGATGTTGAAGGCTTGGTGCCTGATGTAGACCTTTTTTCACGAATACTCGTTGGGTCACAAAACTGATTGCATTTGTGAGATACATATTCTCTACAAGCCTTTGGGCAAGTAGGAATTGCAACACCCCAGCCATGTTCCACTTCTTGTACAAGCCGTTTGATTTTTTCATCCCGAAGTTGGGTTTCATGTTCATAGATAATGATTTGAGGAACCACAAGATGTTCACAGTCGAAATGCTCTAAAATAGAATCGTTTGATTTTTGAGATTCAATTACTTTCCTTTTTGAATCCTCACATAACTGAATGATGGTTCTTTTATGATTCTCAACTTCCTTCTTTGCTAGTTCCAATTCTTCAGAAAATTCTTGAGTTTGATTAATTAAAACATCATTTTCAAATCTCAGCTGATTCACCAATTCAGAGTTAAATTTATCAAAATTATCAGCGGAAGACTTTGAGTGACTCAGCTTTTCTTGCAAAATTTGATTTTCTATTTCTAGCATGATGTTGTTAATTATGCAATTTTTTTCAAGAATCTCCTGACGGCGAAGCAATTCCATGTGAGGAATGTACAGGTGTGGTGCGTATGACTTGACTGTTTGTTCATGATTTTGAAAAATTAGAGTTTCAGCATGGAAAACATATTTCTTTTTGAATGAGAAACCATCAATAGTTTCATACGAAGCATTCAGTGAATCATAATTAAATGGTTTTTAACATTTTGTTGTGGTTTTTCTTTTGAGATCTTCTTCTTCTTTGACTTCCTCAACAGCAACAAACACCATCCTTTCAGTTAGCCCTCGATTCATCCTTTCTGCCTGATAGAGTTGAGTACAGTTAATTTTCTTGAAAAAGTCACTGTCGTCATACCCCAACCCCTTGTACTTATTTCGAATTTATGGCGTCAAACTCTTGAAAATTGTATGGCGAGTTGTGGGTTTCTTACGAAAAGCTTCATCATGATTGTTAACTTTTGTTTCCGAAATTTGTTTTTCTTTCAAAATCAAATTGAAGTTGATTTCAGCTCTCAACTTAGCAGCATTTAGATCATGGACCTTTCTTTCTGTTAACTCTTGTATCTAATTCAATTCATCTTCTTTTTGTTCGATTAATTCCTGAGTTGATTGAGTTTTGTCGTGTGCTCAGAATTGACGGCTTGATTCATTTTAAGATTAAGGTTTTGTGTTTGCAACTTTTAATTCTTAGCAGTTAAGGATTGAACTTGATTAACTAGTGTCATGATGTGATCAGCAGATATATGAGAGTTATCACGAGATACCTTCTCAGCAGTAGTCTCTGACTCAGTTGAGAGAGAACTGGTGCTGGAAGGTGCCATTTCAGCTTCATCATTACTTTCATACTCACTCTCTTGATCTGACTAATCAAATTTAGCCATAAACCCAGTATCTGCTTCTCCTATCTCTGCATCCTCAACCACACTTTTACCCTCAGCAAACCCCAAACCATCAATCTCATCTTCACTTTCACCATCAGACTCCAGAAAATCAAATTCTTCCACATTAGCCATGAGTTCGAATTGGGCATGAACTTCAGCATCTTCCTATGAATCATCAATGTTTGATAGGAACTGATCTTCTTCTGCCAGAAGCACTGTTATATTATTCCTCTTTTTGATTAGATTCAACTTAGCTTTATAGTACTCCGAGTCTTTCACCTTAGGCTTTTTGCAGTCTTTGATTACATGCCCTGTGCTTCCACAATTATAACACCTTTTGGGCTGAGAATCTTGAATCTTTCTCTCATATCTCTTTTCCAGATTTACTCCATCATTTCTTTGAAAATTATTGTCTCTTCTGCGAGATCCTAAAGTGAATCTCTGACGGTTATTTGTTTTAGACTTTGTAAACTGGTTCTGCAACATGTTGGTCAGGTAAGCAACAGCCTGCATAACTTTCTCATTATCTGATGGCTCCTCGGTGTCAGTCTCGGAAGATTCTGATTCTTGTATTTGCTTAAGCTTCAAAGATCTGCTTAAAGATCTGCCTCTTCTATCATTCACAACTAAGGCTAGAGGATCAACATTTTCTTTTTGTGAACTCATACCAACTTCATCTTGATACTGATTAAGTTCTTCAAATATAATATGATGAGTGACCTTATTGAAAACCTTTTGGTTCATTTGTCTGTAGATGGTCACTTGAGTTCTTCAGTCAGGTCCAAGTGAACTCAGGAACCTGGTATTCTTTGTAATATCAGAATAGCTATCCAGCTTCTGATTTCTAAGATCATTGAGCAGCTTGCAGAATCTGCTGTAGGTATCAATCAGTGTTTCACCTTCCTTAGAACGGAAGTTATCAAATGCAGTAACTTAAGTAGTTTCCTTGATCCACACCTCTGACTCATTTTCTTCCATCTGACTTTCAATTTGGCAGTATCAAGCCCATTTATCTTGATGTAAAATTCAGATGAAAGACCATGCTTCAAATAAGATTTAGTTTTTTGGTCTGCAGTTGCACGAAGCTTATCTTCTGCTGAATATTCGGCTGGTGTCTTAGGAAGATGAATATCTTGAAGTGGGGGATTGTTTGTTGGATCAGCTGCTTGATGAAATATGAATATACCATTTCCATTCTTCATGCTTAACTTCATGAGCTCTCCATATTTTTCATTGTTTTCTATAAAATCCATGAACCTCCCTTTCCACACGTTGTATTCTCCACGATAAAGCACGGGAGATTTAGTGTCAGAACCAAACGAGAGAGTTTCACTATAAGCACTCATTGTTAGATCGTTGCTCTGAAAGGTTTCTTGAACTTGTGAAAAATTTGTCTAAGTATTAATTCCGAGAAAATTGATTCTTGTTGAATTCCGACAAAAACTTAGATTTTGATAAAATCCAAATCCGAGAAGAATTTATCCTTCTAGATGAAATCCGATAGAATTGAACAATCCGAGAAAACTTAACACTCTGAGAAATCCGAGAAACTTGAAATCCGAGAAAGTTGAACAATCCGAGAAATTTGAACAATCCGAGATACTTTGAACAAACCGAGATACTTTGAACAATCCGAGATTCTTTGAACAATCCTAGAAAAATTCTGAATTCCGAGAAAATGAAATCCGAGATTAATTCAATCCTGAGAAAATGAATTCCGGAAAAAATATTGAAATTCCGAGAAAAGTTTCTGTCGGAATTTATGTATTCCGAGAAAAATTATGTCGGAATGTAAGTTGTTACTTCACAATTTCAAAGAATCCGATATAAGTTCTATCGGAATTAGTAATTCACGGATTTCACCCAAATATTCACAGAATTGAGAATTCCGAGAGATTCAAAGCTAGATTCTGAGAACTTCAATCTTTGAATTCCGACAACTTCAACTTTCAGATCTGAAAATCGAAATTTTGAACAAATCTTTTCCAATTGATCTAAGATTCTCCAGAACAGTTCGCAACACTCCAATGAACTCTTCTAATTCGTAATTTCTCAATTTCTAACACAACAAATCGATTTTTCAATGATTTCTCACAAGAACTCGAAAAACTTCAATCCTTCATATCTTCAAATGTGTTGTTTGTAATGACACCAATCCAATTGTTGAGAGTTATGATGCTTAAATCCTTCCCAATGAACAACAATTCAACAATTTTAAACCATCGGATCCTCAATTTCAGAATATGACCCGTAAGTGATGAAGTTCTTCGAAAAGCTTGAATTCCGATCAAATTTTCACAAATCAGAAGATGTTCTTGCACGAATTCCTTCAGAAACCAATCAGAGTTGGCTTTGATACCAATTGAAAGGTAGTAATAAGTGTATAGTGATGATCCGTATGTGTGTGTAGAGAGAGTTTGACAATTACACCTTTAAGTGTGTGTTTCTTCTATTGCATATGTCAAAGGTTACAACACATAGTAGTGAGATCACCTTATATACCATTTACATATTAACTACAAAACTAAGGTATTAAGGTGATCTAAATGATAAATTACATTGTTAAAGACTACAAACATAAAATGATCTAACATCATCACGTGTAACAAACCCGGAATCACGTAGACTTCCGGTTGAAGTACTAGCCACAGAGGCAGTACAACCTACTGGAGCAGCATTGATGTTGGCTCCAGCAGGATTTCCTTCGAATCCTCGAATGGCACCTTGAGAGGTACCACCTCTGGAAGTTGAGGAGACTTGTTGAACATATAAGCTCAGTGCATCAATTGTAACCCTATGTTGGTAAAGATAAGCGGAGATCCGCGGTATATCGAATTGTGCATTGAAAGGAGTCGAGGACGAGGGAGGCAGTCCTCTGTGTTCAATAGGTCTAACGCCCGATTGGGGTTGACCTAATGTATGTGCGATAGCCCTATGCAATGAAGACGGTGCATGTTGAGAGACACCGTAGTAGCTTTGTGGGGTTGAAAGCTGCATGGGTGGGATAACCGCGACTTATTCAATACGACACCCAACAATGTCAGGTCTCATAGTAGATGTGGCTTCCCGGCTTTCTGGGGCTAGGGGTCCCTTAGCACTCTCCTTTTCTTTTCTCACCTACTCATTCTCACTCACACTCCTTACCACAAAACTATCTTCATCTTCACCACTACCTGGACCATACCGAGCTTATTGATTTGGATATATTAATGAATCAGGAGTGACAGAGCCAGTTTCAACAGATAAATCAGGAGATGGAGAAATGACTGGAATGTCATGGTCAGGGGCTATGATGGCATTTCTGGCTGTAGGAATTTCAGTAGTTTGGGTAATAGGATTCAGATTTATGACCAGACCACCGGTTTGAAAAATTACTGTAGTAGTTTGAACAGTGTGGGTCTGGTCTGGAGAGGTAGTATGTGGGTCAGGAAGTTTCATGAATGAAGGGGTGTTGTCAGCTGGTTGGTTAATGGGTCTATCAGGGGTGCCCAAAGGAGAATTGACAGGTTCAAAGGTAGGGTCACCACCTGGGTGGGAAGCAGAGTCAGCATGAGAAGATTAGGAACTGGATGACTCAGAGGTGTCAAAACCTAGTTCAGCAAGTACAACTTTGGTTCGGGTGGTTTTAGAAATAGATTGGACAACTGTTTGAACGGTGGTGGGATCATAAGCATCCCCTCCCTCTTTAATTTCTCCACCTTCACCTTCTTCTCTACCCTTTCTTCATTTTCTCTCTCCTCATCCCGCTCAGCATCTCCCATAGATGTCTAAGGCCTATTCTCTACATCCTCACCAGGTACTACTCCTCCCTGGGCAGGTATGGCCGGTGCTGATACAACTATAGGAGGTGTTCCTACACTCTCCCTATAAATCACTACAACAACATTTTGCTCACATAAGTTCAGAAGTCATATAGGGAATGGTTGAGGAATAGGTACATTGGCAGGAGTTGCAGGTTTTATATAGACAAAGAGTTTAGAGTTCACAGAAGGTAAATGTGTCTTGCGAGGAATGTCAGCATTTTGGTCCATCAGCTACCGGACAATTATTGGCAGAAATCATTGATACGGCAGGAAGTTAGCATCCTTCTTTTTCTGGGAATTCTTCCTCAGCATTGTTGCCTTAATATCTTGAAAGAGCAGGAATACATAATCTATGTGCAGATGATTGGCAGCCGCCACAAAGATTTTGAGCTGATGCTCAGTAGGGAATTCATATCCAGAGTGTTTGGGAGTGAGACACCTTTGAAGCACCGTCATAAACGTATTGTACTTAGGATGCAGGTTGGTGCGTTTGATTTGATTCTTTCTGGTGAGCTCTCCATCGTATCCCATTGCCCTGATTGCAGCAAGACACATCTCCTCATCTGGTATTTCATCAAAAGCATTTGCAGGAGGTCTGCTGTTAGCCCTTGGCAGTTGAAAGATTGTTCTAAGGCGGTTAACAGGTATATCAATGGTATATTCATCGACCTCAGCATGGATGACCTCAATCCCTCTGTCATTAGTACGTACATCACACGTCTTCCAGAATTGTTTAATATAAAGCTCAGGGACATGTGTGCCAGTGGTGGATGGATAATATGTAAGGATGTGGTGTAGAGGATGAATCTTTAAGATTTTAGTAACAATGGGGTAGGTAGGATTTTTCAACTTGGTGAGGTTAACATAGTGATTGTTGTCATGCATTTTAGAGTTTATAAACTCTGCTTGAAGAATGATCTCCTCCGGTTGAAGTATAATTTGTTCCATCTTATCTGCACAGATTGATAAACAGTTAAGTCAAAGATATAGAGATATGCAAGATGACAACATTCATCTTTGATTTTTGGTCAAACTTTAGTTAACGAGAGAAGGTTTACCACTGTTGACCAAAGCTATTAGGTTTGAAACATATGAGAAAAAACCCGTCTTAGAACGTTATTGTGTACAAGATGATTTTCAGTATAAAAAAGTTGTTTTAATACTTTGAAAATGTCAATTAGATAGCAATAAACAACTTTGCAGTACTTGAGTGTAGTCAAAAAATCATCATAACACCCTCTTTTGAACCAAAAAGTATGTTTTAAGTTCAACTTCATACACCTCAAGAACACGAAGAACACTTTTTGAGATTTTTTGAAATATTTTTGTATCAAAGTGTTCCCCATGTGTTCCAAACATCCATCGCAAACTTGGATTGATCAAACAAGTTTGTTTCCTGTCCCAAAAGTCCATTTAAAGTGCCGAAAGTGTTCATCGCAAGTGGCTTTTCTAGGGCCAAAAATTACTATTTTAACTCAAAATTTTCAAAATGTAAACCGTACAAGTTGTTACCTATATGATCACGAGTGTTTTGAGATAAAATTTGCAATTTTTGGCAGAGTAACGAGATAGTTAGTATTATCAAGTATCCAAAAACGAGAGAAAACTTAGTGAAATTTCAAATCTGATCGCGTGTAATGGACAGGTGAGGATGGGACGGTTATAAAGTGAAAGGGACACGTGTCGGGTGATGATTGGACCAACCGGTGGTAAAAAAACGTAGCTGATGGGGGGCAATCGCATGGTAAAAACCCGGCTTATAGATCCATGCGATTGGCTATGAAGTGTAGCAAAAATGCTAACACTTGGTGAATCACATGCGATTCCCCTTGTTTTGTCAATCGCATGCGACTGACCCTTCATACATTTGTACATTGATGATCTATGGCATACGATTGGTACTTGGTACATGGTTCACAGATGGTCTATCGCATGCGATTGAGGATTGAAGCATAGTTAACACTTTTAATTATCTCATGGGATTGGATATCCATGCGATTGTACTTCCTTATGTGAACCAAGACTTAGAAACTAATTTGTTGGGTTCAAAGAAATCCCATGCAATTGAAGCATAGTATGCGATTGTATCCATTTGAAACCAACACTTGGAAATTATTCTGAAAACTCAAAATATCTGGATTTTGAGAGTAGAAAAATTGATTTTCCCAGATATCTTGTTTGACACACTCCCCCTAGAATTATGCACATGAAAATTTTCAAAATTTAGGGAATGTGTCAGTTGTATTCTTCTCCCCCTACACATGTGCAGTATGTGTATTATATTCTCCCGCTACACATATGCTACATGTGTATCACCAGAATATCACTCCCCCTTGAATGTTGCATCGGATATCTACACAAGGAACAAACTGTATAACACCTACTCTAAACAAAAGGAAAGAAAGGAGAAATGAAGTAACAGTATGTTATATTTTCAGGTTTAGCATGCCTAACTTGGATACCAACTCAGTGAAGCGACTTTCATCTAAGGGTTTGGTAAACAAGTCAGCTAGCTGATTTTCAGTTGAAACATACTGTAGCTCAATGAGACCTTTCTCTACGTTATATTTTATGAAGTGACAACGGATATCAATATGTTTAGCTTTAGAGTGGTGTACCGGATTGCAAGAGATAGCGACGGTATACTGGGAATCACATAGCAATGGAATTTTATCGTACCTAAGGCCAAAGTCTGATAACTTTGTACGTATCTAGAGACTTTGTGAACAACACATTGCAGCAGCAACATACTTAGCATCAGCTGTAGATGTGGATACGCAGTTTAGCTTCTTTGAGGCCCAACAGACTAAACGATCTCCCAGAAAGTGTGCACTACCAGATGTGCTTTTCCTATCAATCTTGCAACCGGCATAGTCAGCATCTGAGTAAGCATGGAGATCCAGATTTGAATCTTTGGGATACCACAGACCAAAATCCATAGACCCTTTGAGATATCTGAAGATCCGCTTAACTGCGAGAAGATGTGACTCTTTAGGATTCGCCTGGTATCTGGCACAGAGACAGGAAGAGAACATGATGTCCAGAAGACTTGCAGTTAGATACAGTAACTATCCAATCATCCCACAGTAAGTTTTCAGATCTACTGGAGGACCATCAAGATCTGTTGACAGCTATGCCTTAGCAGCCATGGGTGTGGATATGGGTGTGCAGTTAATCATATCATACTTCGTGAGAAGGTCTTTGATGTACTTGGATTGGCAAATAAAACTTCCATGACTTAACTGCTTCACCTGGAGTCCGAGAAAGAATGATATCTCCCACATCATACTCATTTGAAATCTGTTTGTCATGATCTTAGCAAAATCATCACTGTATTTTGGATTCGTAGACCCAAAAATGATGTCATCCACATATATTTGAACTAAAATCTTGTCCCTACCCTTAGTCTTTGTGAATATAGTGGTATGAGTCTTTCCTTTTGAGTAGCCTTCACCAATCAAATAATCAGATAAGACATCGTACCATGCACGTGGAGCTTGCTTTAACCCGCACAAGGACTTATCTAAGATATTAACATTATTTGGATGTTTTGAATTGATGAAACCCTTAGGTTGTGACACATATTCTTCTTCTTTGTGAAACACCGTGATTTTCAAAAATACTGTTTAACAAAAAATTTTAATTATTAATCATCCATAAGCAACGGAAGTCTTAAAACCATAACTACGATAAACTTAACCCGACGAAACCATAGTGTCACACCGTGATCAAAACCCGTTAATCCTTTACTAATTTAAACCATAAATAAAATAATAAAATTTCATTGGTATCAATGTCTATAACTATCTACCCAATAAGCACCCGTCTCACAAGCCAATATCTAAAACACCTACACGAGTACAAGACAACATTTCAAAAGAACAAGTGTCAGCTTACGCCTCGTGAGTCAATAGGGTTAGAATAACAAAATCCGTAAAACATTAAAGATGAGCATTAATACAGTTATCAAATATCCATGTCCGTCCAGTAGATATATATTTTACCCATCCCCTGAATCCCGCATAACATTTATTAACACAACATATCAAAACCGT
Source organism: Pulicaria dysenterica (assembly GCA_947179395.2). Taxonomy (NCBI): domain Eukaryota; kingdom Viridiplantae; phylum Streptophyta; class Magnoliopsida; order Asterales; family Asteraceae; genus Pulicaria; species Pulicaria dysenterica. Next base: position 26,165,271 of record OX359294.1, on the reverse strand, counting down.
TCACAAACCGTATATCAAGCACATACCATATATCAACACATTCCGTATACCATAGTCCGTAATTTTACCCGCTAAGTTTCCCTAGCCATTGGGCCCCGGCTAGCTAGGTAACCCGTTCACTAATCACACGCATGAGTGTACATTAGACGATGCTTTCGCTACTCCGACTGTGCAAGTACAAGTACCGCGTTGTCATTCAAGTGTAAGTACAAACGGGGGCAACCGCTATCAACCCCTCCTGATGCTCACGTGATGCTATCGATATAACTACACCTGCTGTCATATATCACTCCAGTACTCGAGCACTCAATCGTATCCTCGTACCATGCGTTGCAAAGGTTATCTAGAAACCCCGCAACTCCGTATGTGGCTAGCACTTATACCTAGAAGGTCATTAAAACCTAATAGGTCCTTAAACCGTAAGCGAGCATAAAAAGGTTACTACCCCCGCCCAACAAGTCATGTACATGTATATAAATCATATAAACCATAAAGTAACCGTAGCATGCATAAACAACCTTGTAAGCATACATAATCATATAATTGGAAGTAATACACTTAGCACATTAAACTATCATATACATATTCATATAATATTAAAAAATAGATTTTGTCCTTGTACTCAGTTTTGTAAATTATTGAACTCACCTCAAGTCCCGAAAGAATGAGCCGAACAAATAACTGTGAGGAATACCGATCAACCTATAGGATAAACGAATCCTAATAAGTAACCGAGTGTCGAACATCGAAACAAACGGTAACACGAAATACGGATTGTAAATTCTATCTAGTCATAGGAAATCGCAGTTCTTCAAAACACTACAATCGTAATCAATCACAATCCCAAGCTGCCAAAGTGGACTCGTAGTTCAACCCAAATAAAAGAATTGTACTTAAAAAAAGAATCCCAACTGTACTAATCTGTAGCCAATTGTGAATCATCAAGATATATAATTGCATTTCCATTTCATGTTCCAAACACCCAACCACAGTTAACCTTCTAATACCAATTGCAATTCACGTCACTAACCTGCAACTCACAAATCTCATGTGAATAAAATCCTAATTCATTTCTTTTATACAAAATCGCAATTTGGTGTTCATCTCACATTTAACTTCATCCAATAATGCAATCATAATTTAAGTAACAAGGATCCATTTAATCAGAAACGTGAATCAGTTTATAGCATCAAAATGGAAAGCCATTACCATTTGAAATTGCAATTCTCATATTTTATTCCTCCAGATCAGTCGACAACAGGTTCCAAAATATGACCATAAAACCTAAAATTCTTAAGTAGAAATTATGTTTTCAAGTCTCATAGTTCATTCATAACACTTAAGATTAAACCCCTAGCATCAATTTAGAGATTAAGATACTAAATCAATTCAATTTCAAATCTTTATAATAAAACTATTGCCCAAAACCTGTGTATGGATTGATCGACTAACAGCCTAAGAACTTCAGTTAAATCCTTAAAGCTCAACCACAAATAATATAAAGTACATGTTGAAGGAGTAGAACACTTACTTTAGGATTAAGCTCACAAAACTCCCAAGAACTTGACCTTCCTTCTTGTTCGATCGAGAGAGTTAGGTCACTCCTAAAAACTGCCGTAACTCAATAATGGGTTGCCAAAAAGGTTTACCCTAATTTATAAATAACCTCCTTAATCACCGATTAATCCCTATTGTTTTCCATTTTAACTATTTTAACCTTATTCTTTTATTCCATAAAATAATATATCCTTTTAAGTCACTAAACACCCTTTAATATTCAATTAAGTCACCACTCGTCTATTAAATTATCCTACTATAATTAACGAAAACAATATATATTCTATAGGTATTGTCTCGAAATTCTGGTCGTTACAATTCTCCTCTCCTTAAAAAGATTCCATCCCCGAATCAGGTACCATAGCAAACAAGAAAAACGTAAAATATCGCTTATTTCGGATTCGATTGTCCAACACATGCCCCATTCGAATCTTTTGTTGTTGTTAGATCTTTCCTTCCTTATGAGAGATTTAATTTCAAGAACCACACTTTATAACTTATGACAACTATATGAATCACATTTATTTTTTAATCGGAAATTGGAAACCGCAAACCGTTCAACCAAATCATCAATCCTACAAACGGAAACTAACAAATTTCAAATAAACTGTCCGTCAACAAAACCTTAAATCCAAGAATAAAAAAAAATACACAAATCAACATTCATTGTTCCTCATTCTATAGTGAACTCGGTTGTTGCTTTAGCCGGCTCCCTGTTCTGTCCTATCGCAACTAATCATACCTTCTAGCACAAAATTATTAATAAAAGATCATATCCACTAATAATTCTATCACTCATCACTTTCGTGACCCACAAATCAACATACCCAAGTACTAAGTGCACATGTGAATTATTTTTCCACCTAGACCTTTCACTTAACCCCCTTTTTCACCTCCTTCAAATAAGCATAACATCTTTTACTACTCATAAAGTAAACTTGCCACCCAACAACCACCTCAAGGAATGCAGGCGCAGTTATCAAGCACAAACGTTGCATTTTCGTGATGACGTTGGCCAGGCGTAATCACAAAAGAACCCCACATGAGTGTCCTCCTCATTGACCTCGCATCTCCCGAGTTGTTTGGATCATCCAATTGTATAAACTTCCAGCTCTTGTCAGTACACTAACCGTCTTAGATCCACATCATCCCTTGGATTTTCTCATTTTTTTCATGCGCTCTAATTCCTTATTATGTGCACGTCTAACCCGTGCTGAACCCAATTTTCTTTATTACATCCGTCTCATTCCTATAGTTTGACCGTTCATCATTCTGTACTTACTACATAAATTCATAAGAATTCTTTGTTCCACTCTGCCGTTCGTAGTCAACCTTTCATTCAGATTATCTTTAGTTTTCCATACTACTCCATACTCATCCATGCCATTTCTAAATTCCATCTTAGTCACCTATGTCAAGTCACTTTGCTCCCAATTTACCATTTCAAACCTTCACCGGGTCCTTTTAGAGTGGATAATCTGCTATCCTCAAAATTTCTGTCGCTTCAATATGAGCGTATCGCGTACTATTCCAATCCGCGTACTCTTCCAATCTTAATACACCAGGGAGACGAAATCCTCTTATTTCCATTCAACGAATAAGACCTATTTAAAGGCAAGACTTAACAAGATAGCCCGAACCTAACTATCTTTAGTCTGATTAACATTGTCCTTAAAGATATAACGTCAATAATATCGACATTAGTACCGTATATAGATATCACTGTTCCTTATATACATTCGAATTCATATTCCCTTTTAACCATCTCGCATGACCGTTAGCAATCTCATTAAATCATCATAGTCATATAGACTATTTCCGATTAGTCCGTTCAACCATGATTACTGCTTCTATTATACGTATTGATCAATTTTATCATATGATTTTATTTATATTATTTTCCATCTTTTTTTTCAGACCATTAGATGTAAAAAGAGAGGCGCCTGCAAAAAGAGAATAAAACATGTTTAGGTCCCCATATATGAATGGGTCCTTCATTGTTAGTTCCTAGAAGTGGTTGAGTATTGATTATTTCAACTGGTGGTTGTAAAACTTCTAATGATCTATCCTTAGGTACCCAAGTGGGTTTAATCTTTTGTCAAGAATGAATAGTTTGAAACAAAATTAGCTTAGACTGAAGTTTCGGTACCACCTTTGGTTTGACAATTGATGGAATCGGAGGTTTAAGATTCGGAAGAGTTACGGAAGCGTTATGTTTGCGAATCCAAGCTTTCGAGGAATTCTTAAGAATTCGTTGTGACCTCGGTGCATCAACTTTCCTTTACTGAACTGGAGCCTTGGGAGCAGTAGGTTGTACTACTCGTCGATTGGAGGATGGCTTGGGTTTGGAAGTTTTGGCATCTTTGGAAGGTGGATTGCGAGATCGGTTTTGAGAATGCAAGTGTTTTTCGTGATCAATCCATGCGTTTCTTCGTAGCCCTGCCATCTATAGACTTACAGTTCTTTGATCGTCAGTAATCGTTTTGATTTGTTTAAACGTTTGAGTGCATGTGACTGACGAGTGGTGATCCACTGATGAAAGATATATCCTTTGGAATTTACAAATGGAACACATATTTGAGTAGCGTAAAAGTCTGTCCAGTTCTCACATGGTTTAATTCCAATTTTTTTTCTTAATTGATCATATTCATAACTAAACTCACAATGTCCATGGAGGCAACCATCACTTATAAAAAAAATTGAAGACGAAATTTTATCATGCAAACTTGAATGATTACAGACAGTATCAAACATCAAAATTTGTTTACATGTTTGTCTAGTGTTCGAATATTTCCTAGACGACCTAGGAATGACTCTCTTCCAAGTTATGTTTATTTTACGCTCTTCACTCTCGAGCTTCTTCACATCTGAAGCAGAATGTAAAACATTAGAATTTAGTCATCGTCGACTAGCAGCTGCTTTTGAAGATTCAGGTATGTCAGTGTTCATACGAGAAATGTAATTAGAAGTGGAAGTGGGTGTTTGTTTGAAAATCTGATTTTGTTTTAAAGTTTTCAATGTAGGATTGTTAATAGATTTTATTTTGAGTTGAACATCTTGGGAAGATGTAGACGCATGTTTAGAATCTTCAATACGTTCTGCGTATGGAGAGAAAGTGAATGGTGTTGGAGGCTGCATCTCTTGTTTGACTTGAATGATGCGTTCTTTTAATGCTATATTTTCCCTGCACAATTATCTATGATCTTTTCATCATGATTAGAAATTTTTTTGATACGCTTGTGAAGGATGGAATTTTCTTGAGTTAATTGAGTGAGCTCAGGTGATTGGGAAAAAACTTAGATTGTTTCAGGTGTGCTTTCGGAGTGGAAAGTGTTAGCAATATCTCCTTGTATCAGATGAGTGAACCAGAACTCTTGTAAGATTTGAAACCTTTGTTGCAATTCCTTGTGTGGAATGTATAGAAATTGAGATTTTGGCAATTTAGGAGTATACAGTTCCTCATCTGTATAGATTGGAGTGGTGATAGATGGATTCAGTGTTGGAGGTGGGTAAGTGAAGTATGAGTCAATGAGGTTAGAATAATTGAAGGGAGTTTTAGTTTTGAGATGTAAGGTCCGTTTGACATCCTCTTCAAGTCGTTCTTCCTCTTGACCAACAAATACCATTCGTTGAGTTAGTCCTTCACCAAATACATTTGCATTGTATAATTTCTTGGCAGATACTTTCCTTAGAACATTTGGGTTTTCAAAACCAAGTCCGTCTAATGTCCATCTTGAAAAAGGTTGTTCCTTTTGTTTATACAGAAAGATGGTTTGTTCACTTTTCCTTCTTTTGATGAGAAGGTCTTCAAGTTCTTTAATTTTTAAACAAAGAATATTCTGATCATTTTTAAGATTTTTGAATCCTTTTCTGCACCAATACATTATGCTTTGAGATCGTATATGATGATGTTTGTTTTATCAGTTAATTCTAGAAATTCAGATTCTTTCACAGCTAATTGAACCTTAGATTCATTTATGTTTTTCTCTAATTGTTCAATTGTAGCTTGTGCTTCTTTGTATTGTGTATGAATGACCTCTTTTAACACTTGATTTTTCCTTGTTAGTTTAGTCTCCTTAAATTCTAACTTTTTCATGCGGTTTAATATGGTTTGTATATGTTCAAAATTAAAACCCATGTTAGAGTTAGAGATAGAATGTATCTTTCCGCTTTCAACAATCTCCTCCTCACCATTGGAGATATCTCCACCATCTTCATTCCTATCACTTGTTTCACCAGTAGCCATGAAACAGAACTGTGCGTGATCCTCACCATCTAGATCACTCTCGGAGTATGTATCCTCTAGAACTATTCATCCCCCACCATAAGAGCATTCCCAACCTGCTTTTGCTTTGACTGGAAGTACTTTTGTCTGTAGTATTCAGCATCCTTGACCTTCTTCTGTGGACAGTTCCTGAGCATGTGGCCAGATCTCCCACAGTTGTAGACCTTCAAATCCGTATTCTTTTCCTCCTTTCTCTCATCCTATTGAAATCTAGGCTTATCAACAGGAGCAAGTCTTTCTAGTCTTCTGGAGCCAGAGGTAAATCTTTGTATGTTGTTGGTTTTATTAAAGCGATTTCTGAAGGTTTTACCAACAACAGAGAGAGCATGCATGGCAGCTTCGACTGAGTCTTCATCATCATCATCAGGATCCGATTCACTGAGGATCACCTGCTTGAACTTCATTGATCTTGATGAAGATTCTCTTGAAATTCTTTCTGTTGCTACCAAGGCCAGAGGATCTGCAGCTGGTTGTTTCGGGAGAGTCTTGAGTATTTCATCCTGGTATTCATTGAGGTCTTTGAATATGTTGTGAAAAGTGACGGTGGTAAGATCTTTATTGATTTGCTTGTACAGTCTAACATATTCCTTCCACTCTGGACCTAGTGACCTTAGAAAAACACAGTTTAGATCTAGGTCAGTCCTGATGATTTGATTGGACCCCATCACATTTTGCAGTTTGCAAAATCTACCATAGGTTTCAGAAAGAAGTTCATTCTCTCTAACACTGAAGTCATGATATCTGTTGACCAGTTGGGTATGCTTAATATACTCTCCTTGCTCAATACCCTGCAACTGCTTCTTTATCTCATCCCATATTTCCTTAGCAGTGGCTAAGCTATCTATCTTCGTGTAGATCTCTGAGGAGAGTCCTTGTTTTAGATAATACTTAGCCAATCTTTCAGCCTTCTTGATTTCCTTTTCTTGAGTTGTGAGTTCATCAGCAGTCTTTTCCCTCTCATCACAGAGAATGGCGGGATTGTTGTTCCGATCAGCCTCAACAACTTTGGTGAACTTTTTGTTCCCGTTCATGATGCATTCGATCATCATTTCTCTGTGTGTCTCATTGTGCTCCAGGAAGTCCATGAACCTTCCTTTCCAAACATTATATTCACCTCGAAACAGAACAGGTGGTTTTGTATCGGTACCGATGGACATCATTTCATTTGAATTTGACATTGTGAGAGATTTAGTAAGAAATGATTGTTTACTTGTTATATTAATTGATTGTTCGAAAAACCTTACTGACAAGAGAGAATTAAATTCTTTTCAAGGTAGTTTGGAAAAACTTCTTGGTGATGATTGAGGAGCTAAGTCAATTTAATTCAACTTTGAAGTAGATCTTGTAAAGATTAAATTCAATTTTGAATTAGATAGAGTGAAGTTAATTTAATTCACCTTTGAATTATATCTGAATTAGATTAAATTCAATTTTGAATTAGATTTTTAAGTTTTAAGTTCAATTGTCCTCTTTGTTCAAAAGTCAAGTCCCAATGGTTCTATCACTTGTCCAATAAATTCAAGGTATGCGAATGGTGTTTATGCGATTGGTAGAATCCCTTGGAAATTGAGCAGAATAACTTCTTGACGGTGATCAATAGGGTAACCAATAGAGTACGATTGATCCCTGTAGTACCAAACACTTTGAAATAAACAGTTAGTACTATCAATCGAATTCTTATCAAGTAGCCAATTCGAATGCGATTGCCTTTAGAGTGTTTGATATCCAAGTAACAAGGAACTTTGAATCGCAAGGCCAACTTGATGCGATTGACCAAATAACTTAGGATCGCACAGATGGATTAGTGCGGCTGATAGAATACTTGGGAACTTCTAATCGCATGCGATAATGCTCATACCGGCTGATAGCACTAAGAGTAATACTTAGTAAATTTCAGCTTTGAAGGACTCTATAAGCCGTGTAATCCCTTCAATCGCATAGACCACAAACCCGGCTTCTAGAATCTGATGTGTTCCTATCAGATCTGAAGGCCTTACCCCTTATAGTGTCTACCCACTTATACGTTGATTGGTATGGGTAGTACTTGAGTTGCCTTGTTCAACACTTAATCTTTGAAGAATAAATAAGTATTTTTAATCAAAACCGATTTCTTCTTCTTCAAGACTGCATTTAAGCTTCAAGAACACCATAAATGCTTGAATTTCCAGAAAATTAAATGCCAAAAAGTCGAGCATTTAATGAACCATTGAGCCTTTTCCTTTTAAAACACCACTCGGTTTTATATTCTCTTTAATAAAATCATATAAAACAGTAATTTCCTTTAAACAAAACCCAAAGAGATGGTAGAAAAAGTATAGATTATACCTCCGATGTGTTCTACCTTTGGGAAATACTTGAACTCACACCTTTCTTGAACTAACCGTGTGGTTGTATGCTTTGTAGAACCCGAAAGCTTATTCTTCACCTTGAGCTTGAAATCTTTGAGTTTTTGCTTGTTGTTTTCGAACAATCATGAGCCAAAAACAAGTTTCGCTCTGATACCAATTGATGGTCTCTTTAACATATAAAGGATGAAGCTATGCTTAGAAGATTATCTTGTTAGTGTGTGTTTGTGTGTGTGTTCGCTTTAGAGAGAGAGAGCCGAGAGCTTTTAGAGAGAAACACAAACACATGAAATGAGCAAAGCTTAGATTGAAAGAGTGGGGCAAATGCCTTTTATAGTATTTACCCAAGTTACAATATTTACATATGTCAGGATCGGATATAGATTATATCAAATAACAAGAACTAACTTTAGATAATCAATCAGAGTAAAATAAAAGTTAATCTTTAACTATGATCACAATCAACTAAGAAGTTGCGGAATCACACTTAATTGATTAAAGAAGGTTTTAAACATAGATTAATTCAATCAAACAGTAGTTTTATTAACCAACCAGAATGATTACAAAAGCAAACTTCACCCCCAATCTAACTTATTCTGTTAGACGAAGAACACAGACTGTTCTTAGGTTTCAACAAGAAACTTAGAGGCTAAACACTTTCAGAAAAATTAAATAACAATAAGAACAAATGCTTTGAATAATAAGATCAAGTCGTCGTGGTAAATTGATCATCTTATGAAGTATATATAGACTCTTGATCCTCCTTGAATTGTTGACAGTTAGGTAATCTTCTATCTTCTGAGATAATCTTGATAATCTTCAAAGTATTTCGAGATATCTTCAAAGATAGGATTTTCCAAATATAGCTCAAAGTAAACTGTTTAATGAACACAACAGTTCTTTATCCTTCTAACAGTCTTCAGCTTCAAGGTCTTCAAACAGTTGTAGTAGTTTGTACTAACAGTTCTGAACTCTATATAACAGCTTTAAAGTTCACAGCAACTGTTGGTTACAACTGTCTTCACAATTTCAACTAACAGTTCCAAACTGTTTGTCAATATTCTTCTAACAGTTTTGAACTGTTTTTCACAAAGTCCATTAACAGTTTTAACTTTGCATCTTCAACAGTCTTAATGCCTTAGCTAATTTCCCAACAACATATTTGCACCTCACTTTTCATAATCTAACACAAAGGCTAATCACCTATGTTTAATTAAGATATGTATATTGGGGTACATAGATTAGTTATAGTACGAAAATGTTTAAGTAATAAATATTTTTCTTTGTGTAAAATTTTAAGAATGCATTCATATCCATTGAGTGTGCACATTTTGCATGGCATTTATTAAGTTTCACCTTAGTTCATGTAGTAATGATTATAATATTGCAGATTTATCATGCCTTCGTCATCGGAACCCACTGAGCGCACTGCCGGAAACCCCGACCAAATCACTACTAGGGAACATGACCATTCATCTATTGATAAGGTAAAGGCCCCTAACAGTAGCTCAAATTCCGAAATTGAGGCCAACAGCTTTAGTCAAAGTAGGACTAGAGACACTTCCTCGGAGGAGCCAAGTAGGCCTCCTCTTCAGACGCATCCCTTGACTTTCGAACTGCTAGTAAGAGTGTTCCCATCCCCCAAAGGGTTAGGATCACTGAGACTCCCTCACCTGAATAGAGAGCCCCCGCAAGATCACCCGAGTATGGCCATAGAGGTTCCTCCCGACCACGATATGAAGTGAGCTCATCACGGGTGATGACCCGAGTAGTTGACGATTACCCAGTAGGTGTGACTCCGGATGAGGCACGCCAAGTACAGGCCATAACAGAGGAATGGTGCAATCCCGAGGTGAGATTGAACCGCCAGTATCAACTACTGAATGCGTTGAATGGGGTTATGGCAACCTATAATCAACGCATGATACGGGCGAAGGATGATGTTGCTACAGCAAGGAGGGCGGTGCAGGGGTTGAGCATGATAGTAATCATGTTGGTGATTATGATGATTGTGATGGGATGGATTATGTTTTAGGATGATTTAAGTATTGAACAAACATGGATCTTTTGGTGGTATGTAGCCACACTTTTGTATGAAAAATTAGGGTTTGATTTTTAATTTTGGTAAAAAATAAGCTTATGTAGTTTGTATGGCTTGCATAATGAGATTATTAATATTATTATATTTTAATGGTACCCATGGATGGGCCAAATTTTGCTATAATCTTTTACTTATGAATGATGCGTTGATTATTCATGTATATTCGATGTTTCTATTGCATAGAAAATTACTTTAATATTGATGTTAGACTATAGTAGTGAAATATACGTATGCTCAGAAACATGTAGAGCTCATAGTAACTAAATTATTTTGACGTAATGGTTATAGAACCATGCCTTCGAGAAGGGAAGACCCCAATCTAGACCGACTTGTAATGGAGCGAGTAATTGCTACACTACCTAACATTGTTAGCAAAGTGGCGGCGGGCTTACAAGCAAGGCAAGGCACAGCTTCCGTGAACCAGGAGTGCAATTACAAGACATTTAGGGCCTGTAACCCAAAAGAATTCTTCGGAACTAAAGGAGATGTGGGACTACTTAGTTGGATCGAGAGTATGGAATCAGTTCTCATCATAAGTAAGTGTTCAGATGCCAACAAAGTAGAATATGGAGCATGCCTTTTTCAAGGACGAGCCCTATCTTGTTGGAATATCTAGGTACAAACCTGTTGCAGGATGCGGCACACAAACTTTCATGGGCCGAATTTCTCAAGCTACTAAGGGACGAGTTTTGTTCAAAAAGTGAAATTCAAAAATTGGAAGCTGAGTTTTGGAACCATGAGATGGTGGGAAGTGACATTAACTAATATACCACCCACTTTCACGAGTTGGCCAAGTTGGTACCACATTTAGTGACGCCCGAAGAAAACCACATTGATAGGTATATTTGGGGCTTAACTCCTGAAATACGGGCAAATGTCACTTCTAAAAACCCGGCCACTCTGCAAAGTGCTATAATTCTGGCTAATAGTCTCACCAACAATCCTATTCGCTCAGGATGGTTTGCAAGTGATAAGGCAAAATGGAAGAGGAAGGTAAAGGAGACTTCAAGAAAGCAATCTGGTGAAAGACCTGGGAAGAGCCAAAGGGTAACGAGAAATTTTGGCGCTCAAACCCAGCTAGAAGGGAAAGAAAAAGGCCCGAACTCTCGGTGTGACAAGTGTAACAAATACCACTTTGGTGAGTGCATAATCTGTCGCAAGTGCAATAAAGCAGGTCATTTAGCCAAGGATTGCAGGAGGTTGGCTTGTCATGAGTGTGGAAGTGTGGATCACCTTCGAAATGCTTATCCTAGACTTAACCGGGGACCAAATGCTAATCAAGCACGCCAGTCTAACCAGAGGAATGCACGAGGTCAAGCAAGAGGACGTGTGTTCGAGATTGGGGCAGAAGAAGCGAGGCAGAACCCGGATGTGATTTCAGGTACCTTCCTTCCGAATAATCATTATCCATCTATGTTATTTGATTCAAGAGCATACCGGAGTTTTGTATTGTTAAAGTATAGATCAAAACTTAACTTAATACTCGATAAACAAAAAGAAGATTATATTATCGAATTTGCCAATAGCCATGAGGTAAAGACTATAGATATAGTCAATGATTGTACACTAACTCTAACTAATAGGAATTTTAGTATAAATCTTATTCCTATCGTGTTAGGGAGTTTCGATGTAGTAGTGGGCATGGATTGGCTATCCGAAAACCAAGCTGAGATATGTTGTTCTGAGAAGACCGTCAATTTTCCGTTGCCTGAAAATGAAACACTGGTTGTGTGTGGAGAAAAGTCTGGGAAAAACATTACGATTGTGTCAAGCATGAAGATGCAGAAGTACTTGAGGAAAGAGTATATTGCTTTTCCTGGCTCATGTAGTAGATAAGAGAGCCGAAGAAAAGGATATACGGGAGATACTAGTCTTTTGGGATTTTCTTGAAGTGTTCCCAGAGGAATTACATGGTTAACCCCCAGTTAGAAAAGTCGAATTTCGTATCGACTTAATTCCTGGAGCCGCACCTGTAGCTAAAGCACCGTATCGGTTAGCCCCGTCGGAATTGTAGGAGTTATCTATACAACTTCAAAAATTACTTGACAAAGGATTCTTCTGGCCAAGTACCTCACCATGGGGAGCCCCAATGCTATTCGTCAAGAAGAAAGATGGGTTGCTACGAATGTGCATCGATTATCGTGAACTCAACAAATTAACAATTAAGAACCGATACCCTTTTCCTCGAATCGATGACTTGTTTGACCGTATTTAAGGCACTACTTACTTCTCAAATATTGATTTATGATCCGGATACTATCAACTGAGAGTCCGTGAAGAAGACATACCCAAGACTGCGTTTAGAACCTGTTATGGGCACTACGAGTTTTTAGTGATGCCTTTTGGGTTATCAAACACACCAGCTATCTTTAAGGATTTAATAAACCCTATCTGTAGACCTTACGTAGATAAGTTTGTTATAGTGTTCATCGACGACATACTTATCTATTCGCGAAACAAGAAAGATCATGAACAACATCTGAAGTTGATTCTAACACTACTTAAGGATCAGGAATTGTAAGCAAAGTTCACGAAATGTGAATTTTGGATCCAATAAGTACATTTTCTCAGACACGTGGTGAATTCAAATGGAATTCATGTCGATCCAGCAAAAGTTGAAGCGATTAAGAAGTCAGAAGCACCGAAGACGCCAACTGAAATTCGTCAATTTCTTTGTTTAGGAGGCTATTATCGAAGATTTATTGCAAATTTCTCGAAGATAGTGCAACCACTCACGGATCTAACCCAAAAAGACAAGAAATTTGATTGGGGACAGAAATAGGAGGAAGCTTTCCAACTGTTAAAGTATAAGCTGTGCAATACACCTGTTTTAGCATTACTAGAAGAAAACGATGACTTTGTAGTATATTGTGATGCCTCACGCCAAGGTCTAGGATGTGTATTGATGCAAAGAGACAAAGTTATTGCATAGGCATCAAGACAATTGAAAATTCATGAAAAGAATTATAGCACTTATGATTTAAAATTAGGAGCAGTGGTATTCGCTCTTAAGGTATGGAGACACTATCTTTAAGGCACCAAGTGTACCGTCTACACTGATCACAAGAGTCTTTAACATATCTTTAATCAAAAGATGCTTAACATGAGGCAAATAATATGGGTGGAATTTCTCAACGACTATGATTGCGAAATCAAGTATCACCCAGGAAAGGATAATGTGGTAGCTGGCGCGTTAAGCAAAGGAAAGAATTATGGAGCTAAGAGTACGAGCGTTGGGAGCAATCGTTCAAACAAGTTTAAAGGAGAGAATTCTCCAAGCCCAAGAGGTAGCGTTAAGGGTCGAAAACTTGAGGAATGAAACTCTACATCATTTGGAGCAAAGATTTTAGATCAAATCGGATGCAGTGCGTTATTTTGAAGGAAAGGTTTGGATACCTAAGGTAAGTAACTATTGGGAAAATGATCTCATCAGTTGAGATTTGATGAGACAAAGTTAAGTTAGTTGGATATGTTCTAGATATAACTTAAACAAAATTATAAGGCTTGATCAGACTGAACACGTACAGTGTTTCAGACTGAGCATAAGCTGAATATAAGCTGAGCATATGTTCGATTAGCTTATACCATATGTTAGTAAGATTATCACTATGTGTTATAAGCTGTGTATATCACCTAAGATATAATGAGCTTTCAGCTTGATGTGTTTCAAGCTGAGTGACTCAGCGTATATACTGGGTCAGCTCAATAGAGTTGCTAAATAAGTTCTAGCTAACTCTTAGGACTTCTAAGGATGAGTTTATTAATATACGTGTTAGTTCATGTTTGTTTTCGAGTTTGTTCTCGAAGAACTCAGCTTGATAAATTTCAAGCTGAGTAACTCATTCTGAGTAAGAAGTCAGTCTAAAGAAAGTTTAAATATGTTTTAAACTTAACTTTTTAACTCTCTATATCTATGGGAAGGATAAGAAAACTCCAGAATCAAGATTGAATATTGAAGACTCAAGATAAGAAGATTCAAGATTCAAGATTCCGAGTTATCCGGTAGTTAGTTAGCAAATTAGGATTAGTCCAGTTTGTTAGGAACCGTAAGCATAGGATTATAAATACTTATCTCCTGATAAGTTTAGAGGTACGACTACAACGACGATTACAACTAAGTGTTGCAGAGCCAAAAAAACCTCACCTCACCGTATGTGTTACGATTCTTGAATCACTGTTTGTCAGTTCAACGTGATCAAGATATTCACAGATTGCCAAGCTATTCGTGTGTTTGAATAATCACATTAGTTGTGATATTGGTAAGTTATCAATCTGTGTAAATCCTGTTTAGAGAGTCGTCAGTATCTATAATCATAAGTTGATTATAGATAGCTAAGTTTGAGAGATTGAAAGATTTATATTAGGTGTTTACATATCAAGATTTGCTTACTTGATACATTATGTAATCATCTTCTTATTAATGAAAAGCAAAGCATTTGATTGTTGTTTGATTTACTTTGAGTAACACTTTTATGTGATTTGTTCAATTTCCGCAGAAAGTATATTCAACCCCCCTTCTACACACCTGTTGCTTGTTGTTATTCTCACCAAGGGACCAACAACTGGTATCAGAGCAGGCTGAACAATTTCATAAGTTGAAAGTTCAAGATCCTGAGAAAGTTTACAATGTCTACAAGCAACAATTCTTCAAACTTTCCACAAATGTCTGCCAAAGGCTGTCCCATATTTGATGGATCTGACTATCCTATGTGGAAGTTCAGAGCCATGCTATTCCTCAAGTCCATTGACAACCGTATGTTCGATGTCATTACAAAAGGACCTATCATCCCCAAGATTCCTGCTACAGTCAGTGATACGTCTCGTGGCAGAACTAAAAAGGAAACAAGGAAGCCTACTGCATCCTGGACTGATGAAGGTTGGAAACTCTTCAATCTGGATGACAAGGCAAAAAGTATTCTAGCAAATGCCCTGATCTTGCGTACTGTGACTGGGTGTCAATCTGCAAAAGATATCTTTGATACGCTGAGTGTTACATATGAGGGCATAGATCTGGTCAAGCAGCAAAAGAAGAATCACTTGAATAGATCTTATGAAAACTTCTTTTCAAAGAAGAATGAAACCTTGCTAGATTTGTTCACAAGGTTTCACTGCTTGATAAATGACCTACTAAGTGTGGGTGTGAAGAAAGATGAGGCTGAACTTGTGCTGAAATTTCTGGATGTGTTACCAGAAAAGTTTAATGAGGTAACAACAGCACTAAGGGCTGGAGGAACACTGCACGTGTACAAACTACAGTCAATTTATGGGTTCTTGCTAAATCATGAACAGATCACTGAACACAAAAGAACTTCTCAACAACAACTCAAGAAGTGTCTAGATAAAAATGAAGTTGCGTTGGTTGCACAAAAAAATAAGAATAGTTCCAAGACACTGGTTGTTGAATTTGAGACTGAGTCAGAATCTCAAGTTGACCACTCAGACTCAGACTCAGGTGATACTGATGATGTTCAGAATATCACTGACCAAATGGCAATGTTAGCCAGACGTTTGAGAAAAGCTCAAAGGGAAAGAGGAAGATCTGACAGGGGCAAAGGGAAGAGTTCCTTTGATCCCAAAAAGGTTGTGTGCTTCAACTGTCAGAAGAAGGGACATATTGCTGTTGAGTGCAGATCAAAGAAGGTGGAACCAACATCAGTTGTTGATAAGAATGCTTACAAGCTGATAAATACAAGAAGAAATATACTCAGCTCAAGAAAGGAAAGCCTGAAGACAAACCCAGTGCTAAAGGACTATATGCTGAAACTTGAGATACCGAATCATCTACCCCAGATGATGATGTATGTCTGATGGATCAAGAAGATGAAGAGTTTGAAATTGATGAAGTTGATTATGGTCTGTCCGAGTCAACTTTTGAAGCTGACATGAAGGAAGCTGAGGAAAACAGCAAGCTCAGTGATTGGGATCCTTCTTCCATGTATAAGGTTAGTAATTTCAACTCTTACACCGATGAAGAAAAGGGTCTTGCTTTTGATTATCTGCTGAATGATTTCAAGACTATCCTTAAGTCTCAAAATGACCTCAAAGCTGAGATAACTAAACTCAAGAATGAGATTAAGGAAAATAAATCTCCCATTGACGTTGGCAAGAAAGCACAATGTGATCTTGAATGTCAAAGACACATTAATAAACTTCTAAGTGAAGAACTTCAGGAAGCTAAAGACAACTTATTAAGTCTCAGAAGTCAGCCTCAGAGAAGAAGCATGGTCAAAACCTTAAATACAATATGTTTGTAAAGGCTAAAGATCATGGAAATGAGTGATCAACATCCAAACAGCATGGTAAGTCTGTGCTGGACAGATTAAGCACTCAGCCTATTTTAAAGAACTTCAGTAATAGAAAGGCTTAATCCAAATCCTTTGAAAAGACAATACTCTCTATCTGGCTCAGAGAGAAGTTACAAGAATAGGAAGACCACGGTAAGTCAGAGGTCAAATTACAACAATGGTAAGTCCAAAGTTGCAGATCTTGGTAAGTCTAAGAGGATCAACAGTGGTAAGTCCAAACCTGTTGAAACTGGTGAGTCCAGTAGTCATGACAAAGGTAAGTCTAAGGTCATGGAAAAGAAGGTTTTTAGTCAAACTTCTAATCAAAAGGATAACAAACAAAGACCTGACAAAAGTAAGTCCAAAGTCAGTCATCATCATGTGAATCAACTTGCAAGGAAAGTTGAAAAGTTATCCACCACATATAATCCTAAGACTGAGAGAAAGTTCTTACAAGGGTTATTAGACACTCTACCTCCTATAATCATTGGAAGAAGGAGATGCTACAAGTGCAGAAGTAGAGGTCATAAGGCTAAGGACTGTGATGCAGATCTCAAGGCCTGAACAAGAACAAGTTGATCAGCTTACACAGGACTCAGCTCCTGCTCAAGCTGAACAGTCAGTTCAACAAGATGGAAATAGTAAGTGCTCCTCATCTGAACCCACCAAAAAGTGGGTTCACAAACAAAACTAATGTGTTTAGTTTTCATCTCATGTGCAAGGTTCAAGTAAATGGTACTTGGATAGTTAATGCTCAAGGCACATGACCAGGTGTAAAGGACTTCTTAGTGATTTCCAAGAAGATGATGGTCCTAAAGTAACGCTTGGTGACAACTCCCATGGAAGAACTAAAGGCTATGGGAAGATGCAGGCTGGCAAGGTTACTTTCCAGAAAGTTGCATATGTCAAAGGTCTTAAACACTATTTGATTAGTATCAGTCAATTGTGTGATGAAGACAATACTGTTACTTTTAGGAAGAAAGCAGGAACAATTTATAATGCCAAGGGAAAGCCTGTATTAATAGCTAAAAGAGAAAGAGATGTGTATCTACTTGATCTTAATTCTGCCGATCCCTATAATGAAACCTGCTTGTATTCCCATTCTGTTCCTAAGCTGAGTTGGTTATGGCATAAACGTTTATCTCATCTAAATTTTAAAAATATAAATATGCTATCCAATAAAGAGTTAGTCTCTAGATTACCAAAGATCACATTTGTCAAAAACAAATTGTGTTCAGCTTGTGAACAAGGGAAATACCATAAAGGGTCCATTAAATCAAAGCAAAATTTTTCAATAACAGACCCATTGCATATGTTGCATATGGATTTGTTTGGACCCATAAGTACTCCAAGCCTAAGTGGCAAGAAGTACACACTGGTGATAGTAGATGAGTTCTCAAGAATCACCTGGGTGATATTCCTTAAAGCCAAAAGTGAGGCTGCCCTGGAGATAATCAGTTTTATCAAACGGGAAGAGTTGCAGAAAGGTTTGTCTGTAAAGCAACTTAGAAGTGATCATGAGACTGAGTTCAGAAACTCAACCCTTGAAAGCTTCTGTGAACAAAAAGGAATATTACAAAATTTCACATCTGTCAGAACTCCACAACAAAATGGAGTTGCTGAAAGAAGAAATAGAACCTTAATTGAGGCTGCTAGAACAATGCTATGTGAGGCAGGATTGAAACTCTATTTCTGGGATGAAACTGTTAGTACAGCCTGCTACATCCAGAATAGGTCAATCATTGTCAAAAGACATGGAAAGACTTCATATGAGATGTATAAGTCTAGAAAACCCAATATAGGTTATATCCATATCTTTGGTTCAAAATGCTATGTGCTGAATCAAAGAGATCAGCTCCATAAGTTGGAACCCAAAGCTAATCCTGGAATATTCGTTGGTTATTCCTCAATCTCCAAATCATACAGAGTGTATAACACTAGGAGAAAGGCCATAGAAGAATCAATTCATGTCTTATTTGATGAAGACAGTCTTGATTAAGCTGAGAAAAGACAAGCTGACTCAGTCAGTCTGAGTGAGCTTGAAAGGCCCGAGGAAACCAATATGTCAAATCCTATGTATGTCATGGGAGATGATAGTGATGATGATGTGTGTCCATACAAGAAATCATCACAAGCTCCTCAATATTCTCAAGCAGAGAAAGATGATGAGTTCATTAATCCCTTTGGAGCTGACGTCACTCAGACTGAAGATCTTGGTACTCAACAGTTTGTTGACAATGATGCTATTGAGACTGAGGATATAAGTTCACCTCAAGGCTCTCAACATCACTCAGATTCAGAACTAGATTCTCCAACTACAATATTCAAATTCCTCCAAGATCATCCTCAAGATCAGATCATTGGAAATGTTCAAGAGAGGGTTATTACCAAATCAAAGGCTACAGCTAACTATGCTGCCCAATTTGGTGTTTTATCTCAAATGGAACCAAAGAAGACTGAAGAAGCCTTATAGGATGAGGATTGGATTGAAGCTATGCAAGAGGAATTGATTGAATTTGAGATAAATAAGGTCTGGAGCCTTGTCCCTGCCCCCAAAGATCATTCAATCATAGGCACTAAGTAGGTCTATAGAAATAAAATGGACAAGGATGGAGTAATAGTAAGGAACAAATCCAGGCTGGTAGCACAAGGGTATAAGCAAGAAAAAGGAATCGATTATGATGAGACATTTTCCCCTGTTGCTAGAATTGAAGCCATAAGGTTGTTCTTAGCTTATGCAGCATATAAAGACTTTAAAGTCAATCAAATGGATGTGAAGAGTGTTTTCCTAAATGGAAAACTTCAGGAGGAAGTCTATGTGAAACAACCTCCTAGCTTTGTCAGTTCAATGTTTCCACATCATGTCTATAAGTTAGACAAGGCTTTGTATGGTCTTAAACAAGCTCCAAGAGCTTGGTATGATACACTGTCCACTTATCTACTATCAATGGATTTCACCAGAGGTAGTATAGATAAGACACTCTTTATTAAAAAGAGCAAAGGACAGGTGATTCTTGTACAAATCTATGTGGATGACATTATCGTTGGTTCTACTAACGAATCTCTATGTGAATGGTTCTCCAAAATAATTTCACAAAAGTACAACATGAGCATGATGGGTGAGATGACATATTTCTTAAGCCTACAAATACAACAAAAGCCTTATGGAATTTTCATCAATCAAAGCAAGTATGTTCTTGATTTGATAAAGAAATATGGTTTTGATTCTATTTCAACCATGAGAACACCCATGTCACCAGCTGTCAAGCTGAGGAAAGACTCAGATGGTAAGTCTGTGTGTCAGTCTACCTATAGAGGAATGATAGGTTTATTATTCTATTTGACAGCTAGTAGACCTGATATCATGTTTGCTACATGTGTTTGTGCAAGATATCAGGCTGATCCTAAAGAATCACATCTTCAAGTTGTGAAAAGGATCTTTAGGTACCTTAAAGGTACACCAAATCTCGGTCTTTGGTATCCCAAGGTCTCTGGATTTGAGTTAGTTGGTTTTTTAGATGCTGACTATGATGGGTGTAAGTTAGATATAAAATTAACAACTGAAGGATGTCAAATGCTTGGTGGGAAGTTAGTAAGATGGACCAGTAAGAAACAGAACTCAGTGGCTACTTCAACTGATGAAGCTGAATATGTTGTAGCAGGAAGCTATTGTGCTCAAATCCTATGGATGCAGCATCAGCTCTAAGACTTTGGCATGAGTTTCAAGAAAACTCCTATCTTCTATGAAAACCAAAGTGCTATAGCCATAACTTACAATCCAGTCTTCCACTCAAGAACCAAACATATTGAGATTAGACATCACTTCATAAGGGACATCGTGGAAAAAGGTAAAGTTGAAATAAATATTTATCTCCACTGATGACCAATTGGCAGATATCTTTACTAAGCCCCCTGAAGAAAAGAGGTTTATGTATTTGCTAAGTGAATTGGGTATGCTCAACCCCTAGCTAAGTGTCTAGAATCTGAGTTTTTCAGTTTGACAGAGACTAAGTGCCTTAAGCTGAGTGCACAGTTTACAAATTAGTTTTTATAAACTAAATAACCTGTCAAGCTAAATGATAAGTTCACACATTTGGTGAGTTCCAAACATATTTTAACTACTCAGTGTGGTTAAGATATATAGTTTGAGTTAGTCTTGAACAAAATGACTAAGTGTCATTGAGTCTGATCTATGTGCTTAACTCACACTGTGTGACTGGTTCACACGTTTTGTAAGTTCCAAGCATATTTTACCTACTTAGTGTAGCTAAATTACATGTTTAAGTCAGTCTTAAACATAAATGACTGAGTGTCATTGAGCCTGAGCTGTGTGCTCTACTCAAGCTGAGTATCAATCTCAAGCCGAGTGTTTAACTCAAGCTGAGTGCTTGAATCATGCTGAGTGCTTGACTTAAACTGAGTAATAAGTTTACTCAGTTTGGTGTGTCCAATCTATGTTTTAATTACTAAGTGTCATTAATTCATATGTACATGTGTATTTGAGTCGGTCTGAAATCACACCGTATATCAATTGTGTATTTGTATATTTTAACAGTGTTTATAATCTTATTAGGGGTTAATAATATTATTTTACACTTGTATCCGTTGGAAGATGATAAGTTTCTACCCTCTAACTGTTACATCAAGCCGTAAGGGATATGTAACTCCCCAAAGTTAGTAAGTTCCTAAAGGTGAGTTTATATCAGTTGTCGTGTTAAGTGTTATGTATGTTCAGCAAGTTACCCTTTTATGTGTTTATGTGATTTAAAACTAGAAGGGCTAAAACTGTCAAGTGTGTAAAGTAATTAAGTCCAGGGGCTATTTTTCCATTGTTTGAAAGTTAGTTTATATGAGTCTTGTTGGACTCATTTGAAGTCAAACTAGTTGCAAACCCTTGCACCATATACAAACATACATACGCAGCCCTTTACCTATTCCTTCAGCAAGTTCGTTATGCAAGTTTGATAAGGGAAAATCAGTGTATAACATCTGGAGTTGATAGCAAGTTAGTATAAATCACCAAGGTATGAGTTTTGTTTGAGTTTAGGGTCTTTTGAGTCAACTAAGGGATTCAAAGATTGAATCCATGAGTATAACATGTTTTATATGTTATTAATTGTTAGAATACTTAAAGAGGTGTAAAACGAGATGATTCAATGTTGAAATCGAGTTTTAGTTGGCTAAAAACGAGAAAGAAACAAGAAACAGCAGCTGTGTAAAATAGAGCAGATGAGTCTGCTGTACCGACTATACATGCGATCGAATGGGTTACCCCTTGCGATCGCAAAGCAGTGGTTTAGTGTTTTTGGTTGTTTTGTCCCTTGCGGCCGTAAGTAAGATTACTTGTGACCGTAAGGCTGTGATGTAGAGATTTGGTTGTTTAGGACCCCTGCGATCGCATAGGGCTTCCCTTGCGATCGTAAGGAGTAGTTATAGACCTTGCGGTCGCATGAGTTTTGCTTGCGGTCGCAAGCAGTCTTCCAGAAATTAGAATAGTTGTTTGTGCTGATGTTTGATCAGTGTCTTTCCTAGCTGAGTTCAGATGTTTATGTAGCATGGTTTATTGCTTGTAGGCAATAAGAGTGGACGTTTCGGTGATAAGGAATAGTTATTTGATTGCTGCTAAGGTGAGTGTACTTACGTTTAATCAGATTAGCAAGTGTATATGCATTAAGTAGCTAGTATATAAATTTTATGCTTGATATATGATTCGATTATGTGAGATTCAGTAGCACTATGTTGCAGTGTTTAGTATGATAAGCATACATATATATGCACCAGGTGATCAGTATGTTATCCGTGTTGTGATATGTTTATGTAATGAGTTAAGACTATTGTTTAAAGGTACAATAGCACCCAGATATAGTATTCACTACAGAGATAGGGGTATATTGAGATCCTTATACCCAAACAGAGTGTCAGGGATTTGATTACGCGCGAGGTGTGATCATACCCTGGACCAGATAATAGTTTGAATAGTTTTGCAGATGTTCAGCTTGGATGTGAGACATCCCCATAAAAGTTACTCATGTTTTAAGTGTTTATCTATTCAGTTTGTATGCTCACTAAGCGAAAGCTTACGTTTTAGAATGTTGTGCAAGCAGGTAACAAGTTTACAGCAAGGGTAAGGCCCCGGTGCTTTGCAGAGTTGGATAGCTCTAAGCTTTTAAACAGAGTTTTTTTAACACTACCCTTGTGAGATTGTTAGCACTAAATCGTTGAAAGCTTGTTTTCCACAAACCCTGTTCTTTTAAAAGTGCTAATTTTAAGTAATAGAGTTTTAAAAGCTATTTTAGAAGAGTGGTGTTACAACTTGGTATCAGAGCCAAGGTTTAAGAGATTTGGGCACACACGAGTGTGATGTCTAAACTTAAACCGTGGTTTTGAGGTCAAGAGGAGCTATCCCTGGGGCAGTAGCCTTGGTGAGCATACGGTTAGTAGAAGTTTATGATTTGTTATCTGTATACAGATCGAGCATGAGTAACAATGTTTTTGCATGTGTAATAGTTATGTGGCTAAGTGCTAAATGACAATATGTCTATATGATATCAGAGAAAAGAAGAATGTTTAACAGATGTAATTAGTTATGCCATATACCTGACCTAATCTTGTGAATCGGGGTATTCCATGACGGTATTAAGGACAATTTTGTATAATATGTTCCTCACAATGCCTCGCCAGTGTATGTAAAAAACATGTCATATGCAATTGAGCTTAAGATTGCCATGTCAGTACCTTGTGAATCAAGTGAGGGGTGATACGTGATAGTACAGTATGTGTGAATCAGACAATAACAGAAAATGAGATAAATGTAGTATTGATAATATTACATACCTTATTATCAGAAACATATAAAGTTGTTTGGTAGTATATGTTAAAGATATCTGATCATGAGTTTATAGTATGTGGTAAGTTGATATGAGTTAGATAAAGTAGCCTGAAGCTAGTATACTTCAGATGACAAGAAATACTTATTTTCCAGATGCAATTCTTACTTTAAACCAGTAGACCTACGAGTAACCTTTTTGAGGGAGTTGTTACAGAGGGATTGCAAGATCTTGAGATTAGTTTAGAAAGGGGATATCAGTGATAAAGTAGGGTAAAGTCCTATATGAAGCGTTCCAGATATTATCAACCAAGTGGTTGACTAAGTTTTAGAAGGAAAAGAAAGTTATGTTATTGCAATACGTGGATACAACATTATAGGTTATGGTTAAAGAATTAGTAAGAGTTAAAGCTAAGAAAGAACCCGTTGTAGGGGTAGATGTGTAAAGATTGTTCAGTATACGAACTACCTCTATGGGGGGAAGATTTTAGACCCAGTTGGGAGTAGTGATGATTAATAGAAATGAAATTGTATTTTTCGTATCAGTGGGTGTCTGCCAGGGAAAGAAGTTATGTACGCATTAAACTTATTAGTTGAGACAGTGAAAGACTGGTGGACCATGTTATTGTAGAGAAAGTTAGAAGTACATATTGAGCCTATTACGAGGCCTAGTTCAAAGAATTGTTTAGAGTATAGCTGTACTAGAAGCTTGTAGAGAACATATCACAAAAGAATTTAGAATCTGATGACAGACGATAGAGTTGGTGAATGAAATCACCTAGAAATTGTTAAGAATGCGTAGTTTTCTTACACTCACTTTTACACTCACTTTTCTCCTTTAAACACTCCAACTCCCATCATTTTCACCTTTACACTCCAACTCCCATCATTTTCACCTTTACACTCACTTTTCTCTTCTTGAACTCCATATCTTTCTCTAAAGCCTCTTATCCATGAATTCAGCCTCCAACTAATCAAAAACTTTGGTTTTTAAAAGATCTAAACCAAGATCTAAGAAGCAAAAGCCTTGGTAAGTTGATATGCATCAATATCTTCTTCTTCTTCTTCTTCTTCTTCTTCTTCTTCTTCTTCTTCTTCTTCATTTCATTAAGTTTTTCTTAACTTGCTATTCTTCATGCTTCTTGAGGAAACTATGCATGCATGAGTAATCATGTGTTTAGATGGTAGATTATGCACCAAATAGATGAAAATATCCAAAAATGGTGATAATACATGATCCATACAACTAAAAACTAAAGAAAATGAGTATTTTTTATTATGCATGTGTTATCATCCTACCATTAAAGTAAGGAACACATGATTTTCTATTTTTATGTTTATAAAGGTTGTTTGATCTGAAATAATGAGTTATCATAGTGTTGAAGACTCAAAAACAAAAGAAAATGGTGTTTGAACACCCAAACATCTAAGATCAAACAGTTTGGTGGATTCTGTTTTGAAACTCTTCACTTGTTGTTATTATATCTGGAGTTTTAGAAGTCAAAATCATTTTATTCTTTATACTAAACTTAGTTTGAAGTGTTAGTTTTCATTTAAACCTGATCTCACAAGTTTTTATGAAGATTTGAACCTTCAAACATATTTTATAAGTTAGATGTATTGAATCTGGAAATCTGACACATTATCAAGGTGTACTTTAAACGTGAATAACTTGGCCAATCTTAAGTCAAAATCTGTCTAGTTTTTTTTTAAGTAGTATTTTTGAGTTGTGGATATTTTTCCTTTTGAATCAGTTATAATGAGGTGGTATGAGCCTCAAATAGCCATATTAGTAACAGTGGGTCATCAAGACACTGAACAGTAACCTTCTTATCTACTTTTAAATAGTAAAAATACTAAATATAGTTTATAAATTCCTATATTTTTACTAAATATTCTAGAGACGTGCATTAAGGTTATATAAAAATATTGAACCTTGATTTGATTTCTAGAATACAGTTTTGTAATTTGTAAGTTTGATTTAAAATTTTATAAAATTCAGTAAGTTTATTGTTTTAAATAAATAGAAAAACAAATAAGGGACCTATAAATATTACTTATAAATAAATAATATTAGGTCTAATAGATATATATTTCTTGTACTAGTTAGGAAGCTTCGGTAGGATCAATGGCATATTACAAGCATACACGAACTTACCGAGTGAGTTTCATAGCCCCTTTTTTTTAAAGTATTTTTACTATGTTTTTGGGGTGAAAAGCATGAATAACATATTTTGCATGTTGATTTCTGAAATACTTGATTTGATGTTGAATAAGCACTTGTTACGTACATGTTATGCAATGCCTAAGTTCAAAGCAGTGTAAGACCCGTGAAAACAATTGGTACACTACCATTAACTCAATATGAGCCTATAATATTGTGGATAGTGCTATTGTGGGTAGGGACGCCCCCACTTAGGGTTGAAGAACCTTAAGTGTACATACTTGAAAATATTTTAAATTTACTTTTGATCTTACGCATGTGAGTTAGACTTACCTCTGTGTATAGATCGTGGAATTGTCTGAATGGTTTGGTAGTGGCTTAGTGCATATATTGCTAATGTACAAAATATATGTAGTGATGCTTATAAATGTTGGACAACTAAAAAATTTATCTTGAGTTAGGTGACAAAGAATCACCTAAATATCAATTTATATTTCATGAAAACTCTATTTATATCTTTATCGCTTACAAAAACCTATGATTCTCACCAACTTTATAGTTGACCCGTTTTCTTCATGCTTTTCAGGTTAAGGATGTAAGTGATAGGAGGCCATGCATGTGCGCTGCATCTCATGGAATCTAAACCTTTTAATCTTTTGTTATGTTTTAAGACAAATTTTGTATTTTTCTTTTCGAACAATGTTTGTAACTTGTGGTGATGACATATTTTGTGACGGTTGTGTTAAGTATTAACTACAACCTTAAGCTATGAAATCAATGAGCTGCCATATCCCGTGTTTCCGCTTTAGCTAGTTAATATTTATGATATATACATATAGAAACATATATAGATGAACAATTATAAACTTTTTATAGTTTTAACCTTTTTAATCGGTTAAACCTAATTGGTTTAACTTTTTTTTATCAAAAATTAGAAAAACTATAAAACATAAAATATTAAACAATTTGAATAATAAATCTGAGATTAACATAATCTTTGTTAACCCCTATATATCGAACAAATATATATAGGAATTTTTAAACTGTTTATAGTTTTAATACTTTAACCGGTTAAATCAAACTGCTTTAACCTTTCTGATTAAAGATTTAAAACTACAAACCTTATCCAAAAACTAACTGTTCATGAATAAACTAAGATTAAAATGAACTTGATAATCCATTATGATTTTCGAAAACACACACACACACACACTTATATATATATATATATATATATATATATATATATATATATATATATATATATATATATGAAAAGAATAACAGATCCTACAACACACTGTGATAAACTGAGCCGAGGCTCTGATACCACTGTTGGGTTTTAGACAGGGCAATTCAAACTAACTTGAGATTCATGACCTAACTGGTTTGAACCGACTCAGAATTGCAATAAAACATCTATCATTTATTGAAGCGGAATTAGAAAAATAACTTTAATCCTTAAACCCTAAAAAATGATTAAGATCTTAGTTATATCACAAGTGTGTACGGCATATGTATAAAATCGATACATATGTATATGTGTATATATATAATTGAAATCCATGATAACATTATATTTAGGATTAGTCAAAACTATATACCAATCAAGATCAATATTCAATCAAACATGCAATCATACATACATGCATATAATCGATATATATATATATATATATATATATATATATATATATATATATATATATATATATATATATATATTCACCGTCGACTTTCATACCGCCAAGAACATGATATAGATGAAGATCATACCTCACCTTATATTGCTCAAGATTGTCCACCCGTAATGCGGCACCACAAGAATCCGCTAGAACAATTAATCAAAATGCTAGTTCTTGATCTCCTTGATATGTAGAACACCAAAATAGAAACACTCCCTTTGCTTGGGGTGTTTTCGAATGAACTAGGGGAGAAGGGAGGGAGAGAGTGTTTTTCTTTTAGTGTTAAAGTTTACCTAATCAAGCCTCCTTTAATCCCTATTTATAGATAACATCCTTGTGATCTTTATATAGGAAACCTTGATTAATTACCATTTATAAATTATTATTAAAATACAAAATATATATTATCTATATAATGTTGGGATCTAGTGAGCACGCAGCGGAAGCGAATGTTCAACATACAAAGCCCAATGTACAAGCAAACAAAGCATACAACAAGAAATCCCGAACATGGACCAAATTCTATGTATAAAAATGCAACTTGAAAAGGAAAGAGGTGTTATACCTTTCTCCTAAGCTCCAGAATACTTATTGTCTCGTGGTGATGACGCTCAAAGAATGAACACGGATCGTCTAATGGGTAGTACCCCGGGAACACGTCTAACCCCTTGAGCTAACAAGCCTCCATGTTTCTTCACTATGAAAAACACTTCTGGAACAGCATCTACGAGACCAACAATCTGGAATTGACTCTCTCTTGGATCTTCTCTTGGCCTCTTGTAGCACCAAAGAAGATGTGTGTGTTATTAGAGAGAGAGCAAAAGAGAGAAAAACTCCTATCACCAAAAATTGAGTTCTCATGTCACTCTATTGCTGTTTCCAGACTCCACATAACCCCTAAGGCCGGCCCAACCTCGAGAGTGTTAAACCCACATGCATTCGCTAGCTTAGGAGGTGGAATTGACAAATGGCACTGGCGGGGTTTAGCGGCGCAAACCATAACTTAGCGGCGCTAACTCAAAAAGGTTAGCGGCGCTAACGCTCCTTGTCAGTGATTTGACACAAAGTACATGCAGCCGTAGCGGCGCTAACCTCTAGGACTTAGCGGCGCTAACCCCTAATAGTTAGCGGCGCTAACCCCTAATAGTTAGCGGCGCTAACACGGCCTGCGATGTCAACTTTTGTCTTTTGCCATATTTGGTCCCTTAACTTAAGTTGCTACCAGGTTAGACCCCGGTGTATGACCCAATAGGCCCATACATCATCAGCAGCGGTCCATATGGCGTACGTACATTAATGGGCATATTTCTGACAAACTCCCACTTGAACAAAATGCACCGTACCCATGTGACCACAGACAAAGAGCGGCCTCTAGCAAAAGCATCAATGCCCCCAAGTCAGTATGGGTTCCGCTTCTATGCAGAAAACCATTACCTACAAAAAGAACGTAGAGGTCCTATTTGATAAGTGATCAATACTCCTTTTGTTCGCGATATCCTTGTGAACACGAGATATGGATTGACAAGTCAATCTCCAGATCGTTCACGATTATGTTTCTCGATCTTGATTGGTGGTGACCAAAATTTAAGGACATATCTGATTCTCAATCAATATTCCTTTGCGCATGGCCATGCTTATTTTGGTGTCAGCGCCCAATCATCGAGAGGCACAGGGATATTTCTCATATCAGAGGAACAAATTCCGTTGACTGTACAACCCCATAGCGTGAACCTTATCTTACTTAACAATTCCCTTTATAGTAGCCAGTTACGAACTACGTTTTGAAATGGTTAAAGTAAGAAAGTGTCATGCTATAGCAATTCATACATCTCGGGTCGAAGGACGTAATGATATTATCCTTCCGAGTGACTCTATGACCATGATCCATGAAGTGAACTCGGGTGTGGGTCTTCCAGTTACTTGAAACTCCATTCAAGCACAGGTTACTGTTGCGTTTCATGCATTCAATCCTTGATTAATGCCTAACCAACACCTAACCTTAGCCTTAATTCAAGCTTCCTTCCCTTGAAGAATGACTGGCTGTGGAAATTTAGAATGTATAAACATTCTGGGAAGTGGTTAAACATGCTAAGATGGAACACAGTAAAGACCAATGAAGGTAACCGCATCATGCGTATATATAGTCCCCACTATATATCGATACAATCATCGGTTAGCAGTACTGCTTACCGTTCCCAAAGCTCATAAGTAAATCAAACTTTCACTAAAACGATATTCTTGCCTAGTCATAAGCATTAACAATGCTATTATACCTAGTATGAAATTCATCACTAGTATTTGACAACGGCTTAATCATGGGATCATCTACATGATATTCCTTTGTACTCTCTTATTAAACCACTTGCAAAGTGTTTATCAACTAGATCATACACAAGGTTATCATAGTCGTCATATCCTCAATGTTACCGAAGTCTACAATAGGATTAATGACACTTATGATTATCAGAGTCGTCATACTCTCAATGTAACTGAAGTATACAATAGTGTTATTGACACTCACTTTTATTAGAGTCGACATACCCTCAATGTTACCAAAGTACACAATAGGGTCAATGACACTCATTGAATCTCAATGTCGTATCCGCACCACATATTTGAATATTCTAAACTTCGATTAAAAATCGACAATTTCACAAGTATAGATTTGCTTGCAGTAATAACTTACTCAAGACAACTCTATTTACGTCGAACATCAAGAACATACATCAGTATTTCTTGAATCTAAACTCCACTTGATTCCATATTTTTTATTTATACTCATAGAACAATAATTCCAACATTAGGTTGTAAAACAACAATAAATTAGGACATTTTCTTTATTGAGTATATTTTACTAGGAACACATGAAGCTCCCACTAGCCCTGACAAGGATATCTGGCTCAATCTATGCTTTCTAGAAAACTCATTCCTATGACTTTCTTGCAAAGCAGAATTACAGCCACACGATGCATGTTTTGCTGACTTTAGTCATGGACATAACTGGGATATTATGGATATATTAGACCTCGGAACATGCTTCAAACATTTCCTCAACTTAATCCCGCGAAGGATCTTGGTCTTTTATTTCCATGTGAACATACTCATTTTCCCAAAGTGACAACAATGTTTCACATAATCCAGACGTAATCTGGATATTATGGATGAATAAGACCCTCGGAAAATGCCTTAAGCATTTCCTCAACTTAATCCTATGAAGGATACAAGTCTCTTACATCCAAGTGAACTAATCTTGTTCCCCCAAGGTGATAACAATATTCTAAGTTATCTTCAACATAACCACCAGAACATGTTCCCATATTTAAACAATACGAAACACTTTGTCTCTAGTCGGTATTTGAAGTTGTCCATAATTGCATATATGTTAGTCCCTTCACCCTTCTCGGATTACACCTTAGGTGTGGGATTAACCCAAGCCAAGTACTCGGACGCAGCAAATGGATTACATCTATATATACCATTCCCTTGTTTAATTCACTAGTAAACACAGGGTCCCACCATGTTTCTAATGAATGGTAACATCACAATGATTTACCATCAAGTTGCTATTACTAAAATATGACAACCTCATATCTAAACAGCCTTCTTGATTTCCATAAGATTTAAAAAAGCAATGGATATTGTCATGTTTTACCAGCATCTCTATGCTGATTAAATGCTAGTGTCAACATTAGGTCTCTTAATTAAGTTTTACGTTCTTCCACTGGAATGCTTTTGTAAATTGTCCTCTCCCTTTTGAGCTTCCAAACATGGTTCCCATAAGTTCAAGAAACAATTATCCAAAACTCAGATGATCTACTTAAATATACAAGCATCAACTCATAATTCATCCATCTCCCACTAAATGTAGAATGGATAATTTTAAGTTATGAGATTGACAAGCAAAGGACTCTTTCTAGTCAAAATCTCATTGGATGCTTAAGTGACCATAATGTCGTGTTTTAGATTGAGGACTTGGTTTATAAAATAATGTATACCAATCATATTGAATACATTTTAAGGTCTGCCTTTTACCAGATCATCAACAAAGATATCCGGTTTTTCTTTAAAGTAACACCATGTACAAAATTTGTTTCTTAGAGAAAACGAAGTATGGGATAAACCCATGATTCATTTCATGTTTAAATCAATATAGATAATAGAAACTTAGCATCTTATCTAGATCTAAGAATCGATATCTATATGCCCTTATTGATTCCCAATTTCTTAAGGTTATTTCCGAATACCTCCAGGTTTCAGACACAAACCTCTTATCTAGTTAAACATTCTCCCAACAACTATCATAAAGATGGTGATGGAGAATTTGACTAGTGTGACTACACATGGCATACTTGAACGAATTATCCACACAAGGGTGATCAAAATCCAACAAGTTATAATCCTTCTTACCAATACTGGTGAAAGATTTCTTAATCATCCTAGCCCAATAAACAAGATTTGCATCTTTCATTTAGCCCGAAGCTAAACTTTTACAAAGATCCTAACCACATGGATCTAAGTGATGTAAATGTTGTTAACATGGTCAAGTTTAATTATGCCATATACTTAATGTATCCAAACCACTTTTGGATCTAATGATATGGATAAGTTTTTGATAAAACATCTCAAAATAATTTTTC
Source organism: Pulicaria dysenterica (assembly GCA_947179395.2). Taxonomy (NCBI): domain Eukaryota; kingdom Viridiplantae; phylum Streptophyta; class Magnoliopsida; order Asterales; family Asteraceae; genus Pulicaria; species Pulicaria dysenterica. The sequence goes on along the minus strand of OX359294.1, from coordinate 26,133,387 downwards.
AAAATTGTTTCAATTACAAGCAACATCCATCGTCATCAAATGTGTATTTGTGCACCAAAATGGTCAAAATAACACATAAGCTTAGACATGGATAAAAAATGAAATGAAACCATCAGAATGAAAAATCTTTGAAACAAAAATACAAGATACAAAAATATCCATTATCTTCAAAAGAACATACAGTAAAGCGAGTCTTGCCACGCAGGGCGTACATACAAAAGTAATAATTAATCCGGAATTAATGGCGAGACCAACACTCCCAATTCTCTTGTAGAAGACAATCAACAAAATTTCTTCTTCAGAGATCCGGTTCTTCAAGCTCTTCTTTCTTGCAACGAACAGACATACACTTTGTGACAAAAACAAATTTGTGACAAACGTGAGTCTTATAGCTCGGGTAAACTACCCAGCTTATTAAGGAATAGCAATGAAGTATAATCATGAATGTACCTCAAGTAGGAAAATTAACTCTCTCTTGTCTGAGAAGTTTTGTATCCTCTCGGCACGGAGGGCAGGCATGACGGCCCCAATCCCCAAATCTACCGCAGAAGTAGCAAACCACCCCATGTTGAGTCTCTTTAGGCACATCATCAATGTCCATAGACTCAAAACTTGAAGCAAGCTTGGATACTCCAACTTCTTCATTTGATGGGATTGATTTCTTCTTCTTGGCTAAAAGTTGTTCCTTAGAACCATGAATAGGAGTGGATGAGGATGATTCATGCTTGGACATGTTAGATTCTACAACCTTCAACATTCCATGCAATTCATCTATATATATTTTCTTTCCATTCATATGATAGTCCATTACAAACTTCTCATATGATGCCGGCAGAGACTGAAGTATGAAGTTCACACCGAGCTCCCTCCCTATAGGAAAACCAAGCCTATCCATCTGGTCCATGTATGATTTCATCTTCAAAACATGGGCACTTACACTCCTGCCTTCCCGCATCTTACAACCGGTTAGACTTTTAACACACTCATAATGTTCTTGCCTAACTTGTTGTTGGAATACTTCCTTCAGCTTATTAATCATGTCATACACAGTCATGTGCTGAAATTGCTTTCGCAGTTCCGAGCTCTTACTTGATAACATGAGGCTAGCAACATCGTGCGTATCCTGAACACCCTTTTCATACACGTATCGGATGGTCCATTCCGCATTTATAGCAGGTGGTTCAGGAAGGGGTTCCTCAAGGATGTGCAACTTAGACTCGGCACGTAGGACAATCCTCAATTGCCTAAGCCAGTCAACAAAGTTCACTCCCGTGAGTTTCTCCCTTTGTAGGAAAATACGAAGTTAAAAGTTCGACGTGTTGTGGTTTTGATTCGACATCCTATAATTAAAGAGAGTACGCGAATTAGTTACTTTGATTTAATCCTAGTTAAAATAATTACCCATATTGCCTCAAAAAATATTTTAACAAGGGCTAAGAACCATATTTCACTCCAATCCATGACGGGGTTGCCGCGGATCACTTCATGGAGCTATTTAGGCCGATAACCATCTTACCGATTGCAATCTCTATTGCAACTCTTAGACACTTGCGGGATCCGACGACAACCATCCGTCGTTTGGTATGTTTAATCCCTATTTGCACCAATTCCAAATTAAAATTCTTGGTTGACTAGTGATAAGCTCGACAATCACTCAAGGATTTTAATTTACAATTGTAAATCGTCCGTCAAGACATACGGTAACAAACCATCAAAGTTGGCTCGTGCTAAAATCGACAATCAAAATTGTGAATTTGCCACACGCACCTTCCACACAGTTTTATGAGAGCTGGCTCGTGCTAAGCTCGACAACCAAAACCCATAAATCTAGATTTGGGTGGTATCGACTTACGGATGGCGCAAGATTTACATTTTATGAAAAATGGGCTTTTGTTTTCGGCTTGGTTACAGATTAACTTGTTTAGTGACAAAATCTATTTCCACTAGTTGAGTTAATCTTGTATGTGAGCGCACAAGAGTTGCAAACCATTTTTACCAAATCTCTTGTGATTTTATTAATTTTTGAAAAATTGTCTAGCATGCGAATCCTAAGCAAACCATGCAAGAATAATATAAAATCACATCACACGCAATTTAAACGAAATAAATTGGTAACCCTTGCCATAATTCCTATGCGTTCTTCCCGTGAGCCAAAACGGGTAGAACGTGGTCAAACTAAGGGACAAAAGGACTCCGATGCGAGCTCCCACTAGAACCGTTATCTCCATTGGATTCCACCGGCTTCTATGGTCATCCTCCATCTCCTTTTGACTCCTTTTTGTGTGTCTTCATCCAAATGTACAAAATATACAATAGGAATCGAAATGGCGTACAAGCCACAAAATTTCCTATTTATCTATTACAAGTACACGGATGAATGAAATGGCATGCAAGCCACAATATTATTACATACCAAACTGAATTAATAAATATTACAGCCCATAACGTGATATAAAAATCACCAAATGCATCCAAACACACAAAGTCAACCACAAGGTCAAAGACAAGGTTACCAATTTCAAATCTAACAGATACAACCAAACAAAATGGTAACAAAATTACCAAGACAAAATCTGGAACAAATTTCCAGAATTGCAAAATAGCCAAAAATACCCGAGACCAAAACTGTTTTTAACTTGAAAAACAAAATTTGTAGCTGCGCGTTAGCGCCGCTAAGTTTTATGGGTTAGCGCCGCTAACTCGAGGTTAGCGCCGCTAACCTTGTTCGAACAGAAAACAAACATTCCAATTTCGGGATTTTTCAAGCCACCAAGTGCAAATCTAACATAGAGGTGGCTCTGATACCACTGTTGGGATCTAGTGGGCACGTAGCGGAAGCGAATGTACAACATACAAAGCCCAATGTACAAGCAAACAAAGCATACAACAAGAAATCCCGAACATGGACCAAACTCTATGTATAAAAATGCAACTTGAAAAGGAAAGAGGTGTTATACCTTTCTCCTAAGCTCCAGAATACTTATTGTCTCATGGTGGTGATGCTCCAAGAATGAACACGGATCGTCTAATGGGTAGTACCCCGGGAACACGTCTAACCCCTTGAGCTAGCAAGCCTCCATGCTTCTTCACTATGAAAAACACTTCTGGAACAACATCTACGAGACCAAGATTCTTGAATTGACTATCTCTTGGATCTTCTCTTGGCCTCTTGTAGCACCAAAGAAGATGTGTGTGTTATTAGAGAGAGCAAAAGAGAGAAAAACTCCTATCACCAAAAATTGAGTTCTCATGTCACTCTATTGCTGTTTCCAGACTCCACATAACCCCTAAGGCCGGCCAAACCTCGAGAGTGTTAAACCCACATGCATTGGCTAGCTTAGGAGGTGGAATTGACAAATGGCACTGGCGGGGTTTAGCGGCGCTAACCATAAGTTAGCGGTGCTAACTCAAAAAGGTTAGCGGCGCTAACGCTCCCTGTCAGTGATTTGACACAAAGTACATGCAGCCGTAGCGGCGCTAACCTCTAGGACGTAGCGGCGCTAACCCCTAATAGTTAGCGGCGCTAACACGGTCTGCGATGTCAACTTTTGTCTTTTGCCATATTTGGTCCCTTAACTTAAGTTACTGTCAGGTTAGACCCCGGTGTATGACCCAATAGGCCCATACATCATCAGCAGCGGTCCATATGGCGTACGTACATTAATGGGCATATTTCTAACATATAATATATATGTATTCTTGACCGAATATATATATATATATATATATATATATATATATATATATATATATATATATATATTGTTTTTTTATAATTAATTAGCAATAATCTTTATTTAAGATAATATCCAAAGTATTAATCTTAAATATTGATAATTAACAATATATATTTATTAACTAATAAATATATATTATATTGTTAATTAATCAACCATGGTAATTATAACTCTCTGTACTGGTTTATGACTAACTGTCATAAAACCTTTCTCCCAAAATGTGATTGTACAGCCTTTTGAATTACATGCCCTCACAGGTGTGACCTTGAGTGTCTTATGGCATTGGGCGTGTCATCAGGGTTCGATGGTTATGCACACAAATACTATCACATGTAACTCCGGTATTGTCTTCCCCATGCTATGCATGATATAGTTCATCATAAACTAGTCAAAGTCCTTAGAGAGTGAAGTAAGAATCAAGTTCACTTCAAGGACTTGTGGCATTGGGAAACCAGGATACTCCATTTTGGTCAAGATAACTTTATATCTTCAAGACATAAGAGCTAACAGGTTGACTATCCTCGTGCTTGCAAGCGTGGAATGCTTTAACTGTTTCAAACAGTTCCTGCTCCGTTTGTTGTTGAAACATAGTTTTAACTCTTTGATCATATCAAAGGCTGTGAGTTCCTCCAATTTCTTTTGGATCTCGGGGGTCATGCTCACTAGCATAAGAGAAGCGACCTCTCTTTGTTCATTAAACCTTTTAGTATAGGCAGAACGCGCGGCAGCAGAAGCAGTGGCAGGAGGTTCCTCAGGTAAGGCCTTTTCCAAGTGGAACAACTTATTTTCAGCCCTAAGAACTATTCTTAGGTTTCGATACCAATCAATAAAGTTGATTTCATTCAATTTTTCCTTTTCAATAACAGACAGTAGAATTACCAAGGATTTGATTTGAAGAAGTCATGTACACAAGTACAAATTTTAATTAGTATTTTCAATAATTATCCTTTTTCAAATTAACTACCTAGTGTTTTAAGAAACAATTAATTTTACGAAAAGGCTAAGATCCTCATTGTACTTCTATCATCACATCAGTTGATCTGCTAGCAACAATATATTGAATAGGTTGGTGACGATCACTAGTTGCATTACAAGTGCAACTCTTAGATCATTATGGGACTTATGGCACCTAGTGACAAATCAACTAGTGTCAAAATGGCATGTTTAGTCACATCCTTGCCTCGGGTTAAGGTCTTACCCGTTTAACACGATTTAGTCATCCAATTTTAAATTGTGTAAAAATAGATCTATATCTCACACATAGAAAATAATTATGTTAGTATTTATTTATGTTGTAGGCCTTGTGCAACTATCTTAATTACATTGTTATTATTATATTAATTAGACTAGCTCATCATGTAAGGGCCTAGCCCATTTCTTATGTAGTTGCCTAGTCCATTTAGCTACAATAGGTAGTCCATGGTGATAGGTTTAACTAGCCCATGATGGTGAATCAAGTAGTCCATGATAGAAGCCCATGAGGCTTTAGGCCCATGGAGCCTAGCTTATTTAAACTTGTAAACCTAGCTTCACTAGGTTAACCTTTGCCTCTTGTAATCATTAGGAGAAAATTATTCTCTCATATTTTTGCTAAGAGTTCATATAATTCTCATAGAGTTCTTGGTTGTTCATACACATTCATACACATATAAACACTTGTTCATCCAAGAATCATCAATCTTACTCATCATTATCACATCTTGTGACTTTCAATTGCTATCAGAGCCAATTTCTTGTTGAATTGGTTCAAGATAATCTGGAAACAACAATCCAAGTGTGAAAAATAGAAGAAAAGTTGAAGATCTTGTTTTTGAAGAAAACCCACCATTCTTGAAAAATCAAAAGCTTGAAATCTTGTTGGTTTTGCAACTTATTTGGTTGTTTTAGAAGCATTTGAGGTGAAGAATCATTTGGTTATCTTCATTCTTGAAAACAAACAACATTTGTAAGCTATAATTAATTTTTAAAAATTTCATGTCTTTTGGTGTTATTCATCTTTTTGGTGAAAATCTCGCAAATATGTTGTAGTTTGGTGCTAAAATTGATTTAAAAACATTTGTTTTTGGTGGAGAAAGGATTAGAAACATAAAATCTTAATTTATATTAAGGTTTAAGAAAGTTAGAATTTTTCCTTATGCTACATTAGTTCTGTCGAGAAGAAGGCCTGATCCGAATTTTATATCCCTTCAATACTTGTGATATTCGATAGTTTTAAATTCGATACTTTTAAATCCGAATCTTAGTTCTGTTTTAAAAAATTATCGAATTTTTCCTTCAGTACTTATGAAATTCGATAGTTTAAAATTTGATAACTAAAAAAATTCGAATCTCTCAAAATTCAACACTTCAGTACTCTCTTTCTCTTTCACATTTCCCCATATTCAACATCTGACTTCATCTTCCCCAAACCCACTCCTCTCGAAACCTCCCATTAGCTCTCTCTCTCTCTCTCTCTTTTTCTCCTGATGATTACAAGAGGCAAAGGTTAACCTATTGAAGCTAGGTTTACAAGTTTAAATAAGCTAGGCTCCATGTGCCTAAAGCCTCATGGGCTTCTATCATGGACTACTTGATTCACCATCAAGCGCTAGTTAAACCTACCACCTTGGACTACCTATTGTAGCTAAATGGACGAGGCAATTACTTAAAAAATGGGCTAGGACCTTACATGATGAGCTAGTCTAATTAATATAATAATAACATCGTAATTAAGATAGTTGCACAAGGCCTACAAACATAAATAAATCCTAGCAATCTCCCCCTTTTGTAGCCTTGTGCGCGTTTATCTCTCTTGTTGGCTTTGTTGCATCTTTATCAATCTCCCATATTGATTATGCAGATATTCTTTTTCTTTCTACATTCTTTTGAAGTTTAATAGGAATAAAGACGTTCGGTTCTAGTAGGAGCGTCGTTGTCATAAAACTATACGAATATATTTCCATGCATTCGCGTAGGGGGAGAAAATTCAACAACCCTTTGCCTTGCTTGCATCAATGAAACACACACCATTCAAAGGAGAGTTTGTTGTAATTTTGTTAGTTAAAAGGTGTACGTGAATACATTAATATGCATTCGTGTAGGGGGAGAAAATTCAACAACTCTCTGTCTCGCTCACATCAATGTAACACGTACTATTCGAGGGGGAGTTTGTTGTATTTTTGTCAGTTCACAAGTATACACGAATACATTAATATGCATTCGTGTAGGGGGAGAAAATCAGAAAAAATGTAATTTTTATCTCTCACTCGGAATGCTATGTTCGAGGGGGAGTTTGTTTGAAATTGTTTTGATTGTCGCTAATCAGTTTTCAAAACCTAAAAACATTGAAAAATCAAAATTCCAAAAACAATACAAAATGTTTAAAATCCAAAAAGATTTTTATTTTCAAATCTTGCTTTCCAGTTCAAGAAAGCACCCAATCTTTGCTTCATTCTGATACCTTCTTGCTTTCATGTTGATCTTTTGAATGATCATCTTTCATTTCCTGTATCTCATCTCATATTATCTAGAACCGTTCATTCAAGTATCAGTTACACATATTGTCATACTTACAAAATGATCAAAGGCAATATGAGTGAGGGAGTGTAGGCATGTTATACTCCTATGGTCAATCAAGAACCGGAAGGACCTGCCCCAGGAGCTCACCATATACTAGAAAGAGATAGTAAAGGTTACTTACTAGGTCGTCTAAGTGAGCAGAATCAGTTATCTTGGATACTGATTGTGTTGGGAAAATGATCTCATCAGTTTGAATTTGATGAGACAAAGTTAAGTTTGTAAGATGAGTTCTACATATAACTTAAACAGAATTATGAAGCTTAGTCAGACTGAACACTTATAGTGATTCAGACTGAGTATAAGCTGAATATAAGCATACCTTAGTTTGTTTATTAATATGTTTAATAATCTGTGTATGTCACATAAGGTATATATCGAGTAATCAGCTTGATGTGTTTCAAGCTGAGTGACTCAGCTCAAAAGTAGAGTCAGCTCGACAGAGTTGCTAAATATGTTTTAGTCAACTAAGTTAGACTTCTAAGGATGAGTTTATCAATGTACGTGTTAGTTCATGTATGAATTCGGACTTGTTCTCGAAGAACTCAGCTTGATGAGTTTCAAGCTGAGTAACTCAGTCCGAGTGAAGAAGTCAGTCTAAAGATAATTTAAATATGTTTTAAGTTCATATTTATCTCTCTCTATATCTACGGCGCGGATAAGATGACTCCAAAATCAAGATTGAAGATAGAAGATTCAAGATTCAAGATTCCGGATTATCCGAGAGTTAGTTAGCGAATTAAGTTGAGTCTTAGTTTGTTAGGAACTGTAGGCATAGGTTTATAAATACTTATCTCCTGATAAGTTTAGAGGTACGACTTTGATACAAAAACAACTAAGTGTTGCAGAGCCAAACCTCACCTCACCGTATGTGTTACGATTCTTGATTACTGTTTGTCAGTTCAACGTGATCAAGAAAAACTCACAGATTGCCCAAGTGTTCGTGTGTTCGAACTATCACATCAGTTGTGATATTGGTAAGTTGACAATATGTGCGAAATCCTGTTTAGAGAGTCGTCAGTATCTATAATCATAAGTTGATTATACATAGTCAAGTTTGAGAGATTGAGAGATTTATATTGGGTGGTTATATATCAAGAGTTGCTTACTTGATAGCTATTGTAATCATCTTCTTATTCAAAGTATTGTAATCATCTTCTTAGTAAAAGCATTCGATTGATTGTGGTTTGATTTACTGTTTGTAACACTTTTATTTGATTTGTTCAATTTTTGCAGAAAGTGTATTCAACCCCCCTTCTACACACCTGATGCTTGTTGTTACTCTCTCATACAAGGGTCAAACAACTGGTATCAGAGTAGGCTGAAGGATTTCATTAGTTGAAAGTTCTAGATTCTGAGAAAGTTGACAATGTCTAATAGCAACAATTCTTCAAACTTTCCATAGATGTCTGCCAAAGGCTGTCCCATATTTGATGGATTTGACTATCCTTTGTGGAAGTTCAGAGCCGTGCTGTTCCTCAAGTCCATTGACAACCGTATGCGGATGTTGTTACTAAAGGACCAATTAGCCCCAAGATTCCTGCCACTGTCAGTGATTCGTTTCCTGGCAGATCTGAAAAGGAAACAAGAAAGGCTGTTGCATCATGGACTGATGAACATTGGAAACTTTTCAGTCTAGATGATAAGGCTAAAAGTGTTCTAGCGAATGCCCTGTCAAATGAAATCTTGTGCACTGTGACTGGGTATCAAACTGCAAAAGATATCTGGGATACGCTGAGTGTCACGTATGAAGGCACTGTTCTGGTCAAGCAGCACAAGAAAAATCATTTGAATAGATCCTATGAAAACTTCTTTTCAAAGAAGAATGAAACCTTGTCAGATTTGTTCACAAGGTTTCACTGCTTGATAAATGACCTACTAAGTGTGGGTGTAAAGAAAGATGAAGCTGAACTAGTGCTGAAATTTCTGGATGTGTTACCAGAAAGGTTTAATGATGTAACTACGGCACTGAGGGCTGGAGGAACACTACACGTGTACAACCTACAGTCTATCTATGGGTTCTTGCTGAATCATGAACAGATCACTGAACACAAGAAATCTTCTCAACAACAACTGAAGGAGTCCTTGGATAAAACTGATATTGCATTAGTTGCACAGAAAAAGAAGAAGAAAAGTCCTAAGGCACTAGTTGTTGAATCTGAGACTGAGTCAGAATCTCAAGCTGACTACTCGTACTCAGACTCAAGTGATACTGATGATGTTCAGAATATCACTGAGCAAATGGCAATGTTAGCCAGACGTTTGAGAAGAGCTCAAAGAGGAAGAGGAAGATCTGACATGGGAAAAGGAAAGAGTTCTTTTGATCCCAAGAATGTTGTGTGCTTCAATTGTCAGAAAAAGGGACACATTACTGCTGAGTGCAGATCAAAGAAGGTGGAATCAACATCAGTTGTTGATAAGAATGCTTACAGAGCTGATAAATACAAGAAGAAATATACTCAGCTCAAGAAAGGAAAGCGTGAAGACAAACCCAGTGCAAAAGGATTGATTGCTTAAACATGGGATACATAATCATCTACATCAGATGATGATGTATGTCTGATGGCTCAAGAAGATGAAGAGATAGAAATTGATGAGGTTGATTATGGTATGTCCAAATCAATCTTTGAAGCTGGCATGAAGGAAGCTGAGGAAAACAGCAAGCTCAGTGATTGGGATCCTGCTTCCATGATAAGGTCAGTAATTTATACTCTTACACTTATGAAGAAAAGGGTCTTGCATTCGATTATCTGCTAAATGATTTCAAGACCAGCCTTAAGTCTCACACTGACCTCAAAGCTGAAATAGCTAAACTTAAAGAAGAGATTAAGGAAAATCAATCTCTCATTGATGTTGGTAAGAAAGCACAGTGTGACCTTGAATGTCAAAGACATATTAACAAACTTCTTAGTGAAGAACTTCAGGAAGCTAAAGACAAAGCTGATCAACTCCAAAAGATCACTGAGTCTTGGTGTAAGTCATCAAAGCTTGATGAACAGTGTATAAACCAACAGATAACTAAACAGGTGAAGGCTGTACTTGGAGGTGACTATCAAACAGCAGCTTATGTAGCTGATGATGAGATAGCAAGTACAGATTCTGAGGAAGATAGACAACTGATTAAGTCTCAGAAGTCAGCCTTAGAGAAATGACATGATCCAAGCCTAAAATTCAATATGTTTGTGAAGGCCAAAGATCATGGTAATGAGAGCTAAACATCCAAACAACATGGTAAGTCTGTGTTGGATAGATTAGGCACTCAACCTGTTCAAAGAACTTCAGTCATAGAAAGGCTTAATCCAAATCCTTTCAAAAGACAAAATTCTCTATCTGGCTCGGAGAGAAGTTATAAGAACAGGAAGACCACTGTAAGTCAGAGGTCAAATCACAACAATGGTAAGTCCAAAGTTGTTGATCTAGGTAAGTCCAAGAAGATCAACAGTGGTAAGTCCAAACCTGTTGAAAATGGTGAGTCCAGTAAGCATGACAAAGGTAAGTCCAAAGTCATGGAGAAGAAGGTTGTTAGTCAATCTTCTCAGGATAACAAACAGAGACCTGACAAAGGTAAGTCCAAAGTCAGTGATCACCAGGTGAATCAGCTTGCAAAGAAAGTTGAAAAGTTATCCACCATATACAATCCTAAAACTGAGAGTAAATTCTCACAAGGATTGTTAGACACTCTACCTCCTGTTATCATTGGAAGAAGGAGATGCTACAAATGCAGAAGTAGAGGTCATGAGGCTAAGGACTGTGATGCTGAAATCTCAAGGCCTGAGCAAGAACAAACTGAGCAGCCTACAAAGGATTCAGTTCCTGCTCAAGCTGAGCGGTCAGTTCCAAACATAATTCAACTACTCAGTGTGGTTGAAATGTTAGTTTGAGTTAGTCTCGAACAAAATGACTAAGTGTCATTGAGTCTGAGCTATGTGCTTAACTCACACTGTGTGATTGGTTCACACGTTTGGTAAGTTCCAAACATATTTTACCTACTTAGTGTAGCTAAAATTACATGTTTAAGTCAGTCTTAAACATAAATGACTACGTGTCATTGAGTCTGAGCTATGTGCTTAAAGCACACTGTGTGATTGGTTCACACGTTTGGTAAGTTCCAAATATATTTTACCTACTTAGTGTAGCTAAAATTACATGTTTAAGTTAGTCTTAAACATAAATGACTAAGTGTCATTGAGCCTGAGCTGTGTGCTATACACAAGCTGAGTATCAATCTCAAGCTGAGTGCTCCACTCAAGCTGAGTGCTTGAATCAAGCTGAGTGCTTGACTTAGACTGAGTAATATGTTTACTCAGCTTGGTGTGTCTAATCTATGAATTAATTACTAAGTGTTATTAATTTTTCTTTCCATACGCATTTGAATCAGTTTCAATTCGTATCGTATATCAATTGTGTATTGATATATTTACAAAGTGTTTATAATCTTATTATTTGTTAATATTACTATTTTACACTTGTATCCGTTGGAGAATAATGTGTTTCTACCCTCTAACTGTTACGTCAAGCCGTAATTTTTCGGCGTAACGGATTAAAAAGGGATTCCAACGGTAAATTTTCTCTCTCCTCGAAAAGGTATATATAACGACCTTAACCGCATTTTAGAGGTTTAGGCTTCAACTTCTCATCTCTAAACCACTCATCTGCCTATATACCTTTCAACAAATTTGCTACGTGCAATTCCCAGTTCCATCGACTTTGAAACCCTAACTCGCTCGGGGCGAAGATCATAGCTCAGTGCAACGAAATTAGTTACTCAGTGTAATCTGCAATTTCATCGATGGAAGGAACCACTCTCATTCTCAGTTATCGAATGGTTCGTGGTACTGCGTTGAAAAACAACGGATTACCGCTGATCAAAATCAACAATCAGCGTGCATGTCTTGATATCCCTGTGAGGAAACAGGGGAGAAGATATGAAGCATGGGTTGCTTAAATTCGGAAATGCCCTTTGGCATTTGCTTTCATTGGAGCGCCTGTTCACATCGTTCCACAACACCTTTTGGAGTTCTGGTACACGTGCACATTCAACCAGAATAAAGGAGAGATCATTGGCACTGTTCTTAATGACGATAGAACAGTGGCCATTACGGTTCAATGGCTAAGGGATGTTCTTCGACTCGCTGGTCAAGATGTGTTCGAGTCAATCGTGTCTAGACAAGTGGCGAGGTCAGTTCTACCTCAGATGGGTCACCCTCAAACTGAAGGGGTGATTAAGAAGGCCACTTTTCCCACCAGGTGGGGCTTTTATGGTTTCCACAGTGGTATGTTCACTGGGAACGAAGGTTGGAGGCTTGGATCAGGTGAACGAGTTTGAAATGCAGATGCTGTATAACATGTTCTTTGATCGCCGTATCGACTATTCACAGCTCATTTACAACGAGCTCAAGGTCCAAGTACTGAAGACCACCAGGGATCTTCATGTGCCTTTCATAAGGTGCTTGTTCCTGGTGATTGAAGCTGAGTTGGGGGACTTATATGAAGCTAGATGGGATGTGTTCTCTGTTCCTACTCTCATTTCTAAGATGTTTAACAATGACATCTTTCCTGAGCAAGAGGGTCTAAGTGGTCCAATGCTCTTGGTTGCTGAGGGAGCTTTATCGGAAAGTGAAGAAGAGGAATCAAATCAAGGGGGAGCTTCTCAACCTGACACAGAAGTTCAAGTTGAGCACTATGCTCAGGTTGAACCAGTCCACACTGAAGCAAACTCTAGTAAGACCTCTCCACTTTCTCTTTCTTCTCATATTTCTCCATCTACCTTTGGAGATAAGACTACAGTGGAACCAACTCAGTCTAACCCATCTCCACCACCTTCATTCCATCTACAATTCCAATCTGAAGCCACCCCTAGTATGCCCACTGCTGCTAGGGAGAATATCCATACATACCAAAGAAAAACTGCCAAAGGTGGTGCCACTCCTAAAGGCATCACTGGAGCTGAGATCACATTGATCCCTCCGGCAGGAGTTGAGGGGGGAGACGCCTACTCTCAAGGTGTCAACCTCAAGGCTCTTTAAAACCCAACAGCCTAAACCAGGTGTGGTGTCTACTCAGCCCACACTTACTCGTGTCATGGGAGAGCCTACTTCTGTGCCTGAACAGACACATTCAGGTTACATTGAACATATGACAATCCCCAGGGTCAATCACCCCCCTCTATACCCAAAAGCCAACCACCAACCCATACACTTCACTTCTCAAGCCTTATTCGTTCTATTCATTTCTCACACTCTAGTGCACGACCTATCAATGTTTCATCTTCAAACCAGGATGAATCACAGGGTCCAAACTCTGGTGCAAAGAAATTTTAGGGACCACACCAACCCTTGGATGATGCACCCAAAGACTCTCCTTAAACAAAACCAACCTCCTCAGGCATCCAGCAGCTCAAAGACTACATTGATGCTCAGTTTTGTCTGTTTCATCTGACGCAGAAGAAGGATACTAGAAATATCCTTCACAGGATTGTGAACCTGACTAGGAATGTGCATGGAATCACCTCTGAAGTTGCTGCCCTTCAATTACAACGACTTTCGACCCCAAATGCTGATGACAAAAAGGGGGAGAAGGTTCAAAGTGATACTGATCTAGTTCAAGATGAAGCTGAGGCTCTTCTAGTACTAGCTAAAGGAGCAGAGAGGAAAGCTCAGCCTGAGGGGGAGCATGAATCAAAAGAAGATGAACCTACAACAAAGAAGCAAAAGATTTCAGAATCTGAGTCTGAAGCTGACGAGGGTTCTGAAACGGAGCAGGACACAGAAGAAGAAAAAGCCACAAGGCTCATGATTGAAATGCTTGAACAAGAGGAAGGCAATGAACTAGGTATTTCTCTTGAAGAGCTAAGGAAGAGAAAAGAAAAAGAGGAAAATGACCAATAAAGGGCAAAACAGAGAAAAGCTTTGGCACAAGCTGAAGCTACATACACTGGTCCAAGACCTGATCCTATCCCATATACAGACGAGGATATTCAAGAGTGCTATTTCAGAAGGAGCACCAGCAAGGAGATCAAAGGCATGACCTTGAGCAGAATTGATGGAGCCATCATCCTCAACTTTGAATTCAAAGATAAATCTACAATGGGGATGGACCTGAGATATGTTCACAGGATGGGCTACATAGAATGGCAAAGAATACTAATGATGCTCAAAAAGTTCAAGAAAAGCCAAATCAAGCAAGAGATCTTTGCTAAAGTTTCCAAACTGGTTAGTAGAGCTGAAGAATTGAGATATGTTCCAGTTCCTGGTCTGCAGTGGGAGAGCTTATTCGAATTACCTGAAGGTGTAGAGTTTAAAAAAAATCAAGGTATTGATACACCTGTTCAGGGGTTTATGTTTAAGGATCAGGCTGGCAATCCTAGCTTTATCAAGCTGAAGGAAATATGTGTTGGGAAATAATCTAAGTTATTGAGCATAAAAATGAGAACTGTTTGGTAAAGGTTGGTGAAACAGTTTAAAACTGTTTGTTGAAAAATATGAAAACACTTGAGAACTGTTAGTATAAACATCTACAACTGTTTGAAGACCTTGAAGCTGAAGACTGTTAGAAGGATAAAGAACTGTTGTGTTCATTAAACAGTTTCTGTTGAGCTATATTTGGAAAATCCTATCTTTGAAGATATCTCGAAATACTTTGAAGATTATCAAGATTATCTCAGAAGATAGAAGATTACCTAACTGTCAACAATTCAAGGAGGATCAAGAGTCTATATATACTTCATAAGATGATCAATTTACCACGACGACTTGATCTTATTATTCAAAGAATTTGTTCTTATTGTTATTTAATTTTTCTGAAAGTGTTTAGCCTCTAAGTTTCTTGTTGAAACCTAAGAACAGTCTGTGTTCTTCGTCTAACAGAATAAGTTAGATTGGGGGTGAAGTTTGCTTTTGTAATCATTCTGGTTGGTTAATAAAACTACTGTTTGATTGAATTAATCTATGTTTAAAACCTTCTTTAATCAATTAAGTGTGATTCCGCAACTTCTTAGTTGATTGTGATCATAGTTAAAGATTAACTTTTATTTTACTCTGATTGATTATTTAAAGTTAGTTTTTGTTATTTGATATAATCTATATCCGATCCTGACAAGTGGTATCAGAGCCTTATCATTAAGGTTCCTTTGATCACCAGTTGAAGGTTTTTGCTTTACCTTGTTTTAATATTTTTTTAAAAAACTGTCTTTAAATCAATTTGTTTCAATGGATTCGGGAGGTTCTTCTGATAACAGTGGGTCAGGGTCCAACATTCGTGTTCCCATGCTCAAACCATCTGATTTTGAGATGTGGAAACGAAGAATTAAACAGCATGTTCAACTGATGGACTATGCTGTTTGGCAAATCATTGAAACTATTCCCACTAATCCCATTGAACTGGATGAGAATGGAAAACCAAAGAAGAAACCACCTCCAAAGACAGATGCTGAAAAGAAGGATAGAATGATTGAGATGAAAGCCCTCAGCATCCTTCAGATTGCAATTCCCAATGAGTATCAACATCAATTCAAGAAATTTGATGATGCTCATGAACTTTGGAATGCTCTGGAAAAGAGGTTTGCTGGGAATGCTAGTTCTAAGAGAAACCAAAGAGATCTTCTTAAACAAGCCTATGAGAACTTCACCAGTGGGAAGAATGAGAGTATCACCCAAATCTTTGATAGGTTTTACAAACTGGTGAGTCAACTGGAGAGTGCTAAGGTTAGGCTTGATCAAGATGAGATAAATAGAAAGTTTCATATGTCTCTAGGTGATGAATGGACTGTGTTTGCTGCACAATGGAGAACCAAGGATTCTCTTGAAGACATAGAGTTAGATGACCTCTATAATAGTTTGATAGTGTTTGAGGGAGAGATAGAGGGAAAAAGAAAAACTGCTATCCCTAGCCATAATCCTGCTCTCCTGTCTTCCTCAGGTATGGAATCAAACCATTCATTAACTAACTCTATTGATAGTTTTGCAGGTATTAGTTCTGTTGTTGGACTAGATATGAATACTCTAGATGCAATTCTTGAAGCTTTTCTTGCCAGCCATGCACATTCAACCCTCACCAATGAGGATCTTGAACAAGTGCACCCTGATGATCTTGAGGAGATGGATCTCAAATGGAAGATGGCCATGCTTACTGTTAGAGCCATGAGATTCATTAAAAGGACTGGAAGGCAAAACATGAATTTCAGAGCTGATGGCAAGGTTGGATTTGACAAGTCAAAGGTGAGATGCTTCAAATGTCAACAACTTGGCCACTTTGCAAGAGAATGCAGATCTGGCGGACAAGTTCAGAATCAAGGTCAGAGGCCAACTCAGAACCATACCTCCTCAACATTGGTCTCACAAGAAGGCCATGGATTTGATTGGAGTGATCAATCAGAGGAGGCTACCAACAACAAAGCTTTGATGGCATTGACTGACTCCTCCATCAAGATGGATTCTCCAGAATCTGAGGACATACAGGTATCTTCTAAACTATGTCCTGGTGAATGTAGAGCTATTGTTAAGAGGTTTAGAGAGCACAATAAGAAAGTATGTGCTGCTCTAAGTAAAATGGAGGAGAGAAGGTATGAATATACTGCTGTAATAGAAGATTTTGAAAAGAAAATTAAAGACTATCAGGCTAATGAACTGCAAATTGACTATGATAGAAAATATCATAAGTGGGAGAAAGAGCAGTTTCAAGATTAGATTGATAGTCTGAAAAAGAAATTGGTTGAAAAGGAAAACAAGGTGAATGAACACACAAAGAAATTGGAGGGTGTGGACATTGATCTTGGAATGTTCAAGGCTGCAAACCTTAAGCTTGAGACTCTGCTACAATCTCAAGTGAGAGACAAGGTGAAAACTGGACTTGGATATAAGGAAACCCCACCTCCATACAATCACACATACATAACACCCTTGTCTGAGGCAGCTGAAAGATATGTCAATGAACCTTTAGCAGATGAATTAAAGACAGCTGATCCAAAGTTTGAGAGCTATGAAGATGAAGTTCTGTCTGTAGTAAGCGTTGAAGATATTGAGATAGCTGTGAAGAAAGATGAAGTGATTCCTTATGAAAATCACATCTGTTGTGAACCCATTTCCACAAAATCATCTTTCAAGCCTATGGTGTTTGTAAAAGCATCCACAGAATCCCTCATCACTAAGCCAACACCTTCAAAAGCTATCCAATCCATTGAAAGTTCCACAACTGTTGCAAATAGTCCCCATTTTTACACTAACAGTTCTCACAAGAACCCAAACAGTTCTAATCTAAAAAGCCCAACTGTTAGTACAAAAGCCAAAGGAAAGGAGAAAGTTGGTGAGATTGTGTATGCAAAAAAGAAGATGGAAGCTTAAAAATCTCAGGCTAAACTCAAGCCTAAGAAAAGGCATACTGAAATGCCTGCATGCACATGCCAAAAACATGGTGTCCAAAAGTTTCCACAATCTGTAGCTGTTAGAGGAAATCAAAGAAATAGGAACCAATTCTGGTCACAAAGAACTGGTTTACCTATTGTGAAAACCAAAAAGTGCTACATTTGTGGAAGATCTAATCATTTAGTTCAAGACTGTTACTATAACCCACAGACCAATGGCACTCAAAACAAAAGTCCCAAAATACAGAATAACAGTTCTAAAACTGTTAAGTCAAAGCAGATCCACAGTTCTAAGACTGCTAAGCCAAAACTGGCAAACAGTTCTAAAACAGTTACATCCAAACCAACTAACAGTTCCAAAACTGTTTTAGCAAAACCAAAAACTGCTGGTTTGGCTTGGATGAAAATTCAAAAACAAACTGATTCTGGAGAAGGTAAAACTGTTCTTCAAACTGAAAATCAAAAGGAATCACAAGTTGATTCATCTGTTTTACCAACTCCACCAGCTGTTTGTTCAAAGGTGTCCACTGTTAATCACAACAGTTGGAAACCACATGTTCTTACAAAGTATTCTTCACACAAATTAGAGAAATCTAATTTGGAGGAAATCAAAAAGAACAAAACTCTGTTTAAGTATTATGACTTGAATGGTGTACCCAAGACCTGCATGGCCTGGGTACTTCTTGCTACTAACTGATTTTATTTGTGCAGAGCATTCATAGGGCCAATCAAGGAGGAATTTGGCATGTGGATAGTGGATGCTCAAGGCACATGACTGGAAATCCACAATGTTTGAAGGATTTCAAAAGAATCAATGGAGGATTTGTAGCATTTGGAGGAAATCCAAAGGGAGGAAAAATCACAGGTAAAGGAGCTGTTGAGGCAGGTACACTTACATTTAATGATGTTTTCTTTGTTGTACAGCTTAAGTACAATTTGTTAAGTATATCTCAAATCTATGACAATGGAAACAAAGTTCTGTTTACAGATTCAGAATGCATTATTCTTTCAAAAGATTTTAAACTAAATGAGAAGGATGTTCTTTTAAGAACACCTAGAAAAGATAATGTATATTGTCTTGATCCACAAAAGATTGCTAAACAGAATGTGTTAAGCTGTTTACTCTCCAAGGCATCTCATGATGAGTCTGCCATTTGGCATAGAATGATGTGTCACATGAATTTTAAAACCATGAATTTGTTAGCTAAAAACAATCTGGTAAGAGGTCTGCCCCAAAAAGAGTTCTCATGTAATGATCATTGTGTGGCATGTCTTAAAGGCAAGCAACACAAAACTTCTTATAAGTCCAAAGAAATTTCTTTAATTATTGCACCGTTACAACTATTGCATATGGATCTTTTTGGTCCTACTTCTGTAGTGAGTATAGGGAAGAAAGCCTACTGTTTAGTCATAGTTGATGATTTCACCAGGTTTACTTGGGTTCAATTTCTTAGAACTAAGGATGAAACTGCTGAGTTAGTTAAGTCTCTTATTCTTAAAATTGAAAATCAATGTGATTTAAAGGTGAAAGTCATTAGATCTGACAATGGTTCTGAATTTAAGAACTATGAACTAAACAGTTTTTGTGAAGGTAAAGGTATTGAAAGACAGTTCAGTGCCCCTAGGACTCCCCAACAGAATGGAGTTGCTGAGAGAAGGAATAGGACTTTGATAGAGGCTGCTAGATCCATGTTAGCTGATTCTAGGTTTCCAATGACATTCTGGGCAGAAGCAGTGAACACTGCCTGCTATGTTCAGAATAGAGTACAAGTAGTCAAGTCCAAAGGGAAAACTCCTTATGAGTTGTTTCTCAAGAGAAAACCTTTAATCAATTTCTTCAAACCATTTGGTTGTCCTTGCACTATCCTCAATACCAAATCACAGTTAGGCAAGTTTGAGAGTAAGGCTGAAGAAGGTTTCTTTGTAGGATACTCCACTCAAAGTAAAGCTTATAGAGTTTTTAACAATGTCACTAGAATCATAGAAGAGAGTATGAATGTCTCTTTCAATGAGCATAGGATCAATATTGCAGGTAATGGACCTGATTGGTTATTTGATATTGATGCATTGTCTAAATCTCTGTCTTTTGAGTATTCTACTGAAACAGCTACAGGTACTTCAACAACTGTTGGTGAAAATCATCAAACAGCTTCCACAAGCCCGAACAGTTTTGACACTGTTAGCTCAAAACCAACAACTATTGGTTCAAACAAAGTTACTGAAGACTTTGTCGTAATTCCTTTGCTTCAACAAGAGTTATCAAATGCTGTTGATCCATTGATTGATGCTGAATCTTCAAAGGACATGGAATCTCATGATCCTCAACACCACACTGACTCTGCTGATCAAGTGTGTGATAACGGTAAAAATTCAAGTGAATGTGAGTTTGATCTGTCTAATCTAGGGAATGAACTGACTGAAGAAAACATTCCTACATCAAGAGTTCACAAGATTCATCCAATATCACAAATAATTGGTAATCCAACCACTCTTATCAGAACAAGGAATATGCTGCAAAATGAAAACAGTGGTGTGGATCTTGCCCAATTTGACGTGAATGCTTGCTTTTTGTCTCAAATAGAACCAAAGAAAGCAATTGAGGCATTGAAAGACCCTTCATGGGTAGAAGCAATGCAAGAGGAGCTCTTACAATTTCAAATTCAGCAAGTTTGGAAGTTGGTTGAGCTTCCAAGAGGCAAAAGAGTAATTGGCACCAAGTGGGTGTTCAGAAACAAGAAAGATGAAAGAGGGATTGTTATCAAGAATAAAGCAAGACTGGTTGCACAAGGCTACACACAAGAGGAAGGAATAGATTATGATGATGTTTTTGCACCTGTTGCAAGGATTGAAGCCATTCGGCTATTTCTTGCTTTTGCAAGCTTCAAAGGATTTAAGGTGTATCAAATGGATGTCAAGTCTGCTTTTCTCTATGGAACTATTGATGAGGAGGTATACGTGTGTCAACTCCCTGGCTTTGAAGACTCAAAGTATCCTGACAAGGTATACAGGTTGGATAAAGCTCTATATGGACTACATCAAGCTCCTAGAGCTTGGTATGAGACATTATCATCCTACCTTCTCGAGAATGGTTTTAAGAGAGGCACAATTGAAAAAACATTGTTTACAAAGATTGTTAAAACAGAGATTTTGCTTGTTCAAATCTATGTTGATGATATAATCTTTGGATCCACTAATGACAGCTTGTGCAAAGAATTTGAAGTCATTATGCACAAAAGATTTCAGATGAGTTCAATGGGTGAACTCACATTTTTCTTGGGATTACAAGTCAAACAGAAGCCCACTGGTATTTTTCTAAGCCAATCTAAGTATGTCAAGGACATATTGGACAAGTTTGGCTATCAAGATGTGAAGCTGGCAAGTACTCCAATGGAAACACACAAACAGTTGGGAGCAGATTCTGAGGGGGAGGATGTTGATATACACCTCTATAGATCAATGATTGGTTCATTAATGTACTTAACTGCTTCTAGACCTGATATAATGTTTGTTGTTTGTGTTTGTGCCAGGTTCCAATACAGTCCGAAGATGTCACACCTGTTTGCTGTAAAGAGAATCTTTAGATACCTCAAAGGCCAACCAAAATTGGGACTTTGGTATCCTAAAGATTCACCTTTTGATTTGGTGGCATATTCTGATAGTGACTATGGTGGAGTCAATGTGGATAGAAAATCAACCTCTGGAGGATGTCAATTCTTTGGATCAAGGCTGGTTTCATGGCAATGCAAGAAACAAACAACAGTTTCAACTTCAACAGCTGAGGCTGAATACATTGCTGCATCAAGCTGCTGTTCACAAGTGTTATGGATCCAAAATCAGCTTCTGGATTATGGTTTGTCTTTCTTAAATACCCCTATTTATGTTGATAACACCAGTGCTATTAGCATAGTTAATAATCCAGTGAAGCATTCTAAAACCAAGCACATTGAAATCAGATTTCACTTCACAAGAGACTGCAATGAAAAGAGATTAATCCAAGTTATGAAAATTCATACTGATGATCAATTAGCTGATTTGTTCACTAAAGCTTTTGATGTGAGCAGATTCAACTTTTTGATTTCCAACATTGGAATGATTAACTTGGACTAACAGTTGTTCATTATTCCATGTTTTTCACACTAACAGTTTGCAACTGTTAGTTACGTTTTCTAACGACTGTTATCATTTAAGTATTCAGAGAGGGAAATGCAATTTCACACATCAGTTTTGGACATATCTGCTGACCTGTCTCACAAACAGTTTTCACACCCGTGACTGTCCTTGTTATGAGGTAAAGGTAAATTCACTTTCTTGAATCAACAGTTCCAAACTGATAAAGGTGAGTCATTTTGCTTGTTATATAGTGCATTTGATATGACAAGTCACTGCATGCTATTAATGGAATTTACTGGACATTAATGGTCATTAATGGCTATTAATGGACATTAATGCCTCCCAGTTTCTCTATAAATAGCCTTGCACCCATCCTTCACAACTCACACCTACATTTGCACACACTTCTCTCTGCAAATGGCTACTAACTTCTTTCTCATAACCCTCAAAGATATTAATGTTAGACAAAGTTATGTAACCATCCCTGCCCCATTTGTAAGAATGCATGAGCTTTGGCAATACTCATCATGTGTTCTTGAGATGCATGATGATCGAGATAGGTTCACCTTGACACAACATCCAGATCCACGTAGGCCAAATAAACCAATTGATCATATTCGTATAAGAGGTGATTTTGAAAATTTCACTCTCTTCCATGAATTGCCTACACCATGTTGTCTAAGATTCGTCTTGAACCTGGCAGACACTACAAACTCCGTAGTGTGGTTCAATGTTCGAAGATATAATACTCATAACCACCAGAGGGCCTCAGATGCTGATGCAGTGGAAGTCATTGTAATAGATGACTAGTTCCACTGCACACCCAAGAGGCAAATTATGACAATCGTCTCTGGTGGTGCATATGATGAGAAGGTCTACTGCACACCCATTGGTAGGTAGTATGTTTTGAAAATTGTTTAAGGCATGTCAACGGTTAACGGAGAAAGTTGTCTACACTTACGGTGTAGATCATTGTTCTCCCACACCTACTAGACGGCCTTGCACAATTAGATAAGCAGTACCAACAATGGCTTGTGCATTACATGACCATTCTTTGAAGACATGCTTCTCAGTAAGGCGATGGCGGCACTGTAGAGGCTATTCTGAACTCGATTCTTAAATAACGAAGACATTCTCGAGCAAGAATGTGATGATGATTGTCTTCCCTTAAAGTTCAGATTTGATGATACAAAATGTTAACAATAATTTGTCATATGTAGATCTCGGAGTTAAGACAGTTCTTATAAGCTGTGTTTAGATCTATAGCACAGGACAGTATTGTTTTCTCAAAATTATTGTAGCTCAATTGTGATTATCTTGAATAAAATATATCTTATGTTGATGACTGTGTTCTCTAATGATTTTTTATTATTGCTTCAGCATTTGACATATATGAGCTAAAAGTTTGTTTGCCAGTTGCACATTTTTGTTTCAATCAATCCTAACAGTTTTCAACTGTTAGCATATGGCTTCGGCAACTGTTAGACAAAGTCCATGTGCAACTGAGGGGGAGAAATTTGTCAACTAAGGGCTAGAAATGAAGAACAATTGTAAACTCTAAACAACTTTCAATTCATATAAATGATCAAACAAAAGGGAGTTAACTTTTGAATAACAGTTGTTACATCTTATGAAAACAGTTCCTCAACTGTTAGTTCATTTTATCCGTCAACTGTTAAGCTATTAAAGGGTGCTTTGGTCTTTGCAGAATTTTGGAAGCCTTTGGATTGCTTTCAACAATCGAAACATATATAAACCATTCCCTCCTCAGAGGTTTCTTTACGCATACTGAACTTCTTTTGAACGCTAAAACCCTAGAATTTTGCTATCAAATCGCCATGGCTCCCCTTCCATTCGTCAAGGAACATAACATGCTTGCTTTTCTTTCAAAAACCGATGATCTTCACACGTTTCACGATATGATTGATTATCTCTCATTGTCCAATCTCAACACTGCTCTCACCATCAACCCTACCATATACACTTCCTACATTGATCAGTTTTGGAAACATGCTCAACTTCGAACAACTGATGACGTGTAATGGATTGATTCTACCATTGATGAGTTGACTGTCTTAATCTCTGAGGACACCATTCGTCACCTTCTACAACTCAATGATAGTGAGGGTGAGTATTCTGATTCAGTTTCACTAGATTTTTTGCATGCCGAGCTTGTTAAGCTTGGGTATGAGGGTCCTTCAGGGAAGGGTACATTCTATAAGGGACAATTTTGTGCTCACTGGAAGTATTTGATTCATACTCTCCAGCAATGCATCAGTCCTAAAAGAACAGGATGGAACGAGTTTGGAAGCAACATTGCTTTGGCCTTGATCTGTTTGGCCAACAATCGTTGCTTCAACTTTTCAAAATTAATTTTCAATGGCATGGTAAAACATCTGGGGACCAAGTATGGTCTCTTTTTGATGTATCCTCGATTTGTGCAAGTATTGTTAAACTTTTTGATTCCAAATCTAAAAACACACAAGAGGGTCATTATTCCCTCTGCTCATGTGGCTTCCACTTTGAGCAAACTGTTGGTTAATGGCAAGAGTTTCTCTGGTGCCATAACTCCTCCACTCTCTGAAATGGTGGAGTTTCTGTCAAGAAACAGGACTGCCAGTGTTGTGCATGAAACCCATCGTATTGCTACACCACCAACACTAGAACCCACAGTCCAAGATACTCAAAATTCCCAACCTGCTTCCTTTGAAAAAGCTACAACACAAGCCCCTGCACTAAAAATTTTTAAGAAGAGGAAAACTGTTGGTGCTCCTTCCACAACAGTTAGAGAACACCAAACTGCTAGCCCTGCACAGGTGCATTCACCTGTGCAGAATTTCGAAAGGGAACCTTTGGTGCTATCTCCCAGGCACAATGAGGAGGTGATCATTCCTCAAGAGGGTGATCATATGATTTTTGAGGCTGACACTACTGTTTTATCCGCAAGGGATAAACAGGACAGTGTTAACATAGCTAAGACCTCAACCATGGCAATAGAGACTAGTAAAATAGTTTCTTGTAATCCCCAGAACCAAGAACAGAGGGGTACTGATGGTTACTCAGGGGAGTCAACCACCAGTGAAAAATGTCAATGATATGGTCACAGTGGAAACACTAACTGACATTGAGACTAGACTGAAACAACATGCATTGACGGATCCTAACTTTGCACCTTACCTTGCTGCTCATATACACCTAAAGAAAAAGAGTGCTCGTCAAAACAAAAGGATAGTTTCTCAAGATAAGAAGATAAAAGAACTGACTGAACAGTTGGAGAAGGCAACTGAAGTACTCAAGGTAGTAGCAATTCACAATGAGGTGCTAATAAGACAAGATAAGCAGCTGAACTTTCTTGATGAGAATCTGAAGAAGGCAACTAATGTTCTTCATACTCATGAGATGCTGCTTAAACCCAAATCCTTGGTGAAAACCTCTTCAACTGCTCAAGCTAAAGGAAGAAGAAAATCCAAGCAGGAGGGAGTTAAACAGACAGTTCCACAGGATAAACAAACAGTTGTTGCTACAACTGAACAAACAGTTGCAACCATTGACCCAACAGTTGCTGCTGAAGTTGCTGAAACAGTTGTTGTAGTTGATGAAACTGTTGTTGAAGATGTGCAAATAGCTGTAGTTGAAGAATAAAGGTTATCAGCAGTGGATAGAGTAATGATTAACAGAATGGTTATGCAAGGTGATTATCCAACGACTGAAGCTTTCAGATCATGGTCCAAAGTCAAACAAAATTACTTAATTGAAATAGGTGCTCAAATTCTCAACATCAGCACATTTAAAATGGCTCAAAGGATTGATGATGGATGGCTAGAAGGAAAGGTAAAGAAGTTGGAACCACTTCCTCCTAAAGCAGGATTTAAAGGCATTGCTTTTGCTGAGAAACAGAAAGAAGAAAAGAAAGAAGAAAAGATGCCCCCTGTATCAGTAAAAGGAAAGGAAGTGATGGTTGATATTCCCAAGCTGAAACTTTCTAAAGAACAGCAAGAAGAACGAGATAGGGAATATGCACAGAGATTGAATGCTGAGCTTGAATTGCAAGAACAATCAGATTTTGAGCTAGCTAAAAAGATAGGTGCTCAAATGTCAAAAGAGGTAGAAGAAGAAGAGAAAAAGGAGAAGGAAGCTGCTGGTAAGGGAGTTAAAAGAAAAAGGATAATAAAAGATAAAACAGTTACAGTTAAGCCAACCAAGAAACTTCCCACTTCAAACAAAGCTGCTGTGGTTCACAAAATTTTGAAAGATAAACTGACAGTAGACGTCCAGCAAGAGATTGACAAATTGGAAAAAGAATTAGGTGAAAAGTATCATGTTGTTGAATGGAAGTTTGAAGAAAAAGCAAGTGATAAACATTATATTACTATTGCAAGGGAAGATGTATCTGTTGAGGTGTATGACAATTTTGTACAAATGATGACAAGAATATCACCAGAAGATGTACAAGAATTGTATGCATATGGAATTAAGCACTTTAGTGACTCAAATGAAGGAATCAAGATTCTAATGGAATATCTTACAAGCATTTGCAACCCATTGAAGATTATGCCCAAACTGACAGCAGAGGAAGCTTTTCCCATAAAGGCAGTGAAGGTATATGCAAGATCAAGGACGTATTACGTGGTAATGGGAAATACATTGCATGAGTGGTTTGATTTGAACTTCATTGAGCATCACAAGACTAAGCTGGAGTTTTTGATTAAAGCTAAATTCCATGGAGACTCAAAACAGAAGGAAGACTTACTGAACAGATTCAAAAGGAGATTAGAAGAAATGTGACTCATTACTTATATCAATTTGTCTATGATCAAACCAACAACTTAAATGTATTGTTCAATACTTTAAGTTAGGGGGAGTTTGTTGGGAAATAATCTAAGTTATTGAGCATAAAAATGAGAACTGTTTGGTAAAGGTTGGTGAAACAGTTTAAAACTGTTTGTTGAAAAATATGAAAACACTTGAGAACTGTTAGTATAAACATCTACAACTGTTTGAAGACCTTGAAGCTGAAGACTGTTAGAAGGATAAAGAACTGTTGTGTTCATTAAACAGTTTCTGTTGAGCTATATTTGGAAAATCCTATCTTTGAAGATATCTCGAAATACTTTGAAGATTAACAAGATTATCTCAGAAGATAGAAGATTACCTAACTGTCAACAATTCAAGGAGGATCAAGAGTCTATATATACTTCATAAGATGATCAATTTACCACGACGACTTGATCTTATTATTCAAAGCATTTGTTCTTATTGTTATTTAATTTTTCTGAAAGTGTTTAGCCTCTAAGTTTCTTGTTGAAACCTAAGAACAGTCTATGTTCTTCGTCTAACAGAATAAGTTAGATTGGGGGTGAAGTTTGCTTTTGTAATCATTCTGGTTGGTTAATAAAACTACTGTTTGATTGAATTAATCTATGTTTAAAACCTTCTTTAATCAATTAAGTGTGATTCCGCAACTTCTTAGTTGATTGTGATCATAGTTAAAGATTAACTTTTATTTTACTCTGATTGATTATTTAAAGTTAGTTCTTGTTATTTGATATAATCTATATCCGATCCTGACAATATGCTATCTAAAAGTTAGGGATGCCATACATATAAGAAGTTGTTGTGGTGATAGTAAAAATCACTTTGTAAGGTATAAGTTGAATAAAATCATCAAACTGCAACAAAAAGAACTCAGAGGAATTGCAGAAGCTGAAAGCCTCCTAGAAGAAATAAACAGAGAAATCATTCTGTGGGAGGTTCTACATCCTGAGTTCATAAGATAACATCTTGAGTAAATTAGTTCTACTGTAAATATTAGATTAGTTCTAATTTTGTAAGCACTTAGTGTGCAAGATCTATGTGATCAACAACTTTTGTATTATGATCAGTTCTATTAATACAAATATAAAGTTTGATATGTTCAACTGTATTATGATGTGTTCATAGCTATAAGTCTGATAAGTTTAGCTTAATGAATAAATGATAAGTTCTTATTCATTTATATAATTAGTCGGTGTGTTCAACTAAAAATTGGTGTGTTCCAATTTAAATTGATAAGTTCAATTAATCTTGATATGTTCAATAAATATTTGATCAGTTCAAATAATAAAATCTTAATAAGTTTAAGATTTAAAACATAATTCTGTTAAACGAACTTAAGAACTGTTTGATGGTTTTGTCATCATCAAATAGGGGGAGTTTGTTGGGAAAATGATCTCATCAGTTTGAATTTGATGAGACAAAGTTAATTTTGTAAGATGAGTTCTACATATAACTTAAACAGAATTATGAAGCTTAGTCAGACTGAACACTTAGAGTGTTTCAGACTGAGTATAATCTGAATATAAGCTGAGCATATGTTGATCAGTTTATATTATACCTTAGTTTGTTTATTAATATGTTTAATAATCTGTGTATGTCACATACGGTATATATCGAGTAATCAGCTTGATGTGTTTCAAGCTGAGTGACTCAGCTCAAAAGTAGAGTTAGCTCGACAGAGTTGCTAAATATGTTTTAGTCAACTAAGTTAGACTTCTAAGTATGAGTTTATCAATGTACGTGTTTGTTCATGTATTAATTCGGATTTGTTCTCGAAGAACTCAGCTTGATGTGTTTCAAGCTGAGTAACTCAGTTCGAGTGAAGAAGTCAGTCTAAAGATAATTTAAATATGTTTTAAATTCATCTTTATCTCTCTCTATATCTACGGCGCGGATAAGAAGACTCCAGAATCAATATTGAAGATAGAAGATTCAAGATTCAAGATTCTGGATTATCCGAGAGTTAGTTAGCGAATTAAGGTGAGTCTTAATTTGTTAGGAACCGTAGGCACAGGATTATAAATACTTATCCCCTGATAAGTTTAGAGGTACGACTTTGATACAAAAACAACTAAGTGTTGCAGAGCCAAACCTCACCTCACCGTATGTGTTACGAATCTTGATTACTGTTTGTCAGTTCAACGTGATCATGAAAAACTCACAGATTGCCAAAGTGTTCATGTGTTAGAACTATCACATCAGTTGTGATATTGGTAAGTTGTCAATCTGTGTGAAATACTGTTTAGAGAGTCGTCAGTATCTATAATCATAAGTTGATTATAGATAGCTAAGTTTGAGAGATTGAGAGATTTATATTAGGTGGTTATATATCAAGAGTTGCTTACTTGATAGTTATTGTAATCATCTTCTTATTCAAAGCATTGTAATCATCTTCTTAATAAAATCATTCGATTGATTGTGGTTTGATTTACTGTGTGTAACACTTTTATTTGATTTGTTCAATTTCCGTAGAAAGTGTATTCAACCGCCCTTCTGCACACTTGTTGCTTGTTGTTACTCTCTCATACAAGGGACCAACAGATTGGTGTGCAGAGGGAAAATGAAAAAGAGAGGGATGGAATAGAAGATAGGGGTGCAAATGATCAACACATTTCTCGAGCTTAGCTTATCAAATCATTCTGAAATGTCAAAATAGATCAATTCGTGATTGTTCTGTAACACCCTAATTTAGGGCCTAGTTGTAAATAGTTGTACCTTGTGTTTGTTAAGTTGTACGTTGACATTAACCAAGTTGTTTAAGTTGTTTTGTTGATTACTTGTTATTATTTGTTGGTACACGTGGTTATGTGGCTTAAGGTGGAAATGTGTTGTTAATAGATAGAGTTGGTTAATAATTAAACGGTTTCAAATAGTGATTCCGAAAATATCTCTGTTAATTGAAACGAATATACCTAAGTTGCTTTAAAAGTTGAATAGGAGAACAAAATACCCGCAAGGGGTATTTGACCAACTAAGGTCGGTCATCAGGGTTCTTATCCCCTGTTTCTTTTCAAACACACACTATACACTCTCATACAAACGTGATTACACCCACACACACGATTACTTGGAGATTTTGAAGAAAAACAGAAGGGAAGCTGTTGATTCGGAGTTCCTTGATTGATTTCAGAAGTAGTCCAACCATTGTCATCTTGTTTGTAAGTGTTTTTGAAGCTCCAATCTAGTTTGTGGGTTTTATGAAGAAGATGACCTAATTGAAGGTCTAGGTGTGTGGTTAGAGTTGTTTGAAGCAAAAAAACATATAGGTAATGTTGTATAGATGTTAAAAGACATGTGAGAACTGTTGAATCCAAGTTTTAGTCGATTAAAGTGGTAAAAATGGTGGGTTGCAGGTGCTGTCCTCGAACAGGGCAGACCCTTGCTGTAACAAAGGTTCCTACGGGTGCAGGAAATAGTCTCTGCGGCCGTAGGAGGTTGTTGTGGTCTCTGCGGCCGTAGGCAGGGTTTTCTGCGGCCGTAGTGATGTGTTTTGTGTGGTTTACCACCTACGGATGAATGAAAGAAGCATACGGGCATGGGTACATAACCTACGACCGTTGGTACCCAATGAATCACTCCTACGGGCGTAGGGTATGGTTCTTACGGCCGTAGGGTATGGTTTCTTGGAAAGGAACTCTTGCGGGCGTATGATGTATTCCTACGGCCGTAGGAGGTGTCTGGAAGGTGTCCTTCGGCCGTAGGACACATCTACTGCGGCCGTAGGAGCTGTTCCAGGTTGCTTGTTGCTTGTTGTTCGTTTTACGTTTATGTAGAAGCATTGATAGTACTTTTAGACGTTGACTAAACCTACACATGATGTGTTAGGTGATTCGGACGATTCCGTGTGCTCCTTGGATTCCCGAATTCATATCTGCCTCCTGTAATCTCGAGGTGAGTACCGGTTTTTCCATGAGTCTCGGTAAGTAGCGTTGTCTGTTGTTTGTTGAAATATGTTATCGATGTCACACACGTGCGTATATGAGGTATGTTATGCCATGTTGTTATATATTGTTGCCATGTTAAGTTGCTTTACACGTTGGTTATGAATCGTATGCGTATTGTTGGACCCGCTACGGGTCGTTGTTGCTTATTGTTAGGTCCGGACTGATGATGGCATGGTTAAGGTCAGCTTTCTTCCCGAAGGCTGGATCCCTTTGATGGAATAACGGGGATCAACGGTACTCGGTGTGTAGCACGCCGGGGTGGTCTTGCAAACCGCCGCTCCTTAACGTGAGTTGGGATCTTAGCTTTCGTTGAGATCCGAGATGTTGAGCTTCAAGCTTCGTAACGCGTTTGGTGGACTACTCTTCGCTCCCCCACCATTGCGGATAGTTGAAGCTGATGATCCCCAGTTTGAATCATTGAGCAGGGCTTTTCCCCCTGCGAGATATGATTCCTACTGACTCGTTGGCGCGACGCTATGTGTTAGGATAGCCTTATGTGATGTCCCGTAGTTGGGATAACATGCTTATTGATTCTTATGTGTTAATCTGTACTTACTAACTAGTTATAGCTAACGATGCCTGATTTCCCTTTTTGCAGATGCGAGGTAGTTGGCCTATGTGAGGCGGGACTTGTTGGTAGTTGTTGTAAATATCTTTTGCGGAACACTGCTTGATGTATATTTGTGATCCGATGCTCGGTAGTTTTCAGTCTAGTTGGGTAACACGCGGTAGTATTTTTGGGACTTGGTTTATGGTGTTGTACTTTATACATTGTCAAGTCAATTAAACAATATTATCTTTTGTTAAAAATGTTGGTTACTTCCGTTGTTGGCTTCTATAAAATAAGTTGAAAAGCTTAAATTTACCCTAATTTTAAGCGCGTGAAAACCGGTGTTACAATTAGGTATCAGAGCCTAAGTTTGAGGAATTGGGTACTCGTAGGAGTATTCAATCTCAAGCTCGGGCCCGACCATCGTTAAGTGTTCCTAGTTGGGTATTTGGGGTTGAATATGAGCGTTATGTGGTAGTTGCATGTTGAAAACTAACTTGTAGCGTTAGTAGTTGTTGAGTAAGTAGAGTACTAAACGTTGCTTCCGTGAGTAGTAAGTTGATATAGAATGGCTGAGCGACGCATTAAATCAGAAGAGGCTCTTAAGCGTATGTAGGATGAAGCTTCGAGCGTTCATCCTGAAGCTGAGGAGGGATCGGCCCCGCATGAGGACGAGCCGCTAAGGCAAGATCCAGATCAGGCCGCGCGCATTGTACGTCTGGAGGAAGAGCTCCGACTCACTAGGGAGCTGTTGTTAGCTGCAATGCAGGGTCAGAAGCAGAAGAAGTGTTCGTATAAGAAATTTCGCTCTTGTGGTCCGAAGGAGTTTGAAGGCGATGATGGTCCTTGTAGGACCGTGGGGGGTTCTAAACTAACACCCTAATGCTAGGACTGATCTAGGATGAGAAATAGTGCGGAATATCTATTTCCCAAACCTCCTAAGGATTCAAAGATCTGCGTAGGTGTCCGGCACACAGAAATCACGAAGAACACACAGAGAAAGACGAATAACAACACTAAGAACTCACACAGAATGCTTAAGGCTTCCCTTGGATATGAAATTAACACTAAGTTTACGTTTTTTCAAAGGTATTCCTGATTTCGAAGGCTTATGAAGGCTTATATCTGATTATGGACGATTATCGACGATTACGGACGATTACCCGCGCTAATACGCGGTTAAGGAGTTTTTATACGTATAGAAAACGCGTATTTGAGTGTAACATGTCATTTCCTTAATTAACTTACACTACGCACGTAATGCTCTGCAAATCGTACGTAGTTAATCCAGTACGCACGTACCGGGTGTTTTAATGATATTCAATTAAACTTTAATTATCTACTTCACTACGCACGTAGTGAGATCCACTACGCACGTGGTGACCTTCACTTATACTTAAACTTCCAAACACAAATCAACACATGACTAAGTACTTGTAGGCTTAAAACAAATATAAGTAAACACTTAGAATATATAAACATGAAAACTATTAATCAAAATACATTTGAATTAACATTTCAAGTAAACATTTATATATTCGATTGATAAGAACTAGGGATTTACAATTATGCACCAACAAACTCCCCCTAAGACCTAGTTCTATCAACAAAAATTGCACTAAGCAAAAATGACATGACTCTCTATCCTTCACAATGTAGTAGACTTGATTTCCTGCGATCCGGCATAGATGTCAAATGCAAAACAAACACGAACGACTTTTTAAAATTGCAACGCCAAATCCATATACTGATCCTTGTACAAGATTGGATTGTAATACAAAAATGTGATGTCGTTCTTTCCAAAATTCTTCATCCACATAGGATCGAACACTCTAATCGTTTCCCCTCCAGAGAGTTCATCATCCAATACAATCACTGCCTCAGTTGTCTTCTCGTTGAAATACCACCATTTAAACCTTGCACTCCAATCTGTAGGCATTGTTTTCAACGGTAACTTCTTCATACACTGAGGAGCTTTGCAATTTAACACTTTGAGCTTCCTCCCTGTCAACGGATCAATTTTTGTTGGATGGCTTTTGACACCTGGCACATATGGCTTTAAGTTTTTCCATCCAAACCGAGCCTCACGCTTTACCAATGTCTCAAACCATTTGGCCATACCTTGATCTTCACAATCCAAAAGGGGCAGACGAGCAAGTTGTCTAATATCATAAAATGGCAATGTCTGTATATCATTTGCTCTCTGAAAATATTCAACTCCCCTTTCCCTTGTAATTGCATAAACATTGAATTCAGGGATATAGCACCAACAAACTATAGCACCATGAGTCTTCTTGCCCAGTGTTTTATAAAACTTGGTATACTCCAGTGAGCTTTCAGACTTCTTTTCTTTGCCTGCCTGGCATTCCAGAAACCGTAGATATTTCTTTCTTCTAGCTTCTCTTTCCTCTTGCTTAGATTTTCTATCACCCAGATATTTTTCTAAGTCAAAGTCAACATTTTCTTGTTCTCTAACTTCAGCTCTTCTGTTGATTTCCTCAGCGTTAGCAGTTTTGAAGACATCAGCAAGATCAGGCAGGTCATCATCTGTTTGTTGGCTTGGGTAGTGTTGATCAGTCTCATCCTTAATTTCTATCTCATCGGTGTCAAAAATTGGTTCTTTCTCAGCTTCCGATTGAGGCATAGAGCTTTGATCATCCTCATCTATTATCACGTTTTCGATTGGAATCTGCAAGAGTTCAACAATTTCTTCCCTAGACAGGAATGGAAGAATTTCTCCTTCGTCAGCTTCATACTCCTCTTGAGATACAATCTGACCTTGTACACTGAGTAGTCTGGAAGATTGAGGAATCTCAGCTTTCAATGGCTGAACAATCAATGGATCTTCACACAGAAGTAGAAAAGACCATAAACATATGTAAGTCAAATAAACAAACATTTCATTTCAAGATAAACATTCAGATATACATGATTGTTTCAACCCTTTACATGATAACTAAATAATTACAAAATCACATAGACTAAGAGTCAACCTTCTTCATCTCCAGAATATGCCCCAGCAGGTTCAGACTCAGCAAATTCTTTCAATTTTAGCACCTCTTCATCTTGTTTCTCCACGTATGCCTTTAACCTATTGAACTCTTGAGTATACTCAATCAGAATCCTTTCCATTGTCTCATTTTTCTTCTCCAACTCAATCATATTTACCTCTCTCTCTGCATCTTTCTTCAACAGGTTCTCAATCTGCAAATCCTTCTCAACCATTTTCCTCTTCACCTCCTCAAGCTCTAACTTTCTTTCTTTCTCATCCTTGATCATATCCAGAACATAGCTTTGAAGCTTGCTCAGGCTTTCTTCAACAGAAATATTTGGTATCTGAGAGCCAGTCTGAGATGATCCTGCAGCACCTTGAGCAGCGGTTGAAGCTGGAGCAGCTGTTGCTGTAGAGGATCTGACAGTGATTTCAGCAGATGCTACCAGAGGCTTGAACTTATAAACCTTCTTTTTCTTTTTCTCTGGCTCATCAATTTCAGCCTTTTCCTTCCTTTTCCTTGTTTGCTCATCCTCATCATCCTCAAAGAAATCATCAACGTTTAACTCATCTAACTCGGTGGGGATAGCCTCTCCCCCGGTGGGATCATGAGCCTCTTGGCTCTGGACTTCTGGCTCCTCCTCCTCATCATCAGAAACAATCTCAATATTCTCAATCTGAGATTCAGAACCCTCATTTCTCCACAGATGCTTTCGTTCTGGAGCTTTATAATCCTTGTCTCCTAGATGACAGATCAATCTTCTCTTTGGAGGAGCTGTGGTGCCCATATACCTGCTCATCTGCCTAACTGTCTGATCATTCATGTGCCTCAGTTTGATTTTGTACCCGTCTTCCTTCACTAAACCCTCAACCTGGGTATCAATCACAATTTGAAGAAACCTGGGATACATCAAAAACCGCCCCTCATTCTTTGACAAATTTTCTTTCAGACAGTTGAAAATCACTCTGGAGATGTTGAATTTAACGTTCAGCACGAGCGCCACAAATAGATGGGAAAACGTTTGGTTCAGCTGATCATGGCCGGTTCTTCGTGGCCCCAAGCAATGTGAGATGACGTGCATCAAATAACGGTATGGAGAGCAGAACTTGGTTTTGAATACTGACTCGTTTCGAATCTCTACAGTGTATCTGCACCTCAGCAAACATCCCTTAACTCGGCAGATGTTCAGAGAAATTGGATCTGTGGTAGCGTCACCTAGCTCAAGTAGCTCATTCAATACCTCTTCTGAAATAAACACCTGTTGTTCTTGCACAAACCCTCGAATCCCACCCATAGCCTCATCATATGCAGCTGTTCTCCAATACTCTTGTTGATATGAAGCGTAGGCAGTGCAGGTTGCTGTGATTGCAGTATGAATCCTTGACCTAATCAAATAATCAATCATTTTATCACAGTCCCTGGTTAACTTGTTCTTTGTCAGAAAGGCCCTAATGTTGTGCATGTCACCAGCTTTCAAATCTGCCTTTGTCTGACTGCCATATGCAGTCTCAGCGATGTTTTGGGCCGAGGAGCTTCCAAGTTGTGTAGGTTCCATTGTTTAAAATATGCGGAATAAACATTAAGCACATTAGGAAGAAACATTCACAGACCGTAGCACACAGTTAGAATCTACAGAATTTAAAAATTAAGCATTAATTTCTAAATTTTGAAATTTCGCCACGCGCGTACTGAAAAGCATCACGCAAGTGATGACAGGACTTCGTGCGAAGTGATTTAATGTTTATAAAACATGATTAATTAAATCCAAGATACACTACGCAAGAGGTGGACACATATACGCACAAAGTGGATTGCCACTTCGTGCTACCAAAACTCATCGAATTCATCTCCTACATAGTACACTTCGTACGAACACAGCTCAGTACGTGCGAAATGAACATCACTTCGCACGGCCAATATTTAAACTCAAAACCAGTTCGCTGAACTTCAAAACCATTGATTTGCGATGTTTTTAAGTCGATTGAGTGAATAAATATCATCTAATTACGTCCATGAATGTTACTCTTCACTCAAATCTAACAAACTAACACATTAAAATCACTTTAGATCCAGTTTTGATGTTTTTAGTTTTTAAAACAAAAAATCGATTATAACTTGAGATCCAACCGTTGGATTGAAGCGAAAAACATACCAAATTGATCACAAGACAAAAACAAATCACACAGATGAAACGAAAAAAAACTTTCAACACAGAGGTGAGAATCAAAATCGAGAGGGAATGAAATGAACTGTAGAAAATTTGAACGCGTAATGACGAATACGCACGAAAGACACTTATATACCCTCTTTCACTTCGTGCGAAGTGAGGGCACTTCGCATGTTGTTGCCCGAAGTGCACACCTTAAGTGACACTTCACTTCGTCTCTTGACCTTTGACAGCGAAGTATGACTACACTACGTACGTTGTGCCATCCAGTTCGTGCAAGGTGCTGTCACTTCGTGCGGATTGAATTTCTCATATAAAAAACAGAATTTTTCTTGACGATCCTGTACTCAGCGCACACAACGGTTAGTAACTTCAATGCAAGTCATAAACTTTTAAGCACACGAAAACACAAGAAACTATATAAAAAAACACACCAAAAGAGATAAGAACACACCAAAAATCTTTTTGTATTTTTCTGATTATAAAGAAAATGAAAATGCAGACTGTTAACAAATTAAATCCTAAAAACTAAGAGACAAAAAAGAAAACACTAAAGAGATTTGCAAAAATTAAATTACTGAAATTAAATATTTTTGTGAGAAGGTTCCAAGATGGAGTCAGTACCAGCACATCTATACTTAGTTATCATTCATTTCAGAACCTTAGGCACAAACATACTCCCTCAATTTCTGTCTGTCAATCTAACTTTCCTCAGATAATGACAGATTTGATTTCAACATTTTCTGACTATCTAGACTGGGTTCATGGTTAAGACTATCTCTTTCAAAATCTCACAGTGTTTTGATTCACTCAGTCGGTTGCACAACTTGAGTACCCAACCACCATGCTTATGTGCTTTGTGATTTTGTCAACGCACTTTATGCTCTTTGACATGGAGGTCAATTTTTCACCTCTTTTGATAATTTCTGTTGAGCTTTTGTCACTGCATTTTATGCTCTTTGACATGGAGGTCAATTTTTCACCTTTTTTGATAATTTCTGTTGAGCTTTTGTCACTGCATTTTATGCTCTTTGACAATTCAACACTAAAAGATCAATGTATCTATTTCTTTTGACATCTCAGATTGGGGTCAATTTTTTACCCTCTTTTTACATTTTGCTCATTGTCATCTAACACATTTGGCATGGTAACAGGTGTGTGCACCAGACTAAGTTAGTCTCAACTGTTATTGACTTGTAGACTTGGAATGTCTCGATAGTTTGAATCTTTGATGGATTTCCACATGCATAACCACTTATCAGCCTAGACTCTCATCATATGCCTTACATGCCATCTGTTTCTTATCTGATTTGACTCAAATTTTCAGACAGTTTTCTCAATAATATGTACATGCCTTCAGTCCTGATTTTACTAGACATACTTTGTATTGAAAGCCAGTGTACCATCATTTTCCATTTGAGTTGGATCAACTTCTCATTATTGTTTTTCTGATTTTTTTGTATTTTCTATGTTTTTCTGATTTTTTTGTATTTTCTATGTTTTTATGATTTTTTTGTATTTTCTATGTTTTTCTGATTTTTTTGTATTTTCTATGTTTTTCTGATTTTTTTTGTATTTTCTATGTTGCACCTATCTCCCCCTAAAATACTAAAAGAAATAAATACCAAGAACAGAGACACACAGACACAGAAAATAAACACACAGAAAATAGACACACAGGCACATATACGAGAAAAACATTAAGTTGCATCATCAGAGACGACCTCACACTTGGTTTTCATCCCGTTTTCATTTACTAAGAACAAAAACCTGGGTTTATCAAATGCCTGCACACAAAAAAAATGTAGTTAGCATTAGGAACCCAAGCCCGAATGGTCATTGGTTTCCCATTTTCTCCAACAATTGGCATGTTAATCCAAATACCAGTAGCTTCGGAGTCTGCATTGGTATCTGAACTATTTGACATTTTAGATTCGGGTTTATTGGTCCATTTTAAGTCTTGACGGGGAGAAGCCTTGTGATAAACACTAGAAGCATTCATCACCTTATGGAGTGGCTCTTTCCCTTTTTTACAAACCTCGGGACTTTTGGGTTTAACAAATGTTTCCCCAACAGTCCTCTTGATCTGAATAGGTTGAGTTGATCTTTGATTATTTCGATTAAACATTTTGTTCCTTTGAAAATTTTCAGAAAAAGAATCAACGTTCCCATTACAGCTCTGTTGTTGCTGATCACACTCATAACTGAGATGACCAAGTCTCCTACAAACATAGCAAATCCTGTTTGACTGGTGTTTTCCAGGATTATGTGGCACTTTCTGATCAACTGGACATCTTGGCTCAACTCCTAGACCACGTTGTTTGGGCAGGATTTTAACTTCCTCATAAGGACGGGTTGCAGGAAACTTTGCACCCTCCTTCCCTATTGTTCTGAGTGCTGCTTGGACATTTTGCATTAGAGTGCCTTGTCCAGTGAAATTGCCTAAAAGTTTACTCATTCCAGGTTCAGGCATTTCTTCTTGGTTAACTTCTTTCATCTGAGTCTCACTAACTACCCCCTTCATTTTTAAATCAGGTTTTGAGGTTGAAGCAGAAGATTCATCAACCTTAGGAGGAAGTGAGTCAGCTTCAGAGAAGACATCTGTTTTTACCAGTTGATTTAACACTGGTGGTGGACATTTGGTATACTGCTTTTTGTCCTTTTCTAAATCGGAACCTTGAGGTCTTCGGTCGATTATGTGCTCAAATAGGTAAGATGAAGTTGAATAACTTTTAAGTTTCTGGTTTAGAGTTTCATAATCTACCTTAGAGCTAGCAAGATCCCGTTTCAGAGTGTCTATTTGATTGATGTAAAAAACTATAGCATCCTGCTTATTTAACAAAGTTGTCTCTAGTTCTCTAATCTGCCTATTTTGACTTTCAATTTTGTCTTTTAAAGTCTTTTCTCTTCCATTAATAAGTGTGTTCTCATGCAGTTTAAAGGTAAGCTCAGCAACTTGAGATTTCAGAGATACTATGTTTTGTACATAATCATTGCACAGGGAAGGCCAGAAATGTTACTTACCTTTGAGTCAACTTGTCCAGTCATGCACGCCTTAGGATCTTCAGATTGAGATTGAACAGTCACTGGCGTTGGTTCGGCAGCTGGCACTGAAACTGGTTTGACATTGTACTCATCAGTAGGCATCACTGATTCTTCCTTACTGGCAACAAATTCATCATCAGCTTCCTGCACACTATCTGCTTCAGATTGTGAATCATCATTCAGATCTTGAATACTGGCCAAGTTGGTCTCTGCAACCTCAAAAGCATCATCATCTTTAAAATGCACAGACCAATCAATCCCCTCATCTTTCTGTACAACCACCATTGCCTTAGATGATTCCTCATGAGATGTTTCAGCTTTCTTTGGAGTAGTGGAAGTTGAAGATTTCCCAGGAGATGTCCTGAAAGGATACTTGGGTCCTGAGTTCTTTGGTTTTTCACACTCCCTTGCAAAATGTCCCTTTTCGCCACAGTTGTAACAGGTTACAGCTGATTTGTCGAAGCCCAGCTTTGTATCCTTAGTCGCTATAATCTGCATCCCTGTTCGTTTAACCAAAGCTTTTGCTCTCCTCACAAGGTTGGCATAGGACCATAAAATGTCCTGTCTCTCCATTTCATCATTGTCAATCTGCTCATAGTCTTCTTGAGTCAAATAGGCATTTCCAATTTTTCCTTTAAGCAGATCATCGTAGGAAGACACCAACACACTGAGCATCCCCATGTGCTCCTTTACTTCTTCAGTACTACCATGCTTGAAATGTTCAGTGTTTAAAGCAGGTAATATTGATTCCGACTTTTTGCTTGAAGGAGCAGAATACAGTGGTCCACTTGTAGTTGCAGAACTGGTTGACCCACTGACACTTGAAGTAAATGCAGTCTGCAACGGAGCATTTGACGAGGTTTGCAGGAGAAGGAATGGATCCAGAGCAGTACAAGGAAGGATTCTGAACATAACTACTCAATCTATCTAGATTTTGTTCCTCCTGTTCATGCTCTTTTAATTTGGTGATGAAGTCATTGAGGTCCATACCCTCGAAACCTTCACCATTTTTAAAGATCATTATAAACGGCCTCCAGCTCTTTGGTAATGCCTTAGATAAAGTATCTACCTGCTGTCTCTCAGATACTTGCACACCTAGGCTATCCAACTCACTCAGAAGATGGTTATATTTGTTAATCAAATCAGGAATCTTTTCATCTCTGTAAGATGTGAAGTGATCAAACTCTTTACGTAACTGTGAGGCCTTAAGCTCCTTTAATGATGCATTCCCTTCGTTCCATTTCTGTAAAGCATTCCACAAAGAATGTGACGTTCTATATCGTCGGAACTGGTGGAAGATCTCATTTGGAATGGCTTGGATCAGATAAGAATAAGCTTTCTTCTCAGCATCGTATGCTTTCCTCTGATCGTCACTCATCATGTCATAGGGAACTTCAATATTCCCTTCATCCTTAGGAATAGAGTAATCAGCAGATATAGCCCTGTGCAATCGCGGATCAATCCCATCAATAAAAATCTCAAAACGTGGTTTCCAGAATGGGTAGTCTTCCATGGTTAATAGACGAGGTACTTTTTTTATTCCACCTTGTTTCATTGTCCATAATTAAATTACTTAGAGTAGTTATAATTTGTTTGGCAGCCATTGCACTCATGGCAGACATTATGAATAAGACCTAAAACAAACTCACGCACTACGCACGAAGTTAGGATAACACGTATGGAGTGAAAACACAACGCACGTAGTGGAATGTACAACGCACGGAATGAAAAACTTTCACACAGACTCAGGTAGATACGGAATGGATACCTAGTACGCACGAAATGGATGCACTACGTACGTAATGAGTAATTTATTTTTCAAGAAACGATTTAACACTAAGAATCAATACGTGCGGAGTGTAGGTCACTACGCACGTGATGAAGGCGCACCACACACGGACAAAACACGGGTTATGGAAAATTCTAGAACATGAAGGACAGACTACGCACGGACTGCTGAGATATACGTACGTAATGCAAGACACTACGCACGTGTAAACTTCAACGATTAAGAACTAATTTAAGTAAAAACACAAACCTTTTAACGCAAAAACAACCTTATTTCGACTAAACATACGATAAAATACCGAGAAAACGACAAAACTAACAATCCTGAAAGACCAAAACGACACCTAGATCACGAAACCTAAGAAAAAATGATCAATCAAAGCACAAGGCTCTGATACCACTTTGTAGGACCGTGGGGGGTTCTAAACTAACACCCTAATGCTAGGACTGATCTAGGATGAGAAATAGTAAGGAATATCTATTTCCCAAACCTCCTAAGGATTCAAAGATCTGCTTAGGTGTCCGGCACACAGAAATCACGAAGAACACACAGAGAAAGACGAAGAACAACACTAAGAACTCACACAGAATGCTTAAGGCTGCCCTTGGATACGAAATTAACACTAAGTTTACGTTTTTTCAAAGGTATTCCTGATTTCGAAGGCTTATGAAGGCTTATATCTGATTATGGACGATTATCGATGATTACGGACGATTACCCGCGCTAATACGTGGTTAAGGAGTTTTTATACGTATAGAAAACGCGTATTTGAGTGTAACACGTCATTTCCTTAATTAACTTACACTACGCACGTAATGCTCTGCAATTCGTACGTAGTTAATCCAGTACGCACATACCGGGTGTTTTAATGATATTCAATTAAACTTTAATTATCTACTTCACTACGCATGTAGTGAGATCAACTACGCACGTGGTGACCTTCACTTATACTTAAACTTCCAAACACAAATCAACACATGACTAAGTACTTGTAGGCTTAAAACAAATATAAGTAAACACTTAGAATATATAAACATGAAAACTATTAATCAAAACACATTTGAATTAACATTTCAAGTAAACATTTATATATTCGATTGATAAGAACTAGGGATTTACAATTAAGCACCAACAGTCCTTCAGTTACAGTGAG
The DNA here is from genome assembly GCA_947179395.2 of Pulicaria dysenterica. Classification (NCBI taxonomy): domain Eukaryota; kingdom Viridiplantae; phylum Streptophyta; class Magnoliopsida; order Asterales; family Asteraceae; genus Pulicaria; species Pulicaria dysenterica. The sequence continues at coordinate 26,091,172 of OX359294.1, read as the reverse complement.
GTGGCTCCGAGAGACCGATCAGGTGTTTGATTCTTATGACTATGAAGCTGAGTATCGTGTCAAGTATGCGGCACGGATGTTGAAAGGTGGAGCTTTGTTTTGGTGGGATTCTGTAAAAGCGACGTTGAGCAAAGAGGTTGTTACTGCCATGACATGGGAGCAGTTTGCTGAAAAGGTGACTAGACGGTATTGTACCGATTATGATATGGAGAAGATGGAGAGAGAGTTCAACGCTCTCCGTAAGGGAGACAAATCAGTGGATGTTCTTATCCAGGCCTTTATTAATAAAGTGAGGTTCATTCCACACTTGGCTACTGACGATGTTGCTAAGATTAGGAAATTTGTGGCAATGTTGCCTACTGATTACTGCGCTCTTGTTAAAATGGCTGGGAGTTTGGATCGAACGTTTGAGATCGCTCGACAAATTGAAGATGATCGTGCACAGGGTAGAGATAAGCGAGCTGGTGAAGGTCATAAAAGAAAGTTTCAGCAGTTTTCGAAGCCGGGTCCTTCAAAAGGACAGTCTGTTGCAGGTAGGAGATACGATTCCCAGAAGAAGCCAAAGGTGGATCGTCCGTGGTGTGAAACTTGCCGTACGTATCATAGTGGTGGTTGTTCTAAAGCCACTGCTGGTTGATTACTGTGTGGACAGAAGGGGCACGTGGTTGCCGAGTGTGAGTTCAAAGAGGACGTTTGTTACAAGTGCCACAAGCCAGGGCACAGAATATCTGACTACCGGTCAAAGCAGAGTATCGGTGCTGGTGGATCTACCTCTGGGCAGAGAAAGGATGGTGCTCCCGAGCCAAAGGGCGAGCATTTCAGATGATAGCTGAGGAGGCCAAAGGTGCTGGGGACGTGATAACTGGTACATTTCCTATTAATTCTGCCCCAGCATGTGTGTTGTTTGCTTTTGGAGCTACATATTCTTTTGTGTCTATATCTTTCTGTGATAAACTGCAAATGCCTGTATCTGTGTTATCTGAGCCAATAAGAGTAGAGACTGCTAGTGGTAAAGTAGTTCCAGTTGTTGATAATGTCCCTCAAGCGGTTATTGATATCGACGAGAGTAGTTTTTCTGTTTCTCTCCTTCTTATGTTGATTGTGGGATTCAATGTTGTAATTGGGATGGATTGGCTTAGCAAGCTAAACGCTGAGATTTTCTGTTCCAAAAAGTTGATTAGAGTTCCTCTACCTGATAGGCATATGCTGCGGCTCGCTGTGAAAGACGAAAATCAGATATTACTGTTATTTCTCTGATGAAATCGAGAAAGCCAGTTTCAAAAGGTTGCGAGTGTTATCTAGCCCATGTGATTGACGCTAAATTAGAGAAACGTGTTGTTCGCGATATTCTGGTGGTGACAGACTATTAAGAAGTGTTTCCTGACGAGTTACCTGGGTTGCCACCAATTAGAGATGTTGAATATCGTATTGATCTTGTTCCGGGGGCTACCCCTGTGGCCAAAGCTCCATATCTTCTTGCTCCTTCCGAGGTTCGCGAGATGATGATGAAGATTCAGGAGTTGCTAGACAAAGGCTTTATTCGCCCGAGTTCTTTTCCTTGGGGTGCTCCAGTTTTGTTCGTGAAAAAGAAAGATGGAACGATAAGAATGTGCATAGATTACCGGGAGCTGAATAAGCGAACGGTAAAGAACAAGTATCATTTGCCGCGGATAGATGATTTGTTTGATCAACTGCAGGGAGCGACGTGCTTCTCAAAGATTGATCTGCGGTCGGGATATCATCAAGTATTAGTTGCTGACAAAGATGTTCCAAAGACGGCTTTCCGTACTCGTTATGGTCATTACGAGTTTTTGGTGATGCCTTTCGGCTTAACCAATGCTCCTGTTGTTTTCATAGACCTGATGAACCGGGTTTTTCCTCCTTTCCTTGATAAGTCGGTGATCGTGTTTATTGACGATATTCTCGTTTATCCTAAAACTGAAGCTGAACACGAGTCGCATCTACGACAAGTTCTTGAAACTCATAAACGACAGAACCTTTATTCTAAATTCTCGAAGTGCGAGTTCTGGTTGCGAGAGGTCCATTTTCTTGGTCACGTGATTTGTAGTGATGGTGTAAAAGTAGATCCGGCGAAAGTTGAGGCGGTGATGAATTGGGGAGTTCCCCGAACTCCTTCTGAAGTTAGAATTTTTCTTGACTTAGTTGGTTATTATCGGCGGTTTATCCGCGACTTTTCTAAGTTTGCGGGTCCTCTGACTAAGTTAACTCGTAAAGATGTTGCATTTGTGTGGGCAGATGCTCAAGAACAAGCGTTTCAATCTTTGAAACGGCTATTATGTGAAGTGTTGGAGAATGCCCACTGACACACGTATGCCGGGTCACTGCCAATGATGTGCGGGCCTAATGGGTCATACACCTAACTTCTACCCAAATAGCCCTATGTGGAAACAGCCGGTCAAAGTGGTCAAATTCCAGTTGACCTAGGCTTCACGACCGTGAAGGATGCTCCACGGGTCGTGAAGCAAGGTGTCCCCACGAGTCCTTACACGAGCATTATGGCTCGTGGACCAGAGTGGCTTCACGGTCCTTCACGGACCGTGAAGGGGATCGTGAAGGATAAATGCGACACGGATACCTCCACGACTTGTAAAAACACGGCACGGGCCGTGAAGCTTTTAAGCTTCACGGGCCGTAAGAGCCCGTGAGAGGTCGTGAAGCCCGGAAAACTAAGTGGCACTTGAATCTTATTGGCTGTGGTTTTGTGGTCCAATTAGAATTCAAGCTGTGGCCGGCTAAGGGACTCCATGTGACGAAAACATGGTTTATTTAAGGTGTTACCTTGATAGCCATTTGATCTTGTGAGGTAGAGTGTTCTTGTGACATTGAGTGTTCTTGTGATAGTCATTTTTGAAAGCAAAACACTTAAACACTTCAAAGAGAAGTTCTTGTGAGGTTGAGTGTTTAGTTCAAGAGATTGGAGGGCTGTATATCAAGAATCCAACCAAGGAGAGTGTGGATCTTGATCATCTTGCTAGCACAAGGTAGAAGTACTTGGTGTATCACTTCGGTAGAAGTACTTGGAGGCATTTTCTTCAAGTTTTGGTTCATCCCATCCGAAAAACAACCTTCTCACAGTAGCAAGGAGCTAAGGAGGAAGGTATAACACTATTACTACCCTTGTTCTTGTTTGTTTTGGTTGAATGCAAGTTGTATCAAGTTTATACCATTCAATGGAGTTCAAGATCTTTTTGTTGTAAATCTTTGCTTCCGTTGCGTTTCTGTGTTGTACTTGAACTCCAACAGTGGTATCAGAGCCATCTTGATGCATTGCATGCACCATTTTGGCCTGAAAATCATTTTTATGCAAGATAGGGCATTCTGTCGAGAAGGCCTTCACGGGCCGTGAAGGTTTTATCTTCACGGGTCGTGAAGCCTACACGACTTCAGTGTGGGGTTGGGGTCGTGAAAGGGTTTTTTGAAAATTTTCACGAGTCGTGAGACGCACTGGCTTCACGGGCCGTGAGAAGCCGTGAAGGTCAGTGGTCGTGAAGGACGTCTGGAAATTGTTTTTTGACCCATTTTAAAAGAAAAACTTTATAAAAATGATTTGGCCAATATTCTGGTTTTTCCAGTAGTTAAAACTTGGTCTTTTGACCATCTAGAAAACCCCATAATATCCTAACTCACACATTTATATGTATCGGACGGTTTTGGCATGATAACGCGCACGTGCATATACTTGTGTTGTGTATGTATGAATATGGATTTTCAAAGTGTTTGGAATTCCTAATACATACGTACAAGATTTATTCATTCGTGCCTTGAGTGTTTTAGGTAGTCTCGGAATAAATCTAGTTGGGATATTTTTTGACACGGTTTGGTGTGGCACACCGTGTTGTTTTGTGATGTTTGTTGTGGTTGTTTGTAAATCCGGTAACAATGAGCCCATTAGACCCTTGTGATGTGTTTTGGTTGGTTGTAATTATTTATTCATTCATTTGGTGGTTTGTACCACATTTGGTTTGTAATAATTAATTAATTTATTCGGTTTGTAATATTTAACGGCTTGCATGCCGATTTTTATTCTTTGTAATTGTTAGAATTAGCTTAGAATAGATTTTGTGGCTTGCACGCCATTTCCTTTTAAATTTGTAAAATTGTAAAAGGAGAACCGAATACAACCAAAGAAGAACCGGGAGGAGGTGGCTTTGCTTAATCATGGATCCGGAGGTCGGGATGAGACGCAATGGATCAGGTGGGAGGAGCACGCATCAAGTCATTCGGAATTAGTCCTTAGATGACTTAGTCTTGTCCGTTGGCTCACGGGCAAGACGCATAGGGTTGGCTCGTTACCGGATATATTTACATGCGTGGTTGTTTGTTTATTTTGTTTTTCTTGCTTGGTTGTTTAGTTCTTCGCAAGCTTGAAAACTTTTCAAAATAAATTAAAACCAAAAGTTTTGAATTGGTTAACAAACCTCGCGCGCCACAACAAGAATTGGTTAAAATTTGTTTTAACCGGAGAAATCAAAACCCCGTTTTTCTCAAAAGTAAATCACACGCCAACCATAAGATGACACCACCCAAATCTAGTGAAACAAGATCGGTCGTCGAGCTTAGCCGAGAGCGGTTTTTTGTAACTGTGTGGAAGGTGCGTGTGGCAACTCGCAAGGTCGGTTGTCGAGCTTAGCCGAGCCGGCCATTGGTCTAGAGTACCACCGTGTATCTTGATGGTCGATTTACAATTCCAAGACTTAAAACACCTTGGTAGTTGTCGTGCCCATACCGAGCTACCATGGTGAATTAATGAGGAATGGTGTAGAGGGATCAAACATGCCAAATGGGTGCTATGAGTACCTAGGATCCCACAAGTGTCTAAGAGTTGCGATCGCGGATTGCAATCGGTAAAATGTTTACCGGCCTAAGTAGCTCCATGAAGTGATCCGCGGCAAACCCGTCATAGATTGGGGTACTTTGAGGTTCTTGGCCCCTGTTAACATAATTTGTTTTTATAAACAAGTGGGTAATTATTTAACAAGGATTCTAATACGTCAAACTAACCAAACTTCGTATTCTGCTTGTTAAATGGCATCTACTAGCACCAACACCAACACCGCAAACATGTCGCTACAACCTTTCCTAGAGAAGGAGAAACTTCAAGGACCAAACTTTATGGACTGGTTTAGGACATTGAGAATTTTCCTACCCCACGAAATGAAGATGGAGGTCTTGGAGTCTCCTCTTCTGGATCCTCCTGCTACCAACGCAACGAGGGCTGTCCGAGATACGTATGAAAAGCGTGTCAAGGACACTAATGACGTAACTTGCATCATGCTTACGACCATGAGTCCCGAGTTGCAATGGCAATTCGAGACTGTAAGTGTGTATGACATGATAACGTAGCTAAAGGACATGTTCCAGATGCAAGCGAGGCAAGAGTTGTATGAATGTGTCAAAGCCTTCGTTGGTTGCCGGATGCAGGAGGGCGGCAACGTGAGTGCACATATCCTTCGTATGAAGGGCTATGTGGACCAGTTGGAGAAGTTGGGTTTCCCGATGGGGAAGGAGTTGGCGGTTGAAATAATCCTCCAATCCTTGCCTCCATCCTATAGGCCCTTCATTGTGAATTTCCATATGCATAATATGGATAAAACCATAATGGAGCTTCATGGCATGTTGAAGACCGCCGAGTCTAACATGGCCAAGACGAAGCCATCTTCCTCCACCGTCGTCCTTACGATCAATGAGGGTGGCAAGAAGTGGAAGCAACCCGCTTCGTCCTCCAAGGGTAAGGGGAAGGGGAAGGCCAAGGTGGCAACACCAAAGCCTAACCCAACCCCGGAGGCGAAGGGGAAACAAGTGGCTGCCGCTGCCATCTCACCGAAAGAGGCAACCTGCTTCTTCTGCGTGGAAAAGGGTCACTACCGGCGTAGTTGCCCCAAGTACACGGAGGAGCTCAAGAGATTGAGATCTAAAGGTGCCGATGCCTCCGGTATGTATATGATCGAACTCCATAACACTTCTGCTTCTAATGCCTGGCTTTTTTACAGCGGGTGTGGTACACACATTTGTAATAATGTGCAGGTACTAACAAGAAGTAGGGACCTGGTGAGTGGAGAGCTGGATCTCATCATGGGAAACAAGGCGGTTGTCCCGGTTGAGAAGATAGGAAGTGTGGAGCTTGCCTTTCCATCCGGCTTATCTATTGTTTTATCTAATGTTTGTTATTCGCCCTGCGTGGCAAGAAACATTATTTCATTATATGCATTGTACGACGATGGATTTGATTTTGAATTTAAAAATGGTTCTATTTTGTGTTATAAGAATGGTTCCTTTTATTTCAAAGCATCTCCATGTCATGGCATATATGAAACAAGTGTAAACTTGAGAAACAATAGATCAATCATGAATGTTGATTCGGGATCCAAAAGTGTTTTGGATAAAATGTCTCTTTGGCATGGTCGATTAGGCCACATAAACAAGAAACGCATCGCCAAGATCCAAGCGGATGGGATCTTGGAATCATTTGACCACGGGTCTAATGAAGTATGCGAGTCTTGTTTATTGGGCAAGATGACCAAAGCACCCTTCACCGGTGAATCTGAGAGGGCGAAAGACTTGTTGGATATCGGTCACCCTGATGTGTGTGGTCCGTTCAAGCATGCCACTAGAGATCACTCCCGGTACTTTGTTACCCTTATTGATGATTATAGTCGATATGGGTATGTCTACTTGGTGAGACAAAAGTCTGAGACCTTTGAGGTGTTTAAGACTTATCAAAACGAAGTAGAAAATCAACTTGGGAAAAGGATTAAGATGCTTAGATCCGATAGAGGTGGAGAGTATCATAGCTCCGAGTTCCGAGACCATCTTAGAAATTGTGGGATTGTCTCGCAATTAACTCCTCCTAGAACGCCTCAATTAAATGGTGTTGCTGAGAGGAGGAACCGAACATTGTTGGATATGGTTCGGTATATGATGTGTCACACAGAAGTTCCCATTACTTTTTGGGGTTATGCTATCGAAACGGCTGGTAGGATCCTTAACCTCGTACCAACAAAGAAGGTTAAGAGAACACCGTATGAAATGTGGCATGGAACGGTTCCATCCATTTCATATTTAAAGGTCTGGGGATGTCCTGCCTACGTGAGACGTGAGGTGGAGGACAAGTTGGAGCCCAGGGCCGAAAGGTGTTTCTTCATTGGTTATCCTGCTAGTTCTATTGGATATTTGTTTTACAAACCTTCGGAGAACAAGGTATTTGTTGCTCGAAGGGCGGTCTTCCTAGAAAGGGAGCTGGTATCCAAGAGGGCTAGTGGGAGTAAGGTTGATCTCGAAGAAATTCAAGAGCCTACTGATGTAGAACCTGATGTTGGAACTAGCTCACAACCGGCAACGGTTGAGTCTCAGCATGATGATGCTGGAGATAATGATGTAGATCCGTTACCTCTGAGAAGATTTGGTAGAAGTCGGCATGAGCCAGAGAGATATGGTTTTAACATATCTGAGGGCACTGACATGGTAGTTGTTTCTGATGTACCCACCAAATACCAGGACGCTGTGGTGGGCCCTGAGTCTGCCAAGTGGAAAGAGGCAATGGAATCCGAGATTAAATCTATGGCCGATAACCAGGTTTGGGACTTGGTAGATCCTGTACCGGGGTGTAAGCCCGTCGGGTGCAAATGGGTTTTCGAGAAAAAGATCGGCGTAGATGGCGAGGTAGACACCTTCAAAGCCCGACTGGTAGCTAAGGGTTTCACGCAAACTCATGGTGTAGACAATGAGGAAACCTTGTCTCTGGTGGCTATGTTGAAGTCTATCCGGATACTCATGGCCATTGCCGTATTTCATGATTATGTAATATGGCAGATGGACGTCAAAACCGCGTTCCTTAATGGAACACTGTCAGAGGAGGTGTATATGACACAGCCTGAAGGTTTTGTACATCCTGAGTTCCCGGATAAAGTCTACAAGCTTAAGAAGTCCATTTATAGGCTTAAGCAAGCCTCTCGGAGCTGGAACCTGTGCTTTGATGAGAAGGTCAAGGAGTTTGGCTTCTCTAAAAGCAAGGATGAGCCATGCGTATACATCAGGGCTAGTGGGAGCATAGTTGTATTCCTGGTCCTATATGTAGATGATATTCTGCTAATTGGGAACGACGTCCCAACTTTGCAAGGTGTAAAAGCCTGTCTAGGGAGTTGTTTCTCAATGAAGGATCTGGGAGATGCAGCTTATATTCTTGGGATTAAAATCAATAAAGATAGATCCCACAGGTTGATAGGCTTGAGCCAAAGTACATATATTGACAAGGTCCTAAAGAGGTTTAGGATGGAGGACTACAAGAAGGGGTTCATACCTATGCCACATGGTTTGGTACTGAGTAAGACTCAATGCCCGAGTTCCCCTGAGGAAAGGGAAGTGATGAGGCGAGTACCTTATGCTTCAGCAATAGGCTCGATCATGTACGCCATGCTGTGTACTAGGCCTGATGTCTCTTGTGCATTAAGCATGACAAGTAGATATCAAGCCAACCCTGGTGAAGCACATTGGACAGCGGTGAAGAACATTCTTAGTATATGGTCGGGAAGAAGAGCTGAGGGTAACTGGTTACTCCGATGCCAGCTTCCAAACCAACAGGGATGACTGCCGATCTCAATCGGGGTTCGTGTTCCTGTTAAACGGTGGTGCTATCTCCTAGAGGAGCTCCAAACAATACACGGTGGCTGATTCCACGACCGAGTCTGACTATATTGCGGCAAGTGAAGCTGCAAAGGAGGCTGTATGGATGAGGAAATTCATCCTTGATCTGAGAGTGGTTCCTAGCATTTCCGACCCTGTTGAGGTTTTCTGTGACAACGAGGGTGCGGTTGCGTTAGCAAAGGAACCTAGATCTCACCGACACACGAGACATATTCCGCGGAAATATCATTATATCCGGGACGTGGTCGAGAGTGGAGATATTGTCATCAGCAGAGTACACACGGATAGCAACGTGGCGGATCCGTTCACTAAACCGTTATCGCAAGCAAAGCACGATGCCCACACCCGTGCTATTGGTATTAGATTTGCTAGCGATTTGGTTTGAGTTTGTATCTTGTATTGTTTGGTTATTGTATTTGATGTATTCACCTCATGGGAACATTGAGCAGTATTGTATTTATTGTATTTATCGATTATTAAATGGAGATTTGATAATACGCAAGTTGCGGATATTAATTTAAATCTTTACTGTGTTCCAACTTAGCATGTTTTATTCTTCCCTGAATGTTTTACATTCTAAATGTCCACAGTCAGTCATTCTTCATGGGAAGGAAGTCTGAGGGAAGTGATTGGTCATGTGTCCAATGATGATTGGGACACGGGGACGCAATACTTCGCCTGTACTTGAAAGGAGTTTCAAGTGACTGGACGACCCACACCTGACTCCACTTTGTGGTACTAGTCATGAGTGGATCAGGATGATAATATCATTTCATCCTCATACTGGAGATGCATGTGTCTGCGTCACTTTGGTTTGCTTTGCTTTAGTTGCTTTCAAACACAATCCGTAACTGGCTGTCATAAAGGGAGTAGCTGGGCAGAGTATGATCACTGTGGTGGGCAATGTAGTCAAAGTAATTTGTTCCTCTGTTTAGAGAGATATCCCTGGGCCCCTCGATGATTGGGCCTTGACACCAAAATGCATGGACGTGCTCGAGTGTGCAGTGATTTGAGTAATCGATTGCAACTCGTATGCTTTGGTCACCACCAATCTTGATCGAGAAACATAATCGTGAAGGACTGAGAATGACTTAGTACCATGTCTCACCTTCACATGGATATAGTGAACAAAGGGATGATTGATCACTTATCTATAGGACCATCTCAAACCTGTTTGGTTGTGATTTGGTACTTGTCAGGGATGACATACCTCGTACAGATTTGGGGGCAGAGATGTCTTGCTAGAGGCCGCTCTCTGTCGGTGAAGCTGTAGGATACGGTGTGTCATGTGCAAGTGGGAGTCTGTTGGAGAATGCCTACTGACACACGTATGCTGGGTCACTGCCAATGATGTGCGGGCCTAATGGTTCATACACCTAACTTCTACCCAAATAGCCCTAAGTGGAAACAGCCGGTCCAAGTGGTCAAATTCAAGTTGACCTAGGCTTCACGACCGTGAAGGATGCTCCACGGGTCGTGAAGCAAAGTGTCCCCACGAGTCCTTACACGAGCATTATGGCTTGTGGACCAGAGTGGCTTCACGGTCCTTCACGGACCGTGAAGGGGATCGTGAAGGATAAATGCGCCACGGATACCTCCACGACTTGTAAAAACACGGCACGGGCCGTGAAGCTTTTAAGCTTCACGGGCCGTAAGAGCCCGTGAGAGGTCGTGAAGCCCGGAAAACTAAGTGGCACTTGAATCTTATTGGCTGTGGTTTTGTGGTCCAATTAGAATTCAAGCTGTGGCCGGCTAAGGGACTCCAAGTGACAAAAACATGGTTTATTTAAGGTGTTACCTTGATAGCCATTTGATCCTTTTGTCATTTTTGAAATCAAAACACTTAAACACTTCAAAGAGAAGCTCTTGTGAGGTTGAGTGTTTAGTTCAAGAGATTGGAGGGCTGTAGATCAAGAATCCAACCAAGGAGAGTGTGGATCTTGATCATCTTGCTAGCACAAGGTAGAAGTACTTGGTGTATCACTTCGGTAGAAGTACTTGGAGGCATTTTCTTCAAGTTTTGGTTAATCCCATCCGAAAAACAACCTTCTCACAGTAGCAAGGAGCTAAGGAGGAAGGTATAACACCATTACTACCCTTGTTCTTGTTTGTTTTGGTTGCATGCAAGTTGTATCAAGTTTATACCATTCAATGGAGTTCAAGATCTTTTTGTTGTAAATCTTTACTTCCGTTGCGTTTCTGTGTTGTACTTGAACTCCAACATGAAGCTCCAATTCTTTCGTTGCACGAGGGATCTGAAGACTTCATTGTTTATTGTGATGCTTCGTACTCCGGATTGGGGTGTGTGCTGATGCAACGTGATAAAGTGATTGCCTACGCTTCAAGGCAATTGAAACCTCATGAAGGCAACTATCTGACTCATGATCTTGAGTTGGCAGCTGTAGTGTTCGTGTTGAAATTGTGGAGACACTATCTTTACGGCACCAAGTATGTGGTTTGCACAGATCACAAGAGCCTGCAATATGTCTTCACGCATAAGGAGCTCAATATGAGACAACGTAGATGGCTAGAGTTGATAAAAGACTATGATTGTGAAATTCGCTACCATCCTGGTAAGGCCAATGTGGTGGCGGATGCGTTGAGTAGAAAAAGCTTTTCTGTAGATGCAGAATTCATGAAACTTACTGTGGTTCCCGATATCATTGTCCGATTGAAGGAAGCACAGCAAGTAGCATTACAAGATGAAAATCTGAAAGATGAAATAATGAGGAAGCAAAAAGATCATCTCGTAGATGATAGCCGTGGATTAAAGACTTTTCAGTCTCGCGTATGGGTACCACTCCATGGTGGTAATCGCGAACTGATACTGCAGGAAGCTCATAAATCTAGGCTGTCGGTTCATCCGGGCAGCACAAAGATGTATCATGACTTGAAAGCGTTGTATTGGTGGCCTACATTGAAAAGAGACATTGCCTCTTTCGTAGAGAAATGTCAAATCTGCGCGCAAGTCAAGACAGAACAACAGAGACCTTATGGTAATCTGCAGCAACTTGAGATCCCTGCGTGAAAGTGGGATCACATTACGACGGACTTTGTGACAAAGTTGCCGAAAACCCTCAGAGGTCATGATGTAATTTGGGTCATTGTCGATCAGTTGACCAAGAGCGCTCATTTTCTAGCTATCAGCGAGTCTACTTCGTTGGAAAAGCTAGCAAAGTTGTATGTAGATGAAGTGGTGTCACGACATGGGTTGCGGTGTTCGATTGTATCTGATCGTGATGCACGATTTGCTTCCCATTTTTGGCAGAGTTTGTAGAATGAACTTGGTACTCTTGTTCACCTGAGCACGGCGTATCATCCACAGACAGATGGCCAGTCAGAGAGAACGATTCAAACGTTAGAGGACATGCTTCGCGCATGTGTCCTCAAATTCGGTGGTGCGTGGGATTCTCACTTGCCTTTGATCGAGTTTGCTTACAACAACTCGTATCACTCCAGTATTGGGATGCCTCCATACGAGATGTTATACGGGAGGCGTTTTCATACACCAACATGTTGGCTCGAGCCCGGTGAGAAGCAAATTGCCGGACCCGAGATCGTTCAGTTCACAGCTGATAAAGTGAAAGTCGCTCGTGAAAAGTTGAAAGCCGCACAGGATAGACAAAAGGTATATGCAGATCCGAAGCGTAGACCAGTCGAATTCAAGGAGGGCGAACGAGTATTCTTAAAAGTCTCTCCTTGGAAAGGTGTTATTCGATTTGGTCGGAATGGTAAGTTGAGTCCGCGATATATTGGTCCGTTTAAAATCCTTCGTAACGTTAACGACCAGACGGTGTCGCTTGAGTTGCCACCAGAGCTTTCTGGAATTCATAACACGTTCAACGTGTGTTATCTGCATAAGTGCAAAGTGAATGAGAACCAGATTCTACCTCTGCAAGAGTTGAAAGTAGACGCTTCAAAACGTCTAGTTGAAGAGCCTGTTGAGATACTAGGTTCAAAGATCAAGAAGTTGCGCAGAAAAATGATAAAGCTACTTTTGGTCAAATGGAAATACAACCTAGGTTCAAATATGACCTGGGAGACCGAAGCCGACATGCGAGCTAGATACCCTCACTTGTTTGTGGACGATCAGATTCCAAGGACGGAATCTTTTTAAGGGGGGTAGATTTGTAACACCCTAATTTAGCGCCTAGTTGTAAATAGTTGTACCTTGTGTTTGTTAAGTTGTACGTTGACATTAACCAAGTTGTTTAAGTTGTTTTGTTGATTAATTGTTGTTATTTCTTGGTACACGTGGTTATGTGGCTTAAGTTGGAAATGTGTCGTTAATAGATAGAGTTGGTTAATAATTAAACGGTTTCAATTAGTGATTCCGAAAATATCTCCGTTAATTGAAACGAATAAACCTAAGTTGCTTTAAAAGTTGAATAGGAGAAGAAAATACCCGCAAGGGGTATTTGACCAACTAAGGTCGGTCATCAGGGTTCTTATCCCCTGTTTCTTTTCAAACACACACTATACATACTCATACATACGTGATTACACCCACACACACGATTACTTGGAGATTTTGAAGAAAAACAGAAGGGAAGCTGTTGATTTGGAGTTCCTTGATTGATTTCAGAAGAAGTCCAACCATTTTCATCTTGTTTCTAAGTGTTTTTGAAGCTCCAATCTAGTTTGTGTGTTTTATAAAGAAGATGACCTAATTGAAGGTCTAGATATGTGGTTAGTGTTGTTTGAAGCAAAGAAACATATAGGTAATGTTGTATAGATGTTAAAAGACATGTGAGAACTGTTGAATCCAAGTTTTAGTCGATTAAAATGGTAAAAATGGCGGGATGCAGGTGCTGTCCTCGAACAGGGCAGACCCTTGCTGTAACAAAGGTTCCTACGGGCGCAGGAAATAGTCTCTGTGGCTGTAGGGGGGTTGTTGTGGTCTCTGCGGCCATAGGCAGGGTTTTCTACGGACGTAGTAATGTGTTTTGTGTGGTTTACCACCTACGGGTGAAGGAAAGAAGCCTACGGGCGTGGGTACATAACTTACGACCGTTGGTACCCAATGAATCACTCCTACGGGCGTAGGGTATGGTCCTTACGGCCGTAGGGTATGGTTTCTTGGAAAGGAACTCTTGCGGGCGTAGGATGTATTCCTACGGCCGTAGGAGGTGTCTGGAAGGTGTCCTGTGGCCGTAGGACACATCTACTGCGGCCGTAGGAGCTGTTCCAGGTTGCTTGTTGCTTGTTGTTCATTTTACGTTTACGTAGAAGCATTGATAGTACTTTTAGACGTTGACTGAACCTACACATGATGTGTTAGGTGATTCGGACGATTCCGTGTGCTCCTTGGATTCCCGAATTCATATCTGCCTCCTGTAATCTCGAGGTGAGTACCGGTTTTCCCATGAGTCTCGGTAAGTAGCGTTGTCTGTTGTTTGTTGAAATATGTTGTCGATATCGCACACGTGCGTATATGAGGTATGTTATGTCATGTTGTTATATATTGTTGGTGCATACATGGTCATACATTTAAAAGTGCACTCCTTGTTTTGATGAGGATAAAAATATACACATGTGATACTATTGCTTATCAAAGTTATTCATATGTTCATATCTATATTCTTAAAGAAAATTAACAAGCCTCAAATTGATGATCAAGTGAAGTACAAACAAGTAAAAGACTTCAATTCAACAAGAAAAGAAGAAATCAAGATAAATCAACATTCACGGTCGATACCACGGTCGACCATGAATCAACCGTCGCTGCTCAGCTCACAACTCTTAAATGTTGTTCTTCTTCAAGTCAACCGAACTCGTACTTAACAAGTGAAGATGATATCTTCAAAGCCGATGACGAAGATATCTACAAACAAGATTTCGAATTATATGAGCTTACAAATAAAATAATAAATTAGTTTATGTTTTTATAAAATTATTTTTATAAAAACTTTATAAAAATGACAAAGATTTTATAAAACTCAATTGTGTTGGTTGATTAAATCTAAGACTTCCTATTTTAAGCAAATAACAAACACAATCCTACTTTGAAACAATACACCACCATAATTAGCAAAGGAATCTCCCAAAGGGGTAAAATTCCAACATGCTTTGTGTATTGGTTTCCAAACTTCCATATATGTGTTTAAATTCAAACTTTAAGAGTATGGGATCAACCAACCTTTTGAACATATACTTTTCAGTTGATTTTTATGGTAAAAATGAGTTGAGTGTGGTTTTAAATAAAGTCCAACGTCTATATTGCAAAGAACAAGAAAGTTCAGGTAACTCACGGTTTTAGCCACGGTCGACCTTGGATCGACCGTGAGGGTACTGGACAGCTTTTGGACTTTCACCTTTTTCCTTATTTAATCCAACTCAAACCTCATTTTTTAGTATCTCTTGCACAAGCAAAAACACATAACATATATTCTTATCTTGTGAGCTCATATTCTTTGATAATTCATCTATCATTCAAGATCAAGAATCAAGAAAGAGCAAAGCTTTCAAAGATTAAACACTACATCATCTTTCTATATATTTTGTAATAGTGTAAGGATCAACTCTAGCCTTTCAAATTAGAGTGAAGTAAGGATCATCTCTAGCCTTTAGAATTAGAGAGAAGTAAGGATCAACTCTAGCCTTTCAAATTAGAGTGAAGTGAGGATCAACTCTAGCCTATAAAATTAGAGTGAAGCAAGGTTATCTTTACCTTACTTGCAAGTTTGAAGTGTTAATTCTTGCAAGTGAAAAAGAGAAGTGTAAAAGGTTTATCTCTACCTTCAAAGAGAGAAGCTAGTGGAGCAAACTCTTGGTGGGTGAGGCCAAGGAGTGGATGTAGTGCAAGTTTGTTAACACTTGCATGAACCACTATAAATCTCTTGTCTACTAATTGGTGATATCTCTCTACCCTTACTCTCTTTATTTCAAGTATATATATTTGTTGTGTTATAAACTTCAAGAAAAATATTTTTAATACAACTTACAAATTTTATAATTGTAAAAATTGGTAAACTAAGTTAAAGAACCTATTCACCCCCCCCCCCCCCCCTCTAGGTTCCAACAATTGGTATCAGAGCAAGTTGCTCTAAATTTTTTTGTAAAAATTCTTTTGTGATACAACTTGCTTTGTAAATTTTCAAGAAAACAATTTTGTTACAAAAATATTGAGTTAGATCCATGGATTTAAATGATAACCTAAGTTTGGGGGTTTATATGGACACTTTACCCATGTTTATTGATTATACACTTTTAGGTTGGAAAACCTACATGGTAACTTTCTTGAGATCAATAAATTATGATATGGGTGATTTTATTGAAAGTGATTTTGATGGAAATGAGCTTGAAAGAGAGTCACTAAATAAACAAATATTGATATTTATTCATAAATCTCTTAAGAAAAGTAAATATGAATATATGTGTTCTTACACTTGTGCCAAGAGATTATGGAAAGATATAGGTAAATTTGAGAAGCTTGAGGCAAGAAGAAATGAAGAAAAAGAGAGATCAAAAGAGCTTGCTTGCTTCATAGCTTTTGAAGAAAATGAGGTATGTTCTAGTAGTAAAGATAGCTCACATAATCTTTATGATGAGCTAAAAGATAGATGTGATATGTTACTTGATATTAATTCAAAACTCATTACCAAGACCAATGATTTGGAAAATATTGAAAGTGATAATCTCAATCTTAAAGCTCTTAATGAAATATTGATTAAGAAAATTGTTGAGTTAAGAGAATCCAATTTTATGTCACAAGGTTGCTCTACTTCTTATGTTGATTTTAAAGAAGAGAATGTTAGAGTTCAACAACCATCAAGTGACAAGAGAAGTCTTGGGCTTTTAATTAAAACAAGTAACATATCAACAAACCTATTATAACCAAGCATGTATATGGAAGAAAGAGCAAAAAAAAATTCAGAAGCTTCACAGTCGATCCACGGTCGATACTGTGCATCGACCGTCGGTACACTGGAATTTTCAAAATTTGGAAAATGCAATATTGTCTCTCGTTCTTCCATATATATGCCTAAGGTTGCAGGTTATAAACAAATGATGAATTCTTATACTCCATCCTCAAGGCATGAACTTTGTTTCAAGAGACCTAAATCAAAAGTGTTTCAAAGATCAAGATGTTCTCATAAAACAATTGATTCTATGAACACTTGGTATTATAAAGGTTTCAAGATAACACAAAGATGGATCAAGGTAGGTGTGTTTGATACTAACAATCCCGGACCCATGAAAAGATGGGTACCACACATATGAAATATGTTTGAGTTGTAGGTTGCAATTGAGGTTGAATATCATTCTTGATGCAACTTGAAGTTTTGTGTGAATGAAAGACTTGGATGATAAATCATCAAGAATAATGCTTTTGAACAACACTAGTGAAACACAATCAAGATAAGTTTCTCTTTCACTTCTCAAAGCTTTATATGTTGACATCTATGTGTTGAAAGTGCCATGAGAACTTATGTGAAACTACTTGACATGTTTAAATGTGTTTATAGTATCTAGTGCTTTACATAAACTTGGTTTGCCATAAAGAAATAAATGGTAGCAAAAACATTAATAAAAGACATGAGAAAATATGTTATGTATCATAAAATGCTTTAGCAAATAGTAAAATTGCCATGGCTTATTAAAATGATTTAAAGTCACACTTTGTACTAGAATAGCATGACGAAATCTTAGGAATTACTTAGGATTGAAATTTTTATAAAATACATCATTTTAAATTAAATCTTGGGATCCATCAAGAAAAGATATATTTATATCCAAGATTTTATTGATATGTGTAACTATTGAAAAATTCCTAAGATATTCTAATAATGATGTGTGTAAAGATAATCATTTAAATTTGCCATGAAAATCAAAAAGTATCGATATAAAATCAACTTAAGTTTAAATAAATTGTATTGCATGACAAGGTAATTAAATATCAAAGACATAGAAATACTTATCAAATGCCTAAATGTCTTGCAAAGGTCAATTCACACTCATGTAAAATGATTTTTGATTGAGTTACAAAGTTGAACTATGTGGTGCTATAACGACATATTAATTATACTCATATCATTTGGACTTGTGTTTTACATCATACAAATTTAACTTGAAGTCCTTCTTGATATAGGCAAGACAAACATTAAACTATCTTGAAAATCATTATATGTCAAAACTTGTGAAACTTGATAGTTGATCAATAATTCTAGATGTATGGTTTCATAAAGTTAGAATATTTAAACTATATCTAAACAAGAGTATTTGCTTTTGAATGTGAGAAATATTGTGCTTAAAGTTAAAATTGCATATTGATGAACAATATTTTAAAATTTGATATACCATGTTCATGTTCATCATATTGTCTTAAGTGATTATATGCAAAACTTGAATTTCTCACAAATCATGTTTTGGCTAAAAGTCTCTAAATGATATGGAAATATATTTTATATATTTCTATATATATTGAAATGTATAGTCAAATAATTAATCATTTGTCAAAGAATTAAAGGTTTGCTTAAATCCCATAGATTTTATTTTCACGTACACTATTTGGGTTTAAGTAATTAAAGAACCAAATTAGATTTTATCATAAGTAACATTGTCTTAGAATTGAAAAGATATCATATCAAAAATTAAGACAACTTACTTTGATAAATCATAGTTGCGGACATAAATACTAAACCACTTAAGAAAGAAGTAGGTAATGCAATAAGATTTGGTTTAGGAATGATGGAGCATATGCCTTAGAAGAATATGCATGATTATGTGAAAAATTCAAAATTGGTGCCCAGAGGGTTCACGGTCGAATCACGGTCGAAACCGTGTATCAACCGTGGGCTTACTGTCCATATTGTACAAAATTGATAAAGGAACACGCGGTCGACATACGGTCGACCGTGTATCGACCGTAGGAACAAAAACGAGTTTTAACCCTAGGAGGCCACTTTTCTTTCTCTCTCCTTCACTTTATCACTTCCATCTCTCTCTCAAAACCCTAGCCGCCATTAACGATTTTTAAGCTCAAGATTTGCGATTTTTACAACAAAACTTCAAACAAATTCAAGATTTACCTGAAGATTGAAGCTAAAAACGAAATATCTACGGTGGAAACTAAAGATTTCGTCATTTTCTTTTCCATTTCGAGTTCATCGAATTCCTCTCGGGTTACCTTCCAAAATCACGAAATCTTCATCTTCAAAGGTATATTTCTTCACAAATCTTGCTGTCCTTCTCTTTAGGATATCATTTTTGCACAAAATCTCATATGATTTTAGGATTTGTTTTGCTATAGTTGAATTTTTTTTGGAGATAAATCTTGAATACTTGAGTATGCATGTGGGTTGTAGGGTTATTATTTGGAATGTGGGTATGAAATGCGGATGTGGGTTGTATGTATTAAACTTATGAAAATTAAAAAAAAAAAAAACTGAACAGCAGACTCACGGTCGAACCACGGCTGATACTGTGGTAAAACCGTGATCTTGCTGGAAATTTTTCAAACTTTTTAGTTTTTGATTTTTAGTTCGCAACTTAATTTTATTTACATCTATTATAGTATAACTAAGCTTAGTAATCACATGATGCACTATTTTGCTAAAATCTTCTCACATTTAGAACACGCACAATGTTTGGACATATTAGTATAGAGTTTGTTATCTCAATTGACATTACTCTTTAAATATGCTAAATAACATTAGTATACACTTGATTCATCATTTTCAACAATACCTCACATTTAGGACACACACACACTATTTATGCACACATTATACATAGGTTTACTCTTGCTTAATACTAAACATACATCAATGCAACATAAGTGATTCAATTGTCTTCCGAAATCTTAAAACATTTAGGATACATGAACCAAATTGGTATACACATACATGTTAAGTTTACATTCACATATGTGTTTCAAATAAAATGAATCATCATCACTTCATCACCTATTACTTTGAGAACTTATACAAACTTTTTGAACAACATCGTAAACAAATGAATAAAAGCATGTTTATGGTACTAAAATGCTATGCCTAAACCTTTGTGCATTAAATAAATTATATTACCTTGGTTTAGTGCAACAATATGCTAACATGAAACTCCCTATGATGTTAAAGTTTGAATATGTTGTCTTGGGCTCAAATTCTAAGAACTTAATTCAAAAAGTTAAGACTATTAGTAAAAGTGATAAACTAATTAAACTTGCAAAGTCATAAAATGATTATTATGAAGTCAAGATAAAATTACATTAAATAAATAAGAACTTGCTTATATCTTATACATTTCACAATTCAAAGTAATCACAAACTAAAAGTTGAGTTATGACATAAGAGTTTGAAAAACCATTTTAGTCAAACATTTCATGTGTTACTTTTATAAGAGCTCATTAAGTAATTGCATACATGGAGAAATAAAAATAATTTACACAAACCTTATGCCTAAATTCTATATCTTACATGGTTTGAAAAGGTAAAATACTTGTATGCAACTTATATGTGATGCTCTTGATATCCTATTTACATCAACAAGATATGTTACCAAAATAACAATACACGCTAAATGATAATACTTTGGTTCATGTTTGACATATCATTGTTCTTAATGTTATCAAATTACATATATGATTCTTACATGAAATATCACTAAACATATGTAACATTATGATATGTCATTCATGCTCATCAAGTGTTGAATAATTATCATGTAATGAATTATGGTCAAGATATCTTATGGAGGTACTTTTCATATAAGATCATTATCAAAAGAGAATTTGAAATAAGTTTGTGATGAAAGATATATGAAGATGATTACATGGTGAAGAAATATAAATTAACATATTAATTGTTGCAAGTGGTTCTCTCTTACTATCTTGTCATGGTACTTAATGAATTACTCTTTGTAATCAAGATAGTTAAAATAGATGACAAGTTATGCCTCATATAAGAAATCATATTATTTGTCATCTTGATATATGCTTGAGTATGCCTATATACTTAAATGACTAATCTCATGTGTCACATACTTAATTGGATTATCACTTGCCACATGAAACTATGTGGCATACATGCATAAATAATGATTGGAGCATTGGTATTGCATGCTTTGTACTCATGAGAACACTTTTCTCAAATCATCCTAATCTTATTGAATATTGAATACACATAAATAAAAAGCAAATTTGAATACAAGATAAAAGAACAAGTAAACTTATACTTAAGCCTATTTTATCTATCAAAAGAAGATAAACTTAAGTTATCATGAACCAAACATGTAATTACTAAATCTTTGTTTGACTTGCTTGAAATTAGAAAACTTTTGTGTTGTTATAATAATGTGAGTATATTTTTGTGTGTATACGTAGGTATAGAATTAACTTAAAATATGTAATACTTAAGAAATATACATATCGATGTTGATTGTAATCTTGAAAAGTTCAATTCTATATCAAATGTGTCATAATATGCTGATCTACATACACAATGAATTATTCTTTGAAGATCAAGATATTATACATAAATGACATCATGTGCTTCATACGTAAAATCAAAATAATTGTCAATTTAGTGCACACATTGGTCACTTACTTGATTAAATAATCCATTTGCTACATAATGTATATGAATAAATATCAATTAGAAATGAATAGACTAATATTGAGATAATCTCCACAATCTAGAGCTAAGAAATTTTTGATACTTAACTTAGTATTAGGATTGTGGATTTTGGTTGTCCCTAACATAATATGCATATTTTAAGGGGGAGTCACCAACCAAAAGGAAAATTTCATATATATTCACACCCTCCCTTCCTATCATTAGCTATAGTTGAATTTTTTTTTGGAGATAAATCTTGAATACTTGAGTATGCATGTGGGTTGTAGGGTTATTATTTGGAATGTAGGTATGAAATCCGTATGTGGGTTGTATGTATTAAACTTATGAAAATTAAAAAAAAAAAAAAAAAACTGAACAGCAGACTCACGGTCGAACCACGGTTGATACCGTGGTAAAACCGTGAGCTTGCTGGAAATTTTTCAAACTTTTTAGTTTTTGATTTTTAGTTCGCAACTTAATTTTATTTACATCTATTAAAGTATAACTAAGTTTAGTAATCACATGATGCACTATTTTGCTAAAATCTTCTCACATTTAGAACACGCACAATGTTTGGACATATTAGTATAGAGTTTGTTATCTCAATTGACATTACTCTTTAAATATGCTAAATAACATTAGTATACACTTGATTCATCATTTTCAACAATATCTCACATTTAGGACACACACACACTATTTATGCACACATTATACATAGGTTTACTCTTGCTTAATACTAAACATACATCAATGCAACATAAGTGATTCAATTGTCTTCCGAAATCTTAAAACATTTAGGATACATGAACCAAATTGGTATACACATACATGTTAAGTTTACATTCACATATGTGTTTCAAATAAAATGAATCATCATCACTTCATCACCTATTACTTTGAGAAATTATACAAACTTTTTGAACAACATCGTAAACAAATGAATAAAAGCATGTTTATGGTACTAAAATGCTATGCCTAAACCTTTGTGCATTAAATAAATTATATTACCTTGGTTTAGTGCAACAATATGCTAACATGAAACTCCCTATGATGTTAAAGTTTGAATATGTTGTCTTGGGCTCAAATTCTAAGAACTTAATTCAAAAAGTTAAGACTATTAGTAAAAGTGATAAACTAATTAAACTTGCAAAGTCATAAAATGATTATTATGAAGTCAAGATAAAATTACATTAAATAAATAAGAACTTGCTTATATCTTATACATTTCACAATTCAAAGTAATCACAAACTAAAAGTTGAGTTATGACATAAGAGTTTGAAAAACCATTTTAGTCAAACATTTCATGTGTTACTTTTATAAGAGCTCATTAAGTAATTGCATACATGGAGAAATAAAAATAATTTACACAAACCTTATGCCTAAATTCTATATCTTACATGGTTTGAAAAGGTAAAATACTTGTATGCAACTTATATGTGATGCTCTTGATATCCTATTTACATCAACAAGATATGTTACCAAAATAACAATACACGCTAAATGATAATACTTTGGTTCATGTTTGACATATCATTGTTCTTAATGTTATCAAATTACATATATGATTCTTACATGAAATATCACTAAACATATGTAACATTATGATATGTCATTCATGCTCATCAAGTGTTGAATAATTATCATGTAATGAATTATGGTCAAGATATCTTATGGAGGTACTTTTCATATAAGATCATTATCAAAAGAGAATTTGAAATAAGTTTGTGATGAAAGATATATGAAGATGATTACATGGTGAAGAAATATAAATTAACATATTAATTGTTGCAAGTGGTTCTCTCTTACTATCTTGTCATGGTACTTAATGAATTACTCTTTGTAATCAAGATAGTTAAAATAGATGACAAGTTATGCCTCATATAAGAAATCATATTATTTGTCATCTTGATATATGCTTGAGTATGCCTATATACTTAAATGACTAATCTCATGTGTCACATACTTAATTGGATTATCACTTGCCACATGAAACTATGTGGCATACATGCATAAATAATGATTGGAGCATTGGTATTGCATGCTTTGTACTCATGAGAACACTTTTCTCAAATCATCCTAATCTTATTGAATATTGAATACACATAAATAAAAAGAAAATTTGAATACAAGATAAAAGAACAAGTAAACTTATACTTAAGCCTATTTTATCTATCAAAAGAAGATAAACTTAAGTTATCATGAACCAAACATGTAATTACTAAATCTTTGTTTGACTTGCTTGAAATTAGAAAACTTTTGTGTTGTTATAATAATGTGAGTATATTTTTGTGTGTATACGTAGGTATAGAATTAACTTAAAATATGTAATACTTAAGAAATATACATATCGATGTTGATTGTAATCTTGAAAAGTTCAATTCTATATCAAATGTGTCATAATATGTTGATCTACATACACAATAAATTATTCTTTGAAGATCAAGATATTATACATAAATGACATCATGTGCTTCATACGTAAAATCAAAATAATTGTCAATTTAGTGCACACATTGGTCACTTACTTGATTAAATCATCCATTTGCTACATAATGTATATGAATAAATATCAATTAGAAATGAATAGACTAATATTGAGATAATCTCCACAATCTAGAGCTAAGAAATTTTTGATACTTAACTTAATATTAGGATTGTGGATTTTGGTTGTCCCTAACATAATATGCATATTTTAAGGGGGAGTCACCAACCAAAAGGAAAATTTCATATATATTCACACCCTCCCTTCCTATCATTAGCTATAGTTGAATTTTTTTTTGGAGATAAATCTTGAATACTTGAGTATGCATGTGAGTTGTAGGGTTATTATTTGGAATGTGGGTATGAAATGGGGATGTGGGTTGTATGTATTAAACTTATGAAAATAAAAAAAAATAAAAAAACTGAACAGCAGACTCACGGTCGAACCACGGCTGATACCGTGGTAAAACCGTGAGCTTGCTGGAAATTTTTCAAACTTTTTAGTTTTAGATTTTTAGTTCGCAAATTAATTTTATTTACATCTATTATAGTATAACTAAGCTTAGTAATCACATGATGCACTATTTTGCTAAAATCTTCTCACATTTAGAACACGCACAATGTTTGGACATATTAGTATAGAGTTTGTTATCTCAATTGACATTAATCTTTAAATATGCTAAATAACATTAGTATACACTTGATTCATCATTTTCAACAATATCTCACATTTAGGACACACACACACTATTTATGCACACATTATACATAGGTTTACTCTTGCTTAATACTAAACATACATCAATGCAACATAAGTGATTCAATTGTCTTCCGAAATCTTAAAACATTTAGGATACATGAACCAAATTGGTATACACATACATGTTAAGTTTACATTCACATATGTGTTTCAAATAAAATGAATCATCATCACTTCATCACCTATTACTTTGAGAACTTATACAAACTTTTTGAACAACATCGTAAACAAATGAATAAAAGCATGTTTATGGTACTAAAATGCTATGCCTAAACCTTTGTGCATTAAATAAATTATATTACCTTGGTTTAGTGCAACAATATGCTAACATGAAACTCCCTATGATGTTAAAGTTTGATTATGTTGTCTTGGGCTCAAATTCTAAGAACTTAATTCAAAAAGTTAAGACTATTAGTAAAAGTGATAAACTAATTAAACTTGCAAAGTCATAAAATGATTATTATGAAGTCAAGATAAAATTACATTAAATAAATAAGAACTTGCTTATATCTTATACATTTCACAATTCAAAGTAATCACAAACTAAAAGTTGAGTTATGACATAAGAGTTTGAAAAACCATTTTAGTCAAACATTTCATGTGTTACTTTTATAAGAGCTCATTAAGTAATTGCATACATGGAGAAATAAAAATAATTTACACAAACCTTATGCCTAAATTCTATATCTTACATGGTTTGAAAAGGTAAAATACTTGTATGCAACTTATATGTGATGCTCTTGATATCCTATTTACATCAACAAGATATGTTACCAAAATAACAATACACGCTAAATGATAATACTTTGGTTCATGTTTGACATATCCTTGTTCTTAATGTTATCAAATTACATATATGATTCTTACATGAAATATCACTAAACATATGTAACATTATGATATGTCATTCATGCTCATCAAGTGTTGAATAATTATCATGTAATGAATTATGGTCAAGATATCTTATGGAGGTACTTTTCATATAAGATCATTATCAAAAGAGAATTTGAAATAAGTTTGTGATGAAAGATATATGAAGATGATTACATGGTGAAGAAATATAAATTAACATATTAATTGTTGCAAGTGGTTCTCTCTTACTATCTTGTCATGGTACTTAATGAATTACTCTTTGTAATCAAGATAGTTAAAATAGATGACAAGTTATGCCTCATATAAGAAATCATATTATTTGTCATCTTGATATATGCTTGAGTATGCCTATATACTTAAATGACTAATCTCATGTGTCACATACTTAATTGAATTATCACTTGCCACATGAAACTATGTGGCATACATGCATAAATAATGATTGGAGCATTGGTATTGCATGCTTTGTACTCATGAGAACACTTTTCTCAAATCATCCTAATCTTATTGAATATTGAATACACATAAATAAAAAGCAAATTTGAATACAAGATAAAAGAACAAGTAAACTTATACTTAAGCCTATTTTATCTATCAAAAGAAGATAAACTTAAGTTATCATGAACCAAACATGTAATTACTAAATCTTTGTTTGACTTGCTTGAAATTAGAAAACTTTTGTGTTGTTATAATAATGTGAGTATATTTTTGTGTGTATACGTAGGTATAGAATTAACTTAAAATATGTAATACTTAAGAAATATACATATCGATGTTGATTGTAATCTTGAAAAGTTCAATTCTATATCAAATGTGTCATAATATGTTGATCTACATACACAATAAATTATTCTTATTATCAAGATATTATACATAAATGACATCATGTGCTTCATACGTAAAATCAAAATAATTGTCAATTTAGTGCACACATTGGTCACTTACTTGATTAAATCATCCATTTGCTACATAATGTATATGAATAAATATCAATTAGAAATGAATAGACTAATATTGAGATAATCTCCACAATCTAGAGCTAAGAAATTTTTGATACTTAACTTAGTATTAGGATTGTGGATTTTGGTTGTCCCTAACATAATATGCATATTTTAAGGGGGAGTCACCAACCAAAAGGAAAATTTCATATATATTCACACCCTCCCTTCCTATCATTAGCTATAGTTGAATTTTTTTTTGGAGATAAATCTTGAATACTTGAGTATGCATGTGGGTTGTAGGGTTATTATTTGGAATGTAGGTATGAAATCCGTATGTGGGTTGTATGTATTAAACTTATGAAAATTAAAAAAAAAAAAAAAAAACTGAACAGCAGACTCACGGTCGAACCACGGTTGATACCGTGGTAAAACCGTGAGCTTGCTGGAAATTTTTCAAACTTTTTAGTTTTTGATTTTTAGTTCGCAACTTAATTTTATTTACATCTATTAAAGTATAACTAAGTTTAGTAATCACATGATGCACTATTTTGCTAAAATCTTCTCACATTTAGAACACGCACAATGTTTGGACATATTAGTATAGAGTTTGTTATCTCAATTGACATTAATCTTTAAATATGCTAAATAACATTAGTATACACTTGATTCATCATTTTCAACAATATCTCACATTTAGGACACACACACACTATTTATGCACACATTATACATAGGTTTACTCTTGCTTAATACTAAACATACATCAATGCAACATAAGTGATTCAATTGTCTTCCGAAATCTTAAAACATTTAGGATACATGAACCAAATTGGTATACACATACATGTTAAGTTTACATTCACATATGTGTTTCAAATAAAATGAATCATCATCACTTCATCACCTATTACTTTGAGAACTTATACAAACTTTTTGAACAACATCGTAAACAAATGAATAAAAGCATGTTTATGGTACTAAAATGCTATGCCTAAACCTTTGTGCATTAAATAAATTATATTACCTTGGTTTAGTGCAACAATATGCTAACATGAAACTCCCTATGATGTTAAAGTTTGAATATGTTGTCTTGGGCTCAAATTCTAAGAACTTAATTCAAAAAGTTAAGACTATTAGTAAAAGTGATAAACTAATTAAACTTGCAAAGTCATAAAATGATTATTATGAAGTCAAGATAAAATTACATTAAATAAATAAGAACTTGCTTATATCTTATACATTTCACAATTCAAAGTAATCACAAACTAAAAGTTGAGTTATGACATAAGAGTTTGAAAAACCATTTTAGTCAAACATTTCATGTGTTACTTTTATAAGAGCTCATTAAGTAATTGCATACACGGAGAAATAAAAATAATTTACACAAACCTTATGCCTAAATTCTATATCTTACATGGTTTGAAAAGGTAAAATACTTGTATGCAACTTATATGTGATGCTCTTGATATCCTATTTACATCAACAAGATATGTTACCAAAATAACAATACACGCTAAATGATAATACTTTGGTTCATGTTTGACATATCCTTGTTCTTAATGTTATCAAATTACATATATGATTCTTACATGAAATATCACTAAACATATGTAACATTATGATATGTCATTCATGCTCATCAAGTGTTGAATAATTATCATGTAATGAATTATGGTCAAGATATCTTATGGAGGTACTTTTCATATAAGATCATTATCAAAAGAGAATTTGAAATAAGTTTGTGATGAAAGATATATGAAGATGATTACATGGTGAAGAAATATAAATTAACATATTAATTGTTGCAAGTGGTTCTCTCTTACTATCTTGTCATGGTACTTAATGAATTACTCTTTGTAATCAAGATAGTTAAAATAGATGACAAGTTATGCCTCATATAAGAAATCATATTATTTGTCATCTTGATATATGCTTGAGTATGCCTATATACTTAAATGACTAATCTCATGTGTCACATACTTAATTGGATTATCACTTGCCACATGAAACTATGTGGCATACATGCATAAATAATGATTGGAGCATTGGTATTGCATGCTTTGTACTCATGAGAACACTTTTCTCAAATCATCCTAATCTTATTGAATATTGAATACACATAAATAAAAAGAAAATTTGAATACAAGATAAAAGAACAAGTAAACTTATACTTAAGCCTATTTTATCTATCAAAAGAAGATAAACTTAAGTTATCATGAACCAAACATGTAATTACTAAATCTTTGTTTGACTTGCTTGAAATTAGAAAACTTTTGTGTTGTTATAATAATGTGAGTATATTTTTGTGTGTATACGTAGGTATAGAATTAACTTAAAATATGTAATACTTAAGAAATATACATATCGATGTTGATTGTAATCTTGAAAAGTTCAATTCTATATCAAATGTGTCATAATATGTTGATCTACATACACAATGAAATATTCTTTGAAGATCAAGATATTATACATAAATGACATCATGTGTTTCATACGTAAAATCAAAATAATTGTCAATTT
Organism: Pulicaria dysenterica; assembly: GCA_947179395.2. Taxonomy (NCBI): domain Eukaryota; kingdom Viridiplantae; phylum Streptophyta; class Magnoliopsida; order Asterales; family Asteraceae; genus Pulicaria; species Pulicaria dysenterica. The sequence continues at coordinate 26,062,378 of OX359294.1, read as the reverse complement.
AGTGCACACATTGGTCATTTACTTGATTAAATCATCCATTTGCTACATAATGTATATGAATAAATATCAATTAGAAATTAATAGACTAATATTGAGATAATCTCCACAATCTAGAGCTAAGAAATTTTTGATACTTAACTTAAGATTAGGATTGTGGATTTTGGTTGTCCCTAACATAATATGCATATTTTAAGGGGGAGTCACCAACCAAAAGGAAAATTTCATATATATTCACACCCTCCCTTCCTATCATTAGCATAAATACAAGATAATTATGCATAAATCTCTCATGATTCCTACTTGAGTATATTTGATTTTTCCTAAATTAAGTTTATGCAAATACTTTTGTATATCTTGCACTTGTATTTTGTTTTGTCTATCTTTTGTCAAGTGCTAGCTTAAAGGGATCATAAATCAAGGGGGAGCTTTGATCAAGGGGGAGCTTCATCAACTATTTTGTGCTAGATCATAAGAGGGAGAAGAATGTTCCTTTTTGATTTGACAAAAGGGGGAGAAGAATATAGCTATGCAACATTGTTAACATGAATAATTTTGTGTAGCAATCTTAATTAAATGTTGCATATTTTGTCATCATCAAAAAGGGTGAGATTGTTGGTGCATACATGGTCATACATTTAAAAGTGCACTCCTTGTTTTGATGATGATAAAAATATACACATGTGATACTATTGCTTATCAAAATTATTCATATGTTCATATCTATATTCTTAAAGAAAATTAACAAGCCTCAAATTGATGATCAAGTGAAGTACAAACAAGTAAAAGACTTCAATTCAACAAGAAAAGAAGAAATCAAGATAAATCAACATTCACGGTCGATACCACGGTTGACCGTGAATCAACCGTCGCTGCTCAGCTCACAACTCTTAAATGTTGTTCTTCTTCATGTCAACCGAACTCGTACTTAACAAGTAAAGATGATATCTTCAAAGCCGATGACAAAGATATCTACAAACAAGATTTCGAATTATATGAGCTTACAAATAAAATAATTAAATTAGTTTATGTTTTTATAAAATTATTTTTATAAAAACTTTATAAAAATGACAAAGATTTTATAAAACTCAATTGTGTTGGTTGATTAAATCTAAGACTTCCTATTTTAAGCAAATAACAAACACAATCCTACTTTGAAACAATACACCACCATAATTAGCAAAGGAATCTCCCAAAGGGGTAAAATTCCAACATGCTTTATGTATTGGTTTCCAAACTTCCATATATGTGTTTAAATTCAAACTTTAAGAGTATGGGATCAACCAACCTTTTGAACATATACTTTTCAGTTGATTTTTATGGTAAAAATGAGTTGAGTGTGGTTTTAAATAAAGTCCAACGTCTATATTGCAAAGAACAAGAAAGTTCAGGTAACTCACGGTTTTAGCCACGGTCGACCTTGGATCGACCGTGAGGGTACTGGACAGCTTTTGGACTTTCACCTTTTTCCTTATTTAAACCAACTCAAACCTCATTTTTTAGTATCTCTTGCACAAGCAAAAACACATAACATATATTCTTATCTTGTGAGCTCATATTCTTTGATAATTCATCTATCATTCAAGATCAAGAATCAAGAAAGAGCAAAGCTTTCAAAGATTAAACACTACATCATCTTTCTATATATTTTGTAATAGTGTAAGGATCAACTCTAGCCTTTCAAATTAGAGTGAAGTAAGGATCATCTCTAGCCTTTAGAATTAGAGAGAAGTAAGGATCAACTCTAGCCTTTCAAATTAGAGTGAAGTGAGGATCAACTCTAGCCTATAAAATTAGAGTGAAGCAAGGTTATCTTTACCTTACTTGCAAGTTTGAAGTGTTAATTCTTGCAAGTGAAAAAGAGAAGTGTAAAAGGTTTATCTCTACCTTCAAAGAGAGAAGCTAGTGGAGCAAACTCTTGGTGGGTGAGGCCAAGGAGTGGATGTAGTACAAGTTTGTTAACACTTGCATGAACCACTATAAATCTCTTGTCTACTAATTGGTGATATCTCTCTACCCTTACTCTCTTTATTTCAAGTATATATATTTGTTGTGTTATAAACTTCAAGAAAAATATTTTTAATACAACTTACAAATTTTATAATTGTAAAAATTGGTAAACTAAGTTAAAGAACCTTTTCACCCCCCCTCTAGGTTCCAACATATATTGTTGCCATGTTAAGTTGATTTACACGTTGGTTATGAATCGCATGCGTATCGTTGGACCCGCTACGGGTCGTTGTTGCTTATTGTTTGGTCCGGACTGATGATCGCATGCTTAAGGTCAGCTTTCTTCCCGAAGGCTGGATCCCTTTGATGGAATAACGGGGATCAATGGTACTCGGTGTGCAGCACGCCGGGGTGGTCTTGCAAACCGCCGCTCCTTAACGTGAGTTGGGATCTTAGCTTTCGTTGAGATCCGAGATCTTGAGCTTCGAGCTTCGTAACGCGTTTGGTGGACTTCTCTTTGCTCCCCCACCATTGCGGATAGTTGTAGCTGATGGTCCCCTGTTTGAATCGTTGAGCGGGGCTTTTCTCCCTGCGAGATATGGTTCCTAATGACTCGGTGGCGCGACGCTATGTGTTAGGATAGCCTTATGGGTTGTCCCGTAGTTGGGATAACATGCTTATTGATGCTTATGTGTTAATCTTTACTTGCTAGCTAGTTATAGCTAACGGTGCCTGATTTCCCTTTTTGCAGATGCGAGGTAGATGGCCTATGTGAGGCGGGACTTGTTGGTAGCTGTTGTAAATATCTTTTGCGGAACACTGCTTGTTGTATATATTTGTGATCCGATGGTCTGTAGTTGTCAGTCTAGTTGGGTAACACGCGGTAGTATTTTTGAGACTTGGTTTATGGTGTTGTACTTTATACATTGCCAAGTCAGTTAAACAATATTATATTTTGTTAAAAATGTTGGTTACTTCCGTTGTTGGCTTCTATAAAATAAGTTGAAAAGCTTAAATTTACCCTAATTTTAAGCGCGTAAAAACATGTGTTACATGTTCAATCTTTAATTGATTAAATCGTCAAGTGTCCAAAATGTATCCATCACACTATACATAAATATCATTTTGGAAAGAGAGTTCTAGGGTGAAGTTGAAAATGTTTAGAGAGCTAAGAGTGAGAGAAAGGATCAAAATAAAAGAAAGATCAAATCGTCCTTACTGAAAATCATTCTTGTTGAAAATCGCATAAAGTGTCCAAAATGTATCCATCACATGATACATAAATATCATTTTGGAAAGAGAGTTCTAGGGAGAAGTTAAAAAATGTTTAGAGAGCTAAGAGTGAGAGAAAGGATCAAAAGAAAAGAAAGATCTTCACTAAACAGTGTCAATCTGGGTAGCCACATCTACTAATAGTTTTATAATGGAATTGAGATATACATCATGGACCCAGTGATGTAACACACTTACCCCACCCAGCTACTCAATTATCTCTTAAAAGATAATTGTTTCAACTTCACATGGAGATTTATCACATACGCTATTGAAATCTCACTTGGAGATAGTTGATATTGTATTAGGAGGACAACTGCTCCGGTGCCCGACTTTTTTCGTACACTTATTGAGTCTAAAACCAATTGCAATATTATTCACTTCTGGGACACTTATGGAATCAATTGTTTGTCTATGACAGTGCTGAAACATCTTGAGTAATATCATATGATGTTTACGGTGACTGATGGAAATCCTACCAGTGCTAACATCAAGCCAACACTGAACGTAGGTCACTCAATTTATTTAAACTGATGTGTTAACGGGAAATCTATGAGATCCCGGTGTTACAAAGGATGTGTTAGTTGTAACATATTTCTGATATACTCATGTTTAAAAGAATGTTGAAAACCACTATATGCAAAATCGTTCATACAACCAAAGGTTCCTTACCTTAGGTTGCTGGTGCGAAATTAAGAAGGAGATTTACAAAGATGTCAATGTCTGAAAGATCAAGCTCTCATCATCAAATTGAAGATACCTCAAAATGAGAAGAATTTCTAAAGACATCACATCTTTATTCCCATTAAGTTTTGAAAGAAAAATAGTATCTGCATAATCAAATGGGAGATTGATAAAGATGCAACAAAGCCAACAAGAGAGATGAACACGCACAAGGCTACAAAAGGGGGAGATTGTTAGGATTTATTTATGTTTGTAGGCCTTGTACAACTATCTTAATTACGATGTTATTAATATATTAATTAGACTAGCTCATCATGTAAGGGCCTAGGCCATTTTTTATGTAATTGCCTCGTCCATTTAGCTACAATAGGTAGTCCATGGTGGTAGCTTTAACTAGCCCATGATGGTGAATCAAGTAGTCCATGATAGAAGCCCATGAGGCTTTAGGCCCATGGAGCCTAGTGAAGGGTTTTGTAAAGTATCAAATCAGATAATGATAATACGCAGCGGAATAAAAAACTCAAAACCCCCTCCAGTGATCTCATCTAGTTCGTACAAGAAACTTAACTAGAGTAGAGGATAAAATTTATACCTTTATGAAACAATCTTGAAACTTGATTCCAGAATGCTAAAGCTAGAACACCGCTACTGCACCACCATGAACAAGCCGCTAGACCGCTACAGGATTTCACCAAAAACGATCACGCGAGACCGAGTGCGTGTGTGTGTGTTTGTGATTGACGAGGCCAAAACCCCCTTGGGGTTCTTCGAAGTCGACGCAGGGTAGGGAGGAGGGAAGCTAGGATTTCCTTGTTGCAATTGTTTCTCTAATGTGATTCTAACGCTCTAAAAGGTTATTTATATGTAAACCTTAATAAGGCCCAAGCCCGTTTAATTAAAGCCTAGCTTTAATTAAACTATTAGTTAATTGCAGAAAATACTCTTTGACCTTTCTAATTAATTAATAACTATTAATTAATTGGTCCAATTAATATTTAAACTAAATATTAATTCCTCATTTAAAATAATAAATAACTATTATTATTTTTCCTCTCAATAATTAATTAACTAATTAATTATTCCACACACATAACTAGGTAAAATCCAATTGGTTCTAATTGGGTGTGTAGCAGTGTGATCCTTTAGTGTCTCAGAGCATTGGACACGATGAAACGTGTTATCTATCTCTGCACATAATCTAACAGACTCCCACTTGTGCAAGATAAGTAACACTCCTTGTACACCGTTAACCTAAGGAGGCCCCCAGCCAGACACTTAGGTTAACCAGGCTATAAGATCTCTTACATCTAGAGATATAATCCATACTTGGATTACACACGCTTTTCCCTTTGCATCGCGATATTCGGTAATGTGAGTATTAGACATGGAGCAGGGATCTTTTTCTAAATACTCATATTTTCTCGACTCTGATCTCGACACTCTATAGCTACGGTTTACCGAATGAAAACCATCATTCTACCCGAGCGCGGCCACACATTTTAAGTAGTCTCAATCGTCGAGGGGCCTTGAAACATCTTTCCTAAAAAGGAGGTGCAAATCTCATCTTGACTATTTGCAATTTCAGCACATAGCTTCCGCTGCACCTAGACATGCCCCTTATAGTCATCCTGTTACGGTGTGACGTTAGAACGCGCTAAAGTACAGAAGTTACTATGCCCTTAACCAAATATCTCAGGTCTAAGAACAACCTATCAAGTTTACTTATGCTGATGCTCCATGAAGTAAACTCGATGCGGATCACTCCCAATATTTATCCCTCCTGATAAATATCTACAAATATTTGGTCACATTCTTGTGCTTTTATTCAAACCGAATAAATCATCAAATAATCACAATAGCGTTATCTCCCCAATGTAGCTCCCACTACATCAAGTAGTTACGGGCATTTAGACAATTCATAACTTGATTTGTCATGGATGAGTTAAAACATGCTATAAATAGATAACAAGAAACAATTATGTAAAAACCTCCTATTTCAATCCCATGAAATGTAATTACATAATATAAAAGGTCTCAAGTTACATCTATAGTAATAATCAAAAACTTGAACTAGCTACTATATACTAAGTACTGCATTCCTACAGAATTCACATATCTCTTATGCTTAGCTCTAGTTAGCAGCTTCGTCAACGGATCAGCTACATTGTCGTCCGTCGGTATCTTTTGCAGTCTAATATCTCCTCTTCCAATGATCTCTCGGATTAGGTGATATACTCTGAGTACATGCCTGGTCCACTGATGATCTCATGGCTCTTTAGCTTGTGCCACAGCCCAAGAGTTATCACAGAATATATCAATCGGTCTAGAGATACTGGCAACAACTCTAAGATCCGAGATAAAATTCTTCGGTCAGACAGCTTCCTTTGCCGCATCACTTGCTGCAATATATTCTGCCCCTGTAGTCGAATCTGCTATTGTATCTTGCTTCTGACTTTTCTAAGATATAGCTCCTCCGTTTAGGGTAAAGACAAATCGTGACTGCGACCTAAAGTCGTCTCTGTCGGTTTGGAAACTAGCATCAGTGTAACCAGTTACACTAAGCTCATCCATTGAACCTCCATAAACTAGGAACATGTCTTTTGTCCTTCTCAGATACTTGAGAATATTCTTGACACTTACCCAATGAGGTTCACCCGGATTTTGTTGATATCTACTCGTGACACTTATGGAATAGGCAACATCGGGCCTAGTACATAACATGGCATACATAATTGATCCAATTGCCGAGGCATATGGAATCAATTTCATCTTATCCTGATCTACACTAGATACAGGACACTGAGCCTTGCTCAAAACCGTGCCAGACTGCATTGGAATAAATCCTTTATTGGATTCATCCATCTTGAATCTTTTCACGACTTTGTCGATGTATGTACTTTGACTAAGTCCAACAAGCCACTTAGATCTATTTCTATAGATCTAAATACCAAGTATATAAGCAGCTTCTCCCAAGTCTTTCATATGGAAACATTTACCTAACCAGGATTTTACTCCTTGTAATACTGGTACACTGTTTCCTATTAGCAGTATGTCAACTACATAAAAGACTAGGAAGGTTACCGCGCTCCCACTGAATTTAGTGTAAACACATGACTCGAACTCACTTTTGGTAAAACCGAACTCTTTGATGCACTCATCAAAGTGTAAGTTCCAGCTCCCGGATGCCTACTTTAATCCATAGATGGATTTTAGCAACTTGCATACTTTATTAGGATTCTTTGGATCCACAAAACAATCTGGTTGTATCATATATACGTCCTCTGTCAATTTCCCGTTAAGGAAAGCGGTTTTGACATCCATTTGCCATATAGTCTAAAAATGCTGATATGGCCATAAGAATTCTAATTGTCTTAAGCTTTGCCACTCGCGAAAAAGTTTCATCGTAGTCAACACCATGAGTTTGCGTGAAACCTTTTGCCACTAGCCTAGCCTTAAAGGTATGCAGCTTTCCATCCATGTCGGTCTTCTTCTTGAAGACCCATTTGCACCCAACAGTTTGCTTTGTTGAAGTAAATCCACTAACTCCCAAACTTGGTTGCCATACATGGATTGCATCTCTGCCTTCATGGCTTCTAGCCATTTTTCAGATTCTAAACCTGAAACAGCATCTTGGTAGATAGTGGGCTCTGAAAGATCCCCTTCATCTTGAGCAACTAGGAATCCTAGATACCTATATGGCTCATGATGAGGCCTACTAGACCTGCGAATGTCTTGTGTTTGCACTTCTTCCTCAACCACAGACTCGGGTTGGGATTCAACAATTCTTTGTTGATTTACAGGTTCGATCATCGGTGGTGGTGTTACCTTTTCTTCTTCAATCTCTTAAAGCTTTATTTCCTTTCTTGGAATTTCGAAATTTCGAAATTTCTCTTCCAAGAATACCCATATACGAGCAACAAAGACTTTGTTTTCGTCTGGGTTGTAGAAATAGTATCCCATGGTTTCTTTAGGATTGCCCACGAAGATACACTTATCTGATTTCGGATTGATTTTGTCTGTGAATGTTCGCTTAACATACACCTCACATCCCCAAATCTTGAGAAAACAAATTTTGGGCTTTTTCCCCGTCCATATCTCGAACGGTGTCTTTTCTACCGATTTTGTCGGAACCCGGTTCAGCATTAACACCTCTGTCACGAGTGCATGCCCCCAATACGACAATGGTAATGAACTTCGTATCATCATTGATTGTACCATGTCAAGAAATGTACGATTTCTCCTTTCTGATACACCATTCATCTGAGGTGTATACGGAGGTGTGAGTTATGAAACAATCCCACATTCCTTCAAATGATCGTCGAATTCTTGACTCAGATATTCGCCACCTCGGTCATACCGAAGCAACTTTATCTTCTTGTCCAGCTGATTTTGTACTTCATTCTGAAACTGTTTGAACTTGTCAAAACTTTCAGACTTTAGTCTCATAAGATAGACATAACCAAATCTACTGAAATCATCAGTAAAAGTGATGAAGTACCGGTATCCTCCTCTAGCCTCTGGAGTAAAGGGTCCACACACATCTGTGTGTATTGTCCCTAATAGCTCACTTGCCCTTTCATTCTCACTGTTGAAAGGTTTCTTTGTCATTTTACCGGACAAACAAGATTCGCATATATCATATGACTCTAAGTCAAATGGTTCTAGAATTCCGTCATCTCGGAGTTTCTCTATGCGTTTCTCATTTATGTGTCCTAAACGACAATGCCAGAGGTAATTCTGATTCAAGTTACTCTTGGATCTTTTACATATATGATATATGTCTTTGTCATTGTTATCTAGATTTAGCGTATATAGACCATTTTGAGAAATAACTTTAAAATAGAAAACATCATTTTTGAAACAAGAAATAATTTTACTATTTAAAACATAATTAAAACCATAGTCTATAAGCAAATTAAACGAGATAACATTCTTGATAAGTCTAGGAACATAATAACAAAGTTCTAGTTCTAAGACCATGCCCGAAGGCAAACTAAGACAATATGTCCTTACAGCTTCAGCACTAACCATGGAGCTTTCGCCTACCCGAAGGTCCATATCTCCTTGTCTTAGCTTCCTACTTCTCTTGAATCCCTGCAAGTGATTGCAAATGTGATTACCACATCCGGTATCCAATACCCAAAGAAGTAATAAAACAATCTATCATAAAGATACCTGAGTTATTGGGTGAACCAATGTCTAGCTGATCTATGTCGAGTAAGTGCTAGCATGAATCCTTGCTGTCACAGTCTGGGCAACAAATATCTCCAAGCTCTTCCAACCAGTCATCCTCTTGCATAGGGTCCACTACTGTTGACTCTAGCTTCTTTGGATCTAGATCATCGCTAATGCACATGAGAATCTCGTGCAAGCTTGCGACGGTCGTCTCAAAATCTCCAAGGACGTACATTTCCCTTGTCTGATAATAGTCCGACAAGAAGCCAAACAAAAGCATAACTAGCTCATGAGGCTTTTATTTTGGTCCAAAGGTCTCATAGCAATCAAGAAGTCTTATCACATTTATGAGATGATCGCTAATTGGTTGGTTTTCTTTCATCTTCAGCGAAAATATTTCTTTCATTAGCAAGATACGACATACCCGTTCACTATACTTGAACCTTTCCTCCAAGGCTCGAACAACCTCAAAAGATGACTTCTCCCGGAGATCATCCGTAAACTTGGATGAAGCTGAGAGAACGAGAATCGACATGACATCAGATTCATTAGCCAGATACTAACAGTAAGCATCATACTCACCATCCTGGGCATCTTATCCTGGTCGTCCTAGAGGTAAAGTCTCTATGACGTATAGCTTTCCTTGTGCATCTAATATATTCTTAAGACGCATCTTCCAAACGGCGAAGTTTGGACCTGAAAGCTTCCACTTGCCAACGATAAGCTTAGGGATTCTTCGGGTGAGTAAAACGGAATAACAGATAAAATAGACATCTACAGAAAAAGAAAAGATAATACTGATTCAGTAATATGATTATATCTTCTAATAATTATTACCTTTTAAAAATAATTTATTAGACTAGGATCCATATTTCATATTTCCCAATGCAAGGTTTGGGCACTTCCTACCTAGACAAGACTCCTAGATCTGCGGGACATCGGCTACAAGAACCGTACATGCTTTAGTCCCTCTAGTGCATTTTGGGCCGGGACTCCCGATTATCACCAAAATAGATCACACCACCTAAGACAGTGTGAACTCTGGCCGGGACTCCCGATTATCGCAGAGCCTTTTACACCCTTTCCCGTAATGGTTTGAACCCGAATGCCCAAGGTTTGGTCATTTCCGACACCCGAGTACCGTTTAACAGGAAAGGTGTACCATTAGATGGGTAGCACACTGATCTAAGATGTTAGGATTTATTTATGTTTGTAAGCCTTGTGTAACTATCTTAATTATATTATTATTATTATATTAGTTAGTGTAGTTCATCTTGTGTAAGGGCTTAGCCCATTAGGAATTAATCATCTACTCCATTAGCTTGTAATAGTCTAGTCCATGTTGCTAGTTTAGACTAGCCCATGGTGATTAATTAGTTAGTCCACTTGAAAGGCCCATGAGGCTTTACGCCTGGTGCCTATGCTTTATATACTTGTAAACCTAGCTTTCTAGGTCAACCTTTGCCTATTCCATGTAATTTCATCAGGAGATTTATTCTCTCTTCATCAAGCAAAGTGTTCATGTGTTCTTGAATGTTCATACACCTCATCTTTATATTCATACACTAGTTCATTCAAGAATCACTCAAACCTACTCATCTTACTCACATCTTGTGACTTTCATAAGATTTTTTTTCTAAAAAGGATTTCAAAGTTTTTAAACCAAAAACTTTTGCCAGTTTTCTTGTAAAAACACTATTTAATAATAACTATTATTAAAGCCCTGTTTTATTTCATCGTGAGAATCACAACCACGCATATAATAAATATGTATAGAAATAAAACAAACATATGCTATCTATGCCTTAGCCTTGCCCTTAACTAATTTCGGTTTCGTGAGCCACACGAAAAACCCGACGGTCCAAAACCTAAGTGGAAAAACAACACACAAGGTATGAACTTCTGAAGCTCCCACTGGCTCTAGCATCCAATCCTACTCCTTGCTCCTTGCTCCTTGTATCATCTTCAAAACAATTCTATATATCTATTCTAAAAACTAAAAACTAAAAATAAAAATTACAAAGTAATCAAAGGCACGCAGGCCCGCTAATCAAGTACTTTTATATTTTAGAATAGGGGTTGTAAGTGGCACGCAGGCCTCCCCACACCATAAAATAGAATAAACCAACACAACCACAAGAGCAGTAGATAAAACAATCCACAAAGTCTAGGGCTCGGCTATGGCATCCCAAACATGTACTAAACTAATACATGAAATACAAACAACTGATTTCTAATTATCACTTCCTGATGAATTATCTTGATTTCAACCAACTGTTAAAATCACCTGGTTTAACAATAGATGTTATATTAATTATTGTTATGTGATCAAAGATACTAAAAATAATTAATTTCAATTAATACTTAATTATATAAAATAATCATGACTAAAATCAAAAAAATTTAAACACAAGATTAAAATAATCTTTAGAAACATTCAGGTTTAATCCTGTTTGGCTTTACCCAAAACTAAACCTAAAGAACATTGTGCCAACACCAACTGGGCCGAAAAACACGATGGACCGACCACCTAATTGGGCCGGTTGAAACTAGGCTGTGGGCAGCAAGCCGCAGCTGGGCCGCCTCCACCATCGCCGACAACCTGGCAGCAGAGAGAAGCCGCGGCCGCCGGTTCCTGGCCGACAACCGCCACCTCGCCGCCGATGCAGCTGGTGGCAACAAGGGCAGCGACGCCGATGTGAAGCCGCCGTCCGTTTTTTTCATCACAAAACAATAACAATAACTAAAAATTAAACCTTTTTTATCAATACCAATTATTATCCATTTAAAATCAAAACTTAATTTCAAAAATACTGGATAAACAAAAAAAGGTTAAAACTTTGATAAAACAAACCTATTCATCATGATAAAAAGAAACCTAACTAGTTCCCTAAGAGACTAGAAGTAGCTCTGATACCACTGAAGGGTTTTGTAGGGTATCAAATCAGATAATGATAATACGCAGCGGAATAAAAAACTCAAAACCACCTCAAGTGATCTCATCTAGTTCGTACAAGAAACTTAAATAGAGTAGAGGATAAAATTTATACCTTTATGAAACAATCTTGAAACTTGATTCCAGAATGCTAAAGGTAGAACACCGCTACTGCACCACCACGAACAAACTGCTAGACCGCTACAGGATTTCACCAAAAACGATCACGCGAGACCGAGTGCGTGTGTGTGTTTGTCATCGACGAGGCCCCCTTGGGGTTCATCGAAGTCGACGCAGGGTATGGAGGAGGGAAGCTAGGGTTTCCTTGTTGCAATTGTTTCTCTAATGTGATTCTAAGTCTCTAAAAGGTTATTTATATGTAAAACTTATTAAGGCCCAAGCCCGTTTAATTAAAGCCCAGCTTTAATTAAACTATTAGTTAATTGCAGAAAATACCCTTTGACCTTTCTAATTTATTAATAACTATTAATTAATTGGTCCAATTAATAGGTAAACTAAATATTAATTCCTCCTTAAAAATAATAAATAACAATTATTAATTTTTCTCTCAATAATTAATTAATTAATTAATTATTCCACACACATAACTACGTAAAATCCAATTGGTTCTAATTGGGTGTGTAGTAGTGTAATCCTTTAGTGTTGTAACATTGTACTTTTTAGATTAACTTTAAATCACGTGCGGAAGCTTAATTAACTTAATTATACCATTAACATAATATAAATACATCTTTTGTTGTTTTTGACATTACAAAATTCTACTACAGTGTTAATTACAAAACAGGCTCTAAACAAATATATTAGTCATCAGAGTAGGTGGTCTATCCATATTCCCAGTCATACTTCACCAAATACTTATCAAAAGGAATCTGCAAAATAAATAGTGGGGGATTAACACAAAGCTAAGTGAAGGAATAGATATCTAAACATATACAAGGCATACAGCCTAAACACAAAGCTCAATCACAAGAGAACCAGCGGTGTTGCAACCACCTACAACCATATGCCGGCCAAAACATAGGTTTACCGATAGCCCTGCTAACATGGACAATAGTACCAGCACCCTTGAGTGCAACAAATGCCCATCAAGATCAGATACTGTTAAATCCCTTAGCAACAGGCCCAGCCGAAATCACCTAGCTGAACTCCCAACAACATGTATACATGAAACATGACATAAAGTCCAAAGAGCATAAGCAAATCAGGATATCATATCCTGCATTCCAAAGATATGAATTCACTCACCAAAGCCTGTACATCTTAACACTCAGGAGTCTATCTCACTGAGTCTTCTCTGTTCCTGAGAATATGTAAACACAAGTTAGTATATGTTTCAGAATACTGAGTCTGGATAAGTAATACACTTATTAATACATCACATATACACATATATAGTATGTATAACACTTATGTAAAATTAGGTTCACATACGGTTTTCTCACAAATACCGCATCATCATAACACTTGGTAAAATCCACTAACTCCATAGCTTATGCAATATGAAATGTTCATCCCATATGTCATAGCCACATTTGTTTAGAAATTCCAAGTTATTCTTCAAAAACCGAATAGGGTATCATGCGGTTTCTCTTCCATGCGGTTTTATATTCATAAGTCCAAAACCGATCAAAGTGTTAGGGGAAAATGTCCAAGTCTCAAATCACGTATAGGTCATGCGGTTTTCTCATAAAACCGAATCAAAATCATAAATCCGTATAAGCTAAGGCAATCCATGCGGTTTTATACAAATCCCGCATAACATGCGGTTTCTTCTCAAAAACCGATTAAGTTCACAAATCTGTATAAGGCAAGTCATTCGGTTTTCCATGAATCCCGCATATATGCGGTTTTGTCACAATCCGATCAATCATGTGGTTTTCCAAAGTATAAGGCAATAATTACATTTCATGCGGTTTTGGTCCAATTTCGTATAATACATATGGTTTCTTCCTTTATACGGTTTTCAACATAATCCAAGAGTTCATTCAGTTTTATCAATTTACTATGCGGTTTCGTAATCAATCCCGAATATTGCCATGCGGTTTTCATCAATCCCGGATAATTCATGCGGTTTTCACCAAATCCTCATGATTCAAGTCTTAAATCCCGAATGATTCATGTTCTTGGTTATTTTGAGAAATTTCTATAATTTTGGGTTGATCGATGTTCATACAATGCAATTCAAATATCCAAAACTTATAATAACTCATAAACAAGCATGAATATTCACATATTAACAACATGCAACACAAGAATTATACCAATTCTATAATCCATTCGGTTTTCTATCAAAACCCACAAAACCAAATATATAAACATACAAATAAATACATATACCAACCTGGATATAAGCAATTCTTTAATCTATCCTCAATTTATCAATTGCATGTAAGTTCAATGAAGAAAAAGATGATGATTCCCCTTATTCTTTCCTTCGGCCGAGAGCACCAAAAACACACATACACACTTTGATTTTTGCATGTAATGTGGATAGTGGAGTGGTTTAGGTGACTAAGTGTCCAACATTGGACACATCATCTTCCATTAACTCTTTTATTATCTTTTGATTTATCATTTTCTAAATTAAATAATAAAATACACATATTAATAAACACATAAAAAATAATAATATTTAAATCCACATAATAAAAATAAATCTCAAGGTTATTAAACTAATTACCTTATTAATCTAGGCCGGTAGAGAGGGTGTTACAAATTACCTTATAACGACTCCTCATATCCGCTTCAGTCTCCCAAGTTATGTCAGAACCTAGACTATGCTTCCACTTTACCAGAACCATCGGTATCTGTTTCTTCCTCAACTTAGTTATATTTCGATCAAGTAACTCAGTTGGTTCCTCAATGAGTCTCTGCTTTGAATCCACACGTAGATCTTGTTTCGGAAGAATCTGTGTCTGATCCTCTATGATGCACTTTCTCATATAGCACACGTTGAAAGTATCTTGAATACCGGCTAACTCATCTGGAAGGTCTAAAGCAACCGTCTGATCATTTACCACATGTCTAATCCTGAAATGACCCAAATCATATCGTGCCCTTTCTGCGTTCGTGGAAGTTTTGTTACAAAATCCATCATGATGTGATCCCACTTCCACTCAGGTATTTCCAACTTTTTTAAAGACCCATATGGCTTCTGATGTTCAGCTTTAACCTGTGCACATATGTGACATGACTCAACAAAACGGGCAACATCCATTTTCATAGTCGGCCACCAGTAGAGGGTTTTTAAATCATGATACATCTTTGTACTACCCACATGTACTGACACTCTTGACTTGTGAGCTTCGTTCAAAATCAATTCTCTTAGATTACCTAACTTTGGCACCCAAACACGTGTATAATATACCTTCAAACCACATGCGTCAACAGTCAATTAGTGTTGTCGTTTAACCATCAATTCATCCTTCATATTCTCATCTTTCAAGGCTTCAAGTTGAGCAGCTAAAAGTTGATCCACTAAATCAGATTTGATTTCCAAACGCATAAATTTCACAGTATCTAAAGCTCCCTTCCGACTAAGTGCATCTGCAACCACGTTAGCTTTACCCAGATGATACTGAATATCACAATCGTAATCCTTAATCATTTCCAGCCAACGGCTTTGTCTCATATTCAATTCTTTCTGTGTTAAAACTACTGCAAACTTTTGTGATCAGTGCAAATCATGCACTTGGTTCCATACAGATAATGTCTCCACAATTTCAGTGCAAATACCACCGCAGCTAATTATAAATCATTAGTCTGATAATTTTGTTCATTGGGTTTCAATTGTCTCGAAGCGTAAGCAATCACCTTACCTCTTTGCATCAGAACACATCCCAACCCGGCGTGAGAAACATCACAGTATACCACAAAATCTTCTGAACCCTCAGGCAAAGAAAGAATAGGAGCTTGACACAAAAGCCGTTTCAAACTTTGAAAAGCATTTTCCTGAGCCCTACCCCACTGAAACTGAACATCTTTTCGGGTCAACTTGGTTAATGGACTAGAAAGCTTGGAAAATCCTTGATAAACTGTCGATAGTATCCTGCTAATCCCAGAAAACTTTTTATCTCTGTCGGTGTTTTTGGAGCATTCCAGTTCATCACAGCTTCAATCTTGGATGGATCCACTTTAACACCATCTTTACAAATTATATGCCCTAAAAATTGAACTTCACGTAACAAAAATTCACATTTCGAAAACTTTGAATATAATTTCTCATGTTTCAATATCTCCAAAATCTGTCTCAAGTGTTGATCATGTTCATCCTTAGTCTTAGAATACACCAAAATGTCATCAATAAACACAATAACGAATTTGTCTAAGAACAGCCGACACACACGGTTCATCATATCCATAAAAACAGCAGGAGCATTTGTCAACCCGAATGGCATCACCAGGAATTCGTAGTAACCATACCGAGTATGAAAAGCTGTCTTCGGAATATCCTCTTCTGCTACTCTCACTTAATGATATCCCGATCTCAAATCAATCTTTGAGAAGTAAGAAGCTCCTTGTAGTTGAGCAAACAAATCATTAATCCTGGGCAACGGATACTTATACTTGATGGTCCTCTTTTTCAACTCTCTGTAATCAATACACATACGAAGAGTTCCATATTTCTTCTTTACAAACAACACAGGTGCACCCCAAGGCGAAGAACTCGGATGAATGAATACTTTGTCTAACAGTTCCTGTATCTGAGTCATCATTTTCCGCATCTCTAAAGGAGCTAGACGATACGAAGCTTTTGCAATAGGTGTAGTTCCAGGTATCAAATCAATCTTATATTCTACATCTCGGATAGGTGGCAACTCTGGAAGATCATCTGGAAATACCTCCGGATATTCTGACACCACTCGGATATTTGTAACTGGTCTTTTCTCCTTCTTCACATCAATAGCATATGCTAAGAAAGACGCACACCCTTTGGCTAAAGATTTTCTAGCCTTCATAAACGATATAATGGGAAAGGTTGATTGGGCCCTATCCCCGCGAGCCACTACATGCGACCCGTCAGCCAAGGGAATAGTGATAAGTTTCTTATGGAACTGTATACTAGCTTTGTGGAGACTTAACCAATCCATGCCTAGTACTAGATCAAACACTGATATAGGCCTAAGCAAGCAATCAACAGTAAAACTAGTATCATCTATGTCTATCTACACCCCATTCACTGATGAAGTAACAGGCACTAACTTACTATCTGCTATCTCTACTTCTAAGTGAGAAGCAATCACAGTAGCAGGCAGTTTCAATTTATCACATAAGGACATAGATATGAAAGACCTATTTGCACCGGAATCACATAACACACGGGCAGGTACAGAGTTTATCAAAAACATACCCGTAATCACATCGTTGTTTCCGGTGGCCTCATTCACTGTCATTTTAAAGGCTCTCCCTTCCGAAGAAGATGGATTCTTTCTCTTCTGACCTGCAGAAGATGATCCCCCGACATTAAGAACCCCTTGCCCAGTCCCCGTTGATCTCTATTTTGAACAAGTTCCAGCTCAGTGACCCTCTTCGTGACAATTTCAACAAACATTTGTTTTGAACTTACAGTCAGACGGTTCATGACCAAATTCACCACATCTTAAGTATCGACGAGTTTGCGGTGTGCACAGACCAGTATGACGAGACTTGCAAGTTCCACACCATTGTTTACCCTGATTAGATCCCGAACCCTTGGATTTCTGATCTTCTCGGTTCTGATTACTCTACCATTTACCCTTACTCTGATTCCCACTTTGACTCCCACCAGACTTGTGAGACGATCCCTTCTCTCTGTTCATCTTTTCGATAGCCCTCACATCATCAGCAGCTCTAGCTAAGGTGAATGCCTGTACCAATGATGTTGCCAGACGGGTGTTACCCTGATATTCAGGCAATAACGCTTGCACAAAGTGTTGGATCTGTGCGGGTTCATCAGGCACCCACTGCTTTGCAAACCTCAAAGTTTCATTAAACTTTGTAATCAACTCATCAACAGTCATTTTATCGTTCTGAGCCACATCCATAAAATCCCGTTTTACTTTTGCCAAATCAAAAGCATTGCAAAAGTCTTCACAAAATTTGTCTTGGAATTGCTCCCAAATCACAGAGTTCATTGTTTCCCTCGAAAGATGTGCTGTTAAAGAATCCCACCATGTCAAAGCTTGACCTTTTAACCGTCGAGTTGCAAACTTCACTCGCTCAGACTCCTCACAGTTACAGGCATCCAATGCCTTTACAGTCTCCCTCAGCCAATTCAGTGTGACATTAGGATCAGAGCTTCCAGAATACTCCGGTGGTTAACAATCCATAAAATCCTTATACTAACATTTCAGCTTATAACTTTCCTGTGGTGGATACCAAGGAATAAAGAAGTTCTATTGTTGGGGTTGATGAGGTTGTGTCACTTGTGGAATAGGCACAAAAGGTAAAGATCCAAATGAAGTTGACATTATACTAAATGGAGTTGCAGTGAAAATAGGAGGTGGTATGGGCTGGGTAAACACGGTTGATATCCTCGTCATTTGGATTGTTTGTGTTTGCTGAGAGGATTGGGTCTGCTGTTGCTGCTGTTCTAGTTACTGAATCCTGTCTCGTAAAGTCTGTAACGTATCTTCTAACTGTAGTACATAATCTTGTTGTTTAGATTCTCCGTTGTTAGAAGTACAAGCCCAGTTATACTACTCATTTACTGCTGTAGAGGATTGATTGTTGTTTCTTCTGGGGGATACAGGGGTAGTTGTCTGGTTCTTGTTGTCAGCCATATTCTGTCTCATACACAACATCTCACCAGCTGTTAGATTTAAATCCGTTAGTACAATAACACTAACTACCCTCAAGCTACACTACTAATTACCCACCCTGGAAATACTGGACTGACAAGAGCCTTGGTTTGAGTATTGCACGAAATCACCTATGCAAATCCTCAAACCAGTGCTCTGATACCAATTTGTAACACTGTACTTTTTAGATTAACTTTAAATCGCGTGAGGAAGCTTAATTAACTTAATTATACCATAAACATAATATAAATACATCTTTTGTTATTTTTGACATTACAAAATTCTAATACAGTGTTAATTACAAAACAGGCTCTAAACAAATATATTAGTCATCAGAGTAGGTGGTCTGGCCATATTCCCAGTAATACTTCACCAGATACTTACCAAAAGGAATCTACAAAATAAATAATGGGGGATTAGCACAAAGCTAAGTGAGAGAATAGATATCTAAACATATACAAGGCATACAGCCTAAACACAAAGCTCAATCAAAAGAAAACCGGCGGTGTCGCAACCACCTACAACCATATGCCAGCCAAAGCATAGGTTTACTGATAGCCCTGCTAACATGGACAACAGTACCAGCACCCTTGAGTGCAACAAATGCCCATCAAGATCAGATACTGTTAAATCCCTTAGCAACAGGCCCAGCCGAAATCACCAAGCTGATCTCCCAACAACGTGTTGTCAGGATCGGATATAGATTATATCAAATAACAAGAACTAACTTTTGAATAACAAATCATAGTTGAATAAAAAGTTAATCTTTAACTATGATCACAATCAACTAAGAAGTTGCGGAATCACACTTAATTGATTAAAGAAGGTTTTGAACACAAAGCAATTCAATCCAACAGTAGTTTTATTGATTAACCAGAATGATTACAATAGCAAACTTCACCCCCAATCTAACTTATTATGTTATACGAAGAACACAGATTGTTCTTGGGTGTCAAAGAGAAACTTAGAGGCTTAGCACTATTCTGAAAGCAAATTACAACTTGAAGAATGAATGCAAAAACTTAAAACAATGAGTACGTGCGTATTATAAATTCTAATCTAGTATTTATATACTCCTTGATCTTCCTTGATTTGTTGACAGTTAGGCAATCTTCTATCTTGTGAGATAATCTTGATGATCTTCCAAATATTTCGAGATATCTTCAAAGATAGTTGTTTCCACATTTAGCTCAACCGAAACTGTTCAATGAATGCAACAGTTTTGGTTCTTCTAACAGTCTTCGGCTTCAAGGTCTTCAAACAGTTGTAGTAGTTTGTACTAACAATTCTGAACTCTATATAACAGTTTTGAAGTTCACAGCAACTGTTGGTTACAACTGTCTTCACAATCTTCACTAACAGTTCTAAACTGTTTCTTCAACAATTCTTCTAACAGTTTCGAACTGTCTTCCCAACATCCATTAACAGTCTTAACAGTTTTGATTTTTGCATGTATAACAGTTTCAATGACTTAGCCAATTTCCCAACAATCTCCCCCTAACTTAAAGTATTGAACAATACAATTAAGTTGTTTGTTTTAAGGGTTCAATCATAGACAAATTATCATAAGTAAAGAACATATTTATCATTGAATGCAAAATCAAACTGTTATAATCAAAATTGAAAGAAAATTACTCAGACTTGAAAAGTTCCATTCTTTCTTTTATTCTCTTAAGAAGATCATCCTTTATTCTATCAGATCCATAGAATTTAGCCTTTGACATGTATTGAAGCTTTACTTTACTGTGCTCTACAAACTCTAAATCAAACCATTGAGACTAAGCATTTGCCATAACCATGTGATACACTCTAGCTTTAGCATACACCTTTATTGAAATCATTGGAAAAGCCTCATCAGTAATCAAAACTGGTATTATCTCTTTTGGACTGCATATACTCGCAAGATGCCTCATCAAAACTCTAATCTCAATCTCCACAGCATCTGCATAATGACTAACTCCATAAACATACATATCCTGTAGATCTCTTCTAGTCAAATTGTTCACCAGTTGTAAGAAATTTATATAACTCTCTATTGGCTCGATTTCTCTCACAACTGTAACTCCTTGCTTACCAGTATCATACCTTAAAACTTCAAATCTCCATTCTTTTATGTGAGACTTCTGACCCAATTGTTCTTTCTCCAATTTGGCAATTCCTTGCTGAAGTTATGTTCTTAGTCGATCTTGCACTATCAGTTGAACCATCTCAGCTTTCTTTTTCTCAACTGTTTTCTTTTGAGGTGGAGGTGCTTTTCTTTTCACAATTCTTTTCCTCTTTACACCTTTTTGGTCTTTTTCCTCTTCATCTATCTGTTTAGTGAACTCATCAGCCAGCTTCTTTGCTATCTCAAAATCTGTCTGTTCTTGTTCTTGAAGTTCAGCTGACAACCTCTGAGCCACCTCAAAATCTCTTACTTCTGTTCTTTGGTTAATTTGAGCTTTGGTAGTGCAACAGCTATCTCCTTTCCTTTTCCTTGTACAACTTGCAGTTTCTTTTCACCAGCCCTCTCAGAAATACTAATCCCTTTGAATCCAGGCTTTGGCTTAAGTGGCTTACGCTTTGTCGACTTTCCCTCTATCTAACCATCCTCAATCTTCTGTCTCATTTGATTGACACTGCAGATTAGCATTTCACTTCCCATTTTCACCAGATAATCTTGTTTAACCTTTGGCCATGATTTATAAACCTCTGTTGAAGGATAATCACCAGACAAAATCATCGTATTGATCAGCACTCTATCCACCGCTGATAGTTTCTCTTCAACTGTTGATTCACTAGGTGCAACTGTTAGTTCATCCACTGCAACTGTTTGTTCTGGCACTTCAGCAACTGTTGGTAATGAACTCTCCCCCTTTTTTATTGGAACAGTTGAAGGGGGTCTTGCAGCAGCTGTCAACTATTGTAGTACTTGATCATGTAGCTTTAGTACCTCATTAGCATGCTTCAAACTGTTGGTCAAAACCTGGATTTGATGATCCTGCTGAAGAATCCTTTTATTCTGTAATGAAATCTTCTTCTTCATTTGATCCGTCAATGCTTTATGTTTCATGCGAGCCTCAATGTCAGACAGTGTTGCCACTGTTAACATGTCATTGACCGATATAACTGGTGGTTCACTCAAAAGAGATTCCACACCAGTACCCCTTTGTTCTTGGTACTGGGGATTTCCAGAAGCTGTTTGATCAGCTTCTGTTGCCATGGTTGAGGTCTTAGTTATGTTAACACTGTCCTATTCATCCCTTGCGGATAAAACAGTAGTGTCAGCCTCAAAAACCATATGATCACCCTCAGATGGAGTGATCACCTCCTCATTATGCCTGGGAGACAGCACAAGGGGTTCCCTTTGGATATTCTGCACAGGTGAATGCACCTGTGCAGGGTTAACAGTTTCAGTTTCATGAACTGTGGTGGAAGGAGCACCAACAGTTCTTTTCCTCTTCTTTTGAAATGTTTTAAGTGTGAGGGCTTGTGTTGTATCTATTTCAAAAGTAGCAGAGAGGGAGTTTTGAATATCATGGGCTGTTAGTTCTAGTGTTGGTGATGTAGCAATATGTTGGGCTTCATGCTCAACACTAGCAGCCCTGTTTCTTGACAAGAACTCCACCATTGCAGAGAGTGGTGGAGTTATGGCACCAGAAAAATTCTTGCCATTAATCAACAATTTGCTCAATGTGGAAGCCACATGAGAAGAGGGAATAATGACCCTCTTGTGTATTTTAAGGTTTGGCATCAAAAAGTTTAAGAAAATTTGCACAAACCTGGGGTACATCAAAAAGAGACCACATTTTGTCCCAAGATGCTTTACCATACCATTAAATATCAGTTTAGAAATGTTAAAGCATCTATTGTTTGCTAGACAGATGAGTGCAAGAGCAATGTTGCTCCCAAACTCATTCCAGCCCGTTCTCTTAGGGCTTATGCACTGCTAGAGAGTATGGATCATGAACTTCCAGTGTGCACAGAATTGCCCTTTGTAGAAGGTGCCCTTTCCCCTAGGGCCCTCATATCCCAGTTTTACTAACTCAGCGTATAAATAGTCAAGTGAAACCGAGTCAGAATACTCACCATTGACATCATTCAGTTGCAGAGATTGACGAATGATGTTTTCAGAGATAGCGACCTCAGTGTCGTCTATCTTGGAGTCAATCCATTGAACTCCATTTTCTTCTCGCACAGTTGCATTTTTCCAAAACTGGTCAACATGTGAGGTATATATGGTGGGATTAACGGTAAGAGCATTGTGAATGTTGGACATTGAGAGATAATCGATCATGTCATGAAAGACATGCAGATTATCGGGTTTGGCAAGGAAGGCGATCATGTTGTGCTCTTTGACGAATGAAAGGGGAGCCATTTCGAGTTTGAGAGTTAGGATTTAGGGTTTGCGTGTGATTTAAGTTTAGAACGAGTGAATGAACTGGTGAGGAGGGAATTGCCTTATATATGTTTCGAATATCAAATGCAATTCAAATATCCTCAAAATTCTGCAAAGACCTAAAACACCCTTTATTAACTTAACAGTTGACGGACAAAAATAAAGCTAACAGTTGAATAACTGTTTTCATAAGATGTAACAACTGTTATTTAGAAATAACTCCCTTTTCGAAGATCATGATTTTGGACTAACAGTTGTGCATTCTACACACTAACAGTTGAAGACTGTTTTTGTTAGAAAGTACAACTGTTATTGGACGAGTTTCTCCCCCTCAGATGCACATGGATTTTGCCTAACAGTTGTGTAGGCCATATGCTAACAGTTGAAAACTGTTAGTAGTAGTTCAAACAACTGTTAAAAAATGTGCAACTGTCAACAAAACATAGCTCATACACCCATCATAAGCTGATTCATCATAAACAAACCATTAGCCAACACAGACATCAACAAAATATGCATTTTATTCATGTTTAACACAGATGAACTACAAAGTACATGCATTTTCACAAGCCATTGTTGGTACTGTTTATCTAATTGTGCAAGGGTCAACGAAATTCAGTCTTTTCTTACTTCAATTTCTACACCCATATCCTTCTCTAACAGTTGTCTGTCTCTAATGGTTATGGCTTCCATTAGACTCGGATGACGATGATGATCACTACCAATTCATCATCAGCTAAAACCATGACGTGCATTGGAACTAGTCATCGATTACAATGACCTCCACTGCATCATCATCTGAGGCTAGAAGGTCATCATCAACATCATTTCTTCGAACATTGAACCACGCTACTGAGCCTGTAGTGCCTTCAAGGTTCAAGTCGAACCTTAAACAGCAGTTGGTAGGCAACTCGTGGAAGAGAGTGAAGTTTTCAAAATCACCTCTTATACGAATATGATCAGTCATTTTATTTGGCCTACGTGGGTCTGGGTGCTGTGTCAAGGTGAACACATCTCGATCATCATCCATCTCAAGAACACAAGATGAGTATTGCCAAAGCTCATGCATTCTAACAAATGGGGCAGGGATGGTTACATAACTTTGTTTAACATTAATTTCTTTGAAGTTTATGAGAAAGAAGTTAGTAGCCATTTGCAAAGAAAAGTTTGCTCTCTGAAATGCAAATGTAGGTGTGATTTGTGAAGAATGCATGCAAGCTAATTTATAGACAAACTTGTGGTTGCGAAATGTTCAATAATTTAGCATGCAATGACTTGTCAAAATAAAGTGAATTACCTTTATCAGTCTGGAACTGTTCTCAATAAAGTATTTTACCTTTACCACATATCAAGGACATTCACGGGTTTGAAAACTATTTGTGGAACAGGCAACCAGATATGTCCAACACTGGTTTGGGATTTGCACTTCTACTCTTCCCTGAACACTTAAAATCAACAGTTGTTAGATAACAATACTAACAGTTGCAAACTGTTAGTGTGAAAACCATTGAGTAATGAACAACTGTTAGTCCAAGTTAATCATTCCAATGTTTGAGATCAAAAAGTTGAATCTGCTCACATCAAATGCTTTAGTGAACAGATCAGCTAATTGATCATCAGTATGGACTTTCATAACTTGGATTAATTTCTTTTCATTGCAGTCTCTTATGAAGTGAAATCTGATTTCAATGTGCTTGGTTTTAGAATGCTTCACTGGATTATTAACTATGCTAATAGCACTGGTGTTATCAACATAAATAGGTGTATTTAAGAAAGACAAACCATAATCCAGAAGCTGATTCTGGATCCATAGAATTTGTGAATAGTAGCTTGATGCAGCAACATATTCAGCCTCAGCTGTTGAAGTTGAAACAGTTGTTTGTTTCTTGCATTGCCATGAAACCAGCCTTGATCCAAAGAATTGACATCCTCCATAGGTTGATTTTCTATCCACATTGGCTCCACCATAGTCACTATCAGAATATGCCACCAAATCAAAAGGTGAATCTTTAGGATACCAAAGTCCCAATTTTGGTTGGCCTTTGAGGTATCTAAAGATCCTCTTCACAGCAAACAAGTGTGACATCTTCGGACTGCATTAAAATCTGGCACAAACACACACAGCAAACATTATATCAGGTCTAGAAGCAGTTAAATACATTAATGAACCTATCATTGACCTATATAGATGTATGTCTACATCCTCCCCCTCAGAGTCTGCTCCCAACTGTTTGTGTGTTTCCATAGGAGTGCTTGCCAGTTTCACATCTTGATAGCCAAACTTGTCCAATATGTCTTTGACATACTTAGATTGGCTTAGAAAGATACCAGAGGGCTTCTGTTTCACTTGTAATCCCAAGAAAAATGTGAGTTCACCCATGGAACTCATCTGAAATCTTTTGTGCATAATGACTTCAAATTCTTTGCATAGGCTGTCATCAGTGGATCCAAAGATTATATCATCAACATAGATTTGCACAAGCAAAATCTTTGTTTTAACAATCTTTGTAAACAATGTTTTGTCAATTGTGCCTCTCTTAAAACCATTCTCAAGAAGGTAAGATGATAATGTGTCATACCAAGCTCTTGGAGCTTGATGTAGTCCATATAGAGCTTTATCCAACCTATATACCCTGTCCGGGTACTTTGAGTCTTCAAAGCCAGGGGGGTTGACACACATATACCTCCTCATCAATAGTTCCATAGAGAAATGCAGACTTGACATCCATTTGATACACCTTAAATCCTTTGAAGCTTGCAAAGGCAAGAAATAGTCTAATGGCTTCAATCCTTACAACAGGTGCAAAGACATCATCATAGTCTATTCCTTCCTCTTGTGTATATCCCTGTGCAACCAGTCTTTCCTTGTTCTTGATTACAATCCCTCTTTCATCTTTCTTGTTTCTGAACACCCACTTGGTGCCAATTGCTCTTTTGCCTCTTGGAAGCTCAACCAACTTCCAAACTTGCTGAATTTGAAATTGTAAGAGCTCCTCTTGCATTGCTTCCACCCATGAAGGGTCTTTCAAAGCATAAACTGCTTTCTTTGGTTCTATTTGAGATAGAAAGCAGGCATTCACATCAAATTGGGCAAGATCCACACCACTGGTTTCATTTTGCAGCATGCTCCTTGTTCTGATAGGAATGGTTGGATCACCAATTATTTGTGATATTGGATGATTCTTGTGAACTCTTGATGTAGGAATGTTTTCTTCAGTCAGTTCATTCCCTAGATTAGACAGATCAATCTCACATTCACTTGAATTTCCAGCAGTATCACACACTTGATCAGCAGCTGTTTGGGGTGCAGATTCAGTGTGTTGTTGAGGATCATGAGATTCCATGTCCTTTGAAGATTCAGCATCAATCAATGGATCAACAGCATTGGAGAACTCTTGTTGAAGCATAGGAATCACAACAAAGTCTTCAGTAACTTTGTTTGAACCAACAGTTGTTGGTTTTGAGCTAACAGTTTCAAAACTGTTTGAACTAACAGTTTCAAAACTGTTTGAACTAACAGTTTCAAAACTGTTTGGGCTGTTGGAGACTGTTTGTTAATTTTCACCAACAGTTGTTGAGCTACCTGCAGCTGTTTCAGTAGAATACTCAAAAGAAAGAGATTTAGACAATGCATCAATATCAAATAACCAATCAGGCCCATTACCTGCAATATTGATCCTATGCTCATTGAAAGAGACATTCATACTCTCTTCTATGATTCTAGTGACATTGTTAAATACTCTATAAGCTTTACTTTGAGTGGAGTATCCTACAAAGAAACCTTCTTCAGCCTTACTCTCAAACTTGCCTAATTGTGATTTGGTATTAAGGATAGTGCAAGGATAACCAAATGGTTTGAAGAAGTTGATTAAAGGTTTTCTCTTGAGGAACAACTCATAAGGAGTTTTCCTTTTGGACTTGACTACTTGTACTCTATTCTGAACATAGCAGGCAGTGTTCACTGCTTCTACCCAGAATGTCATTGGGAGCCTAGAATCAGCTAACATGGATCTAGCAACCTCAATCAAAGTCCTATTCCTTCTCTCAACCACTCCATTCTGTTGGGGAGTCCTAGGGGCACTAAACTGTCTTTCAATACCTTTACTTTCACAAAAACTGTTTAACTCATAGTTCTTAAATTCAGAACCATTGTCAGATCTAATGACTTTCACCTTTAAATCAGATTGATTCTCAATCCTAAGAATAAGAGACTTAACTAACTCAGCAGTTTCATCTTTAGTTCTTAGAAATTGAACCCATGTAAATCTGGTGAAATCATCAACTACAACTAAACAGTAGGCTTTCTTACCTATGCTGATCAAAGATGTTGGACCAAAAAGATCCATATGCAAAAGTTGTAAAGGTGCAGTAATGGAAGAAACTTCTTTGGTATTGTAAGAACTTTTCTGTTGCTTACCTTTGAGACAAGCCACACAATGATCATCACATGAGAATTCTTTTTGGGGCAAACCTCTTACCAAACTGTTTTTAGCTAACAAGTTCATGGTTTTAAAGTTCATGTGACACATCCTTCTATGCCAAATGGCAGACTCATCATGAGATACCTTTGAGAGTAAACAACTTAACACATTCTGTTTAGCAATCTTTTGTGTATCTAGACAGTATACATTATCCTTTCTAGGTGTTCTCAAAAGAACATCCTTCTCATTTAGTTCAAAATCTTTTGATAGGATAATGCATTCTGAATCTGTAAACAAAACTTTGTTTCCATTGTCACAGATTTGAGATACACTTAACAGATTATACTTAAGTTGTTCAACAAAGAAAACATCATTAAATGTAAGTGTACCTGCCTCAACAGCTCCTTTACCTGTGATTTTTCCTCCCTTAGCATTTCCTCCAAATGCTACAAATCCACCATTGATGCTTCTGAAATCCTTCAAACAATGTGGATTTCCAGTCATGTGCCTTGAGCATCCACTATCCACATGCCAGATAGATCCATGATTGGCCCTATGAATGCTCTGCACAAATAAAATCAGTTAGTAGCAGGAAGTACCCAGGCCATGCAGGTCTTGGGTACACCATTTAAGTCATAATACTTAAACAGAGTTTGGTTCTTTTTGATTTCATCCAAATTAGATTTCTCTAATTTGTGTGATGAATACTTTTTAAGAACATGTGGTTCCCAACTGTTGTGATTAACAGTTGAGACCTTTGAACAAACAGTTGTTGTAGATGGTAAAACAGTTGAGTCATCATGTGACTTATTCTGTTTTGCAATTTGAGTACCAGTTTTACCCTCTTCAGAAACTGTTTGTTTCTGCAGTTTCACCCAAGCCAGACCAACAGTTTTTGGTTTTGATAAAACAGTTGTGGAACTGTTAGTTGGTTTGGATGTAACAGTTGTAGAACTGTTAGCCTGTTTTGGCTTAGCAGTTTTAGAACTGTTAATCTGCTTTGACTTAACAGTTTTAGAACTGTTATTTTGCCTTTTGAAACTTGGTTTTTTGGTGCCATACAGCGGTGGGTTATAATAACAATCTTGAGCCAAGTGATTGGATCTCCCACATATATAGCACTTTTTAGCTTTCACAATAGGCAAACCAGTTCTTTGTGACTAGAACTGGTTCCTATTTCTTTTATTTCCTCTAACAGGTGTTGACTGAGGAAACTTTTGTACACCATGCTTTTGGCAAGTGCATGCAGGCATTTCAGTATGCCTTTTTACAGATCTGGGTTTAGTCTGTGCTTTTGCAGCCTCCTTCTTGGGCTTTCCAACTACAACTTCACCAACTTTCTCCTTTCCTTTGGTCTTAGTACTAACAGTTGAGCTGTTTGGGTTCTTTTTGGAACTGTTAGTGTAGAGATGGGAATTGTTGGAAACAGTTGTGAAACTTTTTATGGAGTTAACAGCTTTTGAGTGTTTTGGCTCATTGGTGAGGGGTTCAGTGGATGCTTTTACAAACACCACAGGTTGTAAAGATGATTTTGTGAGAATGGGCTCACAACAGATGTGATTTTCATATGGAATAGCTTCATCCTTCTTCACAACTCCCTCATTATCTTCATCACTTACTTCTGACAGAACTCCATCTTCATAACTCTCAAACTTTGGATCAGCTGACTTAAGTCCTTCTTCCAAAGGGTCATTAACATACCTGTCAGCTACCTCTGACATTGGAGTTATGTAGTTTTGGTTGTATGGAGGTGGGCTTTTTTTGTATCCTAGGCCAGTTTTCACCTTGTCTCTAACTTGAGATTGTAACAAGGTTTCAAATTTAAGGTTGGCTGCCTTGAACATACTCAGATCAATGTCCACCCCCTCCAACTTCTAGGTTAATTCATCAACCTTGCTTTCCTTCTTACTTAGCTTCTTTTTCAGACTATCAATCTCCTCTTGAAGCTGCTCTTTTTTCCACTTATGATATTTTCTATCATAATCCATTTGCAGTTCATTGGCTTGATAATCTTTTATTTTCTTTTCAAAGCTTTCAATGACTGCACTTGATTCATATCTCCTCTCCTCCATTTTGCTTAGAGCAGCACACATTTTCTTATTGTGCTCTCTAAACCTTTTAACAATAGCTCTACATTCACCAGGACATAGTTTAGAAGATACCTGAATGTCCTCAGATTCTGGTGAATCCAACTTGATGGAGGAGTCAGTCAATGCCATCAAAGCTTTGTTGTTTGTAGCCTCTTCTGCTTGATCACTCCAATCAAACCCATCGCCTTCTTGTGAGACCAATGCTGAGGAGGTTTGATTCTGAGTTGGCCTCTTACCTTGATTCTGGACTTGTCCACCAGATCTGCACTCTCTTGCAAAGTGGCCAAGCTGTTGACATTTGAAGCATCTCACATTTGACTTGTCAAATCCAGCCTTGCCATCAGCTCTGAAATTCATTTTTTGCCTTCCAGTCCTTTTGATGAACCTCTTGGCTCTAACAGTAAGCATGGCCATCTGCCATTTGAGATCCATCTCCTCAAGATCATCAGGGTGCACTTGTTCAAGATCCTCATTGGTGAGGGTTGAATGTGCATGGCTGGCAAGAAAAGCTTCAAGCACAGCATCTGGAGTGTTCACATCTAGTCCAACAACAGAACTAGTACCTGCACAACTATCAATAGAATTAGTTAATGAATGGTTTGATTCCATACCTGAGGATGACAGGAGAGCAGCATTGTGGCTAGGGACAACAATTTTTCTTTTTCCCTCTATCTCTCCCTCAAACACTATCAAACTATTACAGAGGTCATCTAACTCTATGTCTTCAAAGGAATCCTTAGTCCTCCATTATGCAGCAAACACAGTCCATTCATCACCAAGAGACCTAAGAAACTTTCTATTTATCTCATCTTGATCAAGCCTAACCTTAGCACTCTCTAGTTGGCTTACCAGCTTGTAAAACCTATCAAAGATTTGGGTGATGCTCTCATTTTTTCCACTGGTGAAGTTCTCATAGGCTTGTTTAAGGAGATCTCTTTGGTTTCTCTTAGAGCTAGCATTCCCAGCAAACCTCTTTTCCAGAGCATTCCAAAGTTCATGAGCATCATCAAATTTCTTGAATTGATGTTGATACTCATTGGGAATTGCAATCTGGAGGATGCTGAGAGCTTTCATCTCAATCATTCTCTCCTTATTTTCAGCATCTGTCTTTGGTGGTGGCTTCTTCTTTGGTTTTCCAGTCTCATCCAGATCAACAGGGGCAGTGGGAACAGTTTCAATGATTTCCCAAACAGCATAGTCCATTAATTGGACATGCTTCTTGATTCTCAGTTTCCACATCTCAAAATCAGTTGGTTTGAGCATGGGAACACGAATGTTTGACCCAGAGCCATTGTTATCAGAAGATCCACCAGAATCCATTGAAACAAAGTAATTTGAAAACAGTTTTAAAGAACAAAGCAAGATTGAAGCAAAACCTTCAACTGGTGATCAAATGAACCTTAATGATAAGGCTCTGATACCACTTGTCAGGATCGGATATAGATTATATCAAATAACAAGAACTAACTTTTGAATAACAAATCAGAGTTGAATAAAAAGTTAATCTTTAACTATGATCACAATCAACTAAGATGTTGCGGAATCACACTTAATTGATTAAAGAAGGTTTTGAACACAAAACAATTCAATCCAACAGTAGTTTTATTGATTAACCAGAATGATTACAATAGCAAACTTCACCCCCAATCTAACTTATTATGTTAGACGAAGAACACAGATTGTTCTTGGGTTTCAAAGAGAAACTTAGAGGCTTAGCACTATTCTGAAAGCAAATTACAACTTGAAGAATGAATGCAAAAACTTAAAACAATGAGTACGTGCGTATTATAAATTCTAATCTAGTATTTATATACTCCTTGATCTTCCTTGATTTGTTGACAGTTAGGAAATCTTCTATCTTGTGAGATAATCTTGATGATCTTCCAAATATTTCGAGATATCTTCAAAGATAGTTGTTTCCACATTTAGCTCAACCGAAACTGATCAATGAATGCAACAGTTTTGGTTCTTCTAACAGTCTTCGGCTTCAAGGTCTTCAAACAGTTGTAGTAGTTTGTACTAACAGTTCTGAACTCTATATTACAGTTTTGAAGTTCACTGCAACTGTTGGTTACAACTGTCTTCATAATCTTCACTAACAGTTCTAAACTGTTTCTTCAACAATTCTTCTAATAGTTTCGAACTTTCTTCCCAACATCCATTAACAGCCTTAACAGTTTTGATTTTTGCATGTATAACAGTTTCAATGACTTAGCCAATTTCCCAACAAGTGTATACATGAAACATGACATAAAGTCCAAAGAGCATAAGCAAATCAGGATATCATATCCTGCATATCCAAATATATGAATCCACTCACCAAAGCCTGTACAGCTTAATGTAACACCCCCAAAATGGGGCCTAGTTGTAAACTATTGTAACTATAGCTTGAATAGTTGTACTTTGACTTTAATTGGTGTTTTGTTGCTAATTGTAGTATACATGTTGTTAAATGGGGTTCTATATGTTAATTGGTGTTTTAAACGTGAATTGGTGCTAATTGGTGTTAAATGGTGTTAACTGGTGTTAAATGTGGATAAAAATGTAGTAACATAAAAAGTGTCATAAGTTGACCAAGTAGACAAATAGTTGAACGGTTTTGGATAATGGTTCCAAAAATATCTCTGTTAGTTGAAACGGATAAACCTAAGTTGTGATTTAAGTTGAATAGGAGAACACAATACCCGAGAGGGGTATTAGGCCATTAAGTCGGCCTTGATTCTTTCTTTATCCCCTGGAAACCTCTTTCACGTACACAAACCCATACATACATACGCATATCTTCATACACACATAAACCCTTGCCAAATTGAAGAAGGAAATCAAGATAGATTTAGATTAGAAGCTGAATACAGTGGGTTGTTGATCTTTGTAGCTGAGTTCATCATCTTTCTTGTAAGTTCTTTTGTAAAAACCAAGTTTTTGTGTTGTAATGGTGAAAGATCCATTTTGGTAGATTTAGATGTGTTGTAGTGTTGTTTTCGTGATCAAATCATGTTAGAAAGTTTATATATATGTTAGACAACTTGTATAAACTCTTGAATACGGATTCAAGATGATTTTTGTGTCCAAAACTCGTAAAACAGCAGCTGTGTTCGAACAGAGCAAGAACAGACTGTAATTGTGGTTCCTACGGGCGTAGTAGAAAAATACTACGGCCGTAGGGTGTTGTACATGTTACTGCGGTCATAGGAAATGGTTGCTACGGCCGTAGGGTCATGTCTAAGGAGATTACCACCTACGGGTGAAAAAGCAGGACTACGGGCGTGGGTATATAACCTACGGCCGTAGTTACCCAAATGATACCTACTACGGGCGTAGGGATTGGTTCCTACGGCCGTAGGTCATGGTTCTTTGGCAAGACTTCTTACGAACGTAGGGTTCATCCCGTACGGCCGTAGGAGATGTTGGAAAGATGTCCTGCGGGTGTAGGAACATGTTCCTGCGGCGGTAGGAGGCTGTCAGAAGCCATGTTGACCTTTTGTTGAGACAGTTGTTAGTACAGTCCATTGTAGCGTATACTAAGTGGTGTTTATCTGTGTCCCTTGTATTACGTGATTCGGACGACTCTGTGTGCTCTTGGGATTCCCGTTTGCATATCTGCCTCCTGTAATCTCGAGGTGAGTACCGGTTTCCCATGAGTCTCAGTAGGTAAGTTATCTGTGGTACATGTTGACACGTGATTGGTGTATTGATATGTAAGATACGAGGTATATCATGATAGAGTTGTACAAGCATGCTTAATATTGATATGAAAGATATTGTTGTGATTATATGCGCGCATGAACTGGATCCTTATTGGATCAGCTATTTGTTTATGATGTTAGGTCCGGACACTGAATTGGTGAACAACTGAGGTGAGTCAATTAGACGGGTGTTAGTATCTGGCTGGGTTACCAGGGTCCTTAGGGACTACGAATTTGGAAAATAACGGTACTCAGGAGTATACGCCTGGGTATGGCTCTGCAAGCCGCCGTTCCTCTATGGAACTGGGTTCTTCGCTTCGGCTGGAACCAGCATGATAGAAAGATTGGTGCAAACGGTTGCGGCTGATTCTCCAGCTTGGGTTATTGAGCGGGGTTGGCTCTCCTGCGATATACGACTGCTGCTGACGGGATTGGCGCGCCACAATGTGATAGGATAGCCCTGTGTGCTGTTCTGATACATGATAGCCTGCTTATTGTTGCTTATGTGTAATTGGTGCTCACTAGCTAGTTGTAGCTAACGGTGCGAGATTTATCTTTTTCGCAGGTTGACGCTAGATACCTGGTGTGGCGGGACTACTGGTTGTATTTTTGTTGTAAATACCTTTCGGAGAACACGTTGTTGTTTATGGATCCGGTGGTCGGAAATTAGTAGGTAACGCTTGTAAAATACGAACTTGGCTTAATTTTTGGTGTAATTAATTAGCCGAGTCAAACAACGTTGATTTTGTAAATGGTGTTTATTTCCGCTGCACGCCTTTGATAATCGTTGTTTTAAAAGTTTAGATTAACCCTAATTTTAAGCTTGTTAGAGGTGGCGTTACAAGTAGGTATCAGAGCCTAAGTTTGAGGAATTGGGTACTCGTTGAAGTATTCAATCTCAAGCTCGGGCCCGAACATCGTTAAGTGTTCCTATCGGGGTAATTGGGGTTGAGTTGAGCGTTATGTGGCAGTCCTATGTGATAGATTAAATGTAGTGATAATAACTATCGAATAAATGGTGTACTAACTGTGGTCTACATGTAAATAGTTAGTTGACTAGAAATGGCTGAGTGTAGAGCTACGACTGAAGAGGCTCTCAAACAGATGGAGGATGAGGCCTCCAGTATGCGTCGGGAAGTTGAGGACGAGGCTTCTCAGCACAATGTGGAGCCGCCAAGGCACGATCCAGATCAGGCGGTCTATGTTAGATTGTTAGAAGTGGAGCTCCGACTGACGAGGGAGCTGTTACAAAATGCTTTGGCAGGAAAGAAGCCAGAGAAGTGCTCTTACAAAAAGTTTATGTCTTGGCCAAAAGTTTATGAGGGTAGTGATAATCCCTCGAATACAATTTGTTGGCTTCGCGAGATGGATCAGGTGTTTGAGTCTTGCGATTGTAAACCTGAACTTCGTGTTAAATATGTTGTTCGAATGTTGAAAGGGCCTGCTCTAGATTGGTGGGATACAGTGAAAGATACATTGAGCCCGGAGGTAATCGCTGCTCTGACATGGGGGCAGTTTTCTGAAAAGTTGAAAGCCAAGTACTGCACAGACTATGACTTGGAGAGAATGGAAAATGAGTTTAACAGTCTCCGTAAGGGGGACAAACCAGTAGAAGACCTTATCCACGCTTTTACAGATAAGGTGAGATTTATACCGCATTTGGCGACTGACGAGAAAGCCAAGATGCGGAAGTTTGTGAACATGCTGCCACTTGATTATCGCGCTCATGTGAGAGTTGTGGCTACCATGGATCGGGCATTTGAGATAGCCCGACAGGTTGATGGGGATCGTCGACAGGGTAAGGGGGATCTGGTACTTCCAAGGGGCAGTCGTCGACTGGGGGAAAGCCTGATTCTTCGAAGAAGGCTAAGTTTGAGGGTCAGTGGTGCTCTCAGTGTTGTACCTACCATAGCGGTGATTGTTCAAAGGCCACTACCCGGTGCTTCAGGTGTGGTCAGAAAGGGCACTCGGTGAATGAGTGCGAGTTTAAAGAAAATGTCTGCTATAAGTGTCACAAGCCAGGACCGGATTACAGATTGTTGGTCAAAGACAGATGCTGGAGCTGGAGGATCTTCCTCAGGGCAGAAGAAAGACAACGCTCCTCGTGCTAAAGGGCGGGCGTTTCAGATGACAAAGGAAGAGGCAAAGGGTGCTGGGGACGTGATTACGGGTACTTTTCCTATAAACTCTACCCCAGCAAGCGTATTGTTTTATTCTGGAGCTACATATTCTTTTGTGTCTGTATCTTTCTGTGATAAACTACAAATGCATGTATCTGTGTTGTCTGAGCCCGTAAGAGTAGAGACTGCTAGTGGTAAAGTAGTTCCAGTTGTAGATAATATCCCTCAAGCGGTTATTGATATCGACGGGAGTAGTTTTCCTGTTTATCTTCTTTTAATGCCGATTGCGGGATTCGACGTTGTGATTGGGATGGATTGGCGTAGCAAGTTGAACGCTGAGATTTTCTGTTCCAAGAAGTTGATCAAAGTTCCTTTATCTGACGCGTCATATGCGGTGGCTCGCGGCGAAAGGCGAAAGTCAGATATTCCTATCATTTCTCTGATGAAAGATCGTAAATCGATTTCAAAAGGCTGCGATTGTTATCTAGCTCATGTGGTTGACGCTAAATTGGAGAAACGTGTCGTTCGTGATATTCCGGTGGTGACCGATTATCCAGAGGTGTTTCCTGACGAGTTGCCTGGGTTACCGCTAGTCAGAGATGTCGAGTATCGAATTGATCTTGTTCCGGGGGCTACCCCTGTGGCTAAAGCTCCATATCGTCTTGCTCCTTCAGAGGTTCGCGATATGATGACGCAGATTCAGGAGTTACTTGAAAAAGGCTTTATTCTCCCGAGTTCTTCTCCGTGGGGTGCTCCGGTACTATTCGTGAAAAAGAAAGATGGAACAATGAGAATGTGTATTGATTACCGGGAGCTGAATAAGCGAACGGTAAAGAACAAGTATCCTCTGCCGCGGATAGATGATTTGTTTGATCAGCTGCAGGGAGCGACGTGCTTCTCAAAGATTGATCTGCGGTCTGGATATCACCAAGTGTTAGTCGCCAGCGAAGACGTTCCAAAGACGGCTTTCCGTACTCGTTATGGTC
Source organism: Pulicaria dysenterica (assembly GCA_947179395.2). Taxonomy (NCBI): domain Eukaryota; kingdom Viridiplantae; phylum Streptophyta; class Magnoliopsida; order Asterales; family Asteraceae; genus Pulicaria; species Pulicaria dysenterica. The sequence continues at coordinate 26,025,884 of OX359294.1, read as the reverse complement.
ATTATGAGTTTTTGGTGATGCCTTTCGGCTTAACCAATGCTCCTGCTATTTTCATGGACCTGATGAATCGGGTTTGTCATCCTTTTCTTGACAAATCGGTGATTGTGTTTATTGATGATATTCTGATTTATTCTAAGACTGAAGCTGAACATGAGTTGCATTTGCGAGAGGTTCTCGAAACTCTCCAATGGGAGAAGCTTTATGCTAAATTCTCGAAGTGTGAGTTCTGGTTGCGAGAAGTCCATTTCCTTGGTCACGTGATCTGCAGCGATGGCATGAAAGTTGACTCGGTGAAAGTCGAAGTGGTTATGAATTGGGGAGTTCCTCGAACTCCTTCTGAAGTTAGAAGTTTTCTCGGCTTAGCTGGTTACTATCGGCGGTTTATCCGCGACTTTTCTAAACTTGCGGGTCCGTTAACTAAACTAACTTGCAAAGATGTTGCATTCGTTTGGGCGGAAGCTCAAGAACAAGCATTTCAGTCTTTGAAACGGCTACTGTGTGAAGCTCCAATACTTTTCTTGCCAGAGGGATCTGAACACTTTGTTGTTTATTGTGATGCTTCGTATTCTGGATTGGGGTGTGTGTTGATGCAACGAGATAAAGTGATTGCCTACGCTTCAAGGCAATTGAAACCTCATGAAGGCAACTACCCGACTCATGATCTTGAGTTGGCAGCGGTGGTGTTCGCGTTGAAGTTGTGGAGACACTATCTCTATGGCACCAAATGTGTGGTCTGTACGGATCACAAGAGCCTACAATATGTGTTCACGCAGAAAGAGCTCAACATGAGACAACGTAGATGGCTCGAGTTGATAAAAGACTATGATTGTGAAATTCGCTACCATCCTGGTAAGGCTAACGTGGTGGCGGATGCTTTGAGTCGCAAGAGCTCTACAACAGATGCTAGATTCATGAAGCTTACTGTAGTTCCTAATATCATTGCCCAGTTGAAAGAAGCACAGCAAGTGGCGTTGCAGGATAATAACCTGAGATCAGAAACGATGAAAAAGTTGAAAGATCAACTTGTTGATGATACTCGTGGACTTAAGAATTTTCAGTCTCGCGTATGGGTGCCGCTTTATGATGGAAATCGTGAGCTGATACTACAGGAAGCTCACAAATCTTGGCTGTCAGTTCATCCGGGCAGCACAAAGATGTATCATGATTTGAAGGCATTGTACTGGTGGCCTACTTTGAAACGAGATATTGCTTCTTTTGTGGAAAAATGTCAGATCTGCGCGCAAGTTAAGACAAAACATCAGAAGCCTTATGGCAGTCGGCAGCAACTTGAGATCCCTGAGTGGAAGTGTGATCACATTACGATGGATTTTGTGACAAAATTACCAAGAACCCTTAGGGGTCATGATGCTATTTGGGTCATTGTCGACCGTTTGACTAAGAGCGCCCATTTTCTAGCTATCAGCGAGTCTGCTCCGCTGGAAAAGTTAGCAAAACTGTATGTAGATGAAGTTGTGTCACGACATGGTTTACTATGTTCGATTGTGTCGGATCGTGATGCGAGATTTGCTTCACATTTTTGGCAGAGTTTACAGCATGAACTTGGTACACGTGTTCACTTGAGCACGGCGTATCATCCACGGACAGATGGCCAGTCGGAAAGAACGATCCAGACGTTGGAGGACATGCTTCGCGCATGTGTTCTCGAATTTGGTGGTGCGTGGGATTCTCATTTGCCATTGGTCGAGTTTGCTTATAATAACTCGTACCACTCCAGTATTGGGATGCCACCTTATGAGATGTTGTATGGGAGGCGGTGTCGTACTCCCACGTGTTGGTTAGAACCCGGTGAAAAGCAGTTTGCCGGACCGGAAATTATGCAGATTACGGCAGATAAAGTGAATATTGCACGGGAAAAGCTTAAAGCGGCCCGTGACAGACAGAAAGTATATGCTGACCCTAAACACAGACCATTTGCATTCCAGGAGGGCGATCGGGTGTTCCAGAAAGTTTCTCCCTGGAAGGGCGTGATTCGTTTTGGTAGAAAGGGCAAGTTGAGTCCACATTACATTGGTCCATTTCGGATCATTCGCGTGGTTAATGATCAGACGGTTACGCTAGAGTTGCCCTCAGAGCTTTCTGGAATTCACAACACGTTTAACGTGTGTTATCTGCGTAAGTGTAAGGTGGAGGAGAACCAGATTCTGCCTCTACAAGAACTAAAGGTTGACGCTTCAAAGCGCCTAATTGAAGAGCCTGTTGAAATACTTGATTCTAAAACCAAGAAGTTGTGCAGAAAGTTGATTAAACTGGTGTTAGTCAAATGGAAGCATAACCTGGGTTCGAACATGACCTGGGAGACGGAAGACGACATGAAAGCTAGATACCCTCACTTGTTTTTAGACGATCAGATTCCGGGAACGGAATCTTCTTAAGGGGGGTATATTTGTAACACCCCCAAAATGGGGCCTAGTTGTAAACTATTGTAACTATAGCTTGAATAGTTGTACGTTGACTTTAATTGGTGTTTTGTTGCTAATTGTAGTATACATGTTGTTAAATGGGGTTCTATATGTTAATTGGTGTTTTAAACGTGAATTGGTGCTAATTGGTGTTAAATGGTGTTAACTGGTGTTAAATGTGGATAAAAATGTAGTAACATAAAAAGTGTCATAAGTTGACCAAGTAGACAAATAGTTGAACGGTTTTGGATAATGGTTCCAAAAATATCTCCGTTAGTTGAAACTGATAAACCTAAGTTGTGATTTAAGTTGAATAGGAGAACAAAATACCCGAGAGGGGTATTAGGCCATTAAGTCGGCCTTGATTCTTTCTTTATCCCCTGGAAACCTCTTTCACGTACACAAACCCATACATACATACGCATATCTTCATACACACATAAACCCTTGCCAAATTGAAGAAGGAAATCAAGATAGATTTAGATTAGAAGCTGAATACAGTGGGTTGTTGATCTTTGTAGCTGAGTTCATCATCTTTCTTGTAAGTTCTTTTGTAAAAACCTAGTTTTTGTGTTGTAATGGTGAATGATCCATTTTGGTAGATTTAGATGTGTTGTAGTGTTGTTTTCGTGATCAAATCATGTTAGAAAGTTTATATATATGTTAGACAACTTGTATAAACTCTTGAATACGGATTCAAGATGATTTTTGTGTCCAAAACTTGTAAAACAACAGCTGTGTTCGAACAGAGCAAGAACAGACTGTAATTGTGGTTCCTACGGGCGTAGTAGAAAAATACTACGGCCGTAGGGTGTTGTCCATGTTACTGCGGTCGTAGGAAATGGTTGTTACGGCCGTAGGGTCATGTCTAAGGAGATTACCACCTACGGGTGAAGAAGCCGGACTACGGGCGTGGGTATATAACCTACGGCCGTAGTTACCCAAATGATACCTACTACGGGCGTAGGGATTGGTTCCTACGGCCATAGGTCATGGTTCTTTGGCAAGACTTGCTACGGGCTTAGGGTTCATCCCGTACGGCCGTATGAGATGTTGGAAAGATGTCCTGCGGGTGTAGGAACATGTTCCTGCGGCGGTAGGAGGCTGTCAGAAGCCATGTTGACTTTTTGTTGAGACAGTTGTTAGTACAGTCCATTGTAGTGTATACTAAGTGGTGTTTATCTGTATCCCTTGTGTTAGGTGATTCGGACGACTCTGTGTGCTCTTGGGATTCCCGTTTGCATATCTGCCTCCTGTAATCTCGAGGTGAGTACCGGTTTCCCATGAGTCTCAGTAGGTAAGTTATCTGTGGTACATGTTGACACGTGATTGGTGAATTGATATGTAAGATACGAGGTATATCATGATAGAGTTGTACAAGCATGCTTAATATTGATATGAAAGATATTGTTGTGATTATATGCGCGCATGAACTGGATCCTTATTGGATCAGCTATTTGTTTATGATGTTAGGTCCGAACACTGAATTGGTGAACAACTGAGGTAAGTCAGGTAGACGGGTGTTAGTATCTGGCTGGGTTCCCAGGGTCCTTAGGGACTACGAATTGGGGAACTAACGGTACTCAGGAGTATACGCCTGGGTATAGCTCTGCAGGCCGCCGTTCCTCTATGGAACTGGGTTCTTCGCTTCGGCTGGAACTAGCATGATAGACAGATTGGTGCAAACGGTTGCGGCTGATTCCACAGCTTGGGTTGTTGAGCGGGGTTGGCTCCCCTGCGATATACGACACCTGCTGACGGGATTGGTGCGCCACAATGTGATAGGATAGCCCTGTGTGCTGTTCCAATACATGATAGCCTGCTTATTGTTGCTTATGTGTAATTGATGCTCACTAGCTATTTGTAGCTAACGGTGCGAGATTTATCTTTTTTGCATGTTGACGCTAGAAACCTGGTGAGGCGGGACTACTGGTTGTATTTTTGTTGTAAATACCTTCCGGGGAACACGTTGTTGTTTATGGATCCGGTGGTCGGAAATTAGTAGGTAACGCTTGTAGAATACGAACTTGGCTTAATTTTTGGTGTAATTAATTAGCCGAGTCAAACAACGTTGATTTTGTAAATGGTGTTTATTTCCGCTGCACGCTTTTGATAATCGTTGTTTTAAAAGTTTAAATTAACCCTAATTTTAAACTTGTTAGAGGTGGCGTTACACTTAACACTCAGGAGTCTATCTCACTGAGTCTTCAGTGTTCCTGAGAATATGTAAACACAAGTCAGTATATGTTTCAGAATACTGAGCCATGATAACGCTTGTAGAATACGAACTTGGCTTAATTTTTGGTGTAATTAATTAGCCGAGTCAAACAACGTTGCTTTTTTAAATGGTGTTTATTTCCGCTGCACGCTTTTGATAATCGTTGTTTTAAAAGTTTAAATTAACCCTAATTTTAAGCTTGTTAGAGGTGGCGTTACACTTAACACTCAGGAGTCTATCTCACTGAGTCTTCAGTGTTCCTGAGAATATGTAAACACAAGTCAGTATATGTTTCAGAATACTGAGCCATGATAAGTAATACACTTATTAATACATCACATATACACATATAAAGTATGTATAACACTTATGTAAAATCAGGGTCACATACGGTTTTCTCACAAATACCGCATCATCATAACACTTGGTAAAATCCACTAACTCCATAGCTTAAGCAGTGTGAAAAAAAACCGAATAGGGTATCATGCGGTTTTATAGTCATAAGTCTAAAACTGATCAAAGTGTTAGGGAAAAATATCCAAGTATCAAATCCCGTATAGGTCATGTGGTTTTATCATAAAACCGAATCAAATTCATAAATCCGTATAAGCTAAGGCAATCCATGCAGTTTTATACAAATCCCGCATAACATGCGGTTTCTTCACAAAAACCGATTAAGTTCACAAATCTGTATAAGGCAATTCATTCGGCTTTCCATGAATCCCGCATACATGCGGTTTTTGTCACAATCCGATCAATCATGCGGTTTTCCTTAGTATAAGGCAATAGTTACATTTCATGCGGTTTTGGTCCAATTCCGTATAATACATACGGTTTCTTCCATTATACGTTTTTCAACATAACCCAAGAGTTCATTCAGTTTTATCCATTTAGTATGTGGTTTCTATATCAATCCCGAATATTCCCATGCGGTTTTCATCAATCCTGGATAATTCATGTTCTTGGTTATTTTGAGCAATTTCTATAATTCTGGGCTAATCGATGTTCATACAATGCAATTCAAATATCCAGAACTTATAATAACTTATAAACAAGCATGAATATTCACATATTAACAACATGCAACACAATAATTATACCAATTCTATAATCCATTCGTTTTCTATCAAAACCTACAAAACCGAATATATAAACATACAAATAAATACATATACCAACCTGGATATAAGCAATTCTTTAATCTATCCTCAAAGTATCAATTGCATGTAAGATCAATGAAGAAAAAGATGATGATTACCCTTGTTCTTTCCTTCGGCCGAGAGCACCAAAAACACACCACACACACTTTAATTTTTGCATGTAATGTGGATAGTGGAGTGGTTTAGGTGACTAAGTGTCCAACATTAGACACATCATCTTCCATTAACTCATTTATTATTTTTTGATTAATCATTTTCTAAATTAAATAATAAAATACACATATTAATAAACACATAACAAATAATGATATTTAAATCCACATAATAAAAATAAAATCTCAAGGTTATTAAACTAATTACCTTATTAATCTAGGCCGGTAGAGAGGGTGTTACAAGTGTCTCATAGCATTGGACACGATGACACGTGTTATCTATCTCTGCACATAATCTAACACCTAGCTTATTTAAACTTGTAAACCTAGCTTCACTAGGTTAACCTTTGCCTCTTGTAATCATGAGGAGAAATTATTCTCTCATCTTTGTGCAAAGAGTTCATCTTGTTCTCATAGAGTTCTTGGTTGTTCATACACATTCATACACATATAAACACTTGTTCATCCAAAAATCATCAATCTTGCTCATCTTTATCACATCTTGTGACTTTCAAATTACCTCAGGGTTATAATTCACTCACGTCTCACACAAAGAAAAAAATAACGGCAAGTAATTTAAAACGAATGGACGGCATGACTAAAATTTCAATGGGTATATAATTGTAATAAAACAATTTTTAATCAAAAGAATGTACGAAAGAAGCATGCAATCTTTATCCATAGCATTAGTTAAAAAAACATGTTCTTAACTTAAAATCCAACTTATATAAAAACATGGTATAAGGCAAAACGTAATCACATAAGAGTAAATAACCACAACCACAATCACATATGTGCAAAACTTCAACCGATGAAATCCTATGCTTGGTCTCATGAGCCATCATGACAGACCAAGAGGTCAACTAAGGACAGGCCAACATAAACCCTCAAAAGACTCCCACTTGCACCAAGATCACATCATGGTCAAGTAGAAAGCAAGATATAAAAAAAAATTCCTTAACTTTTGTAGCAGCTTGTGAGCAGTTTGTCGGCCTCAGGAAGACTTCCCAATCAAAGTACCCTTCACGGAAGTTGTAGGCCTATGTTTTATGAAACTTCAGAAAAACGAATCAGGTCAATCCGAGCCGTCTAGCTCCGGGAATTCCAGTTTTCGTGAAGGCTGTCCAGCTCCGAAAAAACGCCTTTGTCTTTAATTTTTCCGCCATTCCATGTTGAGCAACGATTACATTTTTATACTAAAATACAATAATTCTACTACAAAACTAGGTAATAAAATTTCCCAAAGAATGGCTAGAAGTGCCGAAAAATTTAAACAATTACAAGGCAAAAAACCCCGCACCAAACACCAAATCAACCACACAAAACGGTAATTAAGATCAAGGCACACAAACAGGTCTAGGTTTTCATCGGTTTTGCACATCAAACATAATAACATTTAATCATGAATGTGTTGGCTTGGTCCATGGTAATATTGCATGATTTAACCATGGATCTCAAAAAAAAACTTACAAAAGAAGAAAAACAAGCCAACTAATCGAAGAACCAAATACAATAATTGATCTATGAATGGTATATGTAACAAGTGGCTTTAAGGTTTATAAAAACTAATATTTTAAGACCATCACATGGTCGAAAACCACAGCCAAGGGCTGTCCAAAAATTCGAACCACATAAACCTTCAAAAAAATAATTTTTAGCCACTTTTACGTATACCCCGTTAATCGAATGACACATAGGATGGCTTGTGATACCACTGTTGGTGATAGATAATTAAATAATACACAATATATATATATATATATATATATATAAACGCAGCGAAAAACATCACCAATAGTCGGATCTACGTATTGCCATAATAATCAAACGAAAAGATAGAATCTTGTACCTTTAATCGTAGTTAAGAGGAATGATTCGAGAACTTGTTGTGTAGCCTTGAAACCCTAGTATTCAAAGTAGAATACCTCTAATGCAGTCCACACTACACTTCCTTGATCACCAATGGATGCTAGTTCTTTTGTAATTCTTGAATTAATCACCAAGAACAACCCTTTGTTGCTTGAATCATTAAGAACACAAAACCCTCCTATTTTAAGATAAAAAATTGAAAAACCTTGACATAAAAGGGAAGGGTCATGAAATTTTAATATACATATATATATGAGAAAAAGAGTTTGAGATAAATATGAATTCTTTCATGTTTATCTCTTCCTAATATTTATCCTTAATCCCTATTAAGTCTCATGTTTATCCTTAATCAATATTAAGGATCATCTTTATCCTTAGTTCAAATTAAAATTTATCCTATAATCCATATTGAAGTTTATCCTTTAATTCAATTAAAGTTTATCTCCAAATTTAAAATAAAGCCTATATATTAATTAAGTCCAATAACTATTTATTTATTTAGTCCATACTTAATTTGACCCAATTAATATTTTACATTACATTAATAATATAAATACATTATTTATATAATAATTATTAATTGGCATCTCAGTGTATAAGTGTGTGACCCTTTAGGCTCACGTGTATCTAGCCATATAATTATATTATGACATGAACATAATCTATCAACTTTGACAACGGACGTGCTACATTTTGTTCTAACATTCAGTCATGCTAATATATGTAAATAACTTGGTTACTCTTAAATATAAACCATGATACTCATAGCAACGCGCAGGCTTAAGTTCGGTTTCGTTAGATTCTTAAAGGTGAAGGATGCTACAGCTTTGGAGGCAAGATTAAATGGGCTAATGCTTGGAGGGTTCAAACTCAAGGTGAACATTGCTAGGTTCGAAAGGAAAAATTTGGTCCGGTTCTCAGTCATGGACAAACTCGAAGACAACAAATTTCTCGCAACATGGAAAAATAGGTGGTGCATGGAAGATCCTACGCAGAAGTGCTTACGGGAAGTCGGTTCGCTGAGCATGCAAAATCAAAGGCAAATTCCCTTACTTCGGGCCATGTTCATGATTGGTTACAATGTAATCTGGTCGGAAAATCTCGATCTTATGCCCTTCTTTGTAACCTACCAACTATTTTAGAGGCTGGAGGTGGTGGAAACATAAAGATAAGATATATTGGTGGACTCTCGGTCATGCTTGAATTTGATGACAAGGAGAAGGCAATTAAATTCAAGGACTCTAACAAAGATGTTTGGGAGAATTGGTTTGTTTCGTTAAATAAATGGAAGGCCGAATTCTTTCCCTACTGATCGTCTAGCGTCTCTGTTGATTTTTGGATTGCCCCTGTTGGATATCAAAGTATATTAGGCCTCACACACTCATAAACTCTCAAAGAAACAAGAAGAAGGGAATATAACAGAAGCAGCACAGCTGCTCTCGAGAGGAAAAACAGGACTACATTTCTAATATATCTTGTTCTACTTCAATTAATGAAACCAACTTACATATTTATAAATGGAAAAGCAGTCTTCCACTACTCCTAAAAACAAGGAAAACAACCAACAAAAACATGTAACATGCTCACATTACTCCCATTTTATATTGCCATCATGCCATGCATGTTCCCCTAACTTACATGATTCACGGTCAATCACACAAAGGTAAACCCACTTCTTCTTATTCGGCTACTAACATGGAGCATACTATTACTGACCCGCTCCACATATATGCTGACCCGTACCCGTGACTCAATCCATCAAGATTAACTCCAACATTCACCCTCCTAATCTTGATGATCTTGATCCGTTCAACTTGCACTTGCTTGTTTGATTCGATTCTCTTTCTTGCTAACATCGAATCTTCTTACTACCTACTTTCTTGCTTGTGTACTCTTGCTACTTGCTAGTTTCTTGCTTGCTTCTTGCTACTCTTCTTGTCTGCTACTTGCTACAGACACTTACTGTTTGCTGCTTCCATCCTTCAACCTTGCTGCTGCTTTCTTAATTCCTTTTTTCTTGCTACTTGCGTGTCTTGCGTGTACGTATCTCTTGCTTGATACTTCTGCTAGTGTAACACCGTACTTTTATAAACCATATTAATGCCAGTGGAACCTAATTACATATAGTTATGTTTTTAAAAAAACATAGTTTACTACAAACTTTCCCTCTGTTTATAATTACAAAATTCCACAACGGTGTTAGTTTACAAAACAGGCTTAACAAAACTATTAGACATCAGAGTTGTGGTCTGTCCATATTCCCAGTCTTCAATATTCACAAACTTACAAAAGTTTATCTGCAAAACGAACTAGTGGGGAATTAGCACAAAGCTAAGTGAGAGAACCACTATCTAAGCATATACAAAACAATCATTCCAAATACTCTTAGCACATTAGTCAAAGAGAATCGGCGGTGACGCAACATCCCAAAATCAAGGTCGGCTACCAAAACCAAGATTCACAGTTGCAATCACCCTTAACCAAGGTCGGCTTCCAAAACCAAGGTTTACCGATAGCCCCGCTACTTGGACAACAATACCAGCACCCTTGGATAACAACAAATGCAACCCAAGATCTGATACGGTAAATCCCTAAGCAAGAGCCCAGCCGCCCAGCTAAAGCTGATCTCCCATCCAATCACACATTCAATTATTTACAACACAATAACTATCAGAATATCATATCTCGCATATACGAAGACATAAGTCCACTCACCAAAGTCTTCAACTCAGATCACTCAGTAATCTATTTTACTGAGTCTTCTACCTCCTGAGAAGACAATTATAAATCAGTATTTGCTTAATCAATATTCCATAAATACAATATAATAAATATATGATTATATAATCACAAGTGTATCTCAACTTATGAATAAAACCAATACACAATCCACTATTACATTCTTCTTCTTGTAATTATGAATTTCTCAAAAGTTATTCGAATGTGATAGGTACCAAGGGAATCGCATGCGATAGATACTAATCGCATACAAATACCAAGTAATCTGAATGCAATTGTTCCCATGCCAATCGTATGATCGAATACAATTACTTCTATACGAATCGCATGCGATTAACATGCGGAATTGCTTCTTTGCGAATCGTATGTGATTAACTAGAGCGAATTGAATCTTTGTGAATCGCATGCGATTGATCCTCCCAAATCGCATGCGATTAACACCAAGTGTTTCCATGCGAATCAAACAGTCATATTCAATGCGATTCATACTTCATATAATCATGCGATTCCTACCACCTATAATCCCATGCGATTCATATCATATGAATCCCATGCGATTCATACTACATGAATCCCATGCGATTCATACTCAAACTTTCTAAGTCTAATCCAGTGCGATTCAATTCATGAAATTCTAATGCGATTCTAACAATGAAATTCCAATTTCAATAATTCCGATTGATTCGTCATTTTAAACCCGATAAACTCATCTTTATAAATAACTTCAAATTAAATTCTGATTTCAAGCATGCATGATAATCCACTTTCCAGAATTCATTCTAAACATGATATGAACATAATTAAACATAAATTCTAGCATGCAAGAACCTATGATCAACAATTCATAATTTCATTTTATATCAGTTTCAACATCAATCTTAGCATGCATGTTCTAAAGATCCTTTAAAACATAAAATAGCATATAAACATAGTCTTTCTAACATGGATTTGCCTACATGCATAACATGTATATCATACTCGATCAAGGATAGCATGCAACTACAAGAACCGAGCTCAAATAACAATTAATAAATAAGAATCATGTAATCTAACCTTATAAACTTGGATACTTGAACTTCTATTTGCAAATAAGATTTGATGATTAAATCGGCTTTCTTATGTTCTTCTTCAACCCGAGAGCAAAGCAAAGGAAAACACACACTAACACCTTAGCTCTTTGCATGCAAATGAGAGTGGGAAGGGATTAACCCACCTAATCGGCCCACATGCACCCACACATGGGGTTAGTGGCTAGTCTAAGAGAGTAGGGTGGTGACTAACCACCCCCTCTTCGGCCACCTAAACACACCGCCCCACTCACATTATTTTAAGATATAATTTATTCAATTAACATATATTCAAATGTATACATATTTAAGTAAATTAAATCACATAATCAATTTATCAACCAATCAATTAAGGATAATCCTACTTAATTACCTTAATTCAACTAGACCCAATTTGGGGGTGTTACAGCTAGATTCTTGCTTTCTACTGTTATTTTTTCTTTTGATCAACACATGATCAAACTTGCTTCTTGCTAGTACTTTCTTTGCATGCTACCTGCTACGTTTTCTTGCTTCAGATTCATCACCTGTTGCTTGCTCTCTTCTTACTCTCTTTCTTTCTTGCAACCTCCTCCACGATCTTAACCTCGCTCTGATACCAAGTGTAGGATATCAAGCCCTCCCTAAATATATATTTATATGTGTTTGTAATTATAAAGAAGAAGAAAGCATGGAGCAGACGATTATGGAGGAAAAATTCTGCAACTTCATTCATGATTGGGTGGCTATATATAGCCCATGCAATACTAACTCACGAAACTAACAACTTATCACGAAATTGACTCCTAAATAACCGGTCAAGATTGACGTCCTCCTGGCAACAAGCCAAACTACCACGTACACATATTTAATTAACTAGATAAACTTATTACTAAATTACCAAATTAAAATGTCATATCAAGATTAATTCCAACATTCACCCCCTTAATCTTGATGTCAATCGCGGTCTCGACTCCTTCAATCGTACTCATGAATATTGCGGTCTCTTTCTCGGTCACGGTCTCGGTCTCTTGAAGCGTCTCCTTCAGTCACATCCAATCTTCTTGCTTTTCCTGCTATCTCTTGGTAAACTTCCGAGTTTCAAAAAACCCGTCTTGCTCTCGTTGTTACGTCTTTCTTCCTGTCTCTTGCTCTTGGATATCAAAGTATATTAGGCCTCACACACTCATAAACTCTCAAAGAAACAAGAAGAAGGGAATATAACAGAAGCAGCATAGCTGCTCTCCAGAGGAAAAACAGGACTACATTTCTAATATATCTTGTTCTACCTCAATTAATGAAACCAACTTACATATTTATAAATGGAAAAGCAATCTTCCACTACTCCTAAAAACAAGGAATACAACCAACAAAAACATGTAACATGCTCCCACATTACTCCCATTTTATATTGCCATCATGCCATGCATGTTCCCCTAACTTGCATGATTCACGGTCAATCACACAAAGGTAAACCCACTTCTTCTTATTCGGCTACTAACATGGAGCATACTATTACTGACCCGCTCCACATATATGCTAACCCGTACCCGTGACTCGATCCATCAAGATTAACTCCAACAGCCCCCTCAAGCCTGGTGCACTGATGCTTTCAAAAAGATTGCTTCGTATTTTGGTGAAGTAATAATTGAAGAAGAATGTGCAGTTGATAATATGAATCTTTCGATGGGCAGGGTTGGTGTTTTAACCTCTACTTTGGGTTGGATAAATGAGACACTCAATATTAAGGTGGATGGGGTTAACTTTCCTGTTCGAATTACCGAAAATGATGCTGAATCACTAAGGTTGATGCCTTCTTTTCTGGCGGATATTTTGACAACAAGAACCGATTCGGACACCGACAACGCATCCAAAGAGCTTAATGGTGGTAAAGTGGATGATACTGAGTTTGATAATTCCAGCGCCTCGGAAGGGATACCGGAAACCCCATTAACTTTGCCGGAATTTTCCTTCAAACAGCTTGGACGTCGGAAATCTAAAAGGCCTTCTGACAGGTCTTTGGGAGAAGATAAACTGCACTCCTTGGAAAATCAAACGTCGCCCTTGATAATTGCTGAAAATTCAAATTTAATTGAGGTGGATCAAGGGTCCCATTCTGTTGGGCCGGATAGGTTGGAAAATAAAATAATAAAAATGGCCCAAAAAGGTGTCAAGGAAATGATAATAAAAGGCCCACTAAAACTATTGACTTGAACAAATCTGTCAATTCGGTGGATACGGAGGCTCTCGGTGCATCTACAGCTCATGAAACCCAAGCTAAGGAAAAAATTGCTATTTTCGAATCCTCTCTCGAAATTCTTTTAACTGTTCTTCGAATTCTACTGCTAATAGTTTGAATCAAGAGGAGATTGAAGAGACAATTAAAGTTGGGAAGAAAATAGGGTTTTCTATGGAAGACTTTGGGGATGAGGTTGGTAATCTCATTCGGAAGAAAGCTGGTTGTAAAAAGATTAATAAATGAATCTTATCTCCTTTAATGTTCGTGGTATAGTCAGAGATTTGAAGCAATCTCGGATCCGTGAGGTATGTATTTCGAAAAAAATTAATTTTTTAGGTCTCCAGGAGACAATGGTTGGGTCTATTAATGAAAGTATGGTTCGTGCTTATTGGGGTAACATGGGATTTGAATTTGCATATAAGGGAGGCATTGGTAAATCAGGTGGATTCTTATTTGTATGGGACTCGCAATCTTTTGTTTGTGACTCAGTAATTTATGGAAACTGCTTTCTTCTTACGAAAGGGAAATGGGTTAATCCGTCAAAAGAGATGGCTTTGATTAATGTTTACGCTCCTCGGCACATTTCTCGCAAGAAACAATTATGGGATGAACTAAAAATCAATAATTCTAGCAGACAACCAAGATTTGGGTGATTTTTGGTGATTTTAATGAGGTCCGTGAAGAACATGAAAGAATAGGTTCGAAATTTTCCAGATCGGGTGCTAGACATTTTAACGAGTTTATTGAAGTTGCGGGACTGCTGGAGATTAGATGCGGAGGGAGGCGTTTTACTCGTTTCAGCACTAATGGACATATTTTTGTTTCTAACACGTTCTTTGAATCTTGGGGTAACCCGTCAATAGAGATATTGCCTAGAGCATACTCTGATCATTGTCCTCTTTTCTTAAAGTCGACTTCAGAGGATTTTGGTCCTTCACCTTTTAGATTTTTTAACTCTTGGCTAGGTGAGAAGAGTCTAGAGGATGTGGTGGCTTCGAGCTGGAGGTTAAGTTCTTCTAACCTTGATGCGTCTCCTACGGTAAGATTAGTGGCAAGATTGAAGCACCTTAAGAATTGCATAAAGTCCTGGCGCTCAACATATTTGGCTGCAGAAAAATCCTCTTTAGTAAGCTAAAGGAAAATTTGAATGCTCTTGATCTGTTGGCTGAATCAAGGTCCCTCTCTGATCATGAGATTGCTTCAAGGTTTGAGTTAAAGCAAAAACTTTTGGATATTGAAAAAAGCAACTTTTGAATGTTAAGCAGAAAGCTAGATTGAATTGGACGATAAATGGAGATGAAAACTCTAAGTTTTTTCATAACACACTCAAATTCAATCTAAGGAGGAGCTCTATTCTTGGTATTTCGGTGAATGGAGATTGGATAACGGAGCCTAACAGAATCAAACAGGAGGCTTTTGATTTTTTCTCTAACAAGTTTTTGGAACCTCTGCCTGTTCGTCCTTCTTTCCATAGTAACAAATTTAAAAAATTGTCTGATCAACAGAAACTCGCTTTGGAATCTATATTTACAGCCGAAGAAATAAAAAATGTTGTTTGGGAGTGTGATGGGGACAAAGCCCAAGGCCATGATGGCTTTTCCTTCGCTTTTATAAAAAGTTTCTCGAGCATTATAGGGGTTGATTTCATTGCAGCTATCCTTCACTTTGGGT
This sequence comes from Pulicaria dysenterica, assembly GCA_947179395.2. Taxonomy (NCBI): domain Eukaryota; kingdom Viridiplantae; phylum Streptophyta; class Magnoliopsida; order Asterales; family Asteraceae; genus Pulicaria; species Pulicaria dysenterica. The sequence continues at coordinate 26,010,370 of OX359294.1, read as the reverse complement.
CAACTGCGAGTTTAAATGGTTGTGCAAACTCTTCTTTCATCTCATTAATTCCTAAAATTCGAGACCCTATTTACTTGGTGGATTTTAGGCCTATCAGTTTGATAGGTTGTATTTATAAAATAATTGCTAAGGTGCTCTCTAATCGTTTGAAATTGGTGATGGATTCAGTGATTAGTATTGAACAAACTGCTTTTATTAAAAATCGAAGCATTTTAGATGGTCCACTGATTATAAATGAGTTGATATCTTGGACAAAACGATCTAAAAAGAAATCTGTCATTTTAAAGGTCGACTTTGAGAAAGCTTTTGACACATTAAGCTGGAGTTTCCTTGATTCCATTATGTCTCAAATGAATTTTGGTGATACATGGCGTTCTTGGATTAAAGCCTGGGCAGTCAAATTCGGTGGGATACAGGTTATCGGTCTTAGGATAATTAGCGGTTTCAAATAGCGGTCTGAAATATCGGAGGCGATATTCCGGTGCTATTTCCGCTATTTGAGGCAAAATAGCGGTCAAATATCGGTGGGATAGCAGTTTTCACATTTTTTTTAGGGTTTTTTTTTTTTGCAGATTATACTTGTTTTCGGTTTACACTCCACGCTCGATTCCCGTATTACTCTTTACTATATTAGTGTACTAAGTTTTATACAATGAATTTAATCAATGTTTTATGATTTTAATTATATATATACATATATAAATATATTTTCTACATAATTTTAAAAATCGCTATCCCACCGCGATAACCGTTATCCCAAATCAAGGACCTTGACCGCTATTTGATTTCCCACCGCGATAACTGCATAGATTAAAGCATGTTTGGAATCATCTAGGATCTCGGTTCTTATTAATGGTTCACCAACGGGGGAGTTCACTATGCTTAGAGGAGTTCGTCAAGGTGACCCTCTTGCTCCATTTTTGTTCATCTTAGCGGCGGAAGGCCTCAATATTGCCATGAAAGAATCAATTGAAAAGGGTGTTTTTTCAGGCCTTTCTCTACTTAATAATGGCCTGGTTATCTCCCATCTCCAATATGCGGATGATGTTCTTTTTGTCGGTAGTTAGTCGGAGGTTAATATTTTAAATTTAATGAGGATTCTAAGGTGTTTTTTTCTTTCCTCAGGTTTGAAGGTAAACTTAAACAAGACAAAGTTAATGGGAATTGGTGTTTCAACTCAGGAGGTGTCTGTATGTGCATCTAGATTAAACTGTGGTATGGGAGCTTTTCCTCTTAATTATTTAGGCCTTCCTGTTGGGGCTTCAATGAAAAAATGTTCTCTATGGCAGCCCATTCTTGAGAAATTTCATTCTAAATTGTCGTGTTGGAAAGCCCCGCTTTTATCATTTGGCGGTAGACTCACACTTTGCAAATCAGTTTTGGGATCCCTCGTCTTGTTCTATTTTTCCCTTTATAAAGCTCCTATTAAGGTGTTGAAACAATTGGAAAGTTTAAGATGTCATTTTTTTGGGCTGATTTCAAGGAAACTAAAAAAAATATGCTGGATCGCATGGAAAGATGTGGTTGCTCCTAAAGAAAATGGTGGTTTAGGCATTAATAGTTTGAGGGCCCTTGTAACATCCTCCTACTGGGCCTGGTAGTTTACGTGAGATGGTAAACTATTTGTTTATTAATTATATTTAATTGTTTGTGTAATTGATTATTTGATTGTTATTTAATTGTTATTTTTTTTATGATTATATGATGATTTTAATTGGACCGCAAGGTATGAGGTGAAAATATTAGTTTTAATATTTTTATATGATAGTAGACCATATGATTCGATTTTACACGAGGGTCCCGAATAATACCTCGTTGCGTGTTTATTAATTGAATAAGACCGCTTTAATTAGGTTCCTGTATGTTAGATATCTGTATTTTATATTGTGTGTTATTTGATTAAATTCCCAGCCAATCCTAGACTTTATATTTGACTTTAGAAGTCAAATACTCTTATTTACTTCAAGGTGAAGTGTGTTTTGTGTGTGTGTGTGTGTTCTCTTCAAAGAAAGCTTGTTCCAGCCTTGATTATTGTGTTTGTTGCTGATTTGCTGCCTTATACAAGTAAGTGTATGTATATTTGAGTTGATTCTTGAAGCTTATGGGGGTGTTCTTGCAAAAACCCATTTATTATTTTTAGAGTTCAAGATTCATGTGGGTTTTGTTTAATCCGAATTGTGTTTTTATTATATCATGTTCTATTGAAGTATATACTGATTTCGAGTTACTTAACATGATGAGTTCTGTGTTGTGTATGTCGAGTTTTGGTTAAGAAGTTCTTGAAATTTGAGTTTTAGCCGTGCGAAGTGAAGTCCATTCCGTGCGTAGTGACTCCACTTCGTGCGAAGTGCATGATGAAGAAGATGAAGTCGTTGAGTTTTGGTCGCACGTAGTGTGGTCACTTCGTGCGTACCAGTGTCCTTTGCGTGCGTAGTGTGTGAAACATGTTTAGTGTATTTGAGTTCTCTACGTGCGCAGTGAATCCAGACCGTGCGTAGTGCGTTCAGCACGTGCGCAGTGAATCCACCTCGTGCGTGGTGACTCGGTAGTTAATTCAGTTGTTGTTGTATGATGTTGAGATATTCATGCATGATTTAGGATATATATATATGAATGATTTAGATGATGAAACATGTTCTGTTAAGAATATGTTGCTTATGATCTGTGTGATTAACTTAAATGAGTTAAGTTCTGATTATATGGTATATATGAGAGGGTTTACTAATGATGCTTCAAGATTGGATTCTATATGATAATTGCATGCTTAATTAGTGAAATGATGTTAGATAGCCTGATTTTATGATCCGTTGATTTCTATATGTTTCGTATGATTTATGAAGCACTCCTAAATGGTATTTGATATGTTTCAAGCTGGTTTGGTATTATGAAATCTAGCGGGTTGGGTTTTTGACTGTTTACGGATTAATTGGAGTTAGATGAAGTTTATGAATGCCTTGTTGATTGCTACGTGTTTAGTATCATATATAATGATATTTCAAATGGTTTAGAGTGTATTTCTTGTTGGTTATGCATTTTAGGTGAAACGGTTAAGCTTTGATCTGTTTGCGAATTGATTTGACTTTTGGAGTTAATTATGATTTGAGTTATTGACTTGTTTATATTGTTTTATCAGGGGACTCAAAGACTCAGTGATATAAGACAACTGAGTGTGGATTTTGGATTGGTCGAGGATGCAAGTGAGTGGACTTTAACTCACTGGTGGTATTAGTTATGATTATGAGGATTATCTGGATTCGTTTATTTAATCATGCGATAGATTGTTTAATCTGATATGATTGCTTGGAGATTGGTATGATGATGGTACAGAGATTGAAACTGTGATTGTATGGAGATTGGCACTATGAGTGTGCGGTGATTGGAAATTGTGTTTGTTTGAATATATGTTAATTGATTGCAATCGAGTCCAAGATATGTGCGCAGTGAAGATTACTGTGTGCATGCTGTCTTTGAGGGAGGTTAGCCGGTTTGTGTGGGCTAGGCTCGTTTGCTTCTAGTTGTGCGGTTGTTCACCCCCTGTTATATTCGTTGCAGCAGAGGGGGTTTAACTGCGCCAGTTAGCAGGCAGTCATCGGTAAACCTATGCTTAGCCGGCATATGGGTTGCAGGCTCTGCCGAGCCGCCGTGCCTCTGATGATACGTGGTGCCCGCTCTTGAGTAGTCCTTGTGGGTCTTGTTTCTATGTTAATTGTTGTGATTATGCTATTGTTACCTGTGGCTTAAATTCCATTCACTTAGCTTTGTGCTAATTCCCCACCTTAACTCTTTGTTGCAGGTTTTGGTGAGCTTCGGTAGGTGGTTGTTTGTACAGGGGAAGTTTGACCGTCGCTCTGATATTATGTTTTAGATAAGATGAGCCATCTTTGTGAACTCTTTTGTAACACTAAATGATATACTGTGTTGTTGAACAGTATTGGTTTTAAGTTTGTGGGTGTTGCTATCTTTACTATTTTCAATTGCAATACTTCCGCTGTGAATTTAAAAAAAAATAAAAAATGGCTTGTATATTTTTGCGGTGTTACAGCCCTCAATCTTGGGCTTCTTGCAAAATAGTGGTGCCGCCTAAAATCGGATAACTCTGCTCTTTGGTGTCGCGTTATTACTTCTATCCATGGCTATCACCGCTCTCAACAAGTGAATCCATTGGAAACTAAAAAAAGTGGTACAAGGCCTACTATTGCCTCCATCAATTCATTTATTTGGATTTAAATTCCTTATTCCAATACTCTATGGAGAACTATGCATCAGGTAATATAAATTGGAGATAGGCGTTAGAGCAATCTGGAGTTTTTTCAGTTTCATCTTTGTGTTATGCAATTGATGATATGTCCAGCTTTAGAATCGGTGGTGCTAAAACTATATGGCTGAAGAGTGCTCCTAGTAAAATAAATGTCTTTGTGTGGAGACTAACACATGAAAGACTCCCTACTCTTGTTAACTTTCTCATTGAGGTGTCTCTATGGTATCAAACCTCTGTTATTTCTGCAAAAATCAACCAGAAACTGAGTTTCATTTATTTTGTTCATGTCCAATTATTGCTGCTACAATCGAAGAGTTTAGAAGGTGGTGGAGGATAGACAACCCTTCACTTGAATCAATTGCCTCTTTTCTAAACTGGGGAAACTCTATTAGGCTAAAAGGGGTGAAACTTGAAGCTTTCAGGTTGCTCTTTGTTAGGTTATAAATATTGTATAGAATAGAAGATTACATTTTAGTTGAAGTTTGTAGTAAATATACAAACTAGAGAGTTCATATTGTAAATACCCTTAGGGGTATATATACTAATGACTAATTGTCATTAGTAAGGTCTTTGGCATAATCACTACTCTTAAGTATGTGTCATTAGATTTCTTGATTATGTTACATTGATCTTCATTACATTGTTGATACCTAAATCACTTGGGACAAAAAAGTGGTATCAGAATAGATTAGGATTGATTTGGAGTGATTTTTGATCAAATTTTTGAAGAAATTTTGAAAATTTTCGAGATAAAGTGGGTTGAAAAATTCAAAAATTCGTGAAAAATTCATATGAGCTCTGATTGATCTGAATTTTGGATATGTTGTTCTCCATGGTGAAAGGAACATTGTGTAAAAATTTCATGTCAAAACTCAATACGGTTTGAGAGATATTCGAAATTTCGTTTTCTGGGTTTTTCTTGATGTTCTTGACGATTTTGTCCAAATTCGAAATTTTTGATACTAGTTTTCAAGTTTGGAGTGCATAAAAAGTGTTTGTGGAAGTGGAGATGCAGAGATCTGAAGAGAAAAATAGATTTGGTTGAGTTTTAAAAGTTCGTGTTCTTCGTGTTCTTGAGGTTTTGTTGCTAAAGAAGATGAAGTTGGTGGTGTTAGATCTGATTTAGATGTATTAGTGTGTGAAAAAGGTGTTTGTAGGTGTTTTTTTTTAGAAAACCGCTTGCACAAAGTTTGATCCGGTTTTTGAACCATACGGTTTCTATTATCCGGTTTTTGAAGTTCATACGGTTTGTTGACCGACGGTTTTTAGAAATATCCGGTTTGTTGTGTTTGGTTCTTGAGTTTACCCTATTTTGATGCGGTTTGTTTGAATCCGGTTTTGTGGGATACGGTTTTGTTAGATTCGGTTTTGATAATTGTGAGACACGGGTTTTGATACGGGATTTGATAATTGTGAGATACGGGATTTGTGTTCATAATGAGATTTTGAACAATCAATTCATTCATGAGATACGGGATTGAGATACTGGATTTGTGAGATACGGGATTCGTTTTTTTTTGTGGGTTGAGTTTTGTTGATAGTATACGGGAATCAATGAGCTGTCATTAACAGCGCGTGGAACGAAAAGCATATATCCGGTTTTTGGCTGTCATGTGCATTTAATACATCGAGATCTGAGCTGCACAGCTGTCATCCGGTTTTTGGTGCATCGAGAACTGAGTATAACATTTAAATATACTTTGTATGTCTCAAGAAAAAGGCAAGCATTTAATATTGTGAGCTGTCACTTTTTGAAGTATTAAATCGATTGTATTTAGTGTAACTGGTGTGTGTCTCGAGACTGCTGTCCAATCATCATAGAACCATAAATTAAATTGTTGCCATCAATTTTTTTTTTGTCGTGGAGTGCAACACATATTCTCGGTCAAAGACAATTAATTGGATTAATATTCTCATCAATTAATTAAGGTAGCTGATATTTCCACTACATATATTTATTCATCCACTACAATAAAGTTACTTTCACCTTTATACCCCTCATTTCACTTTTTTACTCCCCACGATGCAATTGAAGAGAGAGAAAGAGGACTCCATTTTTAGTTCTCAGACCCACCTCCTTCACCCACCACTTCGCCGGTCCATTTTTCTCTTTATCAACTAAGAGCTCCGGCAACTCACCGGCTAAACCAACTGCCACCATCAATGTTCACCAACCACCGCCTCCTCCGCTCATCCAATCATCAAAGCCCTTTATGCACCAACCATCGTCGTCTCTTTTGCCGACCACCGGCCACCGACGTCAACAACGCCTGCACACACAATCACCGACATCTCGGCCTCTCCGCTCTGCTCACCTTCGTTTCAAACACATCATCTGAGATGGTCAAAGCTAACCTCTCGGAGATCACCTCCTAGCTCTCGATCGTTGCCGGCGGGCACTTGATGCCAAGAAAAATACTCGTTTGGGTATTGACCTCTGCCTTCTCTACCATCTTCTTTTCTCTATCTTCTTTCTTTGAATTGCTTCTGGTTTGGCATTTTGAAGCTTGCAGACTTCTTGAGCAAGTTTGACTCTTGCTACTTTTGTTTTTTTTATATATATTTTGTTCCTATGTAAAAGGGGATGTAAATTTCAATCTCTACAAGAAATAAAATCCACTTGGTCGTTATGGCAGCGGCAAAGTAGAGAAGGAGGAGGGAACATTATCAACGAAACAGAAACAAATGAGAACAAGAGGAATATTAATGGAGCTGTTGGGTTTAATTGGTTGTGGTCATGTGCTAGTCATGGCCACGTTTGAATAATCCCCTGCTTTGCTGATATTTTGTTTCTTTTGTTTGTTCCAGTAGTCTTCCTAAAGACTAGAAGTTTGTTAGTTTTAAACGTTCAGTACTTCGTTGTTTTGATTTGTATTTAAGTAGCCATTTTTGGCAATGAATAATAAGAGAATTGGTGAGTACCAATACTCGAGTATTTAGCTTGTTGTGTGAGATACCAAACAGGAGTGACGACGACGGAGTACAGGAGGAGATGACCGGCGAAGTGGTGGGTGAAGGAGGTGGGTTTGAGAACTAAAAATGGAGTCCTCTTTCTCTCTCTTCAATTACATCGTGGGAGTAAAAATGTGAAATGAGGGGTATAAAGGTCAAAGCAACTTTTTGATAGTGGATGGATAAATATGAGTAGTGGAAATATCAGCCCCCATTAATTAATTTTGGTGCGTGATATTAATTGGATTAATTTTGACCCGTGGAGTGAAAAGCATCATCATCAATCTGCCAATTCCATTGAATTGCCATTTTATTAATTGTCATTGGATAAATATTCTCATTGAATATAATCTTCTCATTGATTTAATCATTGGTCAATTAATCATTGTTGTCCATATCTATCACGCTTATTGCTAAATCATTGTTGACATAAATTATTGTTGCCAATATTTTTGTTGCCTTTAATCAACTCGTACTAAATTGATTTTAAAATCATTGTTGTTGATTACATTTTCGATCAAATCAAATAATTCCTAAACGATCAACTTTTACAGATATTAAGATGAGTCTTACAATGGAATCAATAGAAGAAAGTTTATCAAGATGGTTTGCACAAACTGAAATTCAAATTCATAATTTGAATGCAGCAAAGAATATTACTGAAATAAATTTTCAAATTATTTTAAAAGAAAAGGCTGCTCTAAACTTAAAAGTTATTTCTTTGGAAGAAAAGCTAAAGAGTCATCAAGATTCATCAACAACGCATAATGAGAGTGAACAAAGACTTCAAGAGTATGAAGCTGAGAAGCAAAGAGCAAATATTCTATCCACAGCTAATGCAAAACTCACAGAGCAGGTGTCTAAAGTGTCTGAGCAATTTCAACTTGCCGAACATAAATGTAAATCTTATGCAATTGAATTGAAGCAAAAGCAAGCGGATATTTGATACTGCAATGAATAGGGTCAACGAGTTGAATCAAGCCAATGCCAAGCTGACTGAGGAATTGTCTACTGTGTTGAAAAATGATACAAAGATCATAGACAAATTGTGCGTTGAGAACGCTAAGTTGAAGGAAAAAGTCAAAAGACTTGAACAACAGTTGCATGTGTCAAATCAATCTTCTGTTCCTCGTTCAATCTTGGACAGAAAGATATCTGAATTGCAAACAACACTAGATACTGAGAGAGTAAAGTTTGAGAGTAAAATTCTGAAAACTGAGCTTAGCGCTGCAAAACTTGCTGAATCAATCAAGACTTCCGCTGACTATATTAATTTTGATTTAGTTTCACATTGTAGTAGCCAGTCTGATTCTTATTTCTCTGTTGTAGGTTCTAAACTTTCAGATAAAGATTTTACCAACGCATCAACTGTTGCGAGGGCTCCAAAGATCACTGTATCTGTCGGATCTTCTTACCAAATGAAATCACTTTCATCTGCAACAACTTCCTCTCCAAAACAAAAGAATAAACATAAACAAGCTAATTTTAATTCTAAACAGAATACTTGTGGTTCAAGTAATTCTAATTCTGCTTGTTTTGTGATTAAAGATGAAAAATCATCAACTTCAAATACGAGGAAATCATCTTGGACTGTCAAGCAGAAATCTTTGGATCCAACTCCAAGTACATCAGAGTACAGAGTAAAGAAGGTTCTAAATGATAATTCGTCAAATTCAATTCCAACAACGAGGATTCCAAAGACAGAGAATAGAGCTGATAAATCAAATCATATTTCTCGTCACAACAACAGACGTTGATCTTTCTCAAAACCAAGATCAACAGGGGAGTTTGTGCTCAAAACAGACGTCATGTATCCATTCGTAGTTTACTCAGCCAAACACCTAATCCGCCTGTCAAAAGAGAAGATTTGTAAGACGTCACGCATTAAACAAGAGTTTGTTGTTAAGAATGGAATTCATCAGTGGCATTCAGGACCAAATGAATCGAAAGGTCCATAAACCTGTTCTTGTAACAAATACACAAAAATGGATGCCCAAACCTACGATTAACAAATGTGGACCCAAACAAGAATGGGTACCAATTTTTGTTAATCCGTTTTGCAGGTAATAAACACAAAGAGACATTGTTGGAGCACAATGAAGATCATTCAGACTGTAGCGAAGATCATTATTTTCAGTGTGTTGATAAAGTTTAAAACTCTTAATTTTTCAAACAACGGATTTTCCCTGCATTTCTATTCAAATTCATTTTGTTCAGTATTAGCCCGAGTCTAATGTCTGAGAAGCTTATTTTGTGCAGTTTTAGCATTTCATGATATAACTTGCTTTAAACAGGATTGTTATTTGCAGGGGGAGCAAAATTTTATCTTCGCCTAATTGATGAAAACGATTTTCATGCATCAATTTAGGGGGAGATTGTTTTTTTACCGCTTTATATTTCAGAAAAGCCAAAAACATTCAAATATTGAAAAGCCAAAAACATTATAAAATTTTTCAAATTTCAAAAATATTTTTGCTTTTCATTTGTTGTTAACTGTTCAAGAAGGTATTCATTCATTGCTTTATTCTCATACCTTTCTTGATTCACTTTATTGATCTTTTGAAAGATCACCTTTCATTTTCGCGTTTCCATCTCAAATCATTCCTTCATTCTATACTAATTGTTTCAAATCATTTCTGGAACCGTTCATCCATGTGATATTATTTCAGTTATTACAATGCACCATGAGTGGGGGAGTGTAGGAATTTATACTCTTATGGTCTATCCAGAACCGGAAGGACCTGCCCTAGGAGCTCACCATAATCTAGAAAGAGATAGTAATGGTTACTTACTAGGTCATCTAGGTGAGCAGAATCAGTTATCATGGGATACTGATTGGTGTGCAGAGATAAATGAAACTGAGAGGGGTGGAATAGGAGATGGGGTGCATCTGATCAACAAAATATTTTGAGCTTACTGTTAAATCATTTTGTGACATTCTTAGTCCCTATTGCCTAATTGTTCATATTCTCTGATTGTTCAAATCATCCTTGATCCTTCTCTACAGTGAATTTCTTGAAAATCATTCTTGTTATAAATCACATGATTTCTCATCCGGTTACGAATTATCACAAGTGTCCATATGTATCCAACAAACTGTGATACATACATAAATTTGGAAAGAGAGTTTGAGCGAGAAGTTGAAAAATATTTAAAGAGCTGTGTGTGAGACAGGATCAAAAGAAAAGAAAGATCCTTACCAAATAGTATACATCTGGGTAGCCACATCTGCTACTGGATCTCATTCGTTGAGACTTGGTATTGAAATAGACATCATGGACGCACTGATGCAATGCACTAACCCCACCCAGCTACTCAATTATTTCTTAAAAGATAATTGTTACAACTTCACACGGAGAATTAGCACATTTCTATTGACATCTCACTTGGAGATTGTTGATATTGAAACAAGGAGGACAACTACTCCGGTCCCCGACTTCTTTCATGCACTAATAGAGTCTAGAGCTTATTTTGAATATAAATTTCATTTCTTAGGACACATTGTGAAAATATTAAATGTATTAAGTCTTCGTGATTGATACCGGAACATCTTGAGTGATATCTTCGTGATATTTACAGTGATAGATGGAAATTGTTAGTCCCATATAACAAGTGATTCAAGTATCATGTAGGATAGATGAAGTATTGCATATGTAGAACTAGAGAGAATGTGTAAAAACCCGTGAAAACATATAGTTCTTTATTTCATTGTGTGCAAAACCTTAGCTATTACAATAGCCATATCCATATATATACTCCATGAGTATATTACATAGAAACTCCTATTTCTATACAATTTATGAATTTACATTCTCCCCCTTTGTATTGAAATAGGAGTGTACACGCCAGTAACCTAAGTCTTCCTTAGATTATATAAGCAGTTTTGGATTAGCGTCCCACCATATACATCAGTCTGAAACATTGTTTTATCTTGAGCCTTTGACAGCAGAAGCATAAACAATTTTGATGTGTTGGGAAGAATCTTCGTTTTGTCTCCCCCTACAATGTAGCTCAGATTATTTCCATGTCTTCATAAGTCTAATAATCTTGACTCCCCCTAGACATGATATAGACTGATGTTTCTTTCTCTCTTTTCCCCTTGAGTAGACACCCTCAACAACTGAATCAACAATGTAAAATTTCTTCACTTTTTATTCTCCCCCTCATGATGATTATAATACTTTATGAGCATCATGCATAAAAGACATCACCATGAGATTCAGTTGCAAAAACATGGAAGAGGGGTGGGGAGGATCCTACACTTCAAGTAAAAATAATCTTCAAACATTCCCTGACTTGAATAGATACTTGAACCACTCTTGATCGTTGAGGAGTGGTAATGATTTGATCTGAATTCTTGAAGATTTACAAGTCTTTGTTGGATGTAGTCTGATATTAGAGAATAATGTTGTCAAGTAAGTCTCCCAATACCGTGTAATCAACCTTGACCAAATCACCGCAAGATACAAAGATTTTGAAAGACATACGGGTGCAAATGAACTTGGGAACACATAAGAGGGAATGTGACTTTGATATAATAATCAGTGAGTCGGATTCATCCTTATTCAAGAGCACCAAACGATTTTGGAAGCACCAAACAATTGATGACCAACAATGTGATCGGAGTTTTCAAAAATGACTGATAAAAGATAACTAAGATTCAGAAGAAACAAGGAATGGATGACCAAAATCTGGTTTTGAGACCAAAAATTGGTGTCACTGAGAAAGAAGAAACAAAAATCAGTTAAGAAAGAGCCGGATGACTAGACATAAGGGACTAGACATTCCAATACATGGTATCAATGACCATCACTCAAGTTATGCCCGAATCTAGAAACATCAGAATGATAACTGAAACTGTGAGAACTTCTGACTCAGCCAAAAAATCCAAACACTTGACTTAGGAATCAAGGTGACATGATAATTCAGTCACAACAACGACGACGGGGGTTCGGGGGCAGCGCCCCTGATAGCGGGGTCCAAGGGGCAGAGTCCCTGGCGGGGGTCGAAATCTTAAAAATTTGAAAAATGAGTGTAAATCCGGGTGATCTTGAATTCCGATAAAATTGACAATTCCGAGCACTGAGAGGATTCCGATGAAATAGAGAATTCCGAGAAAATAGAGAATTCCGAGAAAATATGAATTCCGAGTAAAATCACCAAATCTGGTCAACAACCAATTCCGGTCAAGTTGAATTCCGAGAAAGTTTGAAATCCGATACAATTTTCTCGGATTATAGCAATTCCAACCAATTCTACATGGAATTCAGCAATTCCGACATATTTCTTCTCGGAATTCAACAATTATGACCAAATTATTCTCGGAATTTAGCAATTCCGACTGATTCAAAGGGCAATCCCGACACCTTCAAACCTAGAATTCCGACAGCTTCAAGATCTTACCCGCTCAGATTAAAAAAATCTCGAATTTTGACCAAATCTGATAATTTCTTGTCCAGATCACTTTGCCTACCCCCGATTTACACTTCTCAATCAACAATAGTAATAAACAACGATCAAATGAGCAGATTAGATCGATTTTCTTCAAGAACTTCACAAACCCGAAAACACAAAAATCTTCAAATTTGGCCACTGATTTGTGAATTAATTGATTCCTTTTTTATCAACGAGTGTTACTATGATAAATGCGACCCTAATCCAAGAAATTAACACTCAAAAACTCCATTAAATCGTCACTTTGATTTCAAACCCGAAAGTACACTTTTTCTTCAAAAAATTTCAAAAATTCGACTTTTGTTGCTGAATTCAGAATCAGATCTTCACTCCTTTGGCTCTGATACCAATTGAAAGGTAGTAATGAGTGTATAGTAATGATTTGTATGTGTGTGTAGAGAGTATTTGACAATTACACCTTTAAGTGTGTGTTTCTTCTATTGCATTTGTCAAAGGTTACAACACATAGTAGTGAGATCACCTTATATACCATTTACATATTAACTACAAAACTAAGGTATTAAAGTGATCTAAATGATAAATTACATTGTTAAAGACTACAAACATAAAATGATCTAACAATCTCCCCCTTGTTTGAGTCTAGACAATGTTCCTCTCTCCTAGGTTTCTTTGCCACCTTCTGATCATCACACGTTCATTAAGTTTTTCTTGGAAAACATCAATCACTTCAAATAATGCAACTTGTAACACCGTATTTTCTAAAACACAACTTTATAATACGCGCGGAAGCTAATAACATAATTACATATATATAATATGGTAAATACAATTGTTCTGGTTAACTTTACAAAAACTACAACAGTGTTACTACAAAATCAGGCTCTTTACAATTTCAAAATAGATATCAGAGTTAGATCAGTCCATAATCCCAGTTTCACCTCTATCTTCAACATACCAGGAATATCCTGTAAAAGAGTTCAACAGTGGGGGATTAGCACAAAGCTAAGTGAGAGATTAGATATCTAAACATACAAGGCATACAGCCCAAACCAACAATGCTCAAACAACAAGAGAACCGGCGGTCTTGCGGGACCTTCAACCAAATGCCGGCCAAAGCATAGGTTTACCGATAGCCTAGTTACAACAGACAACAATACTAGCAACTCTTGATTACAACAAATGCTATCAAGACGATTGCTAGTACTGTATATCCATAAACCAAGGCCCAGCTGAAAAACAACCGCCAAGCTGATCTCCCAAACTACATGTATATATACAGTCAACAAGAGAATACATCTCAAAGAGCAACAATCAGGTGATATATCTTATACATCCAAGATATATATCCACTCACCGATATCTTCAAAAGTTCAGGTAACTCAGTCTCTACTTATCTACTGAGTTTTGTCTCCACCTGAACAAATAACTAACAATCAGTATTTGCTTAATCAACACACAATAAGCACAATACTTAATATGTACATGAATCAACAAGTACATACATCTGTATATCACATGTACCAATAATCTACAAGTACATATCAAGTTCATGTATATTCAGTATAATATACCATCATTCACTATTACCCTTTACAATCTGTAATTCTGTGAATTTCATCCAACTCTTGAGCTCAGGCAATACATATATTCCTTTCATATGTTAAGGCCACGCTTGAGGTATAAACTCATGCTCATATTCAAACCATCAAATCCGATCAATGGTCAAGTTCAACACAACCAATTGAATTCCGAGTAAAGTCAAATCCTAGTGAATAGGCGGAATCCGAGTTAACAGTCACAATCCGGGTAAATAGTCACAATCCGAGTAATTGATCAAAATCCGAGTACAAGGCGGAATCCGAGTAAACAGGCGGAATCCGGGTAAACTTCACAATCCGTTTAAAGGTGAAGGCACATCAAACAGAGTCGGAATCCGAGTACTTTACACGAATTAATATCATATCTGAGCAATTCTAGTCGGAATCCGACCACGAGACGGAATCCGACTCATTCATACTTATGAATTCCGAGACCTTCATAACGCAACACATTTTCAATTTTAATCTTCATTTTCTAAACTGATTTCATGCATTCAAGTTATACAAATTTCCACAAATCATTCTAAACATGTACACAACATATATTAATCAAGAAATCTAACATGCATACGTCCTATGATCATCAAATCATATAAAAATTCAATCGGATTTCATATATATATATATATGTTCAAACAGAAAAAAACAACATCAAATAACATAATGTTTCTGAATTTCTAACCTTCTTGATGTTAAACACCTCAAGATTTAATCAAATTGAAACAATGGAATTTCGATTTCCTTCTTCTTCTTCTTGCTCTCGGCCGTAGCACACAAAACACACACACTCTCTTTGTTTACTACAACAAGTAAAAGGGTAGAAGTATGGTTGGTTTGACCAACCATCAACCCCACCATACCCCTCTCATCATCACATCTAAATAATAATAATAAAAATAAATATATCTATCCAAAATAAATATATATAAGCAATAAACAATCATTTAATAACTAAATAACCTAAACACATAAACTAATTAATCAACCAATTAATTAAAGTAATTCAACTTAATTACCTTAATCCTACTAGGCCGGTAAGGAGGGTGTTACAAATCTTCCCCCCTTAAGAAGATTCCGTCCTCGGAATCTCATCGCATTCAAATAGTGAAGGATAACGATCTCTCATATCAGTTTCGGTCTCCCAAGTCAATTCTGAACCCAAATTGTGCTTCCACTTCACCAATACCATTGGTATCTGCTTGTTTCTCAGTTTTGTTACTTTACGATCCAGCAACTTAACAGGTTCTTCAATCAACCTCTTTTGGAAATCCACACGCAGATCTTTTATTGGTAACACCTGAGTCTGATCTTCTACATTACATTTTCTCAGATAACAAACATTGAATGTATCATGGATACCAGCTAGTTCATCAGGAAGATCCAAAACCATAGTCTGATCATTCATTACTTTTCGAATTCTGAACGGACCAATATATCGAGGAGCTAACTTTCTGCGTTTCCCAAAGCGTATCACGCCCTTTCATGGAGAAACCTTTAAGTAAACTCGCTCTCCCTTAAAAAAAGTCACTGATCGACGACGTGGATCTGCATACATCTTTTGTCGATCTCTTGCAGCTTTCAACTTTTCCCGAACCACTGCTACTTTATCCGTTGTGATCTGAACAATATCTGTCCTAGCAAACTGTTTCTCTCCTGCCTCTAACCAACAGGTAGGAGTTCTGCACGGTCGCCCATATAACATCTCATACGGCGGCATTCCGATGCTGGAGTGATAAGAATTGTTGTAAGCAAACTCAACCAGCGGTAAATGCGAATCCCAAGAACCTCCAAACTCTAACACACATGCCCGAAGCATTCTTCTAAAGTCTGTATTGTTCTTTCTGATTGGCCATCTGTCTGCGGATGATAAGCTGTACTCAGATTAACCCTAGACCCCAACTCCTGCTGTAGTCTATTCCAAAAGTTTGACACAAACCTCGAATCCCGATCTGAAACAATGGATAAAGGAACTCCATGTCTTGATACTATCTCATCAATATACATCTTGGCTAACTTACTCAAGGGTGCAGTCTCAGTAGTAGCAAGAAAGTGTGCACTCTTGGTTAATCTGTCGACAATAACCCAAATCATATCACTTCCTTTCTGGGTCCTCGGAAGTTTTGTTACAAAATCCATCGTGATGTGATCCCATTTCCACTCAGGTATTGCTAACTGTCTCAGAGATCCATACGGTTTTTGGTGTTCAGCTTTCACTTGAGCACATATATGACATGATTCCACAATTCGTGCAACATCTAACTTCATAGTAGGCCACCAATAAAACGTTTTCATGCTTTGATACATCTTAGTGCTACCAGGATGAACAGACATTCTGGATTTATGTGCTTCAGTCAAAATCAACTCCCGCAAGTTACCAAACTTCGGCACCCAAACACGATTCTGATATATCTTTAAACCACGAGAATCAGTTGTCAGTTCATGCTGTCTTTTCACCATTATCTCATCTTTCAGATTTTCTTCTTTCAGTGCTTCCAATTGAGCAGCCATCAACTGATCTATCAAATCAGATTTGATCTCTAACCGCATAAACTTTATTGTATCCGCCGAACCCTTCCTACTAAGTGCATCAGCTACCACGTTAGCTTTCCCCTGATGATACTGAATATCACAGTCATAATCTTTAATCAGCTCTAACCATCTGCGTTGTCTCATATTCAATTCCTTCTGTGTAAACACATACTGCAGACTCTTGTGATCGGTGCAAATCATGCACTTTGTACCATACAGATAATGTCTCCACAGTTTTAAAGCAAACACCACTGCTGCTAACTCCAGATCATGAGTCGGATAATTCTTCTCGTTAGGTTTCAACTGTCTGGAAGCAAAGGCTATAACTTTACCCCTTTGCATCAATACACATCCTAACCCAGCATGCAAAGCATCACTGTATACAATGAAATCTTCAGATCCTTCTGGCAATGCTAGAACAGGAGCTTGACACAGAAGTTGCTTCAAAGTATGAAAAGCTTTCTCCTGAGCCTCACCCCATTGGAACAGAACATCCTTTCTAGTCAACTTGGTTAACGGACCCGCAAGTTTCGAAAAGTATTTAATGAAACGCCTGTAATAACCTGCTAATCCAAGAAAACTTTTGATCTCTGTCGGTGTCTTAGGAGCGTTCCAATTCATCACAGCTTCTATCTTTGCCGAATCAACCTTAACACCATTTTCACAAATCACATGACCCAGAAACTTGACTCCACGCAACCAGAACTCACACTTGGACAATTTGGCATACAACTTGTTTTACTTTAAAGTCTCCAAAACTTGTCGCAGATGACGATCATGCTCATCCTCGGTTTTAGAATACACCAGGATATCATCAATAAACACGATAACAAACTTATCCAGAAATGGTCGACATACTCGATTCATCAAATCCATGAACACTGCAGGAGCGTTAGTCAGACCGAACGGCATCACAAGAAACTCATAGTGACCATACCGTGTACGAAAAGCTGTCTTAGGTATATCCTCTTCGGCTACTCTTACCTGATGATAGCCCGACCTCAAATCAATCTTCGAGAAATATGAAGCTCCCTGAAGTTGATCGAACAAATCATCTATCCTTGGCAACGGATACTTATTCTTGACGGTCCTCTTATTCAAATCTCTGTAATCTATACACATACGCAGAGTCCCGTCTTTCTTCTTAACAAACAACACTGGTGCACCCCAAGGCGAAGGGCTTGGACGAATAAACCCATTATCCAACAGTTCATGTATCTGAGTCATCATCTCTCGGATCTCTGAAGGAGCTAAACGGTACGGAGCTTTCGCAATAGGAGTACTACCAGGTATCAGATCAATCTTATACTCAACATCATGCACTGGCGGCAACCCTGGCAAATCATCTGGAAATACCTCCGGATACTCCGAAACAACACGAACATCAAGAACAGGCCGCTTCTCCTTCCTCACATCAATAGCATAAGCTAGAAAGGACGCACACCCTTTGGCTAAAGATTTTCTAGCCTTCATGTACGAGATAAACGGAAGAGAAGATGGAGATCTATCCCCACGAGCCAAGACATGCGACCCGTCAACCACAGGAATAGTTATCAGTTTCTTATGACATTGGATACTAGCCCTATGGTGACTCAACCAATCCATGCCTAATACTAAATCAAATCCAGGTATAGGCATCACCAAACAGTCTACAGGGAAACTAGTACCATCAATATTAACCTGAACTCCAGTTACAAAAGTGGTCACAGGCACTATATTACCATCAGCTACTTCTACTTCTAAAGGAGTAGTATTCACAGAAGCAGGTAATTTCAATTTATCACACATAGTCATAGATATAAACGATCTATTTGCACTAGAGTCAAACAAAACACGTGCAGGCATAGAGTTAACTATGAACATACCAGTTATCACATCATCACTGCCAGTAGCTTCCTTGGCAGTCATCTTGAAAGCCCTACCCTTAGCAGAAGGTACAGTCTTTCTCTTCTGACCTGCAGAAGACGATCCCCCGGTATTACTTACCCCTGCCCAAGTCCCCGCAGTCTTCAACTTTGGATAACTTCCAGCTCGATGTCCCTCCTCTTTGCAGTTCCAGCAAACAAAGGTGTTGAACTTACATGCACCGATATCATGACCAAACTCACCACACCTCAAACATTTGCGAGTTTGGGGCGTGCACTGCCCGGTGTGCCGAGATTTACAATTATGGCACCAAGGTTTGCTCTGATAAGATCCTGATCCCTTGAATCTCTGATCGGACTTCCCATGATAACTCTGCCCTTTACCTCTACTTTGATTCCCACTGGAATTTCCACCAAACTTGCTAAACGATCCTTTGTTCATCTTTTCCCGATCCTGGACGTCAGATTCTGCAAATCTTGCTAATGTGAATGCCTGGACAAGCGATGTCGCCAAACGAGTGTTACCCCGATATTCTGGTAACTAAGCTTTCACAAAGTGTTGAACCTGAGAATGTTCTTCGGGCACCCACTGCTTTGCAAATCGGAGAGTCACTTGAAACTTGTTGATCAACTCGTCCACAGACATATTACTTGTCTGTGCCAAATCTAGAAACTCACGTTGAATCTTTGCCATGTCGAAAGCATTGCAAAACTGCTCACAGAATTTATCCTGGAATTGCTCCCAGGTGACGGCATTAACAATCTCCCTCGGCAGGTGTGTGGTCAGTGAATCCCACCACGCCAAAGCTTGATCCTCTAGACGTCTCGTTGCAAACTTAACCCATTCAGCTTTCTCACAGTTGCAGGCTTCCAAAGCCTTCACAGTTTCTTTCAACCAGTTTAGAGTAACATTCGGGTTTGAGCTTCCCGAATACTCAGGTGTTCCACATGCCACAAAATCTTTGAATTGACATTTGTTCCTAGTTTCTTGTTGAGGAAACCACGGAATAAAGAAGTTTTGTTGGGGTGTTTGATGCTGGTTAGACACTCCTTGTGGCATAGGAATGAATGGGAATGATCCATACGGAGTTGACACCGTGCCCACAGGAGCTGTGGTGTAGACAGGTGGTGGTAAAGGTTGGGTAAAAGTTGTTGTTATATGAGGCATCTGAACAGTAGAGGTTGGTTGTGAAGATTGGGTTTGGTTCAACTGTTGCTCAAGTTGTAAAATACGATCTCTCTGAGTCTGCAAAGTATCTTCCAGCTGCAGCACATAATCTTGATTACCAGATTCCCCATTGTGAGAAGTACCAGCTCTGTGTTCATCATTGACAGCAGTAGATGACACATTGTTGTGTTGTCTTCTTGGGGACTGTGGGGTAAATACCGGGATCTCGTTGTTATCAGCCATAATTTGTTCTACACAACATCTCACCAGTTGTCAGATTATAATCCGTTAGTACCATATCATATTCTCTACAGCTATCTTACTAATTACCCACACTGGAATATTGGACTGATCAGAGCCTCGGTTCAAGTATCGCACAACTCACCAATGCAAATCCTTAAACCAGGGCTCTGATACCAACTTGTAACACCGTATTTTCTAAAACACAACTTTATAATACGCGCGGAAGCTAATAACATAATTACATATATATAATATGGTAAATACAATTGTTCTGGTTAACTTTACAAAAACTACAGCAGTGTTACTACAAAATCAGGCTCTTTACAATTTCAAAATAGATATCAGAGTTAGATCAGTCCATAATCCCAGTTTCACCTCTATCTTCAACATACCAGGAATATCCTGTAAAAGAGTTCAACAGTGGGGGATTAGCACAAAGCTAAGTGAGAGATTAGATATCTAAACATACAAGGCATACAACCCAAACCAATAATGCTCAAACAACAAGAGAACCGGCGGTCTTGCGGGACCTTCAACTAAATGCCGGCCAAATCATAGGTTTACCGATAGCCTAGTTACAACAGACAACAATACTAGCAACTCTTGATTACAACAAATGCTATCAAGACGATTGCTAGTACTGTATATCCATAAACCAAGGCCCAGCTGAAAAACAACCGCCAAGCTGATCTCCCAAACTACATGTATATATACAGTCAACAAGAGAATACATCTCAAAGAGCAACAATCAGGTGATATATCTTATACATCCAAGATATATATCCACTCACCGATATCTTCAAAAGTTCAGGTAACTCAGTCTCTACTTATCTACTGAGTTTTGTCTCCACCTGAACAAATAACTAACAATCAGTATTTGCTTAATCAACACACAATAAGCACAATACTTAATATGTACATGAATCAACAAGTACATACATCTGTATATCACATGTACCAATAATCTACAAGTACATATCAAGTTCATGTATATTCAGTATAATATACCATCATTCACTATTACCCTTTACAATCTGTAATTCTGTGAATTTCATCCAACTCTTGAGCTCAGGCAATACATATATTCCTTTCATATATTAAGGCCACGCTTGAGGTATAAACTCATGCTCATATTCAAACCATCAAATCCGATCAATGGTCAAGTTCAACACAACCAATTGAATTCCGAGTAAAGTCAAATCCTAGTGAATAGGCGGAATCCGAGTTAACAGTCACAATCCGGGTAAATAGTCACAATCCGAGTAATTGATCAAAATTCGAGTACAAGGCGGAGTCCGAGTAAACAGGCGGAATCCGGGTAAACTTCACAATCCGATTAAAGGTGAAGGCACATCAAACAGAGTCGGAATCCGAGTACTTTACACGAATTAATATCATATCTGAGCAATTCTAGTCGGAATCCGAGCACGAGACGGAATCCGACTCATTCATACTTATGAATTCCGAGTCCTTCATAACTCAACACATTTTCAATTTTAATCTTCATTTTCTAAACTGATTTCATGCATTCAAGTTATACAAATTTCCAGAAATCATTCTAAACATGTACACAACATATATTAATCAAGAAATCTAACATGCATACGTCCTATGATCATCAAATCATATAAACATTCAATCGGATTTCATATATATATATATATATATGTTCAAACAGAAAAAAAACAACATCAAATAACATAATGTTTCTGAATTTCTAACCATCTTGATGTTAAACACCTCAAGATTTAATCAAATTGAAACAATGGAATTTCGATTTCCTTCTTCTTCTTCTTGCTCTCGGCCGTAGCACACAAAACACACACAAACTCTCTTTGTTTACTACAACAAGTAAAAGGGTAGAAGTATGGTTGGTTTGACCAACCATCAACCCCACCATACCCCCCTCATCATCACATCTAAATATTAATAATAAAAATAAATATATCTATCCAAAATAAATATATATAAGCAATAAACAATCATTTAATAACTAAATAACCTAAACACATAAACTAATTAATCAACCAATTAATTAAAGTAATTCAACTTAATTACCTTAATCCTACTCGGCCGGTAAGGAGGGTGTTACACAACTCTTGCTGATTGATTAGAATCATCCTTCATACTGAGACTATGTTCTCTTATCTTGAACAGCCACACTCACAATGAACCATCTGAATAGCATCCCACATCCTTCAGTCTTAAGAAGAACTTTTCTTGTTTGCTATTGAAAAGTACAATGCCGTCTTCTGATTCATGATCCACATCTTTCCAAACAACTTGATACGTCTCCATTTGATTCAACTTTGGATGAGATGTATCTGGTTTTAAAGCATTAATCTTGATTTTGTCTGATTCGGCTCCAATCTGAAGATCTGTGTATTCTGCAACCAAGATTCGTTGAGCAATGAATCTCCAGAGTTCAGTATATCCTGCTTTATCAGCTTTCGAACGTAAAAGTCTTGGTTCCAGAATTTCCAACAGGTAATCCAGATCCTCCAGACTTAGATATTTCAAATCCATTTGACTAAAGTTGTAAACTTTCTGATCAGCACGTTTGACAGCAAAATGAACCCAATGTAGAACATTTTGAAAAGAACACTGAACTTTCAAGATTGCATGTTTAGAAGCTACTTGATCTTTTGTCTTTCCATGCCAATTCAGTAGTACCTTTTTACCAACTTCAGATACATCATCAACACCGATCATGTCAATTGATCGCATGTCTTCAAGTTCCTCAGTGAATATTGCACCAATCTTTTCTTCTAGAAATGCAACTGCCATATCTTGAAATTTCCAGTTGGTTCTTGGTTTGTTTAACGCTTCTTTTGTTAGTATAACCCTTCTTTTGAGATCTCTCAATACACCAGTGTTGATTGGATCCACTGTATATCCCTTAGGTACTTCCCATTCTGCATCCTTTCTCAACTCTTCTTTCTTTTCTTTCCTCTTATTTTCTCTCAGAATATCCTTGGGTGTGATTCTGAATTTCCCAGGAGAGGTTGGAAACAACTCTACAACTTCATGTGTTTGTCTCAACACTTTATTAATATCCAGCTTTTCAATTCTCAAGTCTTCCTCAACAATAGGATCATCCCCCATCAAAACCTTAGGCTTTTCAACCGTTGGTGTCTTTTCAATATTTTCTTTCAGCTTAGTGATCTGATCTTGTAAATTAAGCTCTGTATTATCTTGAAATGACCCATACGTATCAAACTCAAAATCAGTATTAGTTTCAGTCTCATGTGTTTCCATAACAGTTTCAGTCTCTTCAGTCTCTTGACCTCTACCTCTCTTTGTTGGTGTTTGCTTGCTTTGAAATGACAAGGTAGGTAACTTTGAAACTAATGAAGTCACAGGCACAATTGTATCACGGTTTTCCCCCTCATGACGGTCTGGATCTTCGTCACGATCGTCATGTTTTCGTTTCATTCCATGTGATTGGGTCTTACAAGTTTCAAGTGAGGCTTTTAAAGCAGCATTAAGAGCAGCCTCCTCCTCTGCAGTTATAGTCTCCCCCTAAACAACTCGCTCAATATCAATATCCTTTATCTGATCAATGACATCCATACGTTTATGAAAAGAGACTCCAAAAGCTGAAATAATGTCCCTCATTTCCTTCTTAAAACTCTCAAAGTCAGATTTCTTATATTCATTTCGGAGCAGATCAACCAGAGTAGCATCTTCTTCATTATTATCTGGTCTAGCCATCAGTTTTACGTACAACTGAGATTTCAGCTCATCAATAGTAACATCCGGGCCTTGATTAGCGAGCAGCCGATCAAGCTTTTCATTCATAACATCAACCTTGGAAGAGAGCTCCTGATGCATTTGATCCATTTTTGAATTAACCTCAGCCAGAGCAGTTTGAAGGTCAGCCTTAGAAACAAATTCTGAGGCAACCTGAGTAACGTTCGGTGGTGTAACAAAACCGGGATCACTTAGATTACCCGTTGAGACTGGAACACCTGAAGGAACGAATCCTTCAAAAGTCGAGCCACCCACATGCACAGCTGTATCAGGGTTGACTGTGGCGGGATTTCCATCTAATCCTTGAAGTCTACGAAGTGTAGCTTCTATAGATGTTCTGCTAGTTCCTTCAGGTAGGATACTAGTTGATGGTACAGATGTGTCCTTGTGTATAGAAAGAATTGGGCTTGCAATGTGCTCAACAAAATGAAAGTCGGTAGCCTGGGGAGAAATGGCACATGTTTCAATACCTACTGTCACAGAAGAAGACTTCGGTAGATCATTTGTTAAATCCCCGTGAAAAGTTGAAACTATTTCTTGTTGAGAAGAAACAGAGTGGCCTGGTGGGGTTTGTTCATGCTATGGTAGGATGTCAGAGTCTTGTTCAACACCAGGACTGACCCTGTCAGACCTGATGACAGATGTGGTTTCCCGGCTATCTGTGGTTGAGGAACTCTCAGCACTCTTATTTTCTTTTCTCCTACTCTCATTCTCATTTTCTTTTAATCTCTCTTCTTCTTCTACATCAAAATCAATCTCAAACATATCATCATGTGCAAACACAGGTGTTTCCTTATTTGTATCCTTAGGTGTAATAGTCATGGTTTCAACATTATATTCTACACCCTGATCTGGTGTTTCCTGAGACTGAGATTTTTCAATGAATTTTCCAATAGGCATATCATACTCCTCATCTCCCTCACCTACACTTTCACCTCCCTCAGCCACTTCTTCACCCCTCTCAGACTTTTCCCTCGACTCTTCCCCGTCAGTGTCACCCGAAGACGACTGACTACTAGAATCGAAGCCCTCAGGTTCTAATGCTCTTTGGGTAGGATCAACTGATTCTTGTCGAACCGGAAGAGCTAAGTTATTTTCTCTCACATATGCCATAACTATCGGATCATGAAGATCCATCAACATAATCAACTCCACAGGCATTACAAAAGCCTGGACCTCAAAAGTCTTTTCTATTTTATAAAGTTTTTGCATGATGTACACAATTGGTAGAGGATCATTATCCCTCCGATTGATGTCATTTGGATGATCTAGCATGATTCTTTGAACAATCATCGAGAGAAACCTCGGGTATGGGAGAAACTTCTTTGCTTGTTGTGGAATTTGTTTCTGATGCACTATTTTTGAAATTTCTTGAAATATGATAGATGCATAGTCCACATGTCAGTGTTTAACCATTGCCACCAGAATTTGAAAAGAACTTGAACTGGCCCCATCAACCCCTTTGGATATGCTAGTGAGGCACCGGTTGATAATTGCATACAAAGACTGCCAAATTGGCACCATATTGTTCCTTTTGAAATGGACACTCTTAGTCAAAACCCCATTAAATCCCAGATCCTTCACATGTGGATAAATAGCTTTACTTGATGGAATAGGATCAAATTTATTCTTTTCAGCATAAGTGCCCCTCTCAGATGGTAGTCTAAACATTGTCCGTAGCTGGTCAACACCAAAAGTGAATTCATATTGTTCTATCTGCCCAGCTAGAAGTTCCTCTCCTTCAGCTGTTGTACATAGACCTCGGGTACATGAGGTTCTTCCCCGTCAGCAATAGGGTTGTAGGAGAATATGTGGTTTAATGGATGTGCTTCTATTAGCTCAGAAAGAATAGGGTATTGAGTGGTGGTGGTGATGGAGTCAAAGCAATGATTATTCAAAAGATTGGGTAAGTAGTTGGTTGGGGGAAACAATTGTTCAGAAGGAACAAGTGTTGGAAGGTTACCAGGATTAGCCATATGCAAGAAGATATAATAATACCCATGGTTAATCATCAGATATTCAGCAGATAAGACTATAAGAGATTGTTCCTTCCTTTTGAAAAAACAAATTTGAACTTTTTGTTAGATCTAGAATTTAAGATTAGATCTAGTCTATATTTTGTGTAAATATTACATTGTATGTACTGAGTATATATAGTTTGTAATCAATGACACAATGTAACCTTTTGGTATATTGAAATAGAAAACACACACCAAAAGGTGTATTTGGCTTATTCTCTCCATACACCCACATACGGATCATACTATACACTCATTGACTACCTTTCAATTGGTATCAGAGCCAACTCTGATTGGTTTCTAAAGGATCACAAGCAAGAACAACAACAGATTGGTGGAGATTTGATCGGATTTTCAAGTTTTTCAAGAACTTCATCTTTTTCGGGTTGAATTCTGAATTTGACGAATTAATGGCTTAGAATTGTTGAATTTGTGTTCATTGGGAAGGATTTAAGTAACATAATACTCGACGATTGAATTTGGATCATTAAAAACAACATACTTGAAGTTATGATTGATTGAAGGGTTTTCGAGTTCTTGAGAAAAATCACAATCATCAGTTCATAAACCAACTTTGAATAACAGATTTCAAAACAAATCAATGCATCAAAACAAATTTGCTGTTCATTCACATAACAAACCAACCAACGCCCTTCCTGCAACAAATAAACAAACATGGCAACCTAGGAAGTGGCAGATAAAACAACAAAAGAAATCTGAATCTTTGATTGTTGATCCTGTTATTTCTTCTGTTTCTCTCTCTAACATACCTAATCCCATTTCACAATGGGTAAGGTGTTTACCCCTTGTTTCTATGTGTAGAAGAGTAATCTTTGGTACATGGACTCCGGGTGTACCAAACATATGACTGGGGATAAGGGTCTTCTTAAACAGTTCGTGTGCAAATATTCTGGAAATGTAAAGTTTGGGAATGACCAAGTAGCACCAATCCTTAGCCACGGAGTGTTGGAAACAGGGAATGTTAGGATTGAGAAGGTATCTTATGTAGAGGGGCTTGGCTACAACCTATTCTCTATAGGTCAGTTCTGTGATAAGGGTATGGAGGTTCTTTTTAAAAAGAAGTCTTGCTCTTTGAGAACTGAGGAAGGAACTGAGATTTTGGGAGGCAACAGAAAGTCAAATCTGTATACTATTGACTTGTCTGAAAAAGGATCCAGTTCGTCTATTTGCCTGCTGTCTAAAGCTGCATCAGATTTGAACTGGTCATGGCATAGAAAATTATCCCATTTGAACTTCAAAAACATCAATAAATTGGTGAACGGGAATCTGGTTAGAGGAATCCCTAAGCTTAAGTTTGAAAAAGAGCATCTCTGCAAAGATTGTGAGCTAGGGAAGCTTAAGCGGGTACCACACAAGGTTATCCAAGTTTCAACAACATCAGCTCCTTTGCAGTTGATTCATATGGATCTTTGTGGGCTTATGCGAGTACAGTCCAGAAACGGAAAAAGATATATTCTGGTGATGGTAGACGACTATTCTCGGTACACATGGGTTAGGTTTATCACTCACAAGTCTGAAGTGCCTCAACAGATCATTCTGTTCCTGAAAAAGCACAAGACTCAACAAGGTCAACCCGTAAAAGCAATTCGTACAGATAATGGCACAGAATTCAAGAATAGAACTCTGGATTCTTATCTTGATTCTGAAGGCATCTCACATCAGTTCTCTGCAGCCTACACTCCTGAGCAAAATGGAAATGTAGAAAGGAAAAATAGAACACTTGTTAAAGCTGCAAGAACAATGCTACAGTACTCAAAGTTGTCTCCATCCTACTGGGCTGAGGCTGTCAATACAGCATGCTATACCCAAAACAGATCCCTAATTCACCGCCGTTTCAATAAAACTCCTTATGAGTTGTGCAACGGAGTAGTGCCTAATATCAAATACTTCCATGTATTTGGTAATAGGTGCTTCGTTCTGAATGAAACGGACAAACTGTCCAAGTTTGATCCAAAAGCTGACGAGGGAATCTTTTTGGGATATTCTAATGACAAAAAGGCTTTTCGAATTCTAAATCGGAGAACTAACGTTGTTGTCGAAAGCATAAATGTGACGTTTGATGATTTAGTAAACTTAAATTCTTTGACAGCCAAACCTACAAACAATAAAAATCTTGTTTCCCAATCAAATAAATCAGAAATTTACCACATTCAGAATGAAGATATAAATCTGGATTTCATGTTTGAATTTTTCAAAACTGATGAATCCTCTTCTGTTAATGTGAACAGGGCTGAATCATTTCAAACACAACCTGAATAATTTGTAACGTTAACAACTCCATCTGTTGCACGTGACACTGATCAGAAGAATTCTGAGTTTGAAGCTACAAACAGTCCATTTGTAACAGATGACACTGTCAATCCGTTTGCTGAACCTGAAATGGTAAATCCATTTGCAACGGAAACTCAACCACTTGATGACTTCATACAGGTGAGGACCCCCGAGCCTGTATGGTTGAGAAGTCACCCTGACACTCAAGTCATTGGCAGTTTGAACGCCGGTGTTCGTACTCGTACCGCAACCGCAAATGAATGTCTGAATATGAATTTTCTAAGTATGATAGAGCCAACACGTGTATCAGAAGCTTTAGAAGATCCGGACTGGATTCTTGCTATGCAAGACGAGCTGAATCAGTTCGATCGCTTGAAAGTCTGGCGGTTAGTACCCAAACCTGAAGGTAAATCAATTGTGGGGACTAAGTGGATCTACAAAAATAAGAAAGACTCTGATGGAGTAGTTGTGCGAAACAAGGCTAGGCTAGTGGCTAAGGGATACAATCAGCAAGAAAGAATCGACTATGATGAGACCTTTGCCCCTGTAGCCCGTTTGGAAGCGATCAGATTATTTTTAGCCTATGCTGCCTTCAAGAATTTCAAGGTTTTCCAAATGGACGTTAAAACTGCATTCCTCAATGGTAAACTCAAAGAGGAAGTCTATGTTGGTCAACCTGAAGGTTTTGTGGATCCCAAACGCCCGCAGCATGTATATCTACTTGACAAAGCTTTGTATGGATTAAAACAAGCCCCGAGAGCTTGGTATGATGAGTTGTCAGATTACTTGTTGAGCAAGGGCTATGCAAAAGGAACCACAGACACAACACTCTTCAAAAAGCAGATTGGTTCAGATTATATTCTTGTACAAATTTATGTAGATGATATTATTTTTGGCTCAACTAGTCCAAAGTACGGTGATGATTTTCCAAATACCATGAAACAGAGATTTGAAATGAGCATGATGGGGGAAGTTAATTTTTTTCTTGGATTGCAAATATCTCAATTTAATCATGGGATTTTTATAAATCAGTCCAAATATATTAAAGATTTATTAAAACGTTTTGACATGACTGATTGTTCTCCAATTTCAACTCCCATGGGAATTAAAACAAAACTGTTTGCTGACCCTGATGGCAAATCAGTAGATTTAAAAACATTTCATGGTATGATTGGATCATTATTGTACTTAACTGCTAGTAGGCCAGATATAATGTTTGTTACTTGTCTCTGTGCCAGATTTCAGGCAAATCCTAAAGAGTCTCATTTGTTGGCAGTTAAAAGAATTTTAAGATATCTTAAGGGTACTCCAAATCTCGGTTTGTGGTATCCTTGAGATTCGGATTCTGATTATGCAGGATGCATGCTGGACAGAAAAAGTACATCTGGCAGTGCACATTTTCTGGGAGACAGACTAGTATGCTGGGCATCAAAGAAACAAAACTGCGTGTCAACTTCCACCGCGGAGGCTGAATATGTTGCTGCTGCCAGCTGCTACTCTCAAAGTCTGTGTATTCGTACACAACTATCGGATTTTGGATTGGAATATTCTCACATACCGCTGATGTGTGACTCTCAGAGTGCCATAGCCATTTCATGCAATCCCGTGCATCACTCTAAAACAAAACATATAGACATTCGGTATCATTTTTAAAAGATTATGTTGAAAAGGGTTTGATAGAATTAAAGTATGTCAATACTGAAAATCAACTTGCGGATATTTTCACCAAACCGTTGGATGAAACTCGTTTTAACACTCTTGTATCAAAGTTGGGCATGTTGAATTTGAGTATTTGACAGTAATTTCAGTTTAATAATCAAAATCTGCACATTTAGGTGTTTGACGTCGGGGGTGTAATATCTGATTTCACAAGTTATCTGTTTTATCTGTTTAGGTGCAAAATATGATAAAGGCAAAAAGATTTTTTCTTCTTTCTCAAATTGATGCTTGATTTGAGGGGGAGTTTTTTTTTATGTTCTTTGTCTTTGTTTGTATTTTTGTTCAAAAATGATCAAGAGAGAAAAAGTTTAAATTTTTACAAGTTACATACAAGAATTGGTCAAATCCGACACATGTTATTTCGGATTCCGAGAAAATTCCACATACCGACACATTTTTTGTCGAATTCCGAGAAACTTCTCACATACCGGCACATTTTTTTATCGGATTTAGAGAAACTTCTCACATACCGACACATATTTTCTCGGAAACCGAGAGTTCATATGTTTATAAGCTTCAAAATCTCGGTATTTTGACTTTTTCTCGGTTTTCTCTCTCAAAATTGACCAAATCTCTCTGATCATTTGATATTTGAAAATCATTGGATTTCATCAAGTTTATCAGATCTACATCGGGTTTTAGTTGCGATTCTCATGGTACAATTCATTCTTTCTACTTCAGATTTTATCTTTGTGTATTTTAGATTTAGGGAGTGAAAAACCCTAACTGTCGATGTCTTTGTAGATTGATTCAGTGTTCATTTGATGTTTGTTGACTTGTTATTGTTACTGCTATGCTTAGATAACATGTTATAGGTGTTTCCATGCTTACACGTTATGCAATAACATCTGTTTAAGTGAAAATCAGAATCTGTTTTGTGCGTGTTTATGTATATGGGTTACGGATTTAGTTTGTGGGAATTAATCATGCTAGATCATTCAGATGGGGATAAGTGAAGAATTAAAAATGCTTAGAATGACAAAGGGTACAATCGGTTTTGGTTTGTATGTTCAAAATCATGAGTTGTAATATCTGGGTTTAATTGAGTTCATGAACTGTTATGAATCTCTCGGTATTCATTATACCGATAGTTCTCATCTTTTGAAAAACACCAAGTGTTGTATCGGTATTCATTATACCGACAAGTTTTTATCATTTGAAAAACACCTAGTGTTTTTCTCGGTATTCATTATACCGAGAGTTTTCTCGGATTCCTTGATATCTCGGTATCCTTGTTTTCTCGGATTCTTGATATTTCGGGATTTCAACCACCAAGGAATTCTAACACTTAGAGAATTTTTCTAGGGATTCTTAATTGTTTTTGTCGGAATCACATCTAAGTTTTTGTCGGTATTATCAATACCGACAAAACACTTAGAGAATTTTTGAAAATTTTCAAAATTTTTCAAAGTTTAAATTTTTTCTTAAAAGGAAGAAACAATTTCTTATAGTCTTATCTGCTGAACATCTGATCATTAATCATGGGTATTGTATCTTCTTGCAGATGGCTAATCCTAGTAACCTTCCAGCATTTGTTTATTCTGAACAATTGTTTCCACCAACAAACTACTTACCCAATCTTCCAAATAATCATTGCTTTGACTCCATCACCACCACCACTCAATTCCCTATTCTTTATGAGCTTATAGAATCACATCCATTAAACCACGTATTTTCATACAACCCTATTGCTGACGGGGAAGAACCACATGTTCCCGAAGTCTATGTGCAACAATTGTGGAACTCACTGCATAATGTTGAAAATGATGAGGGAGAGCAGTTACTAGCTGGGCAGATGGAACAGTTTAAATTCACTTTTGGTGTTGATCAGCTTCGGACAATGTTTCTATTACCATCTGAGAGGGGCACCTATCCAAACAAGAACAAGTTTGATCCTATTCCATCCAGCAAAGCTATATATTCTCATGTGAAGGATCTGAGGTTCAATGGGGTGCTGACCAAGAGTGTTCATTTCAGAAGAAATAATATGGTACCGATTTGGCAATCTTTATATGCAATAATAAACCAGTATCTCACTAGCATTTCAAAAGGAATTGATGGTGCTAGCTCTAGTTCTTTTCAAATTCTGGTTTCAATGGTCAAACACTGGCATGTGGACTATGCATCTATCATCTTTCAAGAAATTTCAAAAACAGTCCACCAAAAACAAATTCCTCAACAAGCAAAGAAGTTTCTTCCATACCCCAGGTTTCTTTCAATGATTGTTCAACGCATAATGCTAGATCATCCAAATGACATCAATCGGAGGAATAATGATACTCTGCCAACTGTGTACATAATGCAAAAACTTTATAAAATAGAAAAGACTTTTGAGGTCCAGGATTTTGCAATGCCTGCTGAATTGGTGATGTTGATGGATCTTCATGATCCTATAGTAAAGGAATATATGAGAGAAAATAACATCGTTCTTCTGGATCGACAAGAGCCTGTTGATCCTACCCAAAGAACATTAGTACCAGAGAGTTCAGCTTCTAGTAGTCAGTCGTCTTCGGGTGACACTGACGGGGGAGAGTCGAGAGAAAATTCTGAGAGGGGGGAAGAAGTAGCTGAGGGAGGTGAGAATATAGGAGAGGGAGATGAGGAGGATGATATGCCTATAGGAAAATTCATTGAAAAACCTCAATCTCAGGAAACACCAGCTCAGGGTGTAGAATATAATGTTGAAAGTATGATTGTTACACCTGAGGGGACTACTAAGGAAACAACTGTCTTTGAGCATGATGACTTATTTGATATAGAATCACTTGATACTGAGGGCTTATATGACACTATCACTATTGCTGCTCATGTTAATGTAGATGAAGAGGAACAGTTAAAAGAACATGAGAGTGTGTTGGAAGGAAAAGAATATAAGAGTGCTGAGAGTTCCCCAACCATATCTAGCCGGGAAACCACATCTGCCATCGGGTCTGACAGGGTCAGTCCTGGTGTTGAAAAGGACTCTGGCATCCCACCAGAGCATGCACAAACCCCACCAAGCCACTCAGAATCCTCTCAAAAGGATACTGTTTCATCTTCTCACGGGGATTTAACACATGATCTACCGAAGTCTCCTTCTGAGACAGTAGGTATTGAAACAGGTGCCAGTTCTCCCCAGGCTACCGAATTTCATTTCGAAGAGCACATTGCAAGCCCAATTCTTTTTAAACACAAGGACACGTCTATACCATCAACTAGGATCCTACCTGAAGGACCTAGCAGAACATCTATAGAAGCTACTCTTCGTAGAATTCAAGGATTAGATGGAAATCCCAACACAGTCAACCTTGATACAGCTGTGCATATGGGTGGCTCAACTTCTGAAGGATTTGTTCCTCCAGTTGTTCCAGTCTCAACGGGCAATCTTGGTGATCCCGGTCTTGTTACAACTCCAAAAGTTTCTCCGGTTGGCTCAGAATTTGTTTCTAAGGCTGACCTTGAAACTGCTTTGTCTGAGGTTCATGCAAAAATTGATGTTATAAATGAGAAGGTGGATAGGTTGCTGGCTAAACAAGGCCCGGATGTTTCGGTAGAGGAGTTGAAATCCCAGTTGCATGCAAAGCTGATGGCTAGACCAGATTATAATGAAGAGGATGCTACACTGGTTGATTTATTAAGAAATGAATACAAGAAATCTGACTTTGAAAGTTTCAAGAAGGAGATGAGAGATAGTATGGCAGCTTTTGGGGTTGCTTTTCACAAACGCATGGATTCCATGGATCCCCTTAAGGATGTTGAGGGTGAGGCTTCTCCCGCTATAGTTCAGGGGGAGTCTTCAGGACGAATTAATGCGGAAGAGGAAGCTGCAATTGTTGTTGCACTTAAAGCATCTCTTGAGGAAACCTGCCAGGCACAAGGAAAGAAAAGAAAACAAAATGATCACGATCCTGATCCCGATCATTCTGAGGGGGAGAAACGTCGTGCACCTGTGCCTGTGACATCTTTAATATCAAAGCTACCTGCTGCTTCGTCTTCACAAAGCAAAGAACCAACACCAAAGAGAAGCAGAGGTAAAGGCAAGGGTAGAGGTAAAGGAAAAATGCAGTTAATTGATGAAGTTGTGGATGAGGTGGATGAGGTATTTGATTTTCTTCATGGAGCTGAGAATGTGTTTGATGCTTATGGGTCCTTTGAAACTGAAACTGATACAAGCAATCTGACTCTACAGCAACAAATAGATAAGATTAGAGAAACAAGAGGTATTACAACTCCAAGGGTTGAAGAGTCTGACTTAGAAGAGATACCAACACCAGAACCTATCAATATATCAACTTTTTTTAGGATTAACAAAGAAGTTGTTGATTTGTTTCCTCCATCTCCGGGCAAATTCAGACAATCTGCTAGAGATCTGTTGGAAGAACAAAAGAAAAACAAAAGATTGAAAAGATTGAGAAAGGGTGCAGAGTGGAAGGTGCCTAAAAATTATCATCCAGATCCTATTCAGACCTCAAGTCTGAGAGATTTAAGAAAAAGAGTTGTGCTAACAACAAAGGCTCTGAGAAAGAATGAGAGAAATTGGAGTGAGTATGATATAGTTGTGGCTTTTCTTGAAGAGAAAATTCCTGGAATTTATTCTGATCAAGTTCAATCTGAACTATCCATTGATCTTCTGGGAGCTGTTGATGCTTCTGATGCTGGAAAAAGAATACTTTTGAATTGGCATGGTAGATCAAAAGCTGAAGTGTACTCTAAACATCCGATCTCCAAAGTAAAATGCTCTTTTGGAAAAATTGTAAATGTGATTTGGATTTATTTTCAAGTTATGAGAATAGATCAGAGTCATCACTGGTTCAGTCAAGTAGATCTAAAGCATTTAAGCTTGGCAGACGTTGAATTTATTATAGATGAGCTTGAAGCCAAGAAACACAGTTCAAAAGCAAACAATGCAGGATACAAGCTCATTCTAGACTTCATGAAACAAAGAATCCGACTTGCTAAAAGAAACCACATCCAGCTTGGTGCTGAGGCAGATAAAGCAAAGATTAATGTTCAAAAGCCTAACACCCCACATCCTGTAACACCCTCTCAACCGGCTTAGATTAATTAAGGTAATTAACTGAATTTGGATTTGAACTTAAGTTAATTATCTGAATTGATTGTTATTTTGTTTAATTGACAATTAAATGAATATATTTTTAGATAATTAATTTAAATTGATTATTAGTTAGTGGGGGTGTGTGTTGGCCGATTTTGGTGATTAGTCACCAACAACAAACCATTATCTCACATTACATGCAATTTAACAAAACATAGTGTGTGTATGTGTGTGTGTATTTGCTCTCGGCCGTAAGAAGAGAAGAAGAACAAGAATCAAATAATTGATCTTAAGACTTGCATGCAATCAGATTACTGAAATCATCTCATTGTTGAGGTTAGCATTCTGGATTCAAATTGTTAATTGATAGATTATTTCGGATTTGGATATTTGATATGAATTCCGATTGATGCTAATTGGTGATTTGATGAACTTAGGTTGTATGCATGTTAGATTTTATGCTTCTTATATGTTCTTTAAGTGATTAGAAGGATTACTGGAAATATAGAACGTTTACATGCTTAAAATCAGTGATTAATTGTGTTAAAAACTGAAATTGGGGAAGAACAATTGATTTAGTCGGAATTGGGCTTGAATGAGTCGGATTTGAGGAAATCCGAGAGAATTTAGTCAGATTGGGTGAAATCCGACAGATTTAGTCGGAATTGGATGAAATCCGACTAAATACTTATAGAATTTTCCTTAACTTGTTTACTCGGAATTTATATGATAGGAATCCGACTAAAATGTCAGTTGAATGCCTTAACACTTTACTCGGACTTTGGATTAAGTCGGAATCCGACTGATTATATATGAATTTCCTTAGCATTATCTCAAAATCTCATTTACTCTGAATTTATATATGCTTTAACATGTATCGGATTTCTGTTAGTCGGAAATTGACATTGCCTTTGCTTGGAATTATATTTCCTCGGAATTCATTTGATCGGATTGTATCTTTTCTCGGATTTGGATCATTTACTCGGATTATATCCTTTACTCGGAATCCTATTCTTTTGGAATTGGACTTTTACTCGGATTGTACCTATGCTCGGATTGTACATGTACACAGAATGAAGTACTAATCGGGATTGGTTATTTATTCGGAATCCGACTTCAATCGGATTTGGAAACAATCGGATTTAATGATTTGAAGATAAACATGATTTATATATCTTTGGGGTTTATGTATGATGAATATATGTATATTTGCAATTGTGCACATACATGATTTACATGGTTAGATGTGATATCTATTTTGTATCAGTATTATGAGTTGAATACTGACTTGGGTTACTTCAATCTCAGGATCTGAGAAAACTCAGTGAACTTAGTCAACTGAGTGGGACTCTACAGTGCAGACTGTGGTTAGTGGGTTTATATCTTTTGATATACAGGATATGATATCCTATTTGGAATGCTCTTGTTTGGATTGTATATACATGTTATTTGGAGATCAGCATGATGCTGGGCCTATTGCTTGGGGGATTTACAGTATCTGATCTTGTAGTACCGTTGTTGTACTCAAGGGGGCTGATACTGTTGTCCATGTTAGCAAGGCTATCGGTAAACCTTGGTTTTGGCCGACCTTGGTTGTAGGTGCTTGCAACACCGCCGGTTCTCCTGGGATTCATGAGCTATTTGGTTTAGGCATGTTTGCCTTGTGTGTGATTAGATATTAATTCCCTCACTTAGTTTTGTGCTAATTCCCCACTAGACTGTTTTGCAGATTTTCGGAGGTGATCTTGACACTTTGGACTGGGAATATGGACAGACCAAACTCTGATGTCAAAGTTTTTTATTAGAGCCTGTTTTGGATTAACACTGTATAGGTCTTTGTACATCAAACAAGTTAAATATTTTTGTATCTATTATGTAATTAAGATAATTATATGTAATTAGCTTCCGCGTGCAGTAAATCATATGTTTAAATAGTACAGTGTTACACATCCTAGGATTGAAGAGCTAGAAAATTTTCAAGTAATTTGGAAAGATGTTGAGTCTGGAGAGGATGATGAAGGAATAGTTATGTTTAACAGCAAGAAGGAGAAATTCTTTCTAAGGACCAAGGAACTTAATGCTTATTCTGATGGGTCTCTCAGAGTCTGGTTAATCAAGATCAGAGAACACAGTTTCAGTCTTAAAGATGACATTGATCAAACTGCAAGAGTTTGCATAACAGAGATTATAGAACAGATAGATGAAAAGATGCAAGAAAGAGCCACTCTTCGCAGGTGGCAAAGGATCTTGGGTGAGAGGAACATAGAGTAGATCGAATCAAGGGGGAGATTGTTAGATCTAGAATTTATAATTAGATCTAGTCTATATTTTGTGTAAATATTTGTAACACCCTCATACCCGGCCTAGATTAATTAAGGTAATTAATCAAGTTTAGATTTGGATTTAAATTAATTATGTGAATTAATTTATTTAATTGTGATTAATTGGTTAATTGTTTTAATATTAATTAAATGGAGATAATGGATAGTGAGGTGGCCGGTTTTGGTGGTATTAGTCACCACCTCACCACCTCATTTCCAAATACATGCAAATTAACAAAAGGTGTAGTGTGTGTGTTTGTGTTAATTGCTCTCGGCCGAAAGAAAGAAACAAGAAAAGAATCAACGATTTTGATCTTGGAACCTTGCATGCAATTATATTTCTGATTTCATAACACTAACAAGGTTAGATTACTGAATTGAATTGATTATTTAATGTTTGTATTCGGTTTTGTTTAAATGGTATGAATACCGATTAAAGCTTGATAATGATTTGATGAATTTAGGATGTATGCATGATAGATCTTATGTTTGTTATATGTTCTTTAAGTGATTAGAATGATTACTGGAATCATAAAACATTAACATGCTAGAAATCAGTGATGAATGATGTTAAAAATGGAAATTGGGGAAGAACACTTGAATGAGTCGGAATTGGGGATTGAATCAGCCGGGATTGGTGAAATCCGATTGATTTTATCGGGATTTAGGGAGAATCCGATAGAATGTCTCGGTATTGGATGAAAACCGACAGAACGGTTTTAAAATTTCCCAAACTCTTTTATTGGGATTGGATTGTGTCGGAATCCAATTGAATATATATATGATGCCTTAACTTTTCTCTCGGAATTGAACATGTATCGGAATCCGACTAAATTATCATTGAATTGCCTTAACATATTTACTCGGAATTTGAATAATATATCGGTATTGGATATTTTTTCGGTATTGTGATTGTATCAGTATTTGCCTATACTCGGAATTGGGAT
The DNA here is from genome assembly GCA_947179395.2 of Pulicaria dysenterica. NCBI lineage: Eukaryota > Viridiplantae > Streptophyta > Magnoliopsida > Asterales > Asteraceae > Pulicaria > Pulicaria dysenterica. The sequence continues at coordinate 25,972,257 of OX359294.1, read as the reverse complement.
AACATATCGGAATTGCTTACTTCTCGGTATTGATGAAACCGATAACTATTCTTGGTATAGAGGTTAAAACCGAAAGATTCTATTAGGATTTGGTATTTATTCGGTATTGGATAATTTTCGGTATATGATCTATGCCCTAGCTCTTCTATCGGTATTCCTATTTTCGGGATTTCATTTCTCGGTATTTGACAGTTTCTCGGATTGTAAATTATATCGGATTGTGTAACCTATCGGAATGAGCCTTTGCTCGGGATTTGATTCTATCGGAATTGGTACTATCGGATTTGGACATTATCGGATTTGGATATGGTTCTATCGGAATTGAATATTCTCGGTATTTGGCCTTTACTCGGAATTCAATTCAATCGGAATTGGGATTTACTCGGGTTTGATGATTTTAAGATAAACATGACTTGTATATCTTTTGGAATTCATGTATGATATATATAAATGCATATGTATACATATATGATTAACATGGTTAGATATTATATCTATTTTGGATCAGTATTATGAATTGAATACTGACTTGGGTTATTTCAATCTCAGGAACTGTGAAGACCAGTGAATTAGTCACTAGAGTATGCTCCAAAGCTTTGAAGACTTTGGTGAGTGGGTTTATATCTTTTGATATACAGGATATGATATCCTATTTGGAATGCTCTTGTTTGGATTGTATATACATGTTATTTGGAGATCAGCATGATGTTGGGCCTATTGCTTGGGGGATTTACAGTATCTGATCTTGTAGTACCGTTGTGGTACTCAAGGGGGCTGATACTGTTGTCCATGTTAGCAAGGCTATCGGTAAACCTTGGTTTTGGCTGACCTTGGTTGTAGGTGCTTGCAACACCGCCGGTTCTCCTGGGATTCATGAGCTATTTGGTTTAGGCATGTTTGCCTTGTGTGTGATTAGATATTAATTCCCTCACTTAGCTTTGTGCTAATTCCCCACTAGACTGTTTTGCAGATTTTCGGAGGTGATCTTGACGCTTTGGACTGGGAATATGGACAGACCAAACTCTGATGTCAAAGTTTTTTATTAGAGCCTGTTTTGGATTAACACTGTAAAAGTTTTGTTGTGTAAAACAAGTTAAAATCTTTTGTATCTATTATGTAATTAAGATAATTATATGTAATTATCTTCCGCGTGCAGTAAATATTATGTTTAAAAGTACAGTGTTATAAATTGGTATCAGAGCCCTGGTTTGAGGATTTGCATGAATGATTTATGCAATACTCGAACTTAGGCTCTGGTCAGTCCAGTGTTCCCAGGGTGGGTAATTAGTAGTGTAGCTTTGAGGGTAGTTGGTGTGTTTAAACTAACGGATTATATCTAACAATTGGTGAGATGTTGTGTATAGCATAGAAAATGGCTGATAACGTGAACCAGACAACTACCCCTACGTCCCCCAGAAGGATCAACCAGTCCTCCACTGCAGTTAATGAGAAACATAACAGAGCAGGTACTTCTCACAACGGATAATCTAATCAACAAGATTATGTGCTACAGTTGGAAGATACTTTACAAACTCTGAGAGATCGGCTTCAGGAACTGGAACAACTACAACAACAAACCCAGTCTTCACAGCAAACCCAGACTATCCATATGCCCAGGGAGTCAGCTGTGTTCACCCAGTCATTACCACCACCTGTTTACTCAGCTGTACCGTTTAACACTATGACAACACCATTTGGAACTCTACCATTTGTATCGATGCCATCTGTGTCTCAACCATACCAACCTCAACAACAGTATCAACCCCAACCGAACTTCTTCATTCCTTGGTATCCAACCCAAGGAGGGTTTAAACCTAAGAGTAAATTTAAGGACTTCATGGATTGTCAGCCATCCGAGTATTCTGGAAGTTCTAATCCTACCGATACCTTGAATTGGTTGAGGGAGACCGTCAAAGCATTAGATACCTGCAACTGTGAAGAATCGGATCGAGTTAAGTTTGCTACAAAACGATTGAAGGACCAAGCGGCAACATGGTGGGATTCTTTAACTGCTCATCTGTCTAGGGAAGTGATGAATTCCGTAACTTGGGATCAATTCCAAGCTAAGTTTTGTGAACAATTCTGCAATACTTATGATCTATCCAAAGTGAAACGAGAATTCATGGATTTGGCTCAGGATGATCGGATGTCTGTGGACGAGCTGATTGCAAAGTTCAATGAGAAATTAAGGTTTGCTAAACAATGGGTTCCTGATGAGCCTTCTCAAATCGATCACTTTGTCCGGGCTCTGTTGCCTGAATATCGGGGTAACACCCGAATGGCAACTTCGTTGGTGCAAGCTTTCACTATTGCTAGAGCTACTGAAGGTGATGTGAGGGCACGGGAAAAGACGAACCGTCAGAAAGGGTCATCTCAAAAGTCTGGTGGAAATCAAGGCAGTAACAAAGGTAAATGGCAAGGAAATCAGAATCGAGGCGATCAGAAGTCTAAGGGTTTGGGATCTTATCAAAACAGATAGTGGTGTAAATCCTGCAACGCTAGTCACACCGGTCCTTGCACAACTCAGACCAAACGGTGCTTACGATGTGGCGGGTTTGGTCATGAACCATCTGCTTGTAGGTTTAAAACCAATGTCTGCTGGAACTGCCATTAGGAAGGTTATAGAGATGGGGCTTGCACGAATTAGAGGTCGAAGGGGACGGGGCAGGGGGTAGCATTTGTCGGGGGATCGTCTGCAGGTCAGAAACGGAAAGCCGCACCTTCTGCAGAAGGTAGAGCTTTTAAGATGACAGTACAGAGGCTACAGAGATTAATGATGTTATCACGGGTATGTTTATTGTGAACTTTGTGCTTGCTCGTGTGTTATTTGATTCGGGTGCCAATAGATCTTTCATGTCAATAGCTTTATGTGACAAACTGAAATTACCTGTTACTATTATTGCTTCTCCTTTAGAAGTAGAGGTAGCTGATGGTAAATTAGTGCCTGTAACTTCTTCTGTGACTGGGGTTTCAATAGATATTGATGGTACTAGTATGCCTGTAGATTGCTTACTGATGCCTATTCCGGGGTTTGATTTAGTATTAGGCATGGATTGGTTAAGTCACCATAGAGCTAGTATCCAGTGCCACAAGAAACTGATTACTATTCCTTTGGCTGACGGGTCGCATGTCGTGGCTCGTGGGGATAGGTCTTCTTCTTCTTTCCAATCATCTCGTATATGAAAGCTAGAAAATCTCTAGCTAAAGGGTGTGCGTCTTTCCTGGCCTACGCGATTGATGCGAAGAAAGAAAAGAAAGCGGTTACCGATGTTCGGGTTGTGTCAGAGTATCCGGAAGTGTTTCCAGATGATTTACCGGGATTGCCTCCTGTTCGGGATGTTGAATACAAGATAGATCTGATTCCTGGTACTTCTCCGATTGCGAAAGCTCCGTATCGTTTGGCTCCTTCCGAGATTCGAGAGATGATGACACAGATTCAAGAATTACTTGATAAGGGGTTTATCCGACCGAGTTCTTCACCGTGGGGAGCATCAGTTTTGTTTGTTAAGAAGAAGGATGGAACTTTTCGTATGTGTATTGACTACAGAGATCTAAACAAAAGAACCATCAAGAATACAGAGAATCCGAGAAAACAGAGAATCCGAGACAATCAAGGATTCCGAGAGAACATAGAATCCGAGATAATCAAGGATTCCGAGAAAACAGAGAATCCGAGACAATCAAGGATTCCGAGAGAACATAGAATCCGAGAGAATCAAGGATTCCGAGAAAACAGAGAATCCGAGACAATCAAGGATTTCGAGAAAACAAAGAATCCGAGATAATCAAGGATTCCGAGAAGACACTTGGTGATTTCAAATGATGAAAACTCTCGGAATTATGAAATCCGATAGAAGCATAACAGTTTATGAACACATTCAAATCGAAATTTTAAAATCCATGATTTTGAACATGCAAACCAAATTCGATTGTACCCTTTATCATTCTAAGCATTTGTAACTCTACACTTATCCCCATCAGTGTTGATTTAGCATGATAAATTCCCAACATTAAACCCGTAACCCAGATTCAAACAGAGGATCAATTCTCACTCAAAATAGATGCAATTGAACGAAATCTAAGAATTAGAACACATGTAACATGTTATCTAAGCACACCAGTGATAGTAACAAGTCAACTAACAACAAATAACCACTAAATTAGCCTAAAGAAGCATCGACAGTTAGAGTTTTCGACAATGTAGATCTAAAATACACACATATGTATTATGAGATAAGAAAAATGAATTGTACCATGAGTATCGCAACAGAAAACCGATGTAGATCTGAAAAATTTGAAGAAATTCAAAGCTTTTTGAAATTTTGAACGTAAAGGTAGATTTGGTCAAATTTGAGAGAGAAACTGAGAAAAAGTCAAAATTCCGAGATTTTGAAGTTTATAAACACATATGAACTCTCGGATTCCGAGAAAATGTGTCAGAATGTTTGAATTGAAATCCACTTTCTCGGATTCCGACATAAAAGTGTCGGAATCTTCAATTCTTTGAATTTTATGTCGGAATTTGTAATTCCTACACAAAAAGAGTTTAAAATTCTCGGAATCCGACATAAAATGTGTCGGAATTGATCAATTCTTGCATTTAACTTGTACAAATTCTGAACTTTTTCTCTCTTGACCATTTTTGAACAAAAAATAAAGACAAATAAAATATAAAAAACTCCCCCTCAAAACAAGCATCAATTTGAGAAAGAAGAAAAAAAATCTTTTTGCCTTTTTAATATTTTGCACGTGTTTTTGGATTTTTAAAGATTTTGAAATGTTTTTGAGTTTTCTGAAAGATACCAAAACAGACAACACTAATATGCAATTAACTCTCCCCCTACAAGTATGAACCTTCAGTAGTTCATAACTTGTCAACTCAGATATTACACCCCCGACCTCAAACACCTAAATGTGCAGATTTGAATTGATAGAATAAAAGTACAGTCAAATACTCAAATTCAACATGCCCAATTTTGAAACTAAAGTGTTGAAACGATTTTCATCCAACGGTTTGGTGAAAATGTCAGCAAGTTGATTTCCTGTATTAACATACTTTAATTCTATCAAACTTTTTTCAACATAATCTTTTAGAAAGTGATACCAAATGTCTATATGTTTCGTCTTAGAATGATGCACGGGATTGCATGAAATGGCTATGGCACTCTGGGAGTCACACATCAGCGGTATGTGAGAATATTCCAGTCCAAAATCCGACAGTTGTGTGCGAATCCACAGACTTTGAGAGCAGCAGCTGGCAGCAGCAACATATTCAGCCTCCACGGTGGAAGTTGACACACAGTTTTGCTTCTTTGATGCCCAGCATACTAGTCTGTCTCCCAGAAAATGTGCACTGCCGGATGTACTTTTTCTGTCAATCATGCACCTTGCATAGTCAGAATCCGAGTATCTGATTAATTCAAAATCAGAATCTCTAGGATACCACAAACCTAGATTTGGAGTACCCTTAAGATATCTTAATATTCTTTTAACTGCCAACAAATGAGACTCTTTAGGATTTGCCTGAAATCAGGCACAGAGACAAGTAGCAAACATTATATCTGGCCTACTAGCAGTTAAGTACAATAAGGATCCGATCATACCACGAAAAGTTTTTAAATCTACTGATTTGCCATCAAGGTCAGCAAACAGTTTTGTTTTAATTCCCATAGGAGTTGAAATTGGGGAACAATCAGTCATGTCAAATCGTTTTAATAAATCTTTTATATATTTTGACTGATTTATAAAAATCCCATGGTTAAATTGAGAAATTTGCAATCCAAGGAAAAAGTTAACTTCCCCCATCATGCTCATTACAAATCTCTGTTTCATGGTATTTGCAAAATCATCACCGTACTTTGGACTAGTTGAGCCAAAGATAATGTCGTCTACATAAATCTGTACAAGAATATAATCTGAACCGATCTGCTTTTTGAAGAGTGTTGTGTCTGTGGTCCCTTTTGCATAGCCCTTGCTCAACAAATAATCTGACAACTCATCGTACCAAGCTCTCGGGGTTTGTTTTAATCCATACAGAGCTTTGTCAAGTAGATATACATGCTGCAGGCGTTTGGGATCCACGAAACCTTCAGGTTGACCAACATAAACTTCCTCTTTGAGTTTACCATTGAGGAATGCAGTTTTAACGTCCATTTGGAAAACCTTGAAATTCTTGAAGGCGGCATAGGCTAAAAATAATCTGATTGCTTCCAAACGGGCTACTGGGGCAAAGGTCTCATCATAGTCAATTCCTTCTTGCTGATTGTACCCCTTAGCCACTAGCCTAGCCTTGTTTCGCACAACTACTCCATCAGAGTCTTTCTTATTTTTGAAGATCCACTTAGTCCCCACAATTGATTTACCTTCAGGTTTAGGTACTAATTGCCAGACTTTCAAACGGTCGAACTGATTCAGCTCGTCTTGCATAGCAAGAATCCAGTCCGGATCTTCTAAAGCTTCTGATACACGTGTTGGCTCTATCATACTCAGAAAATTCATATTCAGCATTCGTTTGCGGTTGCGGCGCGAGTTTGAACACCGGCGTTCAAACTGCCAATTACTTGAGAGTCAGGGTGACTTCTCAACCATACAGGCTCGGGGGTCCTAACCTATATGAAGTCATCAAGTGGTTCAAGTATCATGTAGGATAGATGAAGGATTGCATATGTAGAACTAGAGAGAATGTGTAAAATCACCATGAAAACACATAGTTCTTTATATCACTGTGTGCAAAACCTTAGCTATTACAATAGCCATATCCCTATATATACTCCATGAGTATATTACACACAAACTCCTATTTCTATACAATTTATGAATTTACAAAAATTCTACCAGAATCAACATTACGCCAGTTCTGCAAGTAGGTCACACAGTTTATTCAAACTGTTGTGTTAACGAGTAATCTATGTGATCTCGGTGTTACCTAAGGGAACTTTGAGACGGTGCCCTAAAGACTGTCTTGGATTCTTTCATAATATATCATGATGAGGATTTACAAGATAACAAGCTACAAGTGATGAAATGTTTATGTCAACATCAAGCTGTATTCAAATTTTGTGTGCATGATGTCCATGACAAATCCTGAACATCATGAGGGGGAGAGAAATTTTGAAAATCATTCAGTTGATTTTGAGTTAGTCAAAGAAATTAAATGTATGTCAAATCAAGGGGGAGCGCGTTGAGATTAAATGAAAAATTAATGAATGACAAGTCAAGGGGGAGCTAATAAAAGAAGAGATTGAAGTTGGAAAAAGAGATGAAGATGAGTTGAAAAAAAGAGATGAAGATAAAGATTCAGAACGTACACATTGTTTAAAAAAAATTCTGAAACTTTTGAAAGTGAGATCAAGATCAAGAGCTACATTCAAGGGAGAGAGACTGTTATTCTTCCTAAGTCATACTGTTTAAATGCTCGAGATCGCAATTGCTGAAAACCACTTCAAGCTAAACTGCTCATACAACCAAATGTTGAAAAATCCTTAGGTTACTGGTGCAAATCCGAAAATCAGACGAAATTGGATGTTACTGTGTGCTTTCAAGATTCAAGTTCTCATCAAGAATTTTAAAGTGAAGACTATTCTTAAAAATTAAAGAGTCTATCTTTCAAGATGAGAAGACATTGTGAAGATATCCAATCAAAGACTAAAGATTTAAAAAGAAATCGTTCAAGTTTTGTCTCCTAAAGCGTTAAAGAATGCATCAAGAAATCTGCATATTTGTAAGAGGAGATTGTTAAAGTTCGTATGAAGCTGAAAAGACAAACATCTTCTATTTCTATACAAAGGGGGAGATTGTTAGGTTATAAATATTGTATAGAATAAAATATTACATTTTAGTTGAAGTTTGTATTAAATATACAAACTAGAGAGTTCATATTGTAAATATCCTTAGGGGTATATATACTAATGACTAATTGTCATTAGTAAGGTCTTTGGCATAATCACTACTCTTAAGTGTGTGTTTACATGGTGTTTAAGATTTTCTGTCTAGATTTCTTGATTATGTTACATTGATCTTCATTACATTGTTGATACCTGAATCACTTGGGACAAACACTCTTTTTGCTTTCTGCTGGGCGATATGGAAACTCAGAAATGGCAAAGCTTTTTTATCTAGTTCGCTTGATGAATCTTCGTTATTGGGTTTTGTTCAAAGTAATTCGTTGCTTTGGCTAAATTCAAGGTGGAAATTAAGGAATAGAGTTTCCTGGCCGGACTGGTGCTTGAATCCCATAGAAGCTGTTTCATCTTGATATACTTGTATTCTTTTTTGAGGTGTTATTAGGAGCATCGTACTAATTATTATAACTCTCTTTGTACTTTACAGCTAGCATCTCACTAGTTTTAATTTAATATATTTTGGGTTTGCTAGGTGGGTGATGGCTATGCCGAAGCTCCCCTAGTATTCCCTTTCGCTGCTATTAAAAAAAGGGTACTTTTTATAATTAGTATATTGTGTATTATGGTGGAAATATCGATACGACATGAAACACGACATGAATCCAACATGAGAATAAACTAGTTCGTGTTGACACATATAATAAACATGTTGGGTTTGGGTTTACGGTCATACATAAATTTCGTTGGTAAACATGCAAACTCATTTAATATATATGAATTTCTTATTTTATACATAACCCAAATTTTGATGTAATATTTTTTACCACTTGCACAGCTCACACTCTTGATAGGTTTATTTTTTGAAAATTTAAACAAGAAAACTCATGATATCAGAAATTATGATTCTTTTGCAACTCGTGTGTTATTTGAAACAACTAACATTACAACTCGTCGACCAGTATACAACCCATATCCCTCCAATAACCACCAACTGGTAATTGATCCGACAACACATTAACCCATATAATTAAATACATTATGCGGATCTTATATATACGAGTTAGTATTGTAACACCGGGTTTCACGAGCTTAAAATAAGTAATAATTTAAAACTTTTTAAGTATACTTATCAAGACGTGCAGCAGAAACTAAACACTAATTATAAAATATAAAGTGTTATTATCCAACTTGGCGGTTATAAACATGAAAAGCCAAGTTACAAAACAAACCGGTGTTACCATACTATAAACCGACCATCGGATCACAGGTATATACAACAGCAGAGTGTTCCAGAAGAGTTAAATACAATTACCCACAAGCACCCGTCTCACCAGGCTGCCTAAATCTTTACCTGTAAAAGGGTAAAACATAAACCGGTTAGCTACACTAGCTAGTGAGTACAGGTTGCACATAAGTATCAATAAGCATGCTATCACAACACAGGAAAATGCACACAAGGCTATCCTATCACATCGTGGAGTGCCAACATATCAGAGGGAGTCATATCTTGCGGGGTTGCAAATCCCGCTCAACGAATCCAACTGAGAAATCAGCGACACCAATCCATGCTGGTGGGGAAACAAAAAGCAACCCCCTAAGCACGTTGCGGAGCCACCTGGGCTCAATTAGGCCTTAGTTACAAACCAAGACCCCACTGTTTGTCAAGGAACGGCGGTCCTGCAGAACCTACGACCCAGCGTGCACCACCGAGTCACCGTTGATCCCGAATAACCAGCCATCTAGGCCCTCAAGGGATCCAGCCGCAATATAGCCAGCTGACCTCAACCGAGTTGGAAACTATAAGCAGTTTCCTGAGTGTCCGGACATAAATACACAAACAATAAGTGATCCAATCAGGATCCAATATCATGCGCGCATATAGTCACATCAAATACTGTTCATACTAGTGAACAGAACATGCGAGTATAACTTAATCATAACATACACTTACCACATGATTCACGTTACATACTTTTAGTCACTGTCAATATAACACTGTAGCATGGCATATCATGTTATAACATACCTTACTCACACACATGTGGGAGCACCAATTACACATTAAAAACACTGTAACACCCCGATTTTGAAAACCAGATTTTTCATTTTAATAATAGAAATTCAAGAATCCAAACTGCGTGGATCCGTTTGTAAGCTTAACTTAAGCCAAACCTGTTTTTCAAAACTCATTAACAGCAGCGGAATTATAAAAGTGGCTATAATTACAACCAAAAAATCAGCCACATTATACAAAAGATCAGTTGGTGTTACTAAACTGTTCACCGACCACTTCACCAAGTTCATATAAACATAAACAGTAAATAAAAGTAACTAAGACAAGTGTTCCTCCAAAATACAAGTAATAACCAGCAGGTACCCAAAGCTCACGCGCCTAAGTATCACCTGCAGTCATGGGGAGAGTATCTGTTAGCTATTAAATAGCTAGTGAGCATAAGATAGCATATTCAGTAATATAAACATATCACATATCAACAATATATCAAACAGTGCTATCCTAGCATCTCGCGATGAGCTGGCACAGCCAGAAGGAAGCATAATCTTGCAGGGTAGCTAGCCCGGCTCAACACTCCTAACTGGGGAAACCAGACACATCAACCGCGCGGGTGGGTGAGCGGGTAGCGGTCCACCGTTGCGTTTCAGGCCAAAGCCTTCATGATTACAACAATAAGTCATTCTCATAAGTTACAAGGAACGCTGAGTTTGCAACCCCAGACAGTTGACGTTATCATCGACCAAGTCTCAAACGCCCCAGACCTCGTGCTGGCCTCATTAACTCTTGGGGAACGCTGGGTTTGCAACCCCAGATTGACGCTATCATCGACCCGCAGGTCTCAAAACGCCCCAGTCCTCGTGCTGGCCCCGTACCAGGACTATAACTAGCCCTCATATCTCGGATCCGATCACAATTACAAATCTGACCCATTCGGGCCTCATAGCACGCATATCATAACCATATAATATCCATGGTTCAATTCATACATGCTTCTTGCATATTCATAATCATATCATAAATCATGGTTCAATTGTTACATGTGTTATGCATAAACATAGCATACATCAAGTTTAATTACATTTCATGGAATTACTAGCACATATAAATAACATGTAACACGGTTATATTAATTCTTATGTCATCCTATACTCACCTGAGAGGCTAGAGACTAAAGCAAACAGAAATCGTGATCGTCGCGCTCTTCTTCCGGATCGTACAGCTTACCTATAAGATAATACTCGTGTTTAGTCACTTCACACAAGTACATAACTAATAAACTAATATGATACCCCTAATGATGCCATTAGACTAAGTAGAATCCTAAACGAGCATCCCGAACGACAAAACGTCGAAAAACAGCACAACAGTGCACTGTTCATAACAGACAGTCCCTACGGCCGTAGTAAAAATGTCCTACGGCCGTAGGACCATTTTTATAAAACATCCCCCTACGGCCGTAGGGAAAACTTACTACGGCCGTAGCAACCAATTTACAGTCAGTGTGCGAGAAACAGCCCCCTGTTCGGTCCATTTGCAATCCAAACCCAATTCCAGCAATCCCAATCCAAATTCCAGTGTTTCCATATGATTTTAGGTAACATAACAAGTCTAGAAACATACATTTAACAAACTCTAATCAATGATTCATGATTTAGGATCAAAATCTTCATTTTTGACCTAAAGCTTAAAACTCAAGAACAATGGAGAAGATGAACTTACAATAGAAGATTGATGAAGGAGATGATGAATAAAGGTCAGATTATAACTCGAAATTGTTGTTGGAACAAAAACTTGGTGATCTCTCCTCTTGCTTTCTCCTTCACGGTTCCAAGAATGAAAAAGGAAAAGAGAAGTGTGGGTGTATGTATGTGTTTACGTGTTTGAGAAGAGAAGAGAAGAGACTTTAAGTCTCAATAATATCCACAAGAGGTATTTTGTTCCCCTTCTCAACTTACAACTTAATACCCGTTTACCCGTTTCAACTAACGGGGATATTTCCGGAATCCTTATTCAAAACCGTTTAATATTTTATTTAATTTATCTATTTTCTTTATTATATTTATTATCATGATTTCTTAATTATTTTAATAATAACTCTAATATTTAATATAATTCTAATATTCATTAATAAATCTGAGATTCTAAGGCACCAAGAGTATATACGACTAGACCCTTTTTGAGGATGTTACAAATCTACCCCCCTTAACAGGATTCCGTCCTCGGAATCTACTCTTCTGTAAACAAGTGGGGATATCAGACCTTAATGTCTTCTGGATCTCTAATGTACAGTTTAACCCGAGGTTGTGGTTGGACTTTCCTAAGATCAACCGGTTATTCTTCGTTCTTAACCGTTTGACCTTCACGTCTAAGATCTCAATATGTTTCCACACTAAGAAAAATTTATTATAAAAGACTAAGCAATTAGTTCTTTCACGGAAATTTAAGAGAAATGAAGGAGCACCGGATTCTAACATAATAAGGCATGGAGTTAACTAAGAATGTGCCAATTATAACATCACCTGATGTCTTTTCCTCCTCAGTTGTCATCTGATAAGCTCTGCCAGTTGCACGGGGCACATTCTTTTTCTTCTGACTCGGCGACGATCCTCCTGCTCCTCCCGATCCCTGACCCTGCCCAGACCTACACTCTGACATACGATGTCCGGGCTGGAAACATTTGTAACACACATTACCCTTGAAGCGACATGTTTCAGCAGTATGTCCCTTCCGTCCACACTGGGGACACCTTGCTGTTTCCTTTGTACAATTACCAGTATGCCTGGAACGACATTGTGAGCACCATGGAGCAGTCGATTGATTATATTCTTGAACTCCCTGTTGTTGCCAATATCCACCTCCCGTATCCTCTGACTCAGCAGGTTGCTCAAATTTTCTTTTAGAACTCCCACCTGTAGATTCCTTTTTCTGCATATGGTCGCTTTCATACTGTCGTGCCATCTCAAACGCAATATCCAATGACAGAGCACTCCTAACCGAAGCTCGATAATCCGGTGGAAGAGTTTTTGCAAACCGTTTTATCTTTGACTTCTCATCAGGCAGTAAGTGATTCACAAACCTCATCTTATCAGAAAACTGCTCGATCAAGTCTTCAACCGGTTTATCACCCTTTTTCAATGCCATGAACTCCTCCTCCAATCTATCCATCACTTGATCTGAACAATACTTACTTCGGAGGATTCCCACAAAATCTGCCCAAGTATATGTAGCTCTCACCTCTGCTGGCGTGGATGAGATCACGGTGTCATACCATGTCTGTGCATTACCTCTTAACTGCTTCCGAGCAAATCCCACTTTGTTGGATTCCTTACAACTGCTGTTGTCGAAAGCTAAATCCATCTCGCGGATCCACCTCTCAGTAACACTTGGATCCATGCTACCCTCGAAGGTAGGTGGCTGGCAAGATAGAAAAATTTTAAGATCTGGTGACATCTTGGGTTCTGCCACTGGTTGCACCAACACTCTTTCCTCAGAAGCTTTCAAACGAGCCTCTAAATCTCTTATGTAAGCCTCTCTATCTCTATGTTCAGCCATGTTATTCTTGTAAATAACCTGGCCAAACAAAACGTAGATAACATACTTAGTACTTTTATCATATCTTTCTTACATAACAAGCACATAAGCAATAACATTTCAAGAATTTAACACTCTTTCACACACCCCATGACCCCCCGAGGAACACTTAACAATAGTCGGGCCTGGGTTTGAGACTGAATACTTTTACAAGTACCCAATTCACTCAAACCTAGGCTCTGATACCAACTTGTAACACCCCGATTTTGAAAACCAGATTTTTCATTTTAATAATAGAAATTCAAGAATCCAAACTGCGTGGATCCGTTTGTAAGCTTAACTTAAGCCAAACCTGTTTTTCAAAACTCATTAACAGCAGCGGAATTATAAAAGTGGCTATAATTACAACCAAAAAATCAGCCACATTATACAAAAGATCAGTTGGTGTTACTAAACTGTTCACCGACCACTTCACCAAGTTCATATAAACATAAACAGTAAATAAAAGTAACTAAGACAAGTGTTCCTCCAAAATACAAGTAATAACCAGCAGGTACCCAAAGCTCACGCGCCTAAGTATCACCTGCAGTCATGGGGAGAGTATCTGTTAGCTATTAAATAGCTAGTGAGCATAAGATAGCATATTCAGTAATATAAACATATCACATATCAACAATATATCAAACAGTGCTATCCTAGCATCTCGCGATGAGCTGGCACAGCCAGAAGGAAGCATAATCTTGCAGGGTAGCTAGCCCGGCTCAACACTCCTAACTGGGGAAACCAGACACATCAACCGCGCGGGTGGGTGAGCGGGTAGCGGTCCACCGTTGCGTTTCAGGCCAAAGCCTTCATGATTACAACAATAAGTCATTCTCATAAGTTACAAGGAACGCTGAGTTTGCAACCCCAGACAGTTGACGTTATCATCGACCAAGTCTCAAACGCCCCAGACCTCGTGCTGGCCTCATTAACTCTTGGGGAACGCTGGGTTTGCAACCCCAGATTGACGCTATCATCGACCCGCAGGTCTCAAAACGCCCCAGTCCTCGTGCTGGCCCCGTACCAGGACTATAACTAGCCCTCATATCTCGGATCCGATCACAATTACAAATCTGACCCATTCGGGCCTCATAGCACGCATATCATAACCATATAATATCCATGGTTCAATTCATACATGCTTCTTGCATATTCATAATCATATCATAAATCATGGTTCAATTGTTACATGTGTTATGCATAAACATAGCATACATCAAGTTTAATTACATTTCATGGAATTACTAGCACATATAAATAACATGTAACACGGTTATATTAATTCTTATGTCATCCTATACTCACCTGAGAGGCTAGAGACTAAAGCAAACAGAAATCGTGATCGTCGCGCTCTTCTTCCGGATCGTACAGCTTACCTATAAGATAATACTCGTGTTTAGTCACTTCACACAAGTACATAACTAATAAACTAATATGATACCCCTAATGATGCCATTAGACTAAGTAGAATCCTAAACGAGCATCCCGAACGACAAAACGTCGAAAAACAGCACAACAGTGCACTGTTCATAACAGACAGTCCCTACGGCCGTAGTAAAAATGTCCTACGGCCGTAGGACCATTTTTATAAAACATCCCCCTACGGCCGTAGGGAAAACTTACTACGGCCGTAGCAACCAATTTACAGTCAGTGTGCGAGAAACAGCCCCCTGTTCAGTCCATTTGCAATCCAAACCCAATTCCAGCAATCCCAATCCAAATTCCAGTGTTTCCATATGATTTTAGGTAACATAACAAGTCTAGAAACATACATTTAACAAACTCTAATCAATGATTCATGATTTAGGATCAAAATCTTCATTTTTGACCTAAAGCTTAAAACTCAAGAACAATGGAGAAGATGAACTTACAATAGAAGATTGATGAAGGAGATGATGAATAAAGGTCAGATTATAACTCGAAATTGTTGTTGGAACAAAAACTTGGTGATCTCTCCTCTTGCTTTCTCCTTCACGGTTCCAAGAATGAAAAAGGAAAAGAGAAGTGTGGGTGTATGTATGTGTTTACGTGTTTGAGAAGAGAAGAGAAGAGACTTTAAGTCTCAATAATATCCACAAGAGGTATTTTGTTCCCCTTCTCAACTTACAACTTAATACCCGTTTACCCGTTTCAACTAACGGGGATATTTCCGGAATCCTTATTCAAAACCGTTTAATATTTTATTTAATTTATCTATTTTCTTTATTATATTTATTATCATGATTTCTTAATTATTTTAATAATAACTCTAATATTTAATATAATTCTAATATTCATTAATAAATCTGAGATTCTAAGGCACCAAGAGTATATACGACTAGACCCTTTTTGAGGATGTTACAAACACACAGGGGTTAGCACTACTTACTGAGCCTCATGGAAAACCGGTACTCACCTCGATATCACCGAAGGTAGATATGGATCCAGGAATCCCAAGAACACACAGAGTCGTCCAAAATCACTTAACACACTAGATTCGGACTTAGTTATCACCTACACATAGCACACATAGGTTAGAACACAAGCTACATAAGCTGTCAACATAAAACAGCTTACTACGGCCGCAGTGCACATGTCCTACGGCCGTAGGACACCTAACAAAACCCTACTACGGCCGTAGGGTCCAACCACTACGCCCGCAGAGTTTCTTTTCAAGGAAACATGCACTACGGCCGTAGGAATCTATTCCTACACCCGTAGTGGCTATTCTTTGGTGAACTACGACCGTAGGTTACGTACCTACACCCGTAATCCTTACCTCATCGTCCGTAGACGGTAATTCACACAAAAACACATCCTACGGCCGCAGTAACCCTGCCTACGGCCGCAGTAGACTTTAATTGCCTCCTACGGCCGTAGGGGATAGGTCCTACGCCCGTAGGAACTACCTGCATAGCTGGCCTTCGTCCCTGTTTCACGACAGCTCTGCAAATACGCGATTTTGATACACAACCGATCCAAAAACTGAGTTTAAACCACAAGTACCCTTTGTTTAACACCCACATACACTTACTAACACACAAGAACACAATAACAACACAAGAACATGATTTACACCATCAAAATGGTGTATTTTCTTCAAGAACATGAAACTAGGGTTCTAGCAAGAAATCACTTACAAATCAATAGAAGATCAGTAGCTAGAAACCGTTTTTGACACTTGAATCACTTGAAATCTATTGCTTCTTGATTTGCTCCTCAAAATCTCCAAGATAAGTGTGTGTTTCTCACGTAGAGGCTTATTGTTTGTGTGTGTGTACATGAATCTTCCAAGGAGTAAGAAAGAGTCAAAGACCGACTCAACAATCAATACCCCATCTCGGGTATTTTGTTCTCCTATTCAACTTAAAACCCAACTTAGATTTATCCGTTTCAACCAACGGGGATATCTACGGAACCATTACGCGAAACCATTTAACATTTTATCACTTTTGTACATTAACTCTAACTTTTATATAACACCTCATATATCCCCCCTTTAACTAACTAAAACATAAAACAATCATTAAAATACTTATTTAAAGTCAAGGTACAATCCCCTGAGCAAGAAGTACAACTAGGTACTACTAGGCCCATTTTGAGGATGTTACAAATCTACCCTCCTTAAAGAGGATTCCGTCCTCGGAATCCACCTTCGATCATACACATGGTTATATGTTACCACAATTATCCTACACTGAGCCGCAACCATAATTAATACAAAAGTTACAAACACCAAAACTATATTTATTCCAACTAAACGCAACATTTCTGTATACACAACACACACATTACACTTACACGCGTTTCACTTAAACCACATGACGCTTTCTACAACCGTCTGAGGACCTACATAACACTTCCAACTAATTAGGACACTCCGAAGAGTCGTGCCCGTACTGGCTACACTTGTAACAGAACTTACCCAAACACTCTTTGGCATAATGTCCTGGGAGTCCACATTTATAACACACTCTGTCTTTGTACTTGCACTCCCCGGCATGGTTCTTTCCGCAAGTCTCACACGTAACTCGACGTCTAGACCCTCCGGCCTCAACCTGAGTTTTCGTCTTTTGGCCCTCTTCATTTCGTTCCTCTTTCATTGTACGAAATTCTTCTCGTACCGCTTCTCTCATCTCGCCCTTCATTTCCTCTTTCACCTCATTTCTTATGCCCGCTATAATGGGAGGCATATTTTTCTTAAAACACTTACCGAATTGATCAGTCATCACTTCTCGGAGGTGTTGCGTAGGTATGGCTCCACGTCTACTTCCATATACAGAGATATGATCTTGAAGTTCGCCTATGGCAGTCAGATCCAAAGCCTCCTCACGGGTTTCCTCATTCTCAGCTTGTTGATTTATGTTTCTATTCATATCTCTGCAACAAAAGAACTCTTAATTAGTACAAATACAACTTCACTTTACACATACTTTCTTAACAAACCGTTTAAGTTTCACTTGTTAGTATTCTAACTATATCTTCACACCATTTATTTGGATTTATTGATTACTTACTTAGCTTATCTTCTACACTTTAAACATCAAGCTTATACAACTACCCCTCTCTTATTATATTTTACGGACTAAAACAAATATCTCATATAATCTCGGCAGTACCAATAATAACCTCAAAAAACATAACTAACAACTATTACTGCTTGGTATCAATAAACCTTACTTTACACGAGTCAGTACACACAGAACGAACACTCACAATCTTTTACAAAACCACTAATTTACAACATTACAAACAAATCTCTGACTCGTAAACTTACTAACACAGTTACAACAAAATTACTAAAGAAAACACTTATAACGATCCTTCCTTTCCTGCTGGCTTTCTATGTTATCACTGAGGACGCCTTTCAGTTGTCACCGGGAGCATTTTTATCCTTTGACCAGAGGAAGATTCGTTTACTCCTTTGCCTCGTCTTGCAGTACAATCCATAATCTTGTGCCCCGGCTTAAGACATTTAAAACACACACTTTCTTTAAACTCGCATTCATCTCCCACATGCCCCATACGTCCACATCCCATACATCTGGTAGTAGCTTCTGTACATTCTCCGGTGTGATAAGTGCGACATTTACAACACCAAGGACTATTAGACCTCGGCCTTTTTGAGGAATGAGCTTTCTTTACCGCAGAGGATTGTCCTTCTAAGGAAACAATCAGCGGTAATTTTCTCTTCTTACTCTTATTCGCTTGATCCCTTTCATAGCGAAGACATTCTCCTTCTATCTGCAATGCTATCTGAAATGCTTGTTTCAAGCTTGTAGCGGTTTTAACGCAAACACGATGTCCGATCGGCAATATACTTGCAAATTTCTGTATCTTAGAGTTTTCATCAGGTAGCAACCTCGGGAGAAACTCTATTTTATCTTTAAAAACTTTAATCAAGTCTCTCATGGATTGTCTTCCTTTTTGGAGCTTATTAAGTTCCTGCTCTACGTACTCTTCATTGAATTCAGTGCAATACTTGTTCATCAGCTTCTCTCGAAATTGTTCCCAAGTCACTGCATCTAGCACTTTCTTACCAACCGAAACTTCCACAGCGTTCCACCATGAAGCAGCACCATCTTTCAACAGGTGTATTGCGTAGTCCACCCGATATTCCGGTGCAGTAACACAAAACTCAAAAATCTCCTCCAACTCTCGAAGCCATCGAGTAGCAACAGAAGGGTCATCACTACCACTAAAACTAGGAGGTTTACAGAAAAGAAATTCTTGGAAAACGTTATACTTATCATCTCTACTCTTAATCGAATGAGACAACATTTCTTTGGTCAGCCGCAACTCCTCTTCTAAATGTCGGACATAAGCCTCTCGCTCTTGCTCACGCTTCAAGTCCTCGGAGTAGTAGCGAAAAACCTCTTCTCCTACTTCAAGGCGAAGACGAGCCATTCTATCTCACGCTAGTACAACATCTTGCTCAACACTATTTCGCTGCTCCGACATTGTAGTCTATTACGGGTAAAGAAAGAACTATATGACACGCGACTTACTTTCGAACTATTAACACTACAAGTTAGTTCACAGCACACAATAATCACATAACACTCACACTCAACCCAATCATCCCGCAAGGAACACCTAACGATGGTCGGGCCCGAGTTTGAGATCGAATACTTTTACAAGTGTTCGATTCCCTCAAACTTAGGCTCTGATACCTAATTGTAACACCGGGTTTCACGAGCTTAAAATCAGTAATAATTTAAAACTTTTTAAGTATACTTATCAAGACGTGCAGCAGAAACTAAACACTAATTATAAAATATAAAGTGTTATTATCCAACTTGGCGGTTATAAACATGAAAAGCCAAGTTACAAAACAAACCGGTGTTACCATACTATAAACCGACCATCGGATCACAGGTATATACAACAGCAGAGTGTTCCAGAAGAGTTAAATACAATTACCCACAAGCACCCGTCTCACCAGGCTGCCTAAATCTTTACCTGTAAAAGGGTAAAACATAAACCGGTTAGCTACACTAGCTAGTGAGTACAGGTTGCACATAAGTATCAATAAGCATGCTATCACAACACAGGAAAATGCACACAAGGCTATCCTATCACATCGTGGAGTGCCAACATATCAGAGGGAGTCATATCTTGCGGGGTTGCAAATCCCGCTCAACGAATCCAACTGAGAAATCAGCGACACCAATCCATGCTGGTGGGGAAACAAAAAGCAACCCCCTGAGCACGTTGCGGAGCCACCTGGGCTCAATTAGGCCTTAGTTACAAACCAAGACCCCACTGTTTGTCAAGGAACGGCGGTCCTGCAGAACCTACGACCCAGCGTGCACCACCGAGTCACCGTTGATCCCGAATAACCAGCCATCTAGGCCCTCAAGGGATCCAGCCGCAATATAGCCAGCTGACCTCAACCGAGTTGGAAACTATAAGCAGTTTCCCGAGTGTCCGGACATAAATACACAAACAATAAGTGATCCAATCAGGATCCAATATCATGCGCGCATATAGTCACATCAAATACTGTTCATACTAGTGAACAGAACATGCGAGTATAACTTAATCATAACATACACTTACCACATGATTCACGTTACATACTTTTAGTCACTGTCAATATAACACTGTAGCATGGCATATCATGTTATAACATACCTTACTCACACACATGTGGGAGCACCAATTACACATTAAAAACACACAGGGGTTAGCACTACTTACTGAGCCTCATGGAAAACCGGTACTCACCTCGATATCACCGAAGGTAGATATGGATCCAGGAATCCCAAGAACACACAGAGTCGTCCAAAATCACTTAACACACTAGATTCGGACTTAGTTATCACCTACACATAGCACACATAGGTTAGAACACAAGCTACATAAGCTGTCAACATAAAACAGCTTACTACGGCCGCAGTGCACATGTCCTACGGCCGTAGGACACCTAACAAAACCCTACTACGGCCGTAGGGTCCAACCACTACGCCCGCAGAGTTTCTTTTCAAGGAAACATGCACTACGGCCGTAGGAATCTATTCCTACACCCGTAGTGGCTATTCTTTGGTGAACTACGACCGTAGGTTACGTACCTACACCCGTAATCCTTACCTCATCGTCCGTAGACGGTAATTCACACAAAAACACATCCTACGGCCGCAGTAACCCTGCCTACGGCCGCAGTAGACTTTAATTGCCTCCTACGGCCGTAGGGGATAGGTCCTACGCCCGTAGGAAGTACCTGCACAAATGGCCTTCGTCCCTGTTTCACGACAGCTCTGCAAATACGCGATTTTGATACACAACCGATCCAAAAACTGAGTTTAAACCACAAGTACCCTTTGTTTAACACCCACATACACTTACTAACACACAAGAACACAATAACAACACAAGAACATGATTTACACCATCAAAATGGTGTATTTTCTTCAAGAACATGAAACTAGGGTTCTAGCAAGAAATCACTTACAAATCAATAGAAGATCAGTAGCTAGAAACCGTTTTTGACACTTGAATCACTTGAAATCTATTGCTTCTTGATTTGCTCCTCAAAATCTCCAAGATAAGTGTGTGTTTCTCACGTAGAGGCTTATTGTTTGTGTGTGTGTACATGAATCTTCCAAGGAGTAAGAAAGAGTCAAAGACCGACTCAACAATCAATACCCCATCTCGGGTATTTTGTTCTCCTATTCAACTTAAAACCCAACTTAGATTTATCCGTTTCAACCAACGGGGATATCTACGGAACCATTACGCGAAACCATTTAACATTTTATCACTTTTGTACATTAACTCTAACTTTTATATAACACCTCATATATCCCCCTTTAACTAACTAAAACATAAAACAATCATTAAAATACTTATTTAAAGTCAAGGTACAATCCCCTGAGCAAGAAATACAACTAGGTACTACTAGGCCCATTTTGAGGATGTTACAAGTATGTTCTATTCTAACACGTTAACCTATATAATTTAATCGTATTAATTGTATATTTCTGAGATACTAAGAGGATGTTTGTTTTAGCTTATCAAAACTTATTTTCTAAATTTATTTTTTATAAGTTTGTTTTTCCAAACTTATTTTTTATGAATTTGGTTTATTTACATCTTATAACTAAGATTAGCCCTAAAAATAACATACACCCCTTACATCCGAATTATGGATCATAAGGTTGGGGGAGAGATCGACACAAGAGAACAGTTAAATTGGGATTTACGAATTCCTTCGAACGGCAGCACTGAAGGCTCCATGATTCCTTCTACTTCTAGGTATCTCCTAACATTCTGCATACAACACGCTCAGATTTGGTTGATTTATGAATCATTTTAGGTTGATTAAATCTATTCGCAATCTTATAAACCGTTCGATTGATTCTTATTTGTGCCAAATAGAATAATAATCGTTTGTTCAATTGTTATTGTTCCAGCACAATGACGAAGAAAAGGGACCGACCGAGCATTGGTATGGCGGTGGTCGATATTTACCGGCGTGAGGTCGGATGTCTTTCAGCTCGGAGATTTACCAACCGACTTGCTGCTTCCGAGGTATATTTATATATATACTTCAGTTTTTGTATTCTCGTTGTTTTAATGAAGCATTCGTGTACGGATTTTCTCAGACCCCGTGGATTGAGTTGATTTTGGTTATTTGGTATACATTTGTAAGGCCTGTTTTGTCATCTTTTTTAGGGCACGGTTTATTGTTAAAAGCTAAATTTATAGGTGATTTCTTACTGTCTTACAATCACCAAAGCGCTCTTATTGAGTTGCTTTTTCCTCGTTATTTGTTGTTGAACTAGTTTTAGTCCGTGCTTCGCACGGGTATGGGATGACTAAAATCTGATCGTGGCTGAAAACGTAAACCCGATTTGTGAAAAGAGTGCACGGGTCTTGGGTTGACCAACCCTATCCATTCTAAACCCGGCTCTTATCCGACCCAAAAAAAGAATAAAAAACCGACCCGGTCCCACAAGAACACGATAAAAAAAAATTATAATTCAAAACCCAAACCCGGTTTCTCACCCAAACCCGGATCCGGGCACAAAGCCATAGGCATCCACGGTTTTTAATATGTTATATATAATTATATATAATATATAATATGCGTATTTCCTGTTTTTAATTCATTCATTCATTTTTAAATTAATATAAGTTATATTTATATTATTATTTTTGCAGAGGTGACATTTGTCATTTTGGTGTGGGCCCACTCTGTTGTGTGGGATGAAGTTGGACGACTCATATTTCTGCCATGGCTTCCACTCCATTACTTACTTGGCCTCTCTCTCTCTCTCTAAAAATCTCTACAAGCAAACACCTCTCTCTCTCTCTCACACACACACACACACAATCACACACTCACTTGTTTCTCTCAGATTCAACACACTCAGCCACCAGCAACAACCCTCTTCTGCCTCTCCGCCGTCATCACAATCCTAAATACGCATTTTACATATTCATGTTTTTATGTATCTATCTATGTATATGAGTTTCAAGTTTCAAGCTAAATAGATACAATATATACATACACGGCGATATTATATACTATATATAAACCTATTAAAATATTATATACTATATATAAACTAATTTCCTATCCTAATACATATCTACATCGACTTCCCCTGCACCACTCTCTTCATTCTACCGGCGACTTCTCGCCACCGCCGCCCCCATCCTCGCCGGAAACCACGACCAGCGCCCATCTTCTGCCTCTTCTACCGGAGACCCACGACCATCGACCAGAGACCAGCGACGAAACGCTCTCCCTAACCCTACCGGCCGCCGCCGCCATACATCGCCGGAAAAACACCGTCACTCATCTTCTCCCCTCGTCGGAAGACTACCACGTCCAACAACATCGCGACTCATCTTCTCCAGATCCGTCGCCTCCAAGGTTTTTCCACCTACTCTCTCACGCGATTAGGGTTTGTGCTCCACAACCCTCTTCTCTCTGACCGGCGATTCCAGATCTGTTTTGGTTTGTGCTCCACAACTCTTATGTTCTTCATGTTCTTGTTCTTTAGATCTGATTTTCGGATTTGGTTTCGATTAAGGTTTCCGGTCACAGATCTCGTTTGTTGAGGCATGTGTGTGTTTGATTTTCAGATCTGGTTTCAGATCTCGTTCTCGAAAGCAATGATTTTTTGGAGTTCTTGTTCCATCATCGATTTGTAGTTCGATTTGGTACAATTTGACAGTCGTTCGAGTTCTCCGAACCGGTCGATCTCTGCGGTTCCGAACGATGGGGTGCAGCTTGCATAAGAACGTTAACAACAGTAGCAGTACAACGGTGTCGTATCCTTCAAACCGGCTCAACGCCCGGCCCAAAAACAAATTCGAAAAAAAAAGAGCCCAAAATTGAAAACCGGCCCAAACCCGGTTTCTCACCCAAACCAGGATCCGGGCACAAAAACATAGGCACCCCACGCTTTTTAATATATTGTATATAATATGAAAATTTTACCTAATTAGATAAAAAGAATTGAGACAGAACAGATATATACATGTGTATGGTCAATGACTGGTTGTTATACTTGCAGTTTTTAATACTTCATTCAGTTTATCTCACTTGTTCCATTAGGTTCTTGTATGTAAAATAAATGAAATTGTTATCTTTACTGTATCATGGTAAACAGCATTGCGGCTCTGCCTCTGATGACATCTTCATAAATTTTCTTTTTTTTTCTTTTTCTTGTTAGGATCTAGTCTTAAAACTTGATCTTTTGAGGAAGCTAGATAAACACAAAGGATGTGTGAACACAGTCAGCTTCAATTCAGATGGTGATATCCTTGTTTCAGGCTCAGATGACAGGAAAGTTATACTTTGGGATTGGGAAGCTGGAAATGTTAAACTCTCCTTTCATTCAGGCCACAATGGCAATATCTTTCAAGCAAAGATCATGCCAGGCACTGATGATAGAAGCATTGTTACTTGTGCTGCAGATGGCCAGGTATCTTTTTAGTTTTTTGGCGATGTCATAAATCATAAGCCAACATTATTTGCTGATTTTCGTCTTTCTGATAGTGTTCTTTTAGAATCTATATATTATAATGTATATTACCATTGTAGTTAGGAATTCTATACTGAGATTCTTCTACAATTTAGGTGAGGCATTCTATAATTCCAGAACGTGGACATGTTGAACCAAAACTGCTTGGTAAACATGAAGGGTGGACTCATAAACTAGCCTGTGAACCTGGGAGCCCGCATGTTTTTTATACATGTGGTGCAGACGGATTGGTCCAACATGTAAGTCATGACCTGTTTACTTGCATGACAATGTATTCTGAAGGCTTTTTTTATTAATATTATTAATATTTTTTTCGCGTTATATTTTCAGTTTGATCTAAGGACACAAGTGGCTACAAAACTTTTCCGTTGCCTACCAACGCCTGATAGAAGTTTTCTAGGAAGCTTAAATTTGAATTCAATAGCTATCGATCCAAGAAACCCTAACTTGTTTATGGTTGCCGGTTCTGATGAATTTACTAGACTATATGATATGCGTCGATATAAATGGGACGGTTCATCCGCTTTTGGTAAGCCAACCGACTATTTTTGTCCCAGACATTTAATCGGTGATGAAAATTTGGGGATAACAGGATTAGCGTTCTCGGATCAGAGTGAACTGCTTGTGTCCTATTGTAACGATTCCATCTATCTTTTCTCCAAAAACATGGGTTTAGGCAGTGATGTAAATACAATTTTCGATAATCACTCTTTTGGTTCTGATTCAGAGGTGGAAAACGAATGCAAAGATGGGCCCCTTGTGTACAAGGGGCATAGAAACTATGTGACGGTGAAGGATGTTAACATTTTTGGGCCAAAATGTGAGTATGTTGTGAGTGGATCAGATTGTGGGCGAATGTTTATTTGGAGGAAAAGTGATACGGAGCTCGTTCGTGTTTTAGAAGCTGATAAGAAAGTGGTGAATTGTATCGAACCCCACCCACATACAACTATGCTTGCCAGTAGTGGGATAGAACGTGACATAAAGATTTGGACACCCAATGCGGTTGAAAAAGCAACCTGCCCTGGAAATTATGAGAAGGTATGTTTCCTTGTTAACAAATTTATGGTTATGCTTTATTATTGTCGAAATTCTTGCTCATTTATTTGATGTGAGCTCTATAATAATACTATATATATACATATATATATAGCATGTTGCAAAACAGAAACTATTTACCGTCGCAGCATTGCGCGGGCCGCGGGTATACTGCTAGTGTATATATATATATATCACAACAACAACAACGGTACCCAATCCCGCTAAAGCGGGGTATTGGGGAGGTAGAAATGTAGACAATCATACCCCTACTTGTAGAAATGTAGACAATCATACCCCTACCATCGCAGCATTGCGCGGGTACACTGCTAGTGTA